>CM052705.1:14286709-14308876 GCA_028551405.1 Uromys caudimaculatus | reverse complement strand
TGCCACACTGATTTCCAGAGTGGTTGTACCAGCTTGCAGTCCCACCAACAGTGGAGGAGTGTTCCTCTTTCTCCACATCCTTGCCAGCATCTGCTGTCACCTGAGTTTTTTATCTTAGCCATTCTGACTGGTGTGAGGTGAGGTCCCATTTATTAATTGTCCATTGTAATGCCTGCACAATGGATATTCTGTCGGGAAAGTTGTCTCCTCTGCCAATACATTCAAGGCTATCCGCCTTTTTCTGTTTTATAAGATTTAGCATATCTGGTTTTATGATGAGGTCTTTGATCTACTTGGACTTGAGTTTGTGCAGGGTGAAAAATGTGGATTTTTTACATTTTTCTACCTGCAGATATTCAGTTATACCAGCACCATTTGTTGAAGACATTGCTGTATTCCATTCTGTACTTCTGGCTGTACAAGCAGTTAGGTTAAGATTTGGATCTGCTATAGTGAAAAACACATGCAAAATCTACCCTGAGGAGCAAACACAGGCATGGTACCTATGACAGCTTGGGGTTCTTTCTGTTTCAAAATCATGGTCTTTCTGAATCCAGAATTGGCATAAGCCTGGGCTCCTAAAAAATGTGGCATATAGCTTACTATTATTACTGACAAGTTTCCTATAGCTCTTCATTGTGTATATTATCTCTCACACCTATCATTTGATCATCCTGATTTTTGGTACCTGGTACATGCTTTTGTGTTACTGTAATCATTTATCATTTCTGGATAGCCAGCATGGATTTTTCCTTCATGAAGCTTTTGTTTTCTTCCCAAGGCCAAGACAGATCATAGGTTTGTATTTTATATAACTGAAGTATGAGGTATAAATCACCTTACTATTGACATGAATGAATATAGCTTAAAAATAGAAGCATTAATAAAGTCTGAATCTTTCATAGCTGAAACCTTGAGAAAAATGCCAGGTAATTTTTTGAGCAATAGTTAGGAGATTCCTTATGTCTACTGGTACTTTTACATAGTACAGACAAAAATGGTGACACATTTTCTGCTTCATAAAGAGTTTCCATCTGGATTGAGGAGATGGCCTCGACTGTTTATGCTGGTGCTTCTTAGATTAGATGCAACAACATCATCCTGCTCAAAATGTAGATTGTTGGATAATCCTCATGCAAGTGTTACAAGGATCAGAGTCAGCAACAATGTGAATTTTTGAATGACAAGCAATCACTGCTACCTAGTCTGTGGGCCTTCAGCCAGCCTGCATGAATGTGGATGAGATGAGACAATTAGACCATGAGAGAAAAATATATACTCCAGTGATTTTAACTGCATAAACCATAAGCTTGTAAAATTTCAGATAAAAGAGATTGGTATAGGTCAGAATAGTCAATGAAGGCATCAAGAAGTGGATTTGATGTATAGCATTGGGATGAAAGCTACAAGGTGTTTGTATCCAGACAACACTAGATTTTCTAGATTTGAATTACAAATCCACCACTTAGTGGCTATTTAACTTTTTATATATTTTATTTTCTGATCTCTAAAACAGAGGTTCATAGTAACTGTTTTGCAATTCTATTCTGAGGATGAAAATACATGCACTGAACTAGGCTTGGTGGACTTACTTAATCTATGCCAACTATGTTCCTCCCAAGAGGGAGCTATATTTAGTTAGAGTTATATACTTTTAGATCTACAAAGGATTTTATCATTGTTCAGCTGGTTCTCTAAATTTGTGTTATTTATTGCTCAAATTGCCCATCTAATTGTGTTTCAAATATAACTATGATAAAATGAGGGTATTCCAGGACACAGAGAAACTTAGAATCAGAAATCAAGGCTGATCTGAAACTATTCATGGTATATAATTGTGATTATACTGACTAAATGGTTCTTTCTAAAAGAATATACGTTTTTGTGCCTCAAAGCTCCCAGAGCATCAGATAAGATGTTTCAACAACCTACGTTCTCATCTAACTCTTGAGACTTGCTTAGTTTATAGCCTACATTACCACAAAAAAAGCTGAGAACTGGCCTTAGCACTCACTGGCAGTTTGCACATTATTCCTTACCAAATGAAAATAGGATCAGAAACAAAAGCAAGCAAAATACTAAAAAGCAAATTAAAATTTTAATTTGACATAGCTGATATCTAAGAAATGCTGTTACATGCCTATAATCCAAGCCTTTGGGAAATGGAAGCCAGAGGATCAGAAGTTCAAAGTCATCCTTAACAATATGGTGAGTTCAAGGCCAAACTGGGCTTCAGAAGACACTTTCTCAAACAAACAAATACCCAAATGACATAAAAAGATAAAAAATAAGATGTAAGGAGTGTGTTTAATTTCATAAAAACAACATTTGAACCACCCAGTTCTGACTGCCTCCTTAGATAGATGGTCAATGTTGGAGAATGCTGGTCTGAGACAGTGACAATGTATGAGTCTCGCTTTTTTCCTTTACCTCTTTGTTACTTTGGATCTGTACATTACTTTTTCAGAATCCCTGGCTGATGAACACAGACACCCTTGTCACACTTCACTGAGGTGTCCAACATTCTTTGTTTTCTCTAGTAGGAACCCACCCACTTTTCTGTTTCCCTATGCACAGTCTCTGTACTCAGGAATACAGGCTGCATATGGCTTTCAGGATATATCTAAGTCCTCTCTTGATCCTTGATGATGCTATCCTGTGTGAAATCATTGCCCTTTGTGTTTCCCTCCTCTCCAGCAATGTGACTGGTGAAATCCTGAATCTCTCAGCCACATTACTTAAGTTAGGTATTTTCTCTGATAAGAACATCATCAACAGCATTTTTGCTAGTTGCTATTATTATGTGTTTAGGAGTAAGGGGAGGAAAGTAGGTATCTTGATCCTCTCATGGTTTTGTATTAAGTAACATGACCAAGCTTATATTTATTAAAGGCCTCTTTTATGTTCTGGATTGTGGGACCGTGAATGGTAGTGTGGTCCCCAGTTGAGCTAATGCTTGAAGCTCCAGAAACCCTGAAGGGACAATAGACACTTTGCTTGTTCCTGAGCACCAGACCCCTGTTACTAAGCCACAGTCCCCCATAGATTTGTGGCCATCAGTCACATATGGGCAATGTCCCAACCCCTACACATGCAGAGGATGTGACCTTTGGTCACATAGGCTCAAGACAGATCTCCATTTTAATGAGTTACCTAAAGGCCTGGAGGGCTTAGCCAATATGATTTTCTTTCCAGATATTTCTCCTTGCAAAAGGTATTTAATCTCATGCCCACCCTGGGAAGTGAAGAATGGTTTTACATTTCCACCGTCTGCCATGACAATAAATGCCTTAAAACCATGGACTGTCTCTTTTCATCTGGATCTGCCATGGGGAGCCATGGAAATGGCCTTTGCCTACAGAGCTGCTGTCTACTCTTCTATAGAAGACCTCTTTGCTCTTCCAGTCATGACTGCCACAAAGCCCAAGCCTGTTGCCATCAAGCCAAGGACTTTCACTGTGGGACCAGCCAGAGCTCCTCTTCCCCCCCCCACTGACCCCTGGTCCTGGGCTTGATCTATCCTACAGGCCCCCACTCTGTTCTCAGGAATTACACTGCTTCCAGGGGTGCCTAGATGTCCAAGAGCCTAAGAACCAGATGACCCCATCTCCTTGCAGGCCTGGGGAACCCTGAATCAGGTCCAGCTGTTCCACATCTTAGATTGTGCTTTCCCACCCCTGGAGTAGTGTCCCAGGGCTTCCCTACAGTTCAACACCCACCCAGCATCAGTGTAGTATAGGTCAACTCCCAGGGCCCACCTCCCCGAGTTGCTGTGCCCTCTGGCAGAGTGGAAGTGGGACCCATAACTGACACTGGAGGTTTGTAGTCCTACTAGCATAACTTTAAAGACTTTAATCTTGTTTTTTAATGTGTGAATTATTTGTTTTAAATGGGATTGTCTCTATTTTTATATGTAAAGTCACACACATTCTATGGAATTACAATTAATTTTTATTATTTATTAAAAATTTCATATATGAGTGCGGCATTTATATAACTTTCACCCTTTCCAACCATGGACACATGGCCCTCATCACTCTTAAACTTCAAGACCACTTCTTTATTATTAGAATTCTCTTTTTTTCCTTTTTATTTTGAGTAATCATTTTTCCTGGTGGGCCTTTAAAAATAGTTTATCTTTGTAGTTATGAAAATGACTGGTTTTTTTGTTTGTTTGTTTTTGGTTTTTTTTTGTTTTTTTTTTTTTTGTTTTTTTTGAGACAGGGTTTCTCTGTATAGCCTTGGCTGTCCTAGAACTCACTCTGTAGACCAGGCTGGCCTTGAACTCAGAAATCCACCTGCCTCTGCCTCCCAAGTGCTGGGATTAAAGGCATGTGCCATCACTGCCCAGCTGAAAATGACTGTTTTAACTCACCTAAATAATTCAAAATATAGAATTTTAATATAACCAATTATCAAACAACTTTATAGTGCATCTACTTTTTTTGTTTGTTTGTAAAGAATTTTTAAGTGTGTGTGTGTGTGTGTGTGTGTGTGTGTGTGTGTGTGTGTGTAGAGGTGTTCTGGGTATGTACATGTGAGTGCAGCTGTGTTCTAAAATCAGCATTATTGGAATCCCTGAAAATGCAGTTAGAGGAGGTTATGAGTTCTTGAAACCATACTCTGGAGAACAGTACTCAGTCTGAGCAGATAAGCCATTCTCCAGCACAATTTACCATCTTTCTGCATTTAAGGTTGTGTAGTGCTTTTAGTTGGTAACATAAATCTCCCTCACAATGGCCTTAGCCTCAAAGTTCTGGCTTGTTTCAGATCTATTTCTCAAATCTATCCATCTTTCAATTTTCATTGTTCCTTAGCTCATGAGTGGTTCCTTTCATCATCTCTATTTTCTCTACATGATTTCTATTTGCTTTGTTGAATGGATTAAACACTTATACGTTGCTTGATAAGTTTAACAAATTTGATGACGACTTCATGTCTTTTTCTCTATTCAAAATCGATCATTTACTTTTGTTGTGTAATTTTGCCAAGCAGACTGTGAATTCATATTTCCTGACAGGCCAGCAAAGACATAATAGTTAATTCCATCAAGTCGAGTTTTGCAAACTAAGTTTATTGGGATTGTTACAGGAGCACAAGTGAATTATTTACAGAAGCCTTGGAGATTAATGGCAGCTGCATCACACAAAAACAAAGCAATCACATCATGGATGACAATTCAAAATAGTCTACCTTCCCAACCTGCAGGCATTCCACTAGTGAGTTTCCTTTACCACCAACATGTATTATGTACTACATACAATTTATAGTGGCACCAATATATATTGCAAGAATAAATGGTTGAAAGACAGTGGTAAGTTGGTGGAACATTCTTGCCCTTTGGAGCTGGCTAAAGCTCATTGGCATACACAAGCTCTTTGATAATCAATGTAATTTTTCTATTAGACCCACATTTGTACTATTATCTTTGTATAATACCCCATAATTCCACATTTCATATTGTATACACATTCTACTTTTATGGATTTATTTATTTTTGAAGCATGGTTCATTTTCCTCTCAATAAATCTGTCATTTTGGTCTTTAGAGTAAATCACTTTAACAAATTACTAGTGCTATTCCAGGTAGGATTTCATTTTGTTTTTATATAGTTTATAATTATTTCTGTTGAAAATGAAATACAATAAAACTTATATCTGATAAGAAGAAACAGAAGAAGAAGAGAAGGTAGAGGAGGAGGAAGAAGAGAAGGAGAGGAAAAGGAGGGGTAGGGGAAGGGGAAGAGGTATGGGTGGAGGAAGAAGAAAGGAGAAAAGAAAGTAAAAAGAAAGGAAGGAAGGAAGAAAGGGAGGGGGAAGGAAAAAAGAAAGGAAGGAAGGGAGGGAGGAAGGAAAAAAGGAAGAAAGAAAGGAAGGAAGAAAAAAAGGAAGGAAGAATCTCTTTTATACAGACCTAGATTTGACTTTGGGTAGGGATTGATTCCATTTGCCATTTTCTAACATTCCTTTCTTGTTTAATGGCAGGCGGGATGAACTACATATCCAAACTTAAGATCCTTGGTAGTTTGTGCCTTTCATGATCACAGCACTTAGTTCAATGGAAAGAACCTTCAAAAGCCAAATTGAGCCTCCTTGCATCAGAGTAGCCTAACATGAGGAATATGACCATTTCTAGTCCGGTTACTAAGGTGAAGTTTGTGTGATTGTCTTTCCTTAGGTAAATGTCTACTTGTGGAACAAATTAGTAGTAGTTCAAAATGAAGCTGAATTTAATAAGAAATCATGAAAGCCTGTTTACTGGAATTATGGTGAATATATTCTTGCCAAAGGTGTAAAGCAACAAATACAGAATATTTACACCTAATGATAGCTGGACTATTTTGTTTCTTTTTTTCTTTATTTGTTTCTGTCTGTTAGTTCATACAACTTATTTCTAAATATTCTTTCTTAGGTATTATCATTTCATTTAGAAATTTTCTGATTTGTACTATGACTTGCAAAGTCTTAATTGTCAGCTTGATATATTCTAGAATCATCTAGGAGGAAAAAAAAAAAAAACTCCTGATGGATTGTCTAGACCAGGCAGACTGTAGCAGACAATCTTAATTATGATAATTGTAGGCATCAATTTCTCATCCATTGTAGGGAACAGTATTTAGCGCACTTAGATTGTGGGCCGCATAAGTAAAGAGAGGATGTTGAGCATAGGCATATAGGCATTTATTTTCTTTCTTCTCTTAAAGGTGGATATGAATAGGTGCTTGAAGTTTCTGCCTTGACTTCCTCACACTGATGTACTTTAACATGGAATGATGAACTGAAATGAACCCTTTCTTTATGCCAACACAAGTAAAACTAGGACTGACATTTGTTCTGTCACAAACCTGACTGTGTGTCTTTTAACCCCTTGGAGTTGTTTTTTGGGAGAAATGTGGAAGAATTTAGTACTTTGTATATAACAGGCCAAACTAGTGGTGACTTGGTGATAAGAATGCTGACAGAAATAAAGAAAGTAGAGGTCTGGCTCATGAGGTTTCACAGAGAACATTTCATTGGGAACTAGGATAGGAGTTTTGGGGGTTACTTTGTTTTGTGTGTGTGTGTGTGTGTGTGTGTGTGTGTGTGTGTGTGTGTGTGAGTGATATTTTGCCTAAGAATCTGGTTCTGTCTGTGTTTTGGAAGCTTCAGTAAGGTTGAATCTAAATATAGTGTTTGATTTGCCAAAAAAAGATAATAATATGCAGAGTAACATTTAAAGCAGTGATGAAGAAGCAGTGGAGCATCATCATTGTGGAAAACCTCCTGTGCTTCCTTGGTCAACTGGAAAGTGTTTCCTTAAATTCAACCCAAATATTCTGGTGCAGTGATGGTTCGATATGGGTAATCCTACAGCATGAGCTGGCATCAGAATTTGGAAATGTAGGCATTTTTCAATAGTACTGGTCTTAAACCATAAAAAATTACAAGACTAAGGGAATCATGGTGAGAAGTCAAGACAAGGTAGAATGTGGCAGGGGTGGGGTTTCTACCAAAAGTCCCTAAGAAGACAATCCTTTAAACTTTGAGAATGAAACCTTGGCTGTAATTGAGATGCCTACATACTGAAAATGCCAGATATTTGCTAAGGGATAGGATATGTTTGAAAACTTAGTCCCAGGTTCCTGAAACTGTTTTAGAAGTATTACAAGATATGGCCTATTTGGCAGTATGCCACTGAGGGCAGGCTTTAATATTTCTAAAGCCTACCCATTCTTAGTTATCTTTCTCTGCTTGTGGCTTTCTTGGTCCCTGCCATGAGGGTCATTGATTCTAATCCTCTAAATTTTAAGCTGTCAGTAAATCTTTCTTTTAAAAATTACCTTGGTCATGGTGTCCTATTATAGTAGTAGAAATGTAACTAAGACAAGAGACAAGTGTGAATTCGTTCATTTTCTCATCAGCTGCTTCAAGTTCCTGACTTGACTTTTCTACAGTGATGGATTATTTTAAATAGTTATGAGCTAAATAAAACCTTTCTTCCTGATGCTGTTTTTTGTTAAGGTGTTTTGTCAGAAATTAAACCGGAAAGGACATTAATGTGGAATATTATCTACAACTGGGAAAAAAGTAGACATTTATAGGGTCAAGATGCCATCATCACTTAGAGTGAATAATTCTTACATTACTGAATATGTGTATGACTAACACAGAAACAACTTGTAAAATGATTATCAAGATGGATATAATAATAGTTTAAGATGCACTTAGATTTTATCATTGACTCTAGAAAAACACAGTATATTTGACATCAAGGCACAGAGTCCAATATAGCAATGTTTGGGAACTGAGTTGACATAAGCTTTCACAGTAAAATTTTGATTTAGTTAAATATTTTGGCTCCTCTTTTCTTATCAATAGACCTGATAATGTCTACTAAATATCTAAAAACAATCTTGGAAGTAAATTAACATTGTTATTTTTTTTTAAGCCAATGTTCAGTTTTCATAAAGAGGTATATCTATACTTTCACTCTGTAGACAAAAATTGTTGCAGTATGCAGAACAGGCAGGGCTACCCATAGAAACCTGTCTAACAAAAATGTTGCAGTCTTAATGAATAAATGTAATTTCCTTACTCCTTTAATATCTGGTTATTTCTCTTTTTCTTCACAATAAATGTGACCCAAAGCAAATTTTAGCACTTATTATAAAGTAACACAGTCTCATAGAAATGACATATTAAAAACAAATGGCACTTTAAAGGCCAAACTCAAAATACTATTTGTTTGACTAGATCTTTTTCAATATGGTTCTACCTGGTGTAGATGTATTTGTTATTTTATTCTGTGTATGATTCTGCAAGCTTGAATCAGATACAGCTACTCTGGACATCACTGAGGTAATGAATTCAACACGAGGAACAATCTCTGAATGAAGAGAAGCTCATGGAGATGACCATCTCCTTGCAATACAAAACATTGCATATTTTCCTGGACTGTACTCATCTGAAAAACAGTGAGTATAAAATAGTTAAAAGACTGAGTGTGGGCTCTACTTTATACAAAGCAGATCTGTGAACAGAAAAATATTTATATTAAGATCATCCATAAATGAGTTTCATTTTTATAAAAATATTTGACCTATGATTTAAAACAGTAAATTATTTAAATTCATTATTCATGTATTGAAATAACTAATAGAGTCTTGGCACAAAAGTAATATGATTCAAAACTTTTCTAATGTTTTTTTCATTACAGTGCTGTGTTAGTCATACTTTTGACTATATGCAAATATCTAAGAAAAAGAAAGGATTTATATTGGCTATGACAGAGGTTTCAGTTCATGGTCATTTGATTCCATTGTTCTGGGCCTGTGGATTGTGAAAAGCAGAACATCATGGCAGAAAGTTACAGCAAAGGGAAAGCTATTCACCTCAAAGGAGGCGAGAAATGGAGAACAAAAGGCTCTGAAGACAAGAAATATACTTCAAAAGCATACTCCAGTGACCCTCTGGCTTTGGCTGGACTACCTTCAAATAACCCTTTGATCTATGAATTCATCAGCATACTAATTGAAGAAGCTGACAGTGACAGTGCCTTAATGTTGCATTCTCTTGTTAATTGTTCCACCACTTGGGGACCAAGCCTTCAATACAAGAGCCTCTGAAGGACAATTTGTATCCCAAACATAACATTTTGCATGGAAGGGAAGCAGTGGCTCATTGTTGAAGGAGGACAATAAAGCAAATCAAGTCCCATGCAGAAGTCATACAGTGATGAGAGAAAGATGCTGGCTAGTCTGTAGTTAAGATGGAAGTCTTATCTGAGGATTCTGGTTGAGCAAAATGCTGAGTGGCTTCATTCATTTTAAGTCAGCAGGATAGAGGCTTGAGAGGAAGGGATCAACCAAGTGAGAGCAAGGTGATTTCTGTAACTTGATATGTTTTGGTATTACATTTTTACATTCTCTAACTGTGACAATAAAAGTGGCAAAAAAATAAAAGTAGTATAGGGACAAAACTATTGAATTTTACAATATTGTCTTTCTTTTACAAAAAATAAGAATTCTTTGAAAGTAAAGTTGTGTGATTAGCAAAGCTATATCAGTATTTTTAGATGGAAGTTAAAGTGCCAACTACAACATATATATATATATATATATATATATATATATATATATATATATATATATATAAACAAAATAAACAAACAAAACTACACACAACTCTGCCACAAATATCAGCCTTCTTTTGCTTTATATTTCCTGTCAATACACGTGATAAAGACCAGTTCCCTACAGACTTAAAATTAAGACTTCAGTTCTTTATAGAAATGCCCATTGCTGTGTCACCTTAAATAAACCAATGGTTTTCAACCTATTGGTCCAGGCTCCCTAGAGAGTTGACCAACCCCTTCACAAAGATTGCCTAAAACCATCAGAAAACACAGATATTTACATTACAATTTATAGCAGTAGCAAAATTACAGTCATGAAGTAACAAAAAACAATTTTATGGTGGGGTCAAGACAGCACAATTGACTATATTAAAGGGTTTCATCATTAGGAAGGTTGAGAACCACTGCTTTAAACTAAAAAGATCTTGCTTGCTCATCTTGGGTCCAGGAAGCATCTTGGATCCAAATCATACAGAGAATAGCTCGTTAGACAACATATTACTCAAAGTAGTCCCTAACTAGAGACAGAGGAAGAAGCAGATTCAAACTTACTTTCTGGAGGAGCTGGCAGCTGTTTGCATTTATCCCAGACAGACTCTTTCTGCTCTGCAACTGGTCCTTACAGCTTCTTATAGATCAACACTCCTATCATGTCATAATCCCTGCTGCTTTCTGCATTTCTGCAGTCTCACTCTGTATGAATATAAGTACATACATCAGGGAAGAGAGAAACAAAAGAACACACAGCAGTTCTGTTAGGATAGCTCACCAATAATAACTATTTTGGTTTTTGTGAAAGAAAAAGTAAAACACTGAATCTGAGAAGGAAAATGGACTGTGTATAGCTACAAAAATGGCCAATTTATAACAAAGAACTCGACAGAGTCTTAAGATTTCTTATACCCATTCAATGTTTCATCCATTATAGCAATTATTTGGTGAATTCTTATAGTATCTCAGACACTATTTTATAACCCAACATTTATCTTTCCAACAGGACAAAGTGAAGTTCTATTATTTTCTTCCTATAACACAAAAATAAATGTTTGTTTCTTTGCATTGTAGTAAAGATAATGAAAAAATATTAATTAATATATACCTGAGTGCAGAAAGGAGTATGGATTATGAGATGATACGAGTGTTGATTGGATGAGGACTCATGGAATAATGAATATATTATCAGTGATAGTGATAATAAAAACAGAAGGAGAAAGTAGAATGGAAGGAAAAAGTACAAAGATATGTGAAGAATCTATTAATTAACAAATGACCTGAAGCAAAGTGGGTGCTATTATGAAAGCAGGAGCCTTTATGTCACCTGCTCAGAACCACACTAGAATACTTGGTTTGGGTTAATCATATTCTGGCATGATGGCCTTTCATATTGCTCATTGCTTGGCTATCTGCTAGGGAACAAACATGGTTGAATCACATGCCTAGCAGATTGAGCACAAAGTGTAGGACAAGATTTAGAATGTATATGCATACAAGATTGTGTCCAGAGTGAAGCTAGAGCTACAACATATGCAAAGTCATCTCTGCTTTTATGTACTGGTCCAATTAATTCATGTGATAGAGAGAAGAACGTGTTACCTATTCTAGAGAGGAGCTGCACATTATTGTAGGCACTGTTGTAATCTCACATCTGAGTAAGAAAAAATGTAAACAATACACTACTAAATATACTTTTACTTCTAAAATCACAGACATATTTCTAGGCACATTAGAAAAATATTTAGAGCCAATGGTGGTGATGCATATTTTTAATGCTAGCACTCTGAAGATAAAAGCAGCCAAATCTTTGTCAGTTCAAAGATAAACTGAACTACAAAGTGAGTCCTAGGACTACAAGGGCTACAAAGAGAGACTGTGTCTCAAAATAAATATAGAAAGAAAGGAAGGGAGAAAGGAAAGAAGAAAGAAAGAAAGAAAGAAAGAAAGAAAGAAAGAAAGAAAGAAAGAAAGAAAGAAAGAAAGAGAAAAGAAACTATCAACAAGTAGGAATTTTATGAAAAATGAAAGGTTTTTTTAAAGACCTTTTGAGATGTTTACTACTTTGCTTTGATTCTAAAGCAACCACAATAGGGAATTAGTGTTGAATTTTAATGAATGAGCTTCTGCTTTCTAGCTCATAAGTATGCAGTGTCCATGGAAGCCAGAAGATGGTTTTAGGTGCCCTGGAACAGGAGTTACAGGTGGTTGTGTGGGTGCTGGGAACTCAACTTGAGTGTTTTACAAGAGCAGCATGTAAGCATAACAACTGAGCAGTCTCTCCAGTCAGCAGAAAGACAGCAGTTTTGTTAACTACATACAGAAGTCAATTATAACTCTTGTATATATGATTCAGGAAACATAAAAGAAGGGAGGAAGAGAAAAATGATAAACGCTATAAGACCATAAAGTATGCTTTGAAATGGTTTCACCTAGAGATGGCTACATAAATAAAATTAGAATGGCAATGTTAATGAACATGAAAACATGGAACATGGAAAATGTCATAGGGTTTCAACCCCAGATAAAGAACTACAGATAACCAGTGACTCCTGAAAGGAGAATTAGCTTCTACCCCTTCGTTTCATTGTCCAAAGCAGTATTGTCAGCTTTGAAATCATGTACATGAACAAAACAAAGCAGACTCAGCAGGTTACACACACACACACATACACATAAACATATATGAAAATGAAAAGAAGTTATCAGTTTGAAGGAGTAATTGGGAGGGGTTCAAAGTAAGCTAATAAGCATATTAAAAATGTTTATTCATCAGCCTTAGTTTCTTATTTAAAAAAAAAATCTATGAAAATATACACATACAATGGAAGGAAAAGAATAAAAACAGTTTAAGACCTGAAATAGAATAAAGAAGGGAAAAAAATGAAACAGGAAAATCTGGAAATGCAAAATATAAGAACTTGGTTGGGAACCTAAGAGACAAGGCTTATGAACAGAATACAAGAGATGGAAGAGGAATCTCAGACATTGAAGACAAGGTAGATTAAATGGATATACAAGTCAAAGAAAATGTTAAGTCTAAAAAAAAAAAAAAAATAGGGTCACAAGACATCCAGGAAATATGGGACACTATGAAAAGAACAAATCTAAGGAATAAATAAATCTATAGGAGTAAATCTATGGGAATAAAGAAAGGAATAGAAATCCAGGCCATAGACACAGAAACATTTTAATCCAGAACCAAATATAAGAAAATTTCCCTAACCTTAAGAAGGTGATATCTATGAAGTTAAAAGGAGCATATAGGACAGCAAGTAGATAGAACCAGAAAAGAAAGTCACTTCAGCATGTAATAACAAAAACATTGAACGTATAGAACAAAGAAAATACATTAAAAGCTGCAAGATGAAGTAACTTATAAAGGTAGACTTATTATAACTACACCTGACTTATCTATCAGTGGGGGCTCTAAAATCCATAAGTGCCTGAACAGAAGTGGTATACACTCTATGAGACCACAGATGCTAGCCCAGCAAAATTTTCAATGACTATAGAGACAAAAAAATAAGATATTCCATAGTAAGACCAAACTTAAACAATATCTTTCTACAAATTGAGCTCGAAAGAAGGTGCTAAAGGAAAACTCCAATCGAAAGAGGTTAATTATATCCATGAAAACACAGAATAAATAATGTCACACCAGTAAAATCAAAACAACAGCAGTACGCACATATAAACCAACATCACCATCAGCAATATCACTACCAACAACAAAAACATATTAACAGGAATCAGCAATCATCGATCATTGATACTTTTCAATATTAATGATCTCAATTCCTCAATAAATAGACACAAACAAACATAATGGATATAAAAATAAGATCTATTACTCTGCTATATCCAATAAAAATACTTTAATATCAAGGATATTCTCTCAGTGTAAAAGGATGGAAAATAATATTCTAAATAAATGAACCTAAGAAGCAAGTGGGTGTAACTATTTTAATATCTGACAGTCTTCAAACCAAAACTAGTAAGAAGAGAGAGGAAAGGACACTACTTACTCATTAAGGAAATATCTGACAAGAGGACATTGCAATTATTAGCATTTATGTATCACACACAGGGGCAACAAAGTTTGTAAAAGAAACACTACTATAGCTTAGATCACATACTCATCCTCACAAAACATTAGTAACACTTCAGTAATACTCTTGCTTTTGCCAAATAGACAGGACATCCAGATCAAAACTAAATAGAGAAATGTTAGAGGTAACTAACATTATGATCCAAATGGACTTAACAGATATTTACTGCATATTTCGTCCAAACACATACACACACACACACACACACACACACACACACACACACACACACACACACACATGCACGTACACACACACACATGCATATACACACACACTGATACACATAAATACCTTCTTCTCAACATCTCATAAACTTTCTACAAAACTGACCAGATACTCATACAAAATGCAAGTCTGAACAGATGCATGAAAATTGAAATAACTCCCTGCATCTTATCCAACCACCATGGATTAAAGCTGGATATTGACAACTACAGAAAGAACAGAAAGCTTATAAATTCGTGGATACCAAACAACTCACTATCGAATGAAAAACATCTAAGACAGGAATTAGTTAAAGACTTTCTAGAATATACTGAAAATGAATAAACAACACAACCAAATATATGGAAAACAGTGAAGGCTGCTTTAAGAATCAAGATGGCTAATCTGTGGCAGAAGACCTCTGCCAGGGTCTCATAGCCAAGCAGCGCTGGGAGAAAGTTACTCTCCCAGGCCCTCAGGACACAGAGACTGAGGGGGAAAAGTCAGGGACAGCGACCTTCCAGTTTCCATCTGTGGCGGGAGACCTGTGCCTGGGCAACCAGGGTTCCATAGCCAAGCAGCACCAGGAGAAAGCTACCCTCCCAGGAGAGTGGAAAAGTCATGAGTGAGTGGAGTTAAGACGAGCACCACTGCTCACCAGGACCCACCCAGAACCTGCAGGACACAGGACTGAGGTAAAGTCGGGCATAGGAACCTTCCGATTTCCATCTGTAGCAGGACACCTCTGCTGGGCCACCAGGGTCCCACAGCCTAGCAGCACCGGGAGAAAGTTAGTCTCCCAGGCCCTCAGGACACAGAGACTGAGGAGGAAAAGTCAGGGACAGGAACCTTCCGGTTTCCATCTGTGGCAGGAGACCTCTGCCTGGGCCACCAGGGTTCCATAGTCAAGCAGCACCAGGAGAAAGTCACCCTCCCAGGAGTGTGGAAAAGTCGGAAGTAGGGATAAGACAAGCACCACTGCTTACTGGGATTTGGGGACCTCACTCTAGGCCACAGGGCTCCAGGAGAGAGCTGGTATTCCAGGAGTGCTGGCACACCTTTGAGCATTGGCAAAACCACCACTTCTGTTCAAACTCACTGGATCAAGAGGGACCCTTGCAGAGCCAGCAGGACACAGGAACCAAGGGAGCCCTGGGGACAAGAACCTTCTGGTTTCTGTCTGCACCCCAGAGCTGACCCTGTGCCACAGCTTTCCAAACCCAAACATCTCTCAGAGAGAGTTGGTCTTCAAGGAGTATTGATACAGAGGCCTGAAAGAGGGACAAGCCACAGCCAGACAGAGTAAGATCAGCTAACATCAAAGTTAACAAGATGGCAAAAGGCAAGGGCAAGAACATAAAGAACAGAAACCAAGGCTACTTGGCATCACCAGAACCCAGCTCTCCCACTACAGCAAGCCCTGGATATCCCCACACACCAGAAAAGTGAGACTCAGATTTAAAATCAGTTCTCTTGATGGTGATAGAAGACTTTAAGGACATAAATAACTCCCTTAAAGAAATACAAGAGAACACAGGGAAACAGCAAGAAGCCCTTAAAGAGGAAACACAAAAATCCATTAAAGAATTACAGGAAAACACAATCAAACAGGCAGAATTACAGGAAAACACAATCAAACAGATGAAGGAAATGAACAAAACCATCCAGGAGCTAAAAATAGGAATAGAAACAATAAAGAAATCACAAAAGGAGACAACTCTGGAGTTAGAAAACTTAAGAAAGAGACCAGGAGTCATAGATGCAAGCATAACCAAGAGAATACAAGAGATAGAAGAGAGAATTTCAGGAGCAGAAGATACCATAGACAACATTGACACAACAGTAAAAAAAACATATAAAATGCAAAAAGCTCCTAACCAAAAACATCCATGAAATCCAGGACACAATGAGAAGACAGAACCTAAGGATAATAGGTATCGAAGAGAGTGAAGATTCCCAACTTAAAGAACCAGCAAATATCTTCAACAAAATTATAGAAGAAAACTTCCCTAACTTAAAGAAAGACATTAACATAAATATACAAGAAACTTACAAAACTCCAAATAGATTGAACCAGAAAAGAAATTCATCCAGTCACATTATAGTAAAAACACCAAATACACAAAGCAAGGAAAGAATATTAAAAGCAATAGGGGAAAGAGATCAAGTAACATATAAAGGCAGATCTATCAGAATTACACCAGACTTCTCACCAGAGACTATGAAAGCTAGAAGATCCTGGGTAGAACTCATACAGACCCTAAGAGAACACAACTGTCAGCCCAGGCTGCTATACCCAGCAAAACTCTCAATTACCATAGATGGTGAAACAAAAATATTCTATGACAAAACCAAATTTACACAATATTTTTCCACAAACCCAGCCTTACAAAGGATAATACATGGAAAACATCAACTCAAGGAGGGAAACTACACCCTAGAAAAAGCAAGAAAGTAATCTTTCAACAAATTCAAAAGAAGATAGCCACACAAACCTAAAAGTAACATCGAAAATAACAGGAACCAACAATCACTATTCCTTAATATCTCTTAGCATCAATGGACTCAATTCCCCAATAAAAAGATACAGATTGACAGACTGGATCCATAAAGAGGACCAGCATTTTGCTGCATTCAAGAAACACATCTCCGTGATAAAGACAAACACTACCTCAGAGTAAAGGGCTGGAAAACAATTTCCCAGGCAAGAAACTGGCTAGAGGAGCCATTCTAATATCCGATAAAATCGACATTCATCCAAAAGTCATCAAAAAAGATAAGGAAGGACTCTTCATATTCATCAAAGAAAAAATCTACCATGAAGAACTATCAATTCTGAACATCTATACTCTAAATGCAAGGGCATCCACATTCATAAAAGAAACTTTACTAAAGCTCAAAGCACACATTGCACCTCACACAATATTAGTTTGAGACTTCAACACCCCACTCTCATCAATGGACAGATCTTGGAAACAAAAACTAAACAGAGACACCTTGAAACTAACAAAAGTTAAGGACACAATGGATTTAACACATATCTATAGAACATTTCATCCTAAATCAAAAGGATATACCTTCTTCTCAGCACATCATGGTACCTTCTCCAAAACTGACCATATAATCGGTCACTAAACAAACCTCCACAGATGCAAGAAGATTGAAATAATCCCATGCCTCCTATCAAATCACTACAGATTAAGGCTGGTCTTCAATGGCAACAATAACAACAGAAAGTCCACATACACATGGAAGCTGAACAATGTTCTACTCTATGATAACTTGGTCAAGGATGAAATAAAGAAAGAAATTAAAGACTTCCTTGAATTTAATGAAAATGAAAGTACAACATACCCAAACTTATGGGACATAATGAAAGTAGTGTTAAGAGGAAAACTCATAGCTTTGAGGGCCTCCAAAAAGAAACTGAAGAGAGCATACACTAGTAACTTAACAGCACACCTGAATGCTCTAGAACAAAACAAAGCTAATGCACCCAAGAGGAGTAGAAGGCAGGAAATAATCAAACTCAGGGCTGAAATCAACCAAGTAGAAACAAAAAGAACTATACAAAGAATAAACAAAACGAAGAGTTGGTTCTTTGAGAAAATCAACAAGATAGATAAATCCTTATCCAGATTAACAGGAGGGCACAGAGACAGGATCCAAATTAACAAAATTAGAAATGAAAAGGGAGACATAACAACAGATTCTGAGGAAATTAAAAAAATCATCAGATCCTACTACAAAAGCCTATACTCAAGAAAACCACAAAATCTGGAAGAAATGGACAATTTTCTAGACAGATACCAAATACGAAAGTTAAGTCAGGATCAGATAAACCATTTAAACAGTCCCATAATGCCTAAAGAAATACAAGCAGTCATTAAACGTCTCCCGACCAAAAGAAGCCCAGGACCACATGGGTTCACTGCAGAATTCTATCAGACCTTGAAAGAAAAACTAATACCAATACTCTTCAATCTATTCCACAAAACAGAAACAGAAGGAACACTACCCAATTCCTTCTATAGGCCACAGTTACACTAATACCAAAACCTCACAAAGACCCAACAAAGAAAGAAAACTTCAGACCAATTTCCCTTATGAATATCGATGCAAAAATACTCAATAAAATTCTCACAAACCATAACCATGAGCATATCAAAATGATCATTCATCATGATCAAGTAGGCTTATCCCAGGGATGCAGGGATGGTTCAATACAGGGAAATTCATCAATGTAATCCACTACATAAACAAACTCAAAGAGAAAAAACTACATGATCATTTCTTTAGCTGGTGAAAAAGCATTTGACAAAATTCAACATCCCTTCATGATAAAAGTCTTAGAAAGATCAGGAGTACAAGGCCCATACTTAAACAGTAAAAGCAATATACAGCAAACCAGTAGCCAACATCAAACTAAATGGAGAGAAATCAAAGCAATTCCACTAAAATCAGGGACTAGGCAAGGTTGCCCTCTCACTCCCTATCTATTCCATATAGAAACTGAAGTTCTTGCTAGAGCAATTAGATACAAAAAGAGGTCAAAGGGATACATATTGGAAAGGAAGAAATCAAAATATCACTATTTGCAGATGATATGATCGTATACTTAAGTGACCCAAAAACCTCCACCAGAGAACTGTGGCAGCTGATAAACAACTTCAGCAAAGTGGCTGGATATAAAATTAACTCAAACAAATCAGTAGCCTTCCTATACTCAAAGGATAAAGAGGCTGAGAAAGAAATTAGGGAAATGATACCCTTCACAATTGTCACAAACAATATAAAGTATCTTGGTGTGACTCTATCCAAACAATTGAAAGATCTGTAGGACAAGAACTTCAAGTCTCTGAAGAAAGAAATTGAAGACGATCTCAGAAGATGGAAAGCTTTCCAGTGCTCATGGATTGACAGGATTAATAAAGTAAAAATGGTCATCCTGCCAAAAGCAGTCTACAGATGCAATCCCCATCAAAATTCCAACTCAATTCTTCATAGACTTAGAAAGAGCAATTGGCAAATTCATTTGGAATAACAAAAAGCCCAGGATAGAAAAACTATTCTCAACAACAAAAGAACTTCTGGGGGAATCAGCATTCCTGACCTCAATCTGTACTACAGAGCAGTAGTGATGAAAACTGCATGGTATTGGTACAGTGACAAGCAGGTAGATCAATGGAATAGAATTGAAGACCCAGAAATGAACCCACACACCTATGGTCACTTGATTTTCGACAAAGGAGCCAAAACCATCCAGTGGAAAAAACACAGCATTTTCAACAAATGATGCTGGTTCAACTGGAGGTCTACATGCAGAAGAATGAGAATTGATCCATTCCTATCTCCCTGTACAAAGTCCAAGTGAATCAAGGACCTCCACATAAAACCAGATACACTGAATCTAATAGAAGAGAAAGTGGGGAAAAACCTCGAACACATGGGTACAGGGGAAAAGTTCCTGAACAGAACACCAATGGCTTATGCTCTAAGATCAAGAATGGACAAATGGGACCTCATGAAAATGCTAAGCTTATGTAAGTTAAAGGACACTGTCAATAGGACACAATGGCAACCAACAGATTGGGAAAAGATCTTTACTAATCCTGTGTCTGATAGAGGACTAATATCCAATATATATAAAGAACTCAAGAAGTTAGACTCCAGAAAACCAAATAACCCTATCAAGAAATGGGGAACAGAGCTAAACAGACAATTCTCAACTGAGGAAATTCGCAGGACTGAGAAGCACCTAAAGAAATGCTCAACATCCTTAGTCATCAGGGAAAAACAAATCAAAATAAGTCTGAGATTCCACCTCATACCAGTCAGAATGGCTAAGATCAAAAATTCAGGTGACAGCAGATGCTGGTCAGGATATGGAGAAAGAGGAACACTCCTCCATTGTTCGTTGGATTGCAAGCAGTTTGGCGGACCCTCAGAAAAATGGACATAATAATACCGGAGGACCCAGCTATACCACTCCTGGGCATATACCCAGAAGCTGCTCCAACATGTAATAAAGATACATGCTTCACTATGTTCATAGCAGCCATATTTATAATAGCCAAAAGCTGGAAACAACCCAGATGTCCCTCATCAGAGGAATGGATACAGAAAATGTGGTACATTTACAGAATGGAGTACTACTCAGCTATTAAAAACAATGATTTAATGAAATTTGCAGCCAAATGGGTGGAATTTGAATATATCATCCTGAGCGAGGCAACTCAGTCACAAAAGAAGGAACATGGTATGTACTCACTGATAAGTGGATATTAGCTCAAAAGCTCAGAATACCCAAGTTTCACTTTATAGTAACCACTGGACTGAGAGTGTGGTCCCAGATGGAGGAGTTGTAGAAGGGACTGAAGGTGCTGAGTGTGTTTGCAGTCCCATGGAGGGAGCAACAGTGTCAACTGGCCTAACACCCGGTCTTCCTGGAGGCTGGACCACCAACCAAAGAATACACATGAGGGACCCATGGCTCGGACCACATATGTGGCAGAGGAGGGCCTTGTTGACCATCAGGGGGAGGAGAGGCCCTTGGGTCTGAGGGTGTTAGAGGCCCCAGTAAAGGGGAATGTCAATGTGGGAATATGGGAGTGGGATGGCGGGTGGTTGGGAGAAGGAATACCCTCATAGAGGCTGGGGAGGGTGAGGGGATAAGGGGTTTCCAAATAAGAGACCTGGAATGGGGGAAACATTGGAAATGTAAATAAAGTATCAATCAATCAATCAATCAATAAAAGAATTAAGTTTATAGTAATAAGTGTCTACATAAAATAAAGGAAAGATCTTATACTAATGACAAAACAGTAAAACTGAAAGCTCCATAACAAAAAGAAACCATACCCAAAAGGAGCAGAAGTCAAACAAATGATCAATCTCAGAGCTGAAATAAAACACAGAAACAGCAAACAAACAACTTGAAAGGAATTAATTGGCCTGAGCCAGGCTGATTCCATGACAGGCTGGAAACTAGCAGTTTAGGAGACCAGCCCTGAATTTCTATTTCCCAGAATTGGGTAAGTCAGTTACTGGAACAACTACAGGCTTATGTTAAGAGGTATCCCTTCCCAGCTTGTGAAAGGACGCTAGCCAAACTTGTGGACAAGAGGTCAAGAGATACCCCTCTTTGGCAGGAAGCAAGAATAGTTAGTCTGAATCACAGAATCACACAGACCCTCAGAGACGGAACCCAGCAATCATGATATAGATCATGTACCCCTCCCTAATGTTCCTAATTTTGGCTTTAAAACTAAATCTGTAGATATAGTCATGGTCCTTCCATCCTGATGGAATTGGACCTGTGTATGGAAAATTTTTTTCAAAAAATGCACTTTTTCATACTATTTGAGTCTGGGGTATCATTCGTCATTGATTCGTGGACACTAGCAAAATAAATAAACAGACATATAAAGAATCAATGATACAAAGAATTAGTTCTTTGAGAAAATCAGTAAGATTGGCGAACTCCTAGCCAAATTAACTAAAAGTCATAGAGAAAAATCCAAGCTAACAAAATTAGGAATGAAAGAGACAAAACAGCAGACAGTGAAAAAATCCAGAGAGTCTTAAGGACATGCTTTAAAAATCTATGCTGCAACAAAAATAGAAAACCTACAAGAAGTGGGTAATTTTCTTGGATGGGTACTTACCAAGCTTCAAGAAAGATCAAATAAGCAATTTAAACATCTGTATAACTTCTAGTGAAAGAGAAGATGTCTTTAAAGTC
>CM052705.1:14276709-14281709 GCA_028551405.1 Uromys caudimaculatus | reverse complement strand
TCAGTCCTGCCAAATCTCAGCTTTTCTTCATGAATCATTAAATCCGAGGCTTTCCACTGCAACTAATAACTCACCAATGGCTGCTCACAGTGGCAAGCCTTAGCTTCTTTTCATATTTTTTTTTTTTCAGTTATATGGTTTATTTTGCTGATAAAGCCAGCACCATATGGGAGTCTCTGACACATTATCTAATTTGACTGCCACCTTGAGAAGCAGCATTAGCTCCTTCTGGATCAGAGTTACCATGTACTAACCCAGAGGAGACACTCCCTTAAAGATGTCACCTCAATGATACTTCTCTTAATCACAGCTAATCTTTCAGCTCAGCTAAATGCACCAATTGTCTCAGTAAAGCAAAGACTTCACTGCAGTTGTTTGGTCTGTCACTAATCACAGGCCATTCTTCAGCCTCAGTTGACTAGAAAGCAAGTATGCTTCTTTCAAAAATAACACTCAACATCTTCACCAGCATGAGTTGTCACTTGTGTCTTTGATCTTAGCCATTCTGACAAGTGTAAGATAGATTTGCATTTTCCAGATGACTAAGAATGTTGACCATTTCTTTAATTGTTTCATGGTGGTTTGCGATTCCTTTGTTGAGAATTTTATGTTTAGCTCTCTACCTTATTTTTTAATTGAATTGTTTGGTTTGTTGATATCTATATTCTTGAGTCCTTTATACATTTTGGATATCATCTTTCTGTCAGATGTGGGGTTGGTGATGATGCTTTCCCACTCTATCGCTGTCATTTTGTTCTTTCAATGGTTTTGTTTTCTTTACAGAAGATTTTTACTTTCATGCACCCTATTTATTTGTTGTTGATCTAATTACTTGGTGGATTGATGTTCTATTCAGGAACTTGCCTCCTATGCCAATGTGTTCAAGAATATTCCCCACTTTTTCTCTTATTGAGTTAACTGTTTTTGGTTTTATGTTGAGATCTTGATCCACTTGGACCTGAGTTGAGTGCAGGGTGATAAGTATGGATCTATTTGATTCTTCTATATGCAGACATCCAATTAGATGAGCACCACTTCTTGAAGATGCTTTCTTCTTTTCATTGTAAATTTCTGTCTTCATTAGGGAAGTTTTCCTCTATAATTTTGTTGAAGATGTTTACTGGCCCTTTGAATTGGGAATCTTCCCTCTCCATTATACCTATTACTCTTAGGTTTTGTCTTTGCCTAGTGTCCTGTATTTCATGGATGTTTTTAGGTAAGAGCTTTTTACTTTTTAAATTTTCTTTTACTGTTGTTCTAAAGTCTTCAACAGTATTTTCTATGCCTGAGATTCTCTCTTTTATCTCTTGTATTCTGTTGGTGACACTTGTGTCTGTGATTCATTCTCTCTTTCCTAGGTTTTTAACTCCAGGGTTGTCTTCCTTTGTGATTTCTTTAATATTTCTATTTCCAGTTTTAGATCCTGGATGTTTTTGTTCAATCCTTTCATCTGTTTGATTGTGTTTTCCTATATCTATTTAAGAGATTTATGTTTTTCCTCTTTAAGGGGTCCTCTTTGTTTCCCTATGTTCTGTATTTCTTTAAGGAAGTTATTTATGTACTTTTTAAAGTCCTCTATCATCATCATGAAATGGGATATTAGATCTAAATCTTGCTTTTCAGGTGTGCTGAAGTAACCAGGGCTTGCTGTGGTAGAACTGGGTTCTGATGTTGCTAAGTAAAGTTGCTTTCTGTTGCTTATATTCTTGAGCTTGCCTTTTCCCATCTGGTTATCTCTGGTGTTAACTAGCCTTGCTGTCTCTTACTGGCGCCTATCTCTCCTGAGAGCCTGGTTATGTTGGGCCTCCTGTCTCTGGGTATGGGAGGGCATCTGTAGAGCCTGTTCTCTGAGCCTGGCTATGTCAGAGCTCCTTAGGGTCAACTGTCTCTGGGTGTTGATGTGCTTGAAAGGGGGCTAGAACAGAAGATCTGCTGCTGGGCATATGTGCGATCCAAGAAGAATATGTGTCTCAAGCTGGGTAGGAGTTCCTGTGTTTCCTGGAAGTTAGTCCTGGTATTGGCTCGGGTATTAGGGCATCACATATTATCCTGGGTATGACAGAACTCCTGTGGGTCTAGCTGTCTCTGGGTGTGGGTGAGATGGATAGGGGGCTGGATCAGAAAATCTACTCCTGGGGGCAGGTGCAAACTGAAAGGCATGTTGAAGTCTAATTTTTCAATATGGAGTATAAGAACACTGGAAAATCCCATTTCTCATTTCTCATCTAAGAACAGGATAAGATTTAATGACATAGATATTTTAAAAATGCCTTTGTGATATTTTGTAACACAAGATGTAGATTCAGACAGATGGTGTTATTATGAGGTTTCTTTTCTTTTCCTTTTTCTTTCTTTCTTTTTTTTTCTCACCCATCTACCTTCTGTCATGGCTAGATTAGTCATAATTTTATACACACATGGAAATCTACATGCTAATAGTCTACAACTTTTACAATGTCTTTGGATAAACTGTCTCCAAGTCTTTCTTTCAAACCATGAATGTAACTAAACTACCCACTAAGAGATGGACTTGTTAGCATGGGGATGTATGATGAGAGGTCACCCTAATATGTATCTCCCCCCAAAGGGAACACAGGGATAGACACTGGGTGTTCTCCAAGTACTCTTCATCTGCATGTTGGGATGAATTAATATTCTGTAAGTACAATGATATTTCAAAAAACATCAGAGGTCAGAAAGTCAGAGGAAGGCTATTGTTTTCCTTGGACCTGAAGTTATGAGTAGTTGTGAACTGCCATGTATGTTCTGGAACCAAACTAAGTCTTCTGCAAGGAGATCATGCATTCTTATCCACAAGTTTTTCCAGGTCATATCCCGAAAACAAGCTTTTGACTGAGAGTTTCCTACATTTAGATCAAATGTACCCCATTACTTTCCCTTCAATCACTCTCCTATTCTCTCTACACTGTATCCTCTCAATTTTGTGCATTCTTTTCAAATAAAATATCGAGAGTTCTCTAAATGATGATTATTGCAACATGTATGAAGGACATAAAATGGATTATACATAGCCTATTGGGACACATCCTTGAAGAAAACCAACCTTGTCTGTTGTTACTATCAACTGCAATAGCTCTTGACTTAGGGATGGAACTTCATAAGACCACTTCTTCATCCATGCTGGGAATCTTGGCTAGACTAATCATCTGTATGTGCTCTGTATGTAATCACAGCCACTGTGAGTTCATGCATGCAACTGTAAAGACACTGGGGGAGCCTTTAGCTTTCCAGAAATCCCCAAATGAAAACCACAGAGTCGGGGATCAATGCAATTAGCAAGAGGAATTTATAATTCCAAAGCATTGGGGCTGTATCACACCCAAAGGAGAGGTTGCAGACCCTCATGACCTATTTGACGAGACTTTATACTGTTTTCAGAGCAACAGCCACTAGGTGCAGCATGATTAGCACAACAGGGTGACTTTTAAACAGATTGATCCTTAGGGAATGAGTTGGTTAGGACTCCCCTTGTCTGTAGGTGAACAATGGCTGGTCTGCCATGCAGACTGTGTTTATCTGCTCTGGGCACCTCCTCTACCTGCAGGTGGCTGGATGCTCATCCCCCACCTGTGGTCTGAGGAATTTAATTAGCCTCTCTCTTCCAAAAGGGAGAGGTGTCTACCTAAGAGCTCTGTGACCTTTCTCTTCTAGGAGGGGAGGGGTCTGGTGGAATATTCCAATGTTCCTGAGCTGAATTATTCACAACAACACTGTCATGTCCACAAAGCAATAATTTACTGTAGATATCTACTAACTATAGTTTGCCCCCTTTTCTGAGATGACCCCTAAGTCTTATGAGGAAGACATGTGGTATAGCTGCTATATTTAGATCTGTGCACTCAAGAGTCTCTTATTCTCTACAGTGCGACTATTTGTGTATCTCAGTAATAATCATTATCTACTATTAAAAAAAGATTCTGTGATGAATTTTGAAATATATACTACTATATGGAAATAAAAAAAGAAGACTTAGGGAGCAATTTATTAATATCCCCATTTAGCAGAATGAAAAGTCCAATGTCAAGTATGATCTGTCTGTTTTTGAATTATTGCTCAGTGGGAACCATACATTCCTCTCTATAAACAATACAGACTATTTCCTTTTCTCTTGGTTATCTTCTAGTACTTGATAGTAAGTCTTTATCGCTGAAGATACCCCACAAATGGCCAGAAGAAATGGACTGTAGAGAAATCAAGCTGCTACCTACATGAAATTCTTACTGGCTAGCTTTAGGACTGTACAGTATTATGTAAAATTGCCATGAGATAAAAATGATAGACTTACTCAGCTTTGAAACATGGGGTTCACTCTAACAACCAGCTTGGTAAAAGACTTACTAGTGTGAGAATGACATGAATGTTACTTGCTGATTGGATTTGAGACCCATCCTGCAATAAAGCTCTCACACCTGGTACCATGAACTAGGCCAACAGTCTATGGTTGGCTAGTTCATAGAGCCCTTGAAAGAGGGGTGTCAAACTTCTTATGCATAATTTGAGAAAAGTGTTGTTGATTCTTAATTATTTGGAATAACCACTTAGTATAAATGTAACCTTGTTTTGATATGTATTATATCAAAACATTCTTTATAAATTCTTGTCATCACACTGTAAGATCTGGCCCTTTTATGAGGAAGACAATGACATTCTTTCTCCTAAGAAACGGGTGACTTTGACCTGGCCCAGGGCCAAGAGTAGAAACTACATGCCCGGGCAAAAATCCCACCCAGCTACATTCCTATGGATGACTTTGACCTGGCCACAGGACCAGAGACAAAATGTTTCAGGAACCAGAAACGTTTGTACAACCAACCTGTGAATAGCTTAGAACAAACCTCACTTCCCCATAATGCAAATTCTTTCGTTCCCCACCCCTTGCTTTGTAAACTCTCTGTTTTATGAGCCTTTTCCTGAGTTGTATTTCCTTCATTGCCTTGGGGATGTTTCTTCTTTTAAATACCCCCGACTTCAGCTGCTAG
>CM052705.1:14260528-14276209 GCA_028551405.1 Uromys caudimaculatus | reverse complement strand
TATATATATATATATATATATATATATATATATATATATATATATATATATATATATATATATATTAACCATAGCTATGTTTTGATCAGTGAAAAAATTCAAAGGGTAAAGACACTTTTCACATGAATAAATTTGAGATGAAAACCAATATAAACAGGTAGCATGGGAAATGGTTTGGTGTTTTGTTTGAGGCATTTTATTGAAGGCAAATAATAAAAATTCAACTCTTTCAATATTCTTGGTAAATAGCTTAGGCTGCCTAGAATTTGTGGTCCTTCTGTTTCAGCCTTCTGGAAAGCAGGTTTAAAGAGCTCTTAATGATTATTTGCTGCACTTTACCCATTTTAAGTAGTATATGAAGAAACTATAAGTTAAATGCTTTATTTAGCTTGACCAGTATTTACAATGCCAAAATGAGAATTATACTCTTGGATTGTTTAGCTTCTGATGTATATGTTATTGTTGTTGTTGTTTTCACTATATCATATTGTACCTATCCTGTTAATCATTTTGTTTACAATTTCATCCATTTAAAATGCTATTAAAAGCTAGAAATTACTTATTTGACATGGAGAAATAAACAATTTTAAAATTTTCTTCCAAAGAATAAATAGGTTTCTTCATTTAAAAAGTAGCCAATTAAATAGAGTTTAATTTCATAGTTGATGGGTGAGTCACTAAGGTTAAATTTTCTTTAAAGTAGACACTGGAAAGGGAATTTGCTTAAAGCCTTCCATTTTTTTTTTTTTTTATATGAGTGTTTTGCCTCATGTTCTGCAATTCATTCTTCTAGATATATGTTGTCTTCTTCCTATATCCTCCCAAGTTGCATCTATTCTTGAGAAGATAATATTTTTAGAATTAGGATTCCTTATATGAATAAATGTTCCTAGGATTTAACATGATCATATAAAGAGCAAAAGTACTGAGAGGCATAGAAACATTAAATGTAAAGAAAAATATGTTATACTGAGATTAATCAGAAAATTGTATACAGAACTTGTATTTGATGGGGACTATAACATTCTTTTCCCAGACCACAAAGTTTTTTGAGAAAGTATACAATATTTCAAACTTTTCCAGAGAAAGGGAATATTTGGTATTTTTTGGAAGTTTATGCTATCTGGAAAAATTGGGACAATTATTTTAAATGGTTGTCCTTTAAATGAGGCAGAATTTATCAATTAGTAGCTTGATCCATACTTACTCATCATATGCAAAACTTCCCAGGAATATGAAAAGTGATCCATTTTTTTCTTCCATGCCAAGTACTCATGGTTCTCTTTGTGAACCTAACATGCTTTCAAAGGTGTTTGTTTTCCATTATTGGCCTTTGCTAATAAAAGGAGCCTAGAGCATTACCTCACTACTTTTGCTAGAAATAACTTCTAGATATTCAAATTCAGTTATTCTCAAACATGCCAATTAGTTTTAAGTTTTGTCTATAGCACAGAGAGTTAAAGAATGCAGTAATAACTTTAAAGCCTTGTGCTGAGGAGAGAGTCAGTACGATAATGAGACTTCCGGGTACTTTTAGAAAATCAAATCTAACATATACTACAAATCTCTGGAGACACAAAATAGACATAAACTTGCAAAGATGCCAATTAGGAATCCCCCAAAAAAGATTTAAGATGTCTCCCATTGGGTAAAATGTAAACCAGGAATTAGAATCAAGAATGCAAAATCTCAAAAACTTTACCTAAGTCTCAAAGTCTCAGAACAGTTTCTAGGACTTTCTTTACACTTCTTGCCATTGGTAGGAAAACAAGCCTCCAGTCAGGCTACATATTTGAATATGCAAAATTTATAGTATCATACAGCAGCTTACATTGGAGGAACAAATGTGTCCCATGTGTAGTCATATATATCCTGTGTTGTGGTTTGAGTAACAAATGTCCCTTATATGCTCAGATATTTGAGCACTTAGATTCCAGTTGGAGGCTTTATATATGAAGATTATGGAGCTTTTATGTAGTGGAGACTTTTCTAGGGAAGTATGTCACAGCGAGCAGACTTTAGGGGCTTATAACTTACTTCACTTCCTGTTTAGTGTCTTTGCTTCCTTTGTGTGTTGAAAATCTATCAGCCAGCTTCTGCTATGACTTCCTTGTGATTATGTCTCTCTGTAGCTTGAAGAAACGCCCTTTTCACTAAGTTGCTTTTGGCTTAGTTTTCTGGCAAAGCAGTTGAAAGCAGATATGAAATACTTTTCATGTGGAGATGCTGTTGCATATGTATACATTCATGGCTTGAATTTAATAATTAGAAATTTTATCAAATAGTCTAAGTCAAATTTAAAAAGTCTACATGGAAAAGTTGCTAGTACAATGAATTTTTTATGGAACTAACCTGGGTCTCCGAGATCTCTCAAATACTGGCCCACCAACCAGGCAGCATACACCAGCTTATAAGAGGCCCCAAACACATATATAGCAGAGGACTGCCGCATCTAGGTTCAGTCAGAGAAAATGCACTTAAGAGACTGGAGTCCTCAGGGAGTCCTCAGGGAGTTTAGAGGTCTGGTTGGGTGGGGGTGGGAGGTAGGGGGTTGGGACATCCTCGTGGAGACAGGGGTTTGGGGAGGAGGTATGGGATGTGGAACAGTCAGAGGGTGGAAAGTAGGGTGGTGGAATAAAATTTGGGGTGTAAAAATAAATAAATTAATTTAATTAAATCAGAACGCTGAGGCTATATTAAAGTGAAGATTGACACAACATAAATTAGTTTTGTTAACTTTTGGAGTACTTCAGCACATACTGAGTCTGCGCCCTCACTCGATTTATACAAGACAGTTTCCATCTCCAGGTTGCACAGCAGCTTTGCTCACCTTTCTCCTTCTATAATCTTGGTTTAGCCTGTTCCTGCATCCATCTTCCTTGTTTGAACTGTTTATATCTTCCCAGCTCCAGTGCTCATTCCCATTTTTGTCTGCATTTTCCTCTTTCCTAGACCAGAAGACACAAGAACATGGTGTATATCCATACTCTGTGCTTGACTGACTGTTTTCTAATTTGGCCACTTACCAAAATTTTGGTATTGGGAAATGACTTCCTGGTGATCTGTTACATTGTAATGACTTTCATTTCCAGTTTTCTAGACTAGATTCCATTGTTAATGGATTAATAAAAATTATGCAGGGAAAGATTTAACTTGTATGTGTCAGAAAATCATATGTAGAGGGTGAGGGTCAGTATGACTAATCACAAATGTTTCTACAGCAGCTCCCCTTGTGTACACTATATACATCTCACTGAATTGTTTGCATTCTAAGTATTATCATTCTTACATTCTAAGATTTTGTTTTCAAGAGTTGCGGTTAAAATAAAGAAAAATTTCATAGAAAGAGTAGAATCACCCCTTAATAGTTTATAAGCACTTCTATAGTTTAGTTTACAGATTACGTATAAAACCACAGAGCGTTGAGACACAAAAAATAGGCTTCAGATACAAAGGAGAGGACAGTAGGAAAGGACACCAGAAACATTCAGATTTTCCATCAAGCTAGCCAAGCACAGTATAATTTATTGTATACTTTATATTATAGTTTAATGATTTCATAGTAAATACTGGATAATTATTTTTTATAGTAAATACTAGAGTAAACTCATTCAATACTCTGTTTTCTCAGGTAATATATTTTGATTTAAGAAACTTCTGTAAATAAGAATGGAGGAGACGCTCAGCACATTATCTGGTTAGTTCAAGACCCTGAAAAGAGAAGGTCCATACACTTAGTCACACACAGTTTTTCTTTCAGAAGCAAGTGTTCTCTTAGATTGACTATAGAAGCAGTGATAAAAAACTAATTTATAAGAAAAGGGACAAGTCTGCTGCATGTTTTCTTTCCTTTTTTTTTTTTTTTTTTGGTTTTTCGAGACAGGGTTTCTCTGTGTAGCCCTGGCTGTCCTGGACCTCACTCTGTAGACCGGGCTGGCCTCGAACTCCGAAACCCAAGTGCTGGGATTAAAGACGTGCGCCACCACTGCCTGGCTGTTGCATGTTTTCTAAACATTAGCAATACCTTTATGTATAGAAGAAAGAACTACCATTAGGTAATTTCTTGACAGTCCTCTATTTATGCTGAGAGATTTACCCCTTTAGATTGGATGCTGTATTAGAGTTCACAGTTTAATCTCTGAGACATGGTTTTCCTCAGGTAATTTGACTTCACAGTTTCGGATCCAGTTATTGTTCCATTGAGTTGAAATGTGAATTTAAGGTAAAGGAAAGTTCCAAAGGGAAGGTAATCTTCCCCTGGAACTTTTAAATGAACACATGAACACACACACACACACACACACACACACGAACACACACACACGTATGCAATATATACGAACAAAAATAAGTTTGCTTGCAAAGATCTATAGGACCATGAAAGACAGCCTGTTTTCCGGTCAGCACAGGCTTGAAATCCTGGTGACTCTGAAGAGATAGAAGGCATTTACCATGCTCCGGAACACCAGGTTCCTGGCATGAAGCCTCAGCTCTCCATAGGTTTGTGGCCATCAGGCACATAAAGGCAATGCCCCAAGGCCCCCCGCAGGTAGAGAATACGACCTATGGTTAAGTAGCCTCAAGACAGATCTCCATTTTAATAAGGTACTTAAAGGCCTGGAGGCTTAGCCAATAAACTTCCCTTCCCAGACACTCCTCCCTGCAAAAGGTATTTAACCTCAGGCCCACCCTTGAGAATTGGGGTACGGTTTTATTCATCCACTCTTTGCCATGACAATAAATGCCTTAAAAAAATGTCTTTTTACTGGGATCCACCGTGGGGAGCCATAGAGAAGGTCTTAATCTATGGAGTTGCATCCAATCTCCTGTACAAGGACTCTCTGCAGTCCCAGCCATGACTATCAAGCCCGACCACTCTCTGACAAGCCAAGGACGCTTCATCCATGGGACCCAACTAGAGCTCTGCTCTCTTTTCTCTTCAGCCCCAGACTAGATTCAGCCCATGGGCCTCCACTCAGTCCTCAGCTCTTCCATGGCATTTAGTAGCACCTGGGTGTCAAAGAGCCTGAGAACCAGACAGCCCTGGCTTCCCTGCAGGCCCAGAGATCCCTGAGGCAGCTCCAGCTGTCCCCTGGAACTCAGACTGTGCTTCTCCCTTCTGCCCCCCACAGCAGTGTCACGCAGCTTCCCTGACACCCGCCTGGCATGAGCATGTGGTAAGCACAGTCAAATTTCATGAGTATCACCTCCCCGAGTGGCCTGAGCCCTGTGGTGGAGTGGATGCAGGACACTCCATTAACCCTACATAGATCCACAAAATATGCATGTGTGTTTATATGGAAACATATACACAGACACAGACAGACAGACAGACAGACACACACACGTATTTATATGTGTATGTGAATGTCTAAATGTGTGTACATATAGATATAAACATATCTATGTATTCTTGATAGATACACATACATATGAGTGCTTACAATGATACACACTCACACCCATGTGTGCACTCACAAATTCATACACACGTACATGTGTGCTCACATATATATACTCACATATATGCTCACAAAGATATGCACATGCACATGGATACACATTTACATATATGCTTATACAAACACACTCATATACATGTGTTCTTGTAGAGACATACACACAAACAAAATTTTCCCTATCCTGTGATAGAATTTATATTACAGGATGTTTTATGTGAAGTTAATTTCCAGTAATTTATGAGATCTGAGATAACTTTATCATTCACTTACAACATTATATATTTAAAATATGTTACAAATATGAACAAAATAAAAATTAATACCTGAGAGTGTGAGCATATTTTAAACTTTTCAGGCTCTTAAAACACTATTTTCTTGATTTTTTTTTACAATTACGAAATTATTTTATTAAGCCGTCTAAACAAACAAAACAGAATAGACAATTCTTCTAGAAAAATTATCTTCTTATTTCCATTTCTGTCTATTTATACAAAAGGCTACACAATGTTACATGTCTCCAGATTACAATTAGAGTGATTATAAATTAGTGTCCTGCACCATTACTCAAGTCTTAGAAATCAGAAATTGCTGTAGCTGGCTCATGAGAACATAACATTATGAGACATAAAAATGAACAGTTAGTGCAAAACATAAAAGCTACTTCAAAGCAAGCAAAGTCAGTTCCATTACAGATATTAAAAAAAAAGAAAAAAGAAAAAAACAAACAAGGCTAGGGATTGTTAACATCATCTTGTGATCAATTCTTGTACATTATTTACTGCAGGTAACTCCCCAAATCCACTATATTGTTACTAAAGGACTTCATTCTTCTTGGGCTTCATATCATCTGTGAATTGTATCTTGGGTATTCTAAATATTTGGGCTAATATTCACATATCAGTGAGTACATGTGTGTTCTTTTGCTACTGAGTTACCTCACTCAGGATATTTTCAAGTTCCATCAATTTGCCTGTGAATTTCATGAAGTCATTATTTTCAACAACTGAGTAGTATTCCATTGTGTAAATGTAGCACATTTTCTGTATCCACTCCTCTGTTAAGGGACATCTGGGTTATTTCCAACTTCTGGTTATTATAAATATGGCTTCTATGAACATAGTGGAACATGTGTCCTTATTACATGTTGAAGCATCTTCTGGGTATATGCCCAGGAGTGGTATAGCTGGGTCCTCACGCAGTACTATGTCTACTTTTCTGAGGAACTTCCAGACAGATTTCAAGAGTGGTTGTACCAGTTTACAATCCCACCAGCAATGGAGGAGCGTTCCTCTTTCTCCACATCCTTGTCAGCATCTGATTTCATCTGAGTTTTTTATCTTAGCCATTCTGACTAGCATAAGGTGGAATCTCAGGGTTGTTTTGATTTGCATTTCCCTGATGACTAAGATGTTGAACATTTCTTTAGGTGCTTCTCAGCCCTTGAGTTTCCTTGGTTGAGAATTCTCTGTTTAACTCTGTTCTCCATTTTTAAATAGGGATTTTTGGTTCCCTGGAGTCTAAATTCTTGAGTTCATTGTATATATGGGATATTAGCCCTCTATCAGATGTAGGATTGGTAAAGATTTTTCCCAGTCTGTTGGCTGCCATTTTGTCTTATTGCCAGTGTCTTTTGCCTTACAGAAGCTTTACAATTTATGAGGTATCATTCTTCAATTCTTGATCATAGAGCATAAGCCTTTGGTGTTCTATTCAGGAAATTTTCCCCTGTGCCCATGTGTTTGGGATTTTCCCCACTTTCTATTCAATTAGATTCAGTGTATCTGGTTTTATGTGGAGGTCCTTGATCTATTGGACTTCAGCTTTCCACAGAGAATAAGAATGAATCAATTTGCATTCTTCTACATGTAGACCACCAGTTGAACCAGCACCATTTGTTGAAAATGCTAATTTTTTCCCCACTGGATGGTTTTAGCTCCTTTGTCAATGATTAAGTGACCATAGGTGTGTGTTCATTTCGGGATTTTCAATTCTATTCCATTGATCTACCTGCCTGTCACTGTACCAATACCATGCCATTGTTATCACTATTTCTCTGTAGTACAGCTTGAAGTCAGGGATGCTGATTCCCCCAGAAGTTCTTTTATTGTTGAGTATAGTTTTTGCTATCATGGGTTTTATGTCATTCCAAAGGGATTTGAGAATTGCTCTTTATGACACTATGAAGAATTGAGTTGGAATGTTGATGGGAATTGCATTGAATCTGTAGATTGCTTTAGGAAAGATGGCAATTTTTACTATATTTATCCTGCCAAACTGTGAGCATGGGAGATCTTTCCATCTTCTGAGATCTTCTTAGATTTCTTTCTTCAGAGACATAGAGCTCTTGATCTACAGACATTCCACTTGTTTGGTTAGAGTCACACCAAGACACTTTATATTGTTTGTGACTACTGTGAAGGGCGTCATTTCCCTAATTTCTGTCTCAGCCTGTTTATTGTTTGAGTATAGGAAGGCTAATAATTTCTTTGAGTTAATTTGATATCCAGTCACATTTCTGAAGTTGTTTATCAGCTATAGGAGTACACTGGTAGAATTTTTGGGGTCACTTAATTATACTATCATATCATTTGCAAATAGTGATATTTTGACTTCTTCCTTTCCAATTTGTATCCTTTTGACCTCCATTTGTTGTCTAATTGCTCTAGCTATAACTTCAAGTACTATATTTAATAGAAAGGGAGAGAGATAGGGCAGCCTTGTCTTGTCCCTGATTTTAGTGGGAATGATTCAAGTTTCTCTCCATTTAGTTTGATGTTAGCTACTGGTTTGCTGTATATTGCTTTTACTATGTTTAGTTGTGGACCTTGAATTCCTGATCTTTCCAAGACTTTTAACATCAAGGGCTGCTAAATTTTGTCAAATGCTTTCTCAGCATCTAATGAAATGCTCGTGTGGTTTTCTTTCCTTTGAGTTTGTTTATGTAGTGGATTACATTGATGGATTTTCATATATTGAACCATCCCTGAATCCCTGGGATGAAATTAACTTAATATTGGTGAATGGTAGTTTTGATGTGTTCTTGGATTTGGTTTGTGAGAGTTTTACTGAGTATTTTTGCATCAATATTAATAAGGGAAATTGATCTGAAATTCTCTTTCGTTTTAGGGTCTTTGTGTGGTTTTGGTATCAGCTTAACTATGGCTTCATAGAATGACTTGGATAGTGGTCCTTCTGTTTCTATTTTGTGGAATAGTTTGAAGAGAATTGGTATAGGGTATTCTTTGAAGGTCTGTTAGAATTCTGCACTAAACTCATCTGGTTCTGGGCTTTTTTTTGGTTGAGAGACTTTTAATGACTGCTTCTATTTCTTTAGGTTCTTTGTGACTGTTTAGATGGTCTATTTGATCCTGATTTAACTTTGGTATTTGGTATCTGTATAGAAAAACTTCCACTTCATCAAAATTTTCCAGTTTTGTTGAGTATAAGCTTTTGTGGTAGGATTTGATGATTTTTGAATATCCTCAGTGTCTGTTGTTATGTCTACCTTTTCATTTGTAATTTCATTAATTTGAATAGTGTCTCTGTGCCCTCTGGTTAGTCTGGCTCAGGGTTTATCTATCTTGTTGATTTTCTCAAAGAATCAGCTTCTTGTTCTGTTGTTTCTTTGTCTAGTTTATTTTGTTTCTACTTGATTGATTTCAGCTGTGTGTTGGATTATTTCTTGCCTTCTGTTCCTCTTGGGTGTGTTTGTTTCCTTTAGTTCTAGAGATTTTATGTGTGCTTTTACACTGCCATTGTATGGTCTCTCTGGAGGCAGTCAGGGCTATGCTTTTTTATCTTAGTACTGCTTTCAATGTGTCCCATAGGTTGGGGTATGTTGTATCTATATTTTTAATTAAAGTATAAAAAGTCTTTAATTTCTTTCTTTCTTTAATCCTTGACCAAATCATCATTGAGTAGGGTGTTGTTCAGCTTCCCTGTTTATGTGAGCTTTCTGTTGTTTTTGTACTATTGAATACCATCCTTTTTCCATGGTGATTTGATAGGATGCATGGGGTTATTTCAATCTTCTTGTATCTGTTGACATCTGTTTTTTGACCAATTATATGGTCAATTTTTGAGAAGTTACAATGAGGTGCTGAAAAGAAGGTATATCCTTTTGTTTTAGGATGAAAAGTTCTCTCTCTATATATATCTGTTAAATCCATTTGGTCCATAACTTCTGTTAGTTTCACTGTTTAGTTTGTGTTTCCAAGATCTGTCCAATGATGAGAGTGTGGTGATGAAGTTTCCCACTATTTTTTCTATGAGGAGCAATGTGTGCTTTGAGCTTTATTAAAGTTTCTTTTAATAAATGTGAGTGCCCTTGCATTTGTAGCTCAGATGTTCAGAATTGAGAATTTTTCTTGGTAGATTTTTCCTTTTATGTGTATGACATGTTCTTCCTTATCCTTTTTGATAACTTTTGGCTGAAAATTGTTTTTATCCAATATTAGAATGGCTACTCCATCTTGTTTCTTGAGACAATTTGCTTGGAAAAATTTTTCCAGCCCTTAGTCTGAGCAAGTGTCTGTCTTTGACACTGAGGTACATTTCCTTTATACAGCAAAATCCTGGGTCCTGTTTATGTATCCAGTCTGTTGGTCTATGTATTTTTATTGGAGAATTGAGTCCATTGATGTTAAGAGATATTAGGAAAGAGTGATTGAGACTTCCTGTTATTATTGATGTTATTTTTATGTTTGTGTGACTATCTCCTTTTGGGCTTGTTGTAAGAACATTGCTTTCTTGCTTTTTCTAGAGTGTACTTTCCCTCCTATGTTGGCATTTTCCATCTACTATCCTTTTTAGGGCTGGATTTGTAGAAAGATATTGTGTAAATTTGCTTTTGTCATGGAATCTCTTGGTTTCTTCATCTATGGTAATTGAGAGTTTCGCTGGGTATAGTAGTCTGGGCTGGCATCTGTGTTCTCTTAGGACCTGTATGACATCTGCCCAGGATCTTCGAGCTTTCATAATCTCTGGTGAGGAATCTGGTTTAATTCGGATAGGTCTGCCTTTTATGTTCCTTGACCATTTTCACTTATAGCTTTTAATATTCTTTCATTGTTTTGTGCATTTCATGTTTTGAATATTATGTGACAGGAGGAATTTCTTTTCTGGTCCAATCTATTTTGACTTCTGTAGGTTTCTTGTATGTTTACAGGCCTCTCTTTCTTTAGGTTAGGGTAGGTTTCTTCTATAATTTTGTTGAAGACATTTACTGGCTCTTTGAGTTGGGAATTTTTACATGCTTCTATACCTATTATCCTTAGGTTTTATCTTCTCATTGTGTCCTGGATTTCCTGGATGTTTTGGGTTAGGAACTTTTTGCATTTTGCATTTTCTTTGGCTGTTGTGTCAAAGATTTCTATGGTATCTTCTGCACCTGAGATCCTCTTTTCTATCTCTTGTATTCTGTTGTTAATGCTTGCATCTATGACTCCTGATCTCTTTCCTAGGTTTCTATCTCTAGGGTTTTCTCCCTCTCTGATTCCTGTATTGTTTTTATTTCTATTTTTAGATCCTGGATGGTTTTGTTCATTTCCTTCATCTGTTTATCTGTGTTCTCCTGTACTTTTTACATTGAGTTATTTATGTCCTTCTTAAAGTCCTCTATCATCATCATGAAATATAATTTTAAACAGAGTCTTAATTTTCTGGTGTTTTGTGGTATCCAGGTCTCACTGTGGTGGGAGAACTGGGTTCTGATGATACCAAGTAGTCTTGGTTACTGTTGCTTATGTTCTTTCCCTTGCTTCTCACCATCTGCTTATCTCTGGTGTTAGCTAGTCTTGCTGTCTCTGCTGTGGCTTGACTCTCCTGCAAGCCTATGAGTCAGTACTCCTGGGAGACCAGTTCTCTCCAGGAGGAATTTGGGTATGGAGAGCTGTGGCACACGGTCAGCTCCAGGCTCAGATGGAAACCCTCTTTTCTTGATCTTTATGTCAGTTGTTTGAGGAAGAGAACCCTGTTTTGCATATGAATAAATGACAAGAATAAGGACTTCCTAAGACTGAGTGATATGTGGCAGATTTTGAATTAGAACCATTCTTCCTGACACCATGTTCAAAACAGTCAGGAGTTTAATATTCTGGTAATGATTTATAAATTTACACCTACATACAATGACTATCTTTTCCTTTATCAATTATTATTCATATTTTTGTGTACATGTATGTTTTTGTAAAGTATGTACACATGAGTACAGTGCCCACAAGGTATAGATGTTCCCTTTGTATCCCTTAAGTTTTGGAGTTACTGGCAGCTTTTTGCTGCCTGATTTGAGTGCTGTTTTCCCTGCAAGAGTATTGTGTGTTCTCAACTATGGTGCCTTCTCTTCTGCCTCCTCCTTTTCTATTTGTTGTCATAAACTATGCTTATTTTCAAAGTATCATGATGCAGAAGAATGTGATTAAGAAAAAGCATTTCACCATCCAAAAGCAATTATTATTGTTCATTAGAAGATATTTATTCCACATACATAAAATAATAGTGACAAAACAACATAAACACTAAGTGTATTTTAACATTCTATGATGTTAAGGGTCATATAGTCTTTTGATTGACCCTTGATTTTATAACTTAATAATACCTGTGCGGAAAACATCACTTCATCTGAAAGGAAAGACAGTAACCATGTCCACATGATTTGATAGATGGGTTGCTGTCATATGGCACAGAAAGCTCTCTAAGGCACCCCATCTGACTCTGAAAAGATATTTAATAAGAGTTATCATGCTCTTAAATTGCTTTTCACACATATATGTACTATAAATATCAATGTGCTATTTATAAACTAGGGATCATTTAATCCATGGTGCAGATTACCTTTAGTCCTTTTCACCCAATGAACAGCTTTGGGTATCTCTATAGATCAACTTTTACTCATGATAAATCGTGCAATGGATGTTTTGGGTTTTTTGTTTTTGTTTTTGTTTTTATTTTTGTTTTGTTTTGTTTTGTTTTGTTTTTTTGCTGTTATATGGGTGTGCGTAATTTGTTCAATGCCTCTTTATTGATAACCATTTAAATTGATTCTTATAATTCAATATTACATGTAATTCTGAAAGAAATGCTTTCATATATGTTGGCTTCTCTTCAGATGTTCAGCTATTTCTTGAAAATAAATTCTCATAAGTAGTATTGTTTCTTCAATAAGAAATGATAGCTAAAGATGTGGTTCTTTTATAAAGTGGAGTATTTCTAGATCAGACAGAGTATGCATTGTCAGTCAGGGTGTTACAACAATATTTCATAAACAGAGAGTCTGAGAGGTTCTTTTGATTATATCCCCCTCCCTCTCTCTCTTTCTTTTTTCTTTATTATTTTTGAAACAGATTATAACTATTTCCTAAATCTCAATATACAGAACAGTGTAGCCTCAAACCTGAAGTTACTCTCCTGCTCCTGCACGCACAATGCTGTGATTATATACATGTACCAGCATGCCTGGCTATTTTTGTAATGCCGCTTATTCTATATATAAGATTTCTTCTCTCAAAAAATTTCTTCCCTAGCCCAATGTTCAAATACCATACATAACACTGGGTTTAAGCTTTTAACCTAGGAAGTGGAAAAATATATAGTTCATTGCTCAAAGATAAAGAGCAAGAGATTCAATTGTAAATTGGACATATGAGTAGAAAAGATTACATTTCAAGTAACATAATAAATAACTGCAGTAAGAACATATTTACTATAGTATAATTAACATTACCAAGAGTGTGAACCTTTCTATTGTTACATTCTATCATAAAAAGTTGGTCAACATTTCTCATCACCTCAAGTCTAATGCATGGATAGACATCATTTTCACTTTTATTAGAATACAATTATCTGTATTGGTAGCAGGCACCATAACCACAAATAATTGAAAAACAAGCTGAAAGAAGAGAATTAGAAAGAAAAGTAATAGGAAAAAAGGAAAAACTTCAGAGAAGAATTAGTGAAACTGCTTTTACAATTTGGAATGTTCCTGTAACATTTATATAGATTGTGAAGAAGCAAGCTGTCTATAACTGACAGGCATATCATAGTGAATCTGTCATGAGTATACATATTCCAGCAGAGGAATTAGAACATAAGCTGCTTGCCCCTTCCCCCAATTTGGGAAGGAAATATAGGGTTGAAAAGATCACTCAGTGGTTCAGACCACTTGTTTTTACAGAATTCAGGGTAAGATTCCTAGTATTCATCTGGTGGCTCATAACAGTCTACAACTCAAAGAGATCCACACCCTCTTCTTATCTACTTATCTTGTGAGTACCTAGGCAGCACACATATATAGGACAGACATGCATGTAGGAAATCCACTCATATACATATACCAAATAAACCAAAAATTCATATATATAAAATCTTATAATATATGTAACAACAAGGTCATTCATTTGAGAGAACAAGGGAATTACATGGAAAGTGTTGAAGAAATGATGTAATTATAATTTAATTTTTAAAAATGCAAAAACAAGATACTTGTCAAAGTGAAAGATACCTGTTTTTTGCAGAGCGGTATTTCTTGATATTATATTTCTGTTTTTCTCAGGTATATACCTATAATAGTCCATATGTTTTCATAGAAAATAGGAATGTCTGTCTACTCTTTTTTTATGTGATCAAGCCTCCAAGTTTAATATTCAGCACTGCGTTTATATAGGGAAAGCCCACAGACCCCAACCTTTGTTTTAGCTGAATTATGTTGCAAAGAAAGGTCAGTGGGCAGTTTATTCTTCTAAATTCTGGTAGGAAGTTGCTCATGCAAGCAAAGCAGATGATTCTACCTAACTCGTTAAGATCCATTGTGGCAAACACTCAAGGTCTGTTCAGCCTGCTCAAGGCTGGGAAAATCCTGCTTAAGGCTGGGAAGAACACAATTCCCCTTTTTTGTTTTTTAAAGATGAGCAGTACCAGTTGCTGGACAGGGGCACAAGATTTACGTGTTTTCTAAAATCCTGTCTAGGGTAAAGAGTTTCCAGGCGACTGTTCCTGCCTTAGGTCAATGTCTATATTGCTCCTTCTTACCCGCCATGGAGGACAAACAGTATTGATGTATGTCTCTGTCTTAGGTCAATAGGAGTTCAAGAACACTCTTACCATCTCGGACTACCGGCTTTCTATAGCACACTCTTTTCCTTTCAGACCAAAGCCACAAAGGACATATGAACGTGCACTCAATGCATTTCTTCATAGAGATGGATAACGGCCACGGTGAATAGCTGAGCTTGCTGAGAGCGATCCTGTGTGAAGGCAACCAATCTGTTTAAGATTCAGGGCCCAAAAGTTAAAAGCAACAAAATTGTAATTAATGGCCCAAGCAGAGTAGAAATTAAAGTTTTAAGCCATAAGAAAGTACAGAACCAAGATTCAAATGATCCCTGATTGTGTCATTTTTTTTTCTTTTCCTTTTGGCTAGTCCTTTTCAAACTTTAGCCATAGAATCCTTTATTATTCCTGAATGATGGATGTAAAAGTAACATTCTTCATGGAGGGCTGTACATAGTCCTCCCTGTTAAAGGAATTAAAGATCAAGTCCTCTCTTGTTTTGAAAGACTACTTCAGACAAGGAGGTTACAGATTCTTGCAAATGGGAAATAGAGGTTTCTATTCTTTCTACATCTGTATCCATTCTAAGGAGCTCATAAATTTTCCTTGCAAAACCAGGGCAGAAATGTCAGTAGCTGCTCCTTGCACACTCAGAGAGTTCCTTGGCTTCCAAATTTTTAAATTTTGTGGCTCCCATGTAGTACTAATGCTAACTCAAGTGCCTTTCTCATGTCAGATATAGAAGCAATTCTCCTCTTACAACCATGTTAACTATAATGAAGGAAATACTCTGAAGAGCAACTTGAGCACCACATGATACCTAAGCATGCTATTCAACACAATTAGGTCTAATTTTAATCCAGGAACATGGCTGCTTTCGCAAGGAAGTACATCCAAAGACATGATCTGGCTAGAATACAGACATGCCTAGGATAGACAGACATGCCTTTATTTTATTTTATTTTTTTTTTTTTTTACATTTCAGAATCTTTTTTATTCCCCAGGATAGAATCTACTTGTTTTTTACCCAAATGGACTTAGAAAACATGACGATATCGGATGCACAAATGCCGAATCTGCTCTTCCCTAGTCGCCCCCAAAGTTTTCAACATTTAAATTTTGCCAATAACATCTTAACCGACGACCTGTTTAAAAACCCTATCCAGCTGCCTTA
>CM052705.1:14242281-14260028 GCA_028551405.1 Uromys caudimaculatus | reverse complement strand
GGGTCTTGCAATCTCCGGCGAGGGATCTTTGTCCCGGCGCTGATTAGCTGTGGGGCCCTGTGGCCCAAGCTGAGGTTTCCGGCCGTCGCCGGAAGCTGCTGGCGGTCAGTCTCTGTAGGCCGCAGAAAGCGGGCAGAGTCAGTGAGCTCTGGGGACGCGTTGCCCCTGCTATGAGCTTTTCTGCATTCCTGGGAGAGAGAGGATTGTCTCCCGGAGCTGCCTGTCTATGGAATCCTAGTGTCCCAGGGAGAAGTTTCCTGCCACAGGTGCCCGCTTTTGGGATCCAGGGGGGTTTTAGGCCCGCCTACCTCAGTCCCTGAATCTCGCGGGTTTGCGGCAGTACCTGGTGAGCTGTGGGGCGTGTCTTTGGCCCTCTGCTGGGTCTTGCGATCTCTGGCGAGGGATCTTTTTCCCGGCGCTGATTAGGTGTGGGGCCCTGTGGCCCAAGCTGAGGTTTCCGGCTGTCGCCGGGAGCTGCTGGCGGTCAGTCTCTGTGGCCTGGTGAGCTGTGGGGCGTGTCTTTGGCCCTCTGCTGGGTCTTGCAATCTCCGGCGAGGGATCTTTTTCCCGGCGCTGATTAGCTGTGGGGCCCTGTGGCCCAAGCTGAGGTTTCCGGCCGTCGCCGGAAGCTGCTGGCGGTCAGTCTCTGTGGCCCGCAGAAACCAGACATGCCTTTAATAAATACATTTAATCCCTAACAGTGAAGGTAAGGTTAGTTTGTAGAAAAATGTAGTCATGTTTGAAAGTGTCATCTAATTGTGGGGCAGACAAAGAAATGAATCAGAGATGGATTTGACAGAATGAGTCAGAGATAGGATATGCCCAACTCACATGAGAACAGAGAAGAAGCAAATCTACTAAAGAGAAGTAAGAGACAAAAAATTGGTATGGTGTGGTATGTGGTGGGTGTCGTTTGTGTATGGCAGTTTTACTGGGACAGTTTTACAGAGAAAGTCACAGAGATAACAAGCTAGACACAGGTAAAGCCAGAGAAAGACAAGGATCCAGAAGATTAGAACATATTTCCAAAGTTATTATGAGGCCAGGCAGAAAATTCAGTCAGAAGCTGAGGACCCCTGGATTGAGTTAGTATTCTTGGAAGATTATATTATATAGAAGCTAGAACCTTCTAGGCCTAGGCCTGGGGATAGTGAGAATAGAGAAGGAAATGCTCTGAACTTAACTCAAGCAGGGTATTAGCACAGTTTTGGAACAGCTCTCCATCTCATTACTTCGTCTGAGGAAATAAAAATGACATTTACAATGGATAAATTTCATTTCATCAGAGGCACAGATATTCTGAGAAACCAAGATGTTATGTTTCCCAGTTCATAACCAATTTCTTATTTAATTCAATGAACCAGAGCAGTCACTCAGCTAACTCCTATAGTCATGTTAGCAAATTGTTCTTTAGTAGGAAGGCCTCCATAACATAATACCTCAGAGTGGATTCTTTAAATTCCAGAGAAAGTTAATTAATGATTAACATTTGTCAGGTTGACTTCTCTGTGACCTTTCTTTTTTGTTTGCAGATTGTGCATCTCAGTATATCTTCACACAGGTAAGGATGGCATTTGACCTTGTTACTTTAATTATCTTCCTTATAAACTCATTCTCCAAGTATACTCTTATTTTGAGGTACATGAATTAGAATTTCAAGATGTGAACATGTCAGTCCCAATCCAATAAAAACCTTATCTATAAAGTTCCCATTTTACACATTTTAATCTTGAATAGGGATCAAAACACCATTTCTCCCATATACAAATGGTATTTCCTGCTTATTCTCACTTATTGTTGAACAACTTCTAAACATTGCAAGCTGAAATTGAAAGTTACTTATAGTCCAGGCTACTTGAGTTTGCTTCTCCAACATGTAGTATCTACATTTCAAATCCTTTGCTTTTGAGTCTTGCTGTTCCCAGTATAACAGTTTAAACCTCTGTTCCAGTGTACTCTGGTAAACTTAGATATACAGATCTGGAAATCTATCCTTGCTCTGAGCATAATTATTTTTGCTGCCAATGGTCACTTTATGACAAGAAAATACTTGTGACAGAATCTACACCAAACAGACATGAGCTCAATTTTTCCTTGATCTATTAGAATCTTTTCTATTCTTTTCTCCTTTCATTCCATTTCAGTCTATGTACTTTAATTTTGTGAAAATTCTTAATTTACTATTGTTTTATTATTGTAGTCATCTTGGCTTCAACAATGAATATCATCAACTCTGTAAAATATTCATGGAATTTAAAAAATATAAACCTATACTAAACTCCTTTTAGTAACTTATTCATTGTTATTCATCATATTTTATATTTTGTTTACTAAGAGAGAACACCTGATTTCTTTAGACAGATTTCTATAGATTTCAGAGGAAACTCTTAAGATCTTAAATGCTTGGCTAAATATTTATATGATTTTATTTTTTGGAAAAGAGCAACATTGTTATGCATTTATCTGCCATGTCTGCACATGATTCTTCTTCACAGACCATGAACCTTTTCATTGAGGAATAGGTTTTCCATTTGAGATATCAGATGTGAAGACTGGGTATAAGAACATGACTTTACCGAATCAGTTTTTTTAGGCTTACTAATGATCAATTGTCGACTTATTTGATTTGCATAGTAACTGTGCCCATTTATCTTATTCCCATGGCTACTTTGTTTCATCATTTCATAGGCCTTTGCAAGTGAAGCCCTTCTGATTCTCAGTCTCACTTAGTGTTCAAAACAGTATTTGCAACTTCTTACCATTGCTTTTTAAGTATATCCACATAGCCTCTACTTCTTGAAATGCAATAGTTCTCATCGCTATTCAAAAGCTAGGTCTGTGAGCACTTCCACTTTAACCTTGGCTTATACAAGACTGTCACCATTGAACTTTGTAAAAACGTTAGTATTTCTTTGAACCAGTGTATTCTTGCTGTCTTGATAAATGTACTACCTCCATGGCTTTATATCAAAGTAAACACGTAGTAACAGTTTTGACCACTATATGGTACATTCATTTTAACCTGTGCATTCCTTGAGGGTTTTTATTCTTCTCTATCATTTCTAATAGTTTTAAAAAACATTTCTTTATCATAAATGTGAGATATTAATTTCCTGAATGTGCAAGAATCAATATAATAGAGGACAATGGCCCTTTCCCAGGGTCTGCCTGAGGTTCTTGTTGATGTTATGTTAATAAATCTTTCAAATTTAAATTTATATTCACTTCTTCTTCGGTACTGAATATTTGTACTTTGCTCTTTCCTGCTGGTTCTACTTTCCTGGATCTTGTAGGTTGCTCACACTTTAGTGTCCTAACTCCCTTAGATGCCTCTATTTTTTGCTAATAATACTTAACTTAAAAATTATTACTCTGTGGGTTAGAAAGGGAGAGGAAAGAACATATTGTAATGGTGAGAAAAAAGAACATACCCATCCTGACAAGTCAGATACTTCTGTACTGCTTCTAAGAGAATTATTGCTCGATGAAGAATGGCCTTCTACAGGCTCAGACATTCTGCTTTTGGTGACTTTTTCCAAACCAATAAGGATTCCATAATGTATGCCTAGTATATTCCCCAAAGCTTTCCAATTATCCTGACACACATTTGAGTGCAATTTCATCCTCTCTTGTCCCATCTTAACTTACTACTGCTATTTTTTCCAACATTACATCAGAAATGTATGCAGGAGTTCTTAGCCCTCAAATCAAAAGTACTGATGACACCTTCACCCCTGGCCATTGATCCATTTCTAAAGCCCTTTGCTTCTAGACACCATACTTGTGCAAAGATCATGTATCCAATTCCCTGGCAAAGAGATTGAAATAGAGCCTACAATTTGTTTGTGGTGAGTTGCTGAAAGTAATCACAGTAAAAGCATCTGCCAACAGTATAGAGTCAGGGCAGAAATGGTTAAACTGAGGAACAATGAAAAGAAAATATTGACTGCATTGTAGAGGTTCTGGTTTGAAGAGGCTCTTTCTTGTCCTTTTGAATTGAGCCAATAGATCAGACCTCAGAATCTATACCACAGCTAGGTGCAGAGAAGAATTACACCCTTGTTTTGGTCAGGCTCCCTCAAGTGTACACTGTTTTTGGATAGGATTTTCATAATACATCACGAATAGCTAAAATCCTAAGCAGAAGGGGGAACAAGTGTTGCTGTCCCACAAAGTAGTACAGAGAGTCCATAGATTTCTGAAAAAGAAAGAAATTTAAAAATTGGTATTCCTGTGAAATTCAGGAAAAAAAAAACTGCTCAGCAGAAGTTTGATCTCATTCTAATCATAGGATATTACATAGAATCTGGGTGCAGGGTAAACTAACTCCATGGGAGGGCTTGTCATAAATAGCACTCCTGTGAAATTTGGGGATATAGGCTTAAATAGAAGTTGAAAGAAAAATAACTAAGAACCAAGTATTTCTTGTTAGGACAGCGGCACAACAGAGTTATGAAAGTGAAAAACAAGAGTGAATTTATGGCTACAAAAAGGTTTACTAACCTCATTGGTAAACAAATCAGTGTATCACTGAAACTGGAAAAGAAGAATTAAGGAGATATCAGTAAATTCTTTGCATTCATAGTGCAAGATCCAATGTAAAGCTTATAAAGTTTTTGTTTTGTACTACAATGTTTTTCTGCGGAATAAAATACTACATCTTGAGTTTGAGCATATGATAGCAATTATGATAAACCAGGATAAACAGGATAAGCAGCAGAAAACTTTAGATTAGAGATTTGAGTTTTAATTGGTCATGGAAGGAAATAGAATTGGGTAAAAAGGGAATATTGATTTATTGGAGATATATAAGTATGTGGCCACACATGATGAGCAGTGCTTGACTATGGATTCATTGCTTTGAAGAATTATTTGAAATGTATTCGAAATAAAATATCTTCTATCAATGGTGATCTTTCACCATAAATCTTTGGCAAATATTTCTGTTTATGAACTGAAGTCAATTCAAAAAGAATCTTTACAATTTTCTTTGTGATTACACCACAGTAATTTCAGGACTATTTTCCTTGGGGATATGGATGGTAATTACTAAAACTACAAACTAATTATGTTGTTATGCTAATGGGACTGTAGCTGTGGATGAGAAGGCTTTTCCATTAACAGGCATCATTTGTAGGCAGTACAATTCTACTTTCACCTTATACCTTTCATCTCCTATTTCCCACTCCCATGGGATCAAAGAGAAGCAGTAATTCAACTAAGATGTCCCTTTGAAGATGTTCTTTTAAAAAGAGTTTATTCAAATAGAAAATAATTTTTAAAGGATTAATCAAACTATCTGTAAACTAGATATCCCAAACATTCAGAGACGCTTTACTACCATGGTTTTCAAGAGAACTGAGACTCATGACTAGGAATACTATATTGAACCATAAACATCATTGTTGTGAAGCATTTAACACCCACACTTAGGATACTGTTTTAATAAGCTGTGAAATGTGTATGGGGGTGGGGCTTCCAATATATATGCAGTTTCTATATATAGATGGAAGACAGTGTATCAAACATCTTACATTAAAGCAATGACAGCTGTGGCATCTAACAATAGCATATCTAGGTAAACAAAACAGCTAATTTTCCTAACTATTGTCACAAATTCAAATAGTGTCTTTGAGTGGGCTATTAAGGATGTTTTTGACTTTGGTTTTTTCTCCCTAACACATGAAGGGAAAATAAATACACTCAAGGCAATGTTTTAACAAAATGTAAATGGGTAAATGTCAAGAGAACCCAAAATGAAGCTAACAAAGGGAAGACATTCTTGCAATGTATTTCTCATATTCATGGAAATAATACATAGTCATATCTTCTATAAAATGGAATAAAAATAGCATTTTTATTACATTCAGGAAACAGTTGCCTTATGATCATGGATGAGGTTAGTGATTTTGCACTATCCTTACCTTCCACACTTGGAATAGATCAAGATATATTATGCTTCTGATAGAGAAAATACGATTTTCTCAATAACTAAAAATCTCTGCTGATATAGAATTTAATGGTAAAGTTCCACAGTAAAATATTTTTAAATTGTAGAAACCCTAAAGTATTTGTTTGCAAAGAATCTTCAACAGACACTGGTCCAATTTTAATTCTCTTGTTTTTTAAAAGTATTGATTTTGTATAAAATACTTCAGTTTTAATATTTCATTCTCTAATTACTTTGAGGTTTACTTGAGCTATTTAGTGAGCATTACATTACTATCATGACATTGTGAGGGACTAAATAATCTAAGGAAAGTTCCTTCCATTAAGTGATTCAAATATATATATATTTTAAGTTCAAAGTAAACCACAGTCTTCATCACTTGATTTTGGAAGATCATTTATTTATTATTTATCATTTGTGTGTATGTTTGTATAAGTGTATGTGCACATTATATGGCTACATGTACCTCTTATCTTAGTTAGGATTTCTATTGCTGGGAAGAAACACCAAGATCAAAGCACAGGTTTGGAAGGAAGGAATTTATTTGGCTAACATTTCCAGATTGAAGTCCATCAATGGAAGAAGTCAGTACAGGAACTGAAGTAGTGCTGGAACCTAGAGGCAAGGGCTGATGCAGAGGGCATGGAGGAGTCCTGCTTACTAGCCTGCTTGCCTTGGCTTGCTCAGCCAGCCTTCTTATAGAACCCAGGACTGTCAGTCCTGGAATGGCACCACCCACAATGGGCTGGTCCCTCCCTCACTAATTGAAAAAATGTTCAACAGCTGGATCTCAAGAAGACATTTCTTCAACTGTGGCCCCTTTCTCTCTGATGACACTAGTTTATGTCAAGTTGACACCCAAAATGAACCAAGATTCTTCTGTACATTTGCAGATTCCAGTAGATTGTACTGTGTTCTTCTTTATGACTCTTTGCATATTGCTTTTGTGATCCTGTCTTTCATTAAACCTTGGGCTCATATTTTCTTGACTAAGTTGGAAGCTCTGAAATTCTGTTTCCTATAATCCCAGGTTACAGGCATATGCCAAATGCTTAGCTCTTTATATGAGTTTGGGAATCTGAATACTTGTATAGGGAGTCTTAATATTTGTATAGGAAGTGATCCAAGGCATCTCTCTAGCTCCATCAGCATAAGCTTCAATCTTTCTTTTTCCCATTCACCACATCTAAAAAAACAAATAGCAACAATGAGAACTCATTGTAGTTAATATTGGCTACCTTTGAAAAGAATTTGACTTTCATAATACAATTGTTGACATTAGCATGCTGTTCTGTAATTTCTAGGAGAAATTTTTGCAAATCCTAGGCCCCTAATATAATTTGCAGGCTACCCAACTAATGCAGCAAAGCAAAATATGATGGGATTTTAAATCAAAATATGATATGATTAGTTATATGTGAAAATGCTCGGTGGTGACATTATGGCTTGCAGCCTTTGTTTGTCTTCTCAACAGAACCAATGATTAGAATTGGTTTATGGCTTACTTATATTTCAGAAAGATATTAAATTATTATATGAAAATGATCAAAGGTCAGAGATATAAATGCTGGACACAGGTGGCTGACTAATTCTCAAGCAGTGATCCCAGTTCATTTCATATCTTCTATAGTACAAATAAATTAATTGTGTTCTATTAACACATCTATGACATGCTTCTGTATCCAAAATGTGAGAACTGAAGCTATATATGGTGACAAACCCAAAATAACTCATGGCTTTGTTACTGAATCTTTATGAAATTGAGAATATATAACGATATAGTTAACATTCCCCCTTCTTTAGCATTGCACATCTAGTTCTCTGTTTTACATTGTAGCTCTAGATATCTTTGAAATTTTAGTTCCAATTTGAGCTTCACGAAAATGAGTGGCTTTACTTTAATTCCCCTTCTTCCCAAAAATGATGGGTTTATTTTATTCTGATGTAAATCCAAGATTTCACTAAAGCACAAAGACTGAGATAACAAAAGGTCATGTAAATGTCTAATGGGACATGCTGGACGTGATATAGAAACTGGGAATACAGATTTTTTCTTTTTTGTTAATGTTGCTGAATAGCATACTTAAGATAACACTTTAGGACTCAGCTGAAATGTGGCATAAGCATGACAATTTCCAATCATGCCTTCAAGATCCTTCCTTAGGATAAGGTTGTAGTCTCTAGACTTTGATGTGGGAAGGATTATAATTTTTTGGAATAAGAAGAAGTTTATACTTTTGAAATTTCATAGAGTTTTAAGTCTAAAACATGTGTTCATTTCTCTTCACTCCCACCGACAAATCATGCCAAAACCACAGCAAGCTTCAAGTTCAAATCTCAAGCAAACATTGTAATCTCATGCAGTGAAAGACTTTGAATTTATTAAATCTGACAGGGTCAATTTGATTCATTGTTGGAGCACCTTCATACAACCCAGTTCAATTAAACTGGCATAATTTACTTTGGCAATAGAGAAGTTCTACAATTCAGCTGATACTTAGCAGTGAAATTAAAATGAGTGTTAATGCTATGAGCTCTCTATGCAGCAGCTATGGTATGAGCAATTTATGATGCTTTGTTTTCTTGTTAACTTTCTGGTGAATAGAATCTTCAAATTCATTGCCATCATTCACAAGAGAATGCATCTGGAAGGCTTTAGCTATACACTCCATCTCTAGGTTGCTTGATGTATCAGTATAAACATGAACCAAAGTAGGAATTTCCACAATACTACAGGATTTGGTTCTCAAATCTATTTTAACCATACCAAACTTATATCCCTTTTTAAAGCCATTCTTTGGTGCCTTTCTAGAGTCACAGTATTGTATTTTTATGCTTTCCTCCAAACTGAGAAAAGGCTTGTGTTGCTCCACCAAGGCAATGCTGGCTTCTTGAACCAACACTGTCTGTGTCTACCTCCATGAATGTAGTGGTAAATTATTAAATAGCCTAAGTTCCCAGCTCTTCCCTTGCCCAAAGGCTCTGGATTTACAAGTGAAAAACATGTACACTGCACCCTTTGTGTTTAACAAGCCTTAACTTGCTCAATGACTGGTTATTTCCAAACTTCCCCTTGGTGGCTATCACACACTCCCCTCCTGTATTTCTGCATTGATACTTTCTAAATCTGTATTTTATATTTGCTGCCCTGTTTCCTTCTGGGCAGCCCTCCCATGGGGCTGCTTTCCGTCTGCACCTACTAACATGGCATTTTTCTATGGGTAAAACAGAATAGCAAAAGGAGTAAGTTCATAAATGCTTAATTCGTTCCTGTCCCAATGGCATATTCACTTTTTCTTTTTTTCCTTTTTTGTTAGATAAAAGTCTTTTAACAAAAACCCCTTGACCTACCTCTTTTGCTTTCTGCTTGCTGGTCTCTAACAAGACCAATCATGCTTTAAAAAACTGTTTTGGAATTGAATACAAACAATTTCTCCTTAGAGAATTAGATAATTGGAAAAGCTTTTTAATAACAAAATATATACTTTTTGTTAATGGAAATATTTGTATTTTATCATTTAGAAATAATCTTTTTACATTAATTTATTTATTTATTTATTCATTTTGCATCCTTATAAAAGCCTCCCTCCTTTCTCTCAGTCCCACTCTTATCCCCTCCTCACTCCCTGCCGCCACCATTACCTCTTCTCCTGCTCAGAGAAGGGCAAGCACCACTGAGTACCACCCTGCCCTGGGACATAAAGTTTCAGGAGGACAAAGCACACCTCCCACTGAGGCCCAGCCAAACAGTCCGGTAGGGAAAAGGGATCCAATGGCAGGCAGTAGAGTCAAAGACAGTCCCAGCACAAAATGTTAGGGGACCCATATGAACACTACGCTGCAAATCTGTAAAACATATGTGGGAGCCCTAAGTCCAGCCCTGCATGCTTTTTGGTTGACAATTAAGTCTTTGTGAGCCCTCATGGGTTCAGGTTAGTTGGCTCTATAGATCTTCTTGTGGTTTCATTAACCCATCCAGCTTACTCAGTCCTATTCCCCACTCTTCCACAAGACTCTCTACATCTGTTTCCATCCAATGAAGGATGAAGGCTCCGAGGAGTTGGTTTTGCTAGGCTTCTGTCTGCAAGCACAGCAGAGTATCATTAATAGTGTCAGGGGTTGGCTCTTTTATGTGGGATTTGTCTTAAGTTGAGCCAGTCATAGGTTAGCAGTTCCCGCAAACTCTGATCCTTCATTATCCCTGTGCATCTTGTAGGAAGTATAAATTTTGAGTCAAAGATATTGTAGATATGTTGGTGTTCTCCTCACTCCACTGGAAATCCTGCCTGGCTACAGAAGATGGCAACTTCAGTCTCTATGTCCTCAGGTGCTAGGAATCTCAGCCAGGACCAAATTCATAGACACCGGGAGCCACCTCCATCCCAGGTTTCCAGCTAGTCTCAGAAATGCTGCAAATTGATGACCACCCTCACTCCCAATCCTGTCCCATCAGTCCTCTGCCTAAACCCGATCCCCATTTTCCTCTTCACTCCCTCTCCTACCCAGTTCCCTCCTTCTATAGCCTCCAATTTCTATTTTCATTTCCCTTCTGAGCGAAAATAATGCATCCTCCCTTGGACCTTCCTTATTACTCAACTTCTTTGGGTCTGAGGATTGTAGCAAGGTTATCCTGTACTTTATGGCTAATGTCCACTTATTAGTGAATACATGCACATCTTTCTGAGTGTAGGTTACCTCATTCAGGTTATTTTCTAGTTCCATCAATTTGCCTACGAATTTCATTATGTTCTTGTTTTTAAAAGATGAATAGCATTCCAATGTGTAGATGGACCACAATTTCTTTATCAATTCTGCAGATCAGGGGCATTTGGCTATTTTCAGTTTCTAGCTATTACAAATAAAGCTGTCATAAATATAGTTGATCAAGTGTCTTTGAAGTATAGCGGAGCATCTTTGGGGTATATGGCCAAGAATGGTATAGCCGGGTCTTCAGATAGAACTATTATGTATTATAGCTATATATTATCTATTCAGAATATATATATATATATATATATATATATATATATAAAATATTAGTTCTCTGTTGGATGTAAGGTTGGTGAAGATCTTTTCTATTCTGTAGGCTCCCTTGTTCTCAGCCTTGCAAAAGCTTTTCAGTTTCATGAGGTCCCATTTATTTATTTATGGTCTTAGGGCCTGAACTATTGGTGTTCTGTTCAGGAATTTGTCTCCCGTATCAATGTGTTAAAGCCAGTTACCCACATTATCTTTTATTGGATTTAGCATAACCAGTTTTATGTTGAGGTCTTTGATTCACTAGAGTTTGGGCAGGACATGAGTTTTGTGAAGGATGATAGATGTGGGTCTGTTTGCATTCTTACATATAGCTATTATAAAGGATTTTTCCCTAATATCTTTCTCAGTCTACTTGATTCATATTTGTATAAAGGCTTACTGTTTTTGTTTGTTTGTTTGTTTGTTTGTTTTTCCTAAGGCAATTTTGGATCTGGCCGACATGCTGAAGGAGTTTAGCAACTGTAGGTTTTCTATGGTAGAATTTGGGGATCAATTATACATATCAATTCTATCATATCATCTATGAATAGTGATATATTGACGTCTTCCCTTCCCATATGTATCCCCTTGGTCTCCTTTGGTTGTCTTACTGATCTAGCTAGAAATTCAAGAACTATACAATTTTAATGGAATTCCTTTAAATTTCTCTTCATTTAGTTTGATCTTGGCCATTGATGTGCCATATATTGCCTTTATTATGTTTAAGTATATACCTTGACTACCTTATCTCTCCGAGACTTTTACCATGAAAGGGTCTAGGATTTTGTCAAAGGCTTTTTAAGCATTTAATAAAATGACTATGTGTTATTTTTTCTTTCAGTTTGTTTATATGGTGGATTATATTGAAGTATTTTCTTATATTGAACATTTACTGCATCTCCAGGATGAAGCCTACTTGGTCATGGTGGATGATGTTTTTAATGTGTTCTTAGATTTGGTTTTGCAAATATTTTGTTGAGAATTTTTGTATCATAAGGGGAATTGGTCAGAAATTCTCTTTCTTGATTGAATCTTTGTGTAGTTTAGGCATCAGGGTGACAGTGGCCTCATAGAATAAGTTTGGAAATGTTCCTTCTGTTTCTATTTTGTGGAATAGTTTGAAGAGTATTGGTATTACCTCATCTTTGAAAGTCCAGGAGAATTCTATGCTAAAACCATCTGTCCCTGGGTTGTTTTTGACTGGGAGATTTTTATGACTATTTCTTTTCCTTTAGGAGTTATAGGATTGTTTAAATAGTTTATCAAGTGTTCACTTAACTTTGGTGAGTGGTATCTATGTAAGAAATTTTCCATTTTATTTAGATATTCTCATTTTATAGAATACAGAATTTTTAATTAAGACCTAATGATTCTTTGAATTTTCTTAGTGCCGGCAATTATGTCCCTTTTTAATTTATGATTAGATTAATTTGGATATTGTCTCTTTGGATTTTAGTTAGTTTGGCTAAGGGCTTGTCTATCTTTTGATATTCTCAAAGAAACACTTCTTTATTTTCTTGATTCTTTGTACTGTTCTCTATGTTTTTAGTTTATTAGTTTCAATCCTAAATTTGATGATTTACTCCTGTCTATGCCTCTTGGGAGTGTTTGCTTCTTTTTGTTCTAGAACTTTCAAGTGTACTTTTAAATTGCTAAACTGAGAACTCTCTGCCTTCTATATGAAGACTATGCGCTATGAACTTTCCTCTTAGCACTGCTTTTATTGTGTCCCATGATTTCAGTATGTAGTGCCTTCATTTTTATTGAAGTCTAGAATGTCTGTAATTTCTTTAATTAGTTATTCCACAACCATTATGTAGAGATTTGTTTAGTTTCCATGAGTTTGTAGGCTTTCTGTTTTTGTTGAAGTCCAGTTTAATTCATGGTTGTCTAATAAGGTACTGATAAAGTCTGATAATAGTTCTTTCAATATTTTTGTATCTGTTGAGGCTTGCTTTTCAACAGACCATATGGTCAATTTTGGAGAAGGTTCTGTGACATGCTGAGAAGAAGCTGTATTCTTTTGTATTTGTGAGAAATGTTCTATAGATATCTGTTACATCCATTTCATTCAGAATGCCCGATAATTTCATTATTTCTCTATTTAGAGTATGTCTCAATAACCTATTCATTGGTGAAAGTAGGATGTTGAAGTCTCAAACTACTTATCCATGGGGTTTGGTTGGCAATTTAAGGATTAGTAATGTTTCTTTTAGGAATGTGGGTATGCTTGTATTTCGGATATAGATGTTGTGAATTAAGAAGTCAACTTGGTATACGTTTCCTTTGATGAGTATGAGTGTCCTTACCCTTCTCTTTTGATTAATTTTGGATGAAAATCTATTTATTAGATAATAGAATGGCTACCCCAGCTTGTTTCTTGGGCCCATTTCTTAGGAAAGATTTTTACAGCCTCTTACTCTGAGATATCTTTTTTTGTTGAAGTGTGTTTCTTATATGCAGCAGAATGCTGGACCCTATATTCTCATCCATTTTGTTAGCTTTTGTCTTTTTGTTGGGGACTTGTGTTCATTGATGTTGAGAAATGTTTATAATCAATGATGATTGCTAACTCCTGTTATTTCAATGTTGGTGAGGAGTGTGTGTGTGTGTGTGTGTGTGTGTGTGTGTGTGTGTGTGTGTGTATGTTTTCCTTCTTTTGGCTTTTCTTGTGTGGGGTTATTTATTTGCTGTGTTTTCTTGAGTATAGTTATCCTCCTTGTGATGAAGGTTTCCTTTTGGTATCTTCAGTAGGGATGGAATTATGGATAGATATTTTAAAAATTTGGTCTTGTCTTGAAATATCTTGTTTTTCCCATCGATGATTAATTAGAGTTTTACTAGGTTGTCATCTGTGATCTCTTAGAGACTCAGGCCCTTCTGCCTTTTAGAATCACTGTGGAGAAGTTGGGTGTAATTCTTATAGGTCTGTCTTTGTGTGTTACTTGGTCCTTTTCCATTGTAGCTTTTAATATTCTTTCTTTGTTCTGTAGATTTATTATTTGATTATTATGCAGAGGAAGGATTTTCTTTTTTGATCCAATCTAATCAGTGTTCTGTAAGCTTCTTGTATATTTATAGGGATCTCTTTAAGTTGGGAAATTTTTTGTCTAAGACTTTGTTGATTATATTTTCTGGGCCTTGGAGATTGGACTCTTGACATTCTTTTATTCCTAATATTCTTCAGACTGGTCTTTTCATAATATTCCATATTTCCTGGATGTTTTATGTCAGGAATTTTTCAGATTAAACATTTTCTTTTACTGGTGTATAATCTCTCTCTCTATGGCTGAGATTCTTTCTTCTAGTTCTTGTATTCTGTTGGTGTTGCTTTCATCTGTTGTTACTGTTTACTTCCCCTCATTTTCAATGTTCAGGATTCCTTAAGTTTGTCTTTTCTTTATTGCCCCTATTTCTGTTTTCAAGTTTTGAACAGGGTGTTTCATTATTTGTTTTGTTTTTGTTTTGGATATGTTACCCATTTTTTTGTTTTGTTTTGTTTTTTGGATATTTACTTTAATTACATTTCAAATGTTTTCCTCTTTCCAGATCTCCCTTTCAGATACCCACTATCCCATCCCCCTCTGCCTCTAAGAGGGTGCTCGCGCACCAACCCAGCCACTTCCATCTTCCTGCCTTAGCATTCCCCTATACTGGGTCATTGAACACCCTCAGGCCCTTAAGTCTCTCATCCCACTGATGTCCTACAACGCCATCCTCTGCAATATATGCATCCAAAACTATGAGTCCCTCCATGTGTACTCTGGTTGGTGGTCCAGGCCCTGGGAGCTCAAGGGTTCTGGCAGGTTGACATTGTTGCTACTGCATGGCGCTGCTTACTCCCACAGATCCTTCAGTCACTTCTCTAATTTCTCCATCAGGAACTTTGTGCTCAATACAGTGATTGACTGTGATCATCCTCCTCTATATTTGCCAGGATCTGGCAGAGCCTCTCAAGAGACAGCCATGTCAGGCTTTTGTAAGCAAGTACTTCCAGGCATCCACAATAGTGTCCAGATTTGGAGATTGTATATGGGATGAATCCCCAGGTAGGGCAGTCTTTGGATGGCTTTTCCTTTAGTCTCTGCTCCACACTTTGTCTCCATATTTCCTCCTGTGAGTATTTTGTTCCCCCTTCTGTGAAGCACTGAAGCATCCATACATTGGTCTTTCTTTTTCTTGGGCTTCATATGGTCTGTGAATTGGATCTTGGGTATTCTGAACTTTTGAGCTAATATCCACTTATCAGTGAGTACATACTGTGTGTGTTCTTTTGTGGCAGAGTTAACTCACTAAGGAATATATTTTCAAGTTCCATCCATCTGAGTGTGAATTTCATGAAATTGTTGTTTTTAAAAGCTTAGTAGTATTCCATTGTGTAAATGTACCATATTTTCTGTATTCATTCCTCTGTTGAGGGACATCTGGGTTGTTTTCCCCTTCTGCATCTTATAAATGTAACTGCTATGAACACGGTGGAGCATGTGTCCTTATTACATATTGGAACATCTTCTGGGTATATGCACAGGAGTGATATAGCTGAGTCCTCAGGTAGTACAATGTCCAAATTTCTGAGAAAAAATCAAACTGTTTTCCAGAGTGTTTGTACCAGCTTGCAATCCCATCAACAACAAAGGAGTGTTCCTCTTTCCCCACAGCCTTATGAGCATCTGCTCTACCTGAGTTTTTAATCTTACCTATTCTGATTGGTATGAGGTGGAATCTCATGGTTGTTTTGATTTTCATTTCTCTGATGACTAAGGATGTTGAACATATCTTTAGCTGCTTCTCTGCCATTTGGGATTCCTTAGCTGAGCATTCTCTGTTTAGCAATGTTACCCATTTTTTAATAGGATTATTTGGTTCTCTGGAGTCTAACTTCTTGCATTCTTTGTATATATTAGATATTAGCCCTATATTGGATGTAGGATTGGTAAAGATTTTTCCCAATCTGTTGGTTCCCATTTTGTCCTATTAACAGTGTTCTTCGCCTTATAGAAGCTTTGAACTTTTATGAGATCCTATTTGTTGATTCCTGATCTTAGAGCATAAGCCATTGTTGTTTGATACAGAAACTTTTCCCCTATGATTGAGATTTTCCCCACTTTCTCTTCTATTGGATTCTTTGTATCTGGTTTTATGTGGAAGTCCTTGATCCACTTGTACTTGAGCTTTGTACAAAGAGATAAGAATGGATAAATTTGCAGTCTTCAACATGTTGACTACCACTTGATCCAGCACCATTTATTGAAAATGCTGTCTCTTTTTCCACAGGATGGTTTCAGCTCCTTGGTCAAAGATCCAGCGACCGTTGTTGTGTAGGTTCATATCTGGGTCTTCAATTATATTCCATTGATCTACCTACCTATACCATGCAGTTTTTATCACTATTGCTCTGTAGTGCAGCTTGAGGTCAGGTATGGTGATTTCCCAGAAGTTCTTTTACTGTTGAAAAAGTTTTCTCTATTCTGAGTTTTTTTGTTATTGCAAATGAATTTGAGAATTGCACTTTGTATCACTATTAAGAATTGAGTTGAAATGTTGATGGGGATTGCATTGAATTTATGAATTGCTTTAGGCAAGATGGCCATGTATACTTACATTAGTACTGCCAAACTATGAGCATGGCAGATCTTTCCATCTTTTGAGGTCTTTTTAGATTTCTTTCTTCAGAGACTTGAAGTTCTTCTCATACAGATTTTTCACTTGTTTGTTTAGAGTCATACCAAGATATTTTATATTGTTTGTGAATATTGTGAAGAGTATCATTTCCCTAATTTCTTTCTCAGTCCATTTATCCTTTGAATAGAGGAAGGCTCCTGAGTTCTTTGAGTTAATTTGGTATCCAGCCACTTTGCTGAAGATGTTTATCAGGTTTAGGAGTTCTCTGGTGGAATTTTTGGGGTCACTTAAGTATACTATCATATCATTGGCAAATAGTTATATTTTACTTCTTCCTTTCCAATTTGTATCCCTTTAACCACCCTTTGTTGTCTAATTGCTCTATCTAGAAATTCAAGTACTATATTGAATAGATAGGGAGAGAGTGGGCAGCCTTGTCTAGTCCCTGATTTTAGTGGGACGGCTTCAAGTGTCTCTCCATTTAGTTTGATGTTGGCTACTGGTTTGCTGTATATTGGTTTTACTATGTTTAGGTATGGGCCTTAAATTCCTGATCTTTCCAATACTTGTAACATGAGTGATGTTGAATTTTATTGAATGCTTTTTCAGCATCTAATGAAATGATCATGTGGATTTTTTTTTCCTTTGAGTTTGTTTCTGTAGTGGACTACATTGCTGGAGTTCATTCCTGAAATGAAACGTACTGTATCTTGGTGAATGATGATTTTGATGTGTTCTTAGATTCTATTTGTGAAATTTTTATTGAGTATTTTTTCATTTTTATTCATAAGGGAAATTAGTCTGAAGTTCTCTTTCTTTCTTTGGTCTTTGTGTGGTTTTGGTAACAGCTTAACTATGGATTAATAGAATGAATTAGGTAGTGGTCTTTCTGTTTCTATTTTGTGGAATGGTTTGAAGAGTAATGGAATTAGATCTTCTTTGAATGTCTGATAGAATCTGCACTAAAACCGTCTCGTCCTGGACTTTTTTGGTTGGGAGACTTTTAATGACTTCTTTTATATATATATATATATATATATATATATTTCCTCCTTTTTTATTTTTGATACTTTATATACATTTCCAATGTTTCCCCTTTTCTGAGTCTCCTCTTTGGATACCCCCCATCCCCTCCCCCACCCGCCTCTAGGAGGGA
>CM052705.1:14208400-14241781 GCA_028551405.1 Uromys caudimaculatus | reverse complement strand
TATGGGAATGGGTGGGCGGGTGGGTGGGAGGAGGAATTCCCTCTCAGAGGCGGGGAGGGGGAGGGGACATGGGGTTTCCAAAGAAAAGGGGAATCATCGGAAATGTAAATAAAAAATAAATAAAAAAAAAATAGAGTATATAGATAAATAGAGAATTCTAAACCGAGGAATCTCTAAGTTCAGAGAAACACTTAAAGAAATGTTCATTGTGCTTATCCATCAAGGAAATGCAAATCAAAATAACTCTGAGATCCCATCCTATACCTATCAGAATGACTAAGATCAAAAACTCAAGTGACATTTCATGGTGGAGAGGATGTGGGCAACGGGAACGCTCCTACATTGCTGTTGGGAGTGTCAATTGTACAACCACATTGGTAACCAATTTTGTGGTTTCTCAAAAAATAAGACTAGTTTTACCTCAAGACCTAGGTGTTCCATTCCTGGGCATATACCCAATAGATGTTCCACCATACCACAAGGACATCTGCTAAAATATGATTGTAGCAGTTTTATTTGTAGTAGCCAGAAATTGGAAATAACCTAGATGTGCCACAACTGAAGAGTCAATAAAGAAAGTGTGGAACATTTATACAATGGAATACTACTCACGTATTAAAAATAAGGACATTATGAAATTTGCAGGCAAATGGATGAAAATAGAAAATATCATGCTGAGTGAGGTAAACCAGACCTAGAAAAACATGCATGGTGTGTGCTCATTTATAAGTGGACATTAACCGCAAATTACAGGATAACCATGCTACAATCTACAGACTCAAAGTATCTAAGTAATAAGGAGGACCTAAGAGAGGATGCTTAAATCTCTTTGAGAGAGAGAGATAATAGACATCAGGGTGGATGGACAGAGCGAACTAAGTGGGAGAGGGGTTGGGGAGGGGAACAAGAGAGATCTAGTATGGGGAGGATGGAGGCATACAGAACTGGGAAATGAAAAGTGGGATTGGGGGTTACTCTGGTATCAACTAAAAACACAGGACAAGGAAACTCTCAGGAGCCTTTGACAATGACCCTAGCTAAGACTGATAGCAATAATGAATATGGACCTGAAAAGGCCACCTCTTATAACCAAGCAGGACTTCCAATGGAGGGATGGGCAGAGCAACCCAGTCACAAAACTTCAACCCACAATTTGTCCTGCCTATAAGATATACTAGGATAAAATATTAAACAGAAAATGAGAGAATGGCCAACCAATGACTTGCCCAACTTGAGACCCATGAGAGAGAGCCTACTCCAGATACTATTAATGATATTCTGCTATACTTACAGACAGGAATCTAGCATAACTCTCCTCTAAGAGGCTTTACCCAGAAGCTAATGGAAACAGATACAGAAACACACAGCCAAGCCAAGCATGAGACAGAGCTCAGGAAATCTTGTGGAAGAGAGAGGGGAAGGATTGAAGGAGCCAGAGTGCTCAAAGACACCACAAGAAAACCTACAGAATCCATTAAACTTGGCCCATACCTACTCACAGAGACTGAACCACCAACTAGAGAACATGCATGGGATAGACCTAGGTGACCTACACATATACAACTGATATTCAGCTTGATCTTCATGTATGAACCCTAATAGCAGGACCAGGACTGCCTCTGACTCTGTTTCCTGCTTTTGAACTCCTTTCCCCTAACTGAGCTGTCCTGACTAGGCTCAATAAGAGAAGATGTGTCTACTCCTACTGCAGATTGATATGCCAGAGTGGGTTGATATCCATGGGAGGCCTCATTTTCTTTGAGGAGGAAGGAAGAAGGGGTAAGGAGATGGTAGGTAAGATGGTGGAATAGGGAAAAGAGGAGGGGAAACCTTTGACTAGGATGTAGATAAATAAATTAATTTAAAAATAAAAAGATACTGTATTATGTCTGAGATCAATTTATCCCAGATAAAACAACTTCGACCTAGTCCTCTCTTATGGAATTGACTGCTGGGAATCCAAGTCAGAGTAAACAACACAGCCTAATACCCACAGTGATATTCCACAAGACAATCACTGTCAGCTTTCAGACATGTTAGAACCCCCCCCCCCAAAAAAAACACAGCTCACTCATATCTGTTATCAGCCATGTGGATGACTACCTAACTAAACAAAGTCAGTTTCAACCACAAGATAATGAATAAAAGCAATTGATTGCTGTTACTCTCTGTCACTAACTTTGAGGCAATTTGTTCATAGCTACTGCAACCAGAGCAGCAGGCTGCCACTATAATAAAACCAAAACCACATGGTGCTTCCATTAGGAAGTGATGGAGCCACTAGTTGTGAGTCTTTGAAACTGTTAGCAGGAGCCCAGAAAACTTCACAATCTCTAGGAAAATTCAGAAAAAAGTGAGAAAGTATTTAACAGTGGAAAAGGAAGATTACTTAATGGCAGAGAGATCAGCAACACTATTACCCAAGACAATAAAACATGTATGAATCTAAATATACATAACTGTATTGCTATATGCAACATTCCATGGCTTATGATGCTTACAACAGGAGAATAAATGGTTAAATGAAAGGAAGAAGGGAAACTTACAAAGGAGTAAGGACTTGTGGAACTGACAGTACAATTTCTTCGTACTTTAATCTCCCTGTATAAAAACAGATTCTCAAATTAATAACTGACTTCTTGATAAAGCACCCAATCATTTCTTCTCTCAAAAGCATTAAGTGCAGTTCAAATACAAAGTTGAGTCTGTAAGGCCTCTGTTAAGACCTCAGCAAGAGCTAATGCAGAGTATGCCTTCAAGTACACATTGAAATAAATTTACCCTTTAAAAATCTCAAAAGCATGCACATGAAATTAAGGTACTCACACTGCTGGAAATATTGTCTCATAGAAATCTGAAACACACACACACACACACACACACACACACACACACACACACACACACGAAGAAGATAGACTCAAACCAAAGAAAGTTAAGATACGACTATTTATAATAGATTAATCTCCAAAGATACAAGGACTTGACAATTTTACAAAGCAAAGCTAAAAAATACTGTTACTAGACACTAAAATTATAAGTACTACAAATTAAAATAGCCTTCAGTCTCTTAAAAATTGTCTGAGTAGACAGATATCAGTGCTAAGATAATAAAGGATAATACTGAATGAAGCTGCAGAAATCCAGAAAACAAAGCTATGCAAAAAAAAAAAAAAAATCATGTATGCGAGTCCAACACAGGAAACTAGTCTCAAACTATCTTTCTGAACTGCCACATGCCAGATAATTCCACATGCTCCAATACTGCCCACTCTGGACATGTGTCATTCTGATTCCTATCACCACTGTTTGTTGAGTGTGATTTTTAGGGTAATTTGCTCATGAAAAAATTATTAGTATACAGATCCAGAGAAAGATCTCCCTTTCCCTACCAAATGTAGCAACAAAGTCTTTAGTGCACTTCAACTTGCTTTCTGTGAACTAGAGGCTGCTGTAACAATGCAACAAAAGCTGAATATGCATAGAAGAGTTAAGTGTATTTGTCACACTAGAGCAATATGATTTCTTGTGTTCAAACAGATTTTCTTTCCCTAACAGATTGTGACAATTTCTCCCAAGCTATGGTTCCTGATTAAAATGTGGCCCTGGCATGTGACAGTAGCCCTTGACCTGGTTTAATCTTTACTGTACTCAGTGCAAAATATAATTTCTCTATAGAAAAGAAAATACATTTAGCTTCCTGAAGATCTTGGTTCTACAACTTGCACTAATTTTATAGCATTATCTGACCTTAAGCAAACACTTTTTACCTTTCTAGTCCATAGTTCATAAAATGTGACATGGAGGGTTTGAATTTGGTTAGGGAGTTTAAGGTCTGGCTTTCTGGCCTGCAGAGGATTGCCTTGTAGTCACCAGGGGACCAGAGCTGCAGTGGCTGCCTATTCTTTATTTGAATGAGCACATCTCCTCTTTTATGTCTTTTACATTTAGGGCTTTGGCATAGAATTTTATTTGAAGAAAGACTTATACAGCTTTACAAAGTGAAGCTAAGAGCAGTGGTTCTTTGATGAGGCATAGTGTTCCTTTCAACTGCAAAATTCTGAGAGTCCTTTGTTTTGCCAAGCAGATAAACCATCAAATCCAATTACTTTTAGAAATGATGCTTTATCCTTCTAATCTATTAGGGAAGGTCAAAGAAATCAATCTGCTACCCAAAAATAGTAGTAGAAGGAATAAATGGTTCACCTAAAGTTATTTTCTGATTACATTGAAAACAGATGTGGGAATCATGAAAAATGACCAGCTCGAGAATAACTTCCAAACAACTAGAATTATATGAGAATATTTTTAAAGTGCTGTTCATTTCTAGAAAATATTAGGAAATTTTTATTGGATATATCTACTCTGCATTGGTCTTTGCTTCAGATGATTATCAAACATTTCTTCCCATTGCATGACACTGGCTACAGAGAGGAAGCCAAAATATGTCATGTGGTATGTTAGAGTTTAACTATATTTATTGTTATGAAAAAATAAGTGATGCAAATGAGCCAGAGAATTTCTGACAAAAATCTGAAAAGTAGTAAGTGGCAAATGAGACTTAAGCATATCCTACAAAAGCCTTTTTTCTTGTTTTATCTGTCCTATGTTATATATACAAGCTTACAATACACTAAGGCTAACTTCGCAGTGCAAAATGCAGTTCTGTGATCTCACTTTTCACTTGTGTTCATCAGTTAGTTGGACTATGACAAAAGATTTTGCTGTTGTGTATTTTCTGGTAGAAGAAATTACAAATCAAGTACTTAATGATTGAATAAATCCCAGGTGTATAGTTAACTATTGTTCCTTACCTCTTATTTTATGTCAGATAGTTTCCTAATTGATTCCTAAACACAAATACCAATAGCCATGCTAATTATTTAGTAAAAAAAAACTTTATCTCACTCTATTGTATATATTTTAATTATACGCATGGTTTTCTGCCTTTAGGTATGTATGCACAACATACTACATGGATGCTGCTGAAGGCCAAAAGTATATCAATTTTCTTGTAGCAGTAGCTAGAGATAGTTGTGAGATGCCATGTATGTGGTGGTAATAGAACCTCAGTCTTCTGGAAGAACAACAAATTCCCTGACCCATGCCCTAGTAATTTTTCTATGAAAAGACAGAAAAGTTAAATGACTTGACTAGGTCATGCAGCTTAAAAACAGAAGAGCCTATCGTGACACACTATCTTAAGTCTCTAATTTTATATAGAATTGTGACTAGATTAAATGTTAACCGAATAACATTCAGAACATTCTATTCTGATTGTATTTAGGGTGATGCTTCTAAAAGAACATAACACTGGCATTGGTAGACTGAGTAAATATCATCTTCACCAATGTTAAAGGGCCTTGTACAATCTACTGATGGAGAAAGAGAACAAAGGGGCAAAAACACATGAGTTTATGCTCTTCTCTTGAACTAGGATACCCATCTCCCTCTGCCCTCAGGCATCAGAGTGCTTCACACAAAGCCCTACTGTGGATTCAATTACACTGCTAGCTTCATTATTTCTATCTTTCTGGAGAACTCTTACACAACTGTTTTTAACAGTAGGTAAAATGCTTTATATTATAGGACATATTTTGTTAATAATTGTATGTAGGTAGAATGTAGTTGTAGAGAAAAATATTGTGACAATTAATGTCATGATATGATGATAGAATTATACTATTATGTGCTTGCTATATATGCTGTAAATACTATGTCCTACATTATGCTGGGAGCATCGACTTGGAGAAAAACCTTTGGGCATGCACAAGTGAGGAAATTTGTGAGGTTAGAAACCCCATCCTAAATGTGGATAACATCAGTTTAGGGGCTGGAATTCTGAAATTAATTAAGAAAAAATGTTAAAAGAACTTGAGAAAGAGTTCCCCTCTCTGTCCTCCTTTCTGTTCCCCTCTCCCTTATTCTCTCACTTTCCCTTTCCTCTCTCCATCTCCCTTCCCTTCCTCCTGTCCTTCTCCCTCCCTTGAACCTTCCTCTCTCCCTGCCCCTTTTCCCCTTCACATCCCTCAACTCCCTCTCCTGCCTGAATCTGGATACGATGTGACCAACCACATTAAATTTCTGTCATCCTGTCTTGTCTGATACAGTAGATACTATGAGCATAAGTAAATATTTGTTTAGTTGGTTTCATCTAGTACCTTAACACAGCAATAAAAAGTAACTAATATAAATGTGAGTTCTAATATAAATGTTGACCTACCAGAAGAGGGAAAATTTTGGTCAGACAGCCAACAGACAATTGGTACACAGAGATTTCAATATTATCAAGATCATTAACAATAGAACAATATCTAGAAGAAGCTTTAAAGCATGAAACAGACACCCTATGAACCTGTGGATGAGGAAGTTCCTGGGTACCACTGAGCAGTTGTTCTTTTCTTGGCTTTCACTCACGGTAGTCCTTCTCCCTACTCAGCTACCAGCAAAACTCTAAAATACACCTTCCAAATGTTATGTTCATTGTCAATATTTCTAAGAATATTTCTCCTAAAATGAATAAAGACTCACAAACATCAAAAGGCTTTCAAAAAAATCCAATGTTTGTGAAATGCATCTGACAAGGAAAGTGTGTGGAACCTATTCTAGGGACTGAGAGCCTTCCAAGCAACCCTCAAATCATGGTTCACTGCTACTTATTAATTCTTCTGTTTTAAGGATGGCCTATGACTCATAAATCAGAGATTAGTCATTTATTTTTAAGTTTTCTGTAAGAATTATATATTATATCCAGCTCAATCTTCTTCATCATAATTTTTTGTTTTTGGGTAGAATCCAGCATTTATTAATGGGCTTCAAGTACCATGCCCTAACTGAATTATATCCAAAAAAAATAACTTTTGTCAAGTGAGATTTGACAGTTTTATAATGGCTACCCAGTGCCCTTTCTAAATACCACCACAGAGAAAAGCAGGTTGCCTAACACCTGTAGTTCTTTATTACTAGGAGACCCTGAAAAAGGAAAAAAAAATATAATAACAGCAATTTCTAGTCTCCACATATCCATGTTGCACACCATTCAGATGCCCCACATGAAATAAAAGTAATTTATAGACTAAATAAACCTCATATTAAATGTAGGTAGGAAAGGAAATACTGTATTTAAATTGAGTCTAATATATACTGTGTTACTAAACACTGGAGCAGTAGACAACAAGGCAACATTTTCTAAACCCTGTAATAAATAGACTTATGGTGAGGTAAATTCCTATACTTCCTATAGAATCTACTATTTGGCTTCCTCTGAATAGAATCTGTAATATTGCACTTTATTGCTCTTATTTACTTCACAAAAAAAGATAATAAAGAGCGTAATTCTACACATCTTTTTGAAAGTGGAACCAGATAGGCTAATTGTGGGGGCAATGGTCTGCAACAGCCAATCTGATACCTGGTTGAGCAAAGGCTGAAAATTCTGGGAGACCCCATGAAATATTCACGGGGGACCGAATTATAGTTTTAGCCAATGCTTCTGGATGACTCCTGTAAAATCAGTCACAGCCTTTACAACCCCTGTTTAGAGAGAGGCCTGGCGTGTGAGACTTGAAAAGCAGCCCTGACCCCTCCCATAGGCAAATGTGGCACTAGAGAGCTCCCAGACCTAGACAATAGAAAGCACCAGTTGCCAATCCCCTGACTCCTCCCTACCAGTATATCAGATTGTCCCACCTGCATAGCTCTCTCTCTCTCTCTCTCTGTGCAGCTCTGCCCACCTGCTCTCTGCGCAGCTCTCTGCCTGCACAGGCTCTCTGTCTGCCTGCTCTCTGCATCTCTCTATGCTGCTCTCTGTCTGCCCCTGCCCGACAGCCTGCTCCGCCCTGGCTTCCACCCACGCCTGCTGCCCACCATCCAAAAGGAATAAAGCTGCAAAACTACTTTGGCGTCGGAGAACTTTGTCTAAGGCGCTGTAACACTTGGGCCCACGAGGAAATCCGCTCTCTGGGCCTAGCAGTGGGGCACGTGTCAACAGCGGCTGGGGGTCTCCCGGGAACCACCAGAAGTCTCCCAAACTCCATAGGCTAGCCGGCCTCTCATGGGTCTAACCCCGGACCGACTCAGCAGGGCAGCGAGCCCTGAGTGGGCTTGGTCCGATAACGCTCGGTCCGACAACTAGTGCTACCAACGTGGGGCTCGAACAGTGACCTAACTACTCTGAACAGACTCCGAGAAAGGGTAAGTTCCCCTCCCCCAGGATCAAATCTATCCTTTCCTGCTGTGTTTTCAGCCGGCGCCATTGCGTGAATCCAGACAAGCTAGGGGGACAACTGAGGTCTTATGGCCAGAGCTACTCTCTGGTGTTGGTTAAAGGTTCCCCTAGCCCCTGTCCAGATTCCGACATCCCAGTGGGCACTGGCAAGGCTACCTGTCTAACTCATCTTAAAAACAAAAAAACTGGTAATGCAGTGACCATGTAAAGGCCACTAGAGCGGTTGCCAGACTTTAAATCTGCAGAAAGGCTTGACGCTTTGAATCATTGTGAAATCCCCAAGGCCAATTGGTCGAGGGAACGTTCCCTTTATGCAAAGTGTTTCTTCTCTTTCCTATCATGGGTAGCTCAAAATCACACAAAAAAAATCTCCCCAGGCCAGGGAAATTCGGGCCCTCCTAAAATTCCACGGAATAGAAATATCCAAAAAATAAGCCTCCTGGTTTTGGGAAGATGTCCTTAAGGTAGCGCCAAGCATGGCCAATGATAACATTTATAGCCCAGATTCATGGGCCCGAGTAGCTTCTCTCATTAAAAGCAGGGATGCCCAAGAAGGAAAAACACCCTCCTGTGATTTTCTGCCAATCTTAGCTACGATTCGACAATGCATAGGCCCTTCGTCTAAATCAGGATAAGCCGATGGCAATGCGGCTCCTGAGCCTCTTCAATCAGATGAATCCCAAAACCAAGGACATAAGACCAACCCTATCTCAGATCTAGCAGCCCTTACCCAATTAATAAGGGAGGTAGAATCCATTTACCCACCCCTTCCCCCTTATGCCCTGGAGGAAACACTAAACAAACCTTTTGCTCCTCCAGCCCCTGCAGCCCCTGCAGCCCCTCCCACTCCGACTCAAGGGCAAGGCTCCAATAACAAAACAGAGGAGCTTCTGCCCACCTCTCCCCCTACAGCACCTCCCCCCATCTGACCTGAGAGGGATTTCTCTCCTCCCCCTTCTCCAAGGCAGAGACCTGTAAAACTAGCAGCCTCTTATCCCCCACCTTCCACCATCCAACAACTATGTAATGTCCAAGACTCTCTTACAAAAGCTAGCCATGCCCCCCCATGCTGCTCAACAGTCTGATACAGAGCTAGAAATCCATAATGCTCAAGCATTCCTGATTAATATCAACCCCAGTCGAACTAAACCACTCAATTGGTACCCACTCCAAGCATCAGACTTAAAAGAACTCAGACAGGCAGTAAAGGAAGAGGGCATCCATGCACCCTGGACCAAATCTCTCCTACAGAGCCATGTCACCAACTTAAACACCCCCCAAGACTGGAGGAATATTTGCTGGTCTTCCCTTCCTGGCCCAATTTTTTTAGAGTGGGAAGCCTTATTTAGAGATGAATGCCGCCAACAAGTGAGACAGAGGCAATACCCCATGGGGTTTTAATGAACTCTTTGGTCAGGAAGAATTTTCTACTGGGGCGAGGTTTGCCAATCAGCCTGCAGGTTATTTTGAACAAGTTAAATTATGTGCAACAATGGCTTGGGACAGACTGACCTCACCCTCAGGGTCACAAGATCCTGCCTCCTCCCTGCTCTCTCTCCGTCAAAAGTCAGGAGAATCTTTACCTGATTTTATTCTTAGAAACCAAAATGAGTCAAGAATAATAATAATAATAATAATAATAATAATAATAATAATAATACAGCCCAAGACCTCCTTTTTAAGACAATTGTCTGGGAAGGTATGACTTCTGAATCCAGACTGGCTTGCCAAGGTCTCCAGGAAGAACATTATGATCGGTAGATTGTGGCTACTCGAGATACAGGAACAGCATCACACCAGACAGTATCTATGGCTCAGGCATTTATAGCAGCAGTAAAAACAGAAGGAATCTGCCTCAATTGTGAAGAGGCAGGACATTGGAGGAATGAGTGCCCACAAAACTCTCCCCCCATAACAGGCTCTAACCCCCCTAAGTATATCTGCCCCTGCTACAGAAAAGATTTCCACTGGAGAAGGCATTGTACTGCTATGCATGATAAAGATGGTAGGCCACTAAAACCTTTAAACTTCAGACAGGGAAGCCCTCATCTCTGACAGTAAGAGGGACAGATACCCCCATAGAAGCCTTGTGGGTGTCCAGCATTTCAAAAGACTCCCATCCAAAACTAGCTATTAAGATAGATAATAAACCATTCAAATGTCTTATTGATATGGGAACAAAGCCTCAGCTTCTAGGCTTAGGAGGCACCTCCCACATATTTATCACCAAACAGGCCTACAGGTGGGAAGATCCAGATGTGGTTACTGGTCTCATATGCCCCCTAGTGGCTCAGGTGACCACCAATCTTCTAGGGAGAGATATCTTACAGGCCCTGGAGGTGGTTCTTACCACCCAACCAGAAAGAGACCACATTACAATAGAAGATATTACCTATAAAGAAAATAATACCCAAGGAGATCATAAATACCCTCCAAATCACCCCCAATTCTAGGGGCCACTGTTAAATTTAATACTCCCTGCCTTGATTGGCTTTCCAATGAAGCTGTCTGGGTTCCACAGTGGCCTCTATCAAGGGAGAAGCTTAGAGCCCTCACACAGCTGGTAGAAGAACAGCTATTGCTGAAACACATCCGCCCCTCCCGCAGTCCATGGAACACCCCTGCATTTGCTATAAAAAAGAGCTCAGGGGGGATGGAGATTATTACAAGATTTGAGGGTAATTAATAAAACCATGTGAGTCTGGGGCTCCCTATAAAGAGGGTTACCCCACATCTCAGCCATCCCTGCCAATGTACCCTTATTGGCAATAGACATAAAAGATTGTTTTTTTCTCCATCCCTCTCCATCCCAGAGACTGTGAATGTTTTGCATTCTCAGTACCCCCTATTAACAATTCTGGCCCAGCCTCAGGGTACGAATGGACTGTCCTCCCACAGAGAATGGCTAACAGTCCAACCATTTGTCAGGAGGCTGTAGCCACTGCATTAAAACCCCATTTAAAAAGGGGGCTTAACATTTATCATTACATGGATGATATACTGATATGAGGAGACTCTTCTACCTCCCCTTCCCAACTTAAGGACCAGCTAATACCTTCCCTATCTGCCCTAGGATTCAAAATAGCCCCTCATAAAATCCAACTAATTCTTCCCATTGCATTTTTAGGAACAGAGATCTCCCTTACCTCAATATGCCCCCTCAAACCTACCCTTTCCTTACCTCAAAAATTAACTCTTGCCTCGCTCCAGAGCTTTTTGGGAAACCTCAATTGGCTTTGGCCCTGGGTCCCCCTTCCCACAAGCACCCTTCAACCCCTCTTCAACCTCCTAAAAGGAGACAAAAGTCCCTCCTCCCCAAGAACACTGTCCCCAAAAGTAGTTCAAGCTCTAAATTCTGTCAATGAAGCCCTAAAAGATATGTCTCTTTCTAGGTATGACCCAACAATACCTATACAGCTCCTTATCTTTAACTCTTCCCCCACACTTGTGGGAGTCCTTTACCAATCTCAGGGGGTACTAGAATGGCTCCACACCCCAATGGGTGGTGTACCCCGATTCTTAAATGAGGTGGATGCACTTGCTTGCATGATAAAAAATGGCAGGGATAGAGCTCTACAAACCCTAGGGAAAGAACCTGACATTCTTGTCACCCCCTTCTCCCTCTCTGACATCCAATGGCTAATTAAAAATCACTCCCACTTTGCTATTAGCTTAATAGGCTTTACAGGACAAATTGACAACCATTATCCTAATGAAAAATGGACCTCAGCCCTCCCGCTGTTGCGGTGGCTGCCCCCCAAACTATTCTCAAAAGAGCCCATAACAGGAGCACCCTCAATATTTACTAATGGAGGAAAGAGGGGAGCTGCAGCAGTAATATACTATTTACCTGAGGATGAACCCCCTGTCCTCCGATTCGAAGAGCTGCCCCATCACTCCCCCCAATATAAAGAATTGTATGCCATCTATCTAGCCCTAAAAGAAGTCAAGGGCCCCCTTAACCTATTCTCAGACAGTGTATATGCTGTCAATTTGCTTCCCTGGTTGTCAAGGTCCTTCATCAAACTAGATGCCAACCCACTTTCTCCTCTACTTATACAGGTCTCCACCCTCTTACAGGAAAGGGCCTCCCCCATCTATATCCAACATGTTCGATCTCACAGTCCCTTACCAGTCCCTATATCTGAGAGAAATGCACTCGCTGACCAAACTGCCTCAACAGGGATATTCATGGCCTCCACTGAACAAGCAGGCCAGTTTCACTCATGCACACACACAAAAGTAAAGGGGCTTCATGTCCGCTTCCCCCACATCCCTCTCGCTCAACTCCAAAGAATAGTAAAGACATGCTCCTCTTGTGCATCCCTCATTACCACCTCAGCTTTGCAAATGATGGGCACCAATCCCCGAGGCCTTAAGTCCAATGCCTTATGGCAAATTGATGTCACCCATATCCCCCAATTTGGTAGACAGAAATATGTTTTTGTCACCGTAGATATATACTCCCATTTTATATGGGCTACAGTCCAAACAGGTGAAAGCTCAAAAAGGTTAATTTACCATATGCTTTCTACCTTTGCCCTCATGGACATTCCTCAACAGATAAAAACTGATAATGGCCCTGCCTTCACCAGCTTTCAATTTAAAACCTGTACAGGCTGGGAAATTGCCCATCATACAGGAATTCCACGCAACCCTCAGGGCCAAGGAATAGTAGAAAGAATACATCAAACCTTAAAGGCCCAACTCCTAAAACAAAGACAACCACCTATCCCCCTAATGTACAATTAATGATGGCTCTGACTACCCTAACATATTTAACATCTACAGAGGCTCCAAACACCCCCCTATCTCCCTCCATTGGCACACGACAAAATTAACCCACTCAATCCTAGTATGATGGCGAGATCCTTTGGATGGAATTTGGAAAGGACCAGACACTCTCCTTACAACTGGGAGGGGTTTTGTTTATGTCTTTCCACAAGACTAGCCTAAACCTATCTGGGTTCCTGCCAGAAATGTCTGACATCACCCCACCAACCAAGAAGATGGCCTGCCCGTCGCTGGCAGATCAGGGACAGAAGAAGAAAAACCAAGCCTGGTTTCTTCCTAACAGGAATACCTGAAACAGTGTTCTGTACTTCCCATCTCAAAATTTTCTTACTTCTTTATTTAAATGTTTATTTTTCTCTCTAGCATTCCTGATATATGTCCAAAAAATCTTCCAACTTATTTAAGATTTCTCTTAAGGTTCAAAAGTCACCTAATCTATTCCCACAGGTCAGATCAACTATTCGGATCACCAGTTCTTCTTCAATCCTTAATTAACAACCAGTTTCCTTTTTCAAACAGTTACTGCCAATCTCAAAACTTTTCTTCCTCAGCTATCTAAAAGCAGACCTAAAAGAGGCCTTCCAGGACCATGCTGCGCTCCCAAGCAAACCATTACAGGCTTAACTTGCTATTCACCCTATGAAGACATCCCCCTGCTGGGATTCTGCTCCTCTGTGATTTTTTCCAACAGGCTTATCCCCACAGAAGCTTGCTGCCACAGATCCAGTGAAGACAACGCCATCTCCTGGGACCTGCCTGGGACTGCAAAGCTGCCTACCTCCAGACAGAAGACTCCCGAGACAAACGCTGGGATCCAGAGACACATACTCAGCCCCACAGAGGACAGACACGAGACTTTCCAGCTATAGATGAACTCTCTTGCCAGAGCCAAATGGCTATTGAACTTGGGGGAAGCTATATGATAGTAAGGAAACCATGATGTCTATCTAGATTAATCAAATGTTGCTTTAAACTGATGTTATTCAATGATCCTTTGCCTTCCCAACCCCCCACCCTTAACCCTTCTTACCCTCTGGCCTATACCCCAAACACCCCTCCACCTTGGTAGCTTGGCTTAACCTTGCTTCTCTTGGCACCTTGCCTCATTCAGTTTCTAAAGCAGCAGATGAGTAGCATTGCAAAGTTCACTGCCAATCAGGTCTTGGTTCAATATCAAACTGTTCCCAATATGGGAGACAGTTATTCTGATGACACCTCTCCTTTATAAAAGAAAAAGGGGGAGCTGTGGGGGCAGTGGTCTGTAACAGGCACTGTACCTGGTTGAACAAAGGTTGAAAATTCTGAGAGACCCCGTGAAATATTCACGAGGGACCGAATTATATTTTTAGTCAACACTTTCCAACGACTCTTGTAAAATCAGTCACAGCCTTTGCAACGCCTGTATAGAGAGAGGCCTGGGAAGCCTGGTATGTGAGACTTGAAAAGCAGCCCTGACCCCTCCCATAGGCAAATGTGGCACTAGAGAGCTCCCAGACCTAGCCAATAGAAAGCACCAGTTGCCTGACTCCTCCCAACCAGTATAGCAGATTGTCCCACCTGCGTATCTCTCTCTCTCTCTCTCTCTCTCTCTCTCTCTCTCTCTCTCTCTCTCTCTCTCTGTGTGTGTGTGTGTGTGTGTGTGTGTGTGCAGCTCTGCCCACCTGCACTCTGCGCAGCTCTCTGCCTGTGCTGGCTCTCTGCCTGCCTGCTCTCTGCATCTCTCTATGCTGCTCTCTGCCCACTCCTGCCCACCAGCCTGCTCCGTCCCTGCTTCCACCCATGCCCGCTGCCCGCCATCCAGAAGGAATAAAGCTGCAAAACTACTTTGGCATCAGAGAACTTTGTCTAAGGGGCTGTAACACTTGGACCCGCAAGAAGATACTTTCTCCCGGCCTAGCCGTGGGCCCACTCCGACAGCAGCTGGGGGTCTCCAGGGAACCGCCAGAAGTCTCCCGCACTCCGTAGGCTAGCCAGCCTCTTGCAGGTCTAGCCCCAGGCTGACTCATCAGGGCGACGAGCTCTGAGCGGGCTTGGTCCGACAACACTTGGTCCAACAGCTAATAACTCTAATTGAATTGGTATTTATTGCTCTACAATAAAACTTCTCATTAGAAAATTTCAAATTCTTTATCATTATAATTAAGCAGAAGAACCAAACACACTGGCAGATTTTTCTATGTATTTCTGCTATGCATTTTGACTGTTACTCTGTGTGTGTGTGTGTGTGTGTGTGTGTGTGTGTGTGTGTGTGTGTGTGTGTGTGTGTGTGTGAATTAAATGATTCTCAGAAGTTGCACAATAATCTAGCTGGGAAGGCAAATTCAGAACCTAGAAGTCCTAAATCATCATCCATAATGAAAATAAAATAAAGTAAAAACAACACTGAAAACACATGTAAAGACAGCTGTTTTGGAACAGATTACTGTTCTTTATATATAAAATTAATGCCCCATTTTTCATATAAAAAATAAAGTTTATTAATTTTTAAATTAGCTTATCCTGTTCATCATCACTTTGGTATAGCTCTATATGACTCCAGGGGAAATGGTGTACAGAAGTCTTAAGTGGTCTCTTTTGAGTCATATAAAGAGAAACCTATTTCCTTGTGGATACAAGAATGGACTCTACCTCTGGCCTTGTATGATAACCTAATATTACAAGCTACCTCAGACCTAAACATTAATCCAAAACCTAAATGATAATAACCAGTAGACACCATCCCTCAAGAATGCTGATTTACCTAAAGCCATACCGAGGAGACTGAAAAAATAATTACTCTTGTAATGACACAATGTCCTTTTCCTTCACAGAACTCAGCCATTACAGAACTACACTCATTCAACAGTGAAAGAGTCTACCCCTTTCGGGATTACTCCAAAACACATAACTTCTTCTTTCTTTTTACTCTTTTAAATTCCAATACTGGTGATAGACTAAGCATCGTTGCAGAATGCTGGGCATCCCCACTCCTTTTCTCCATCCCACTTTACTTTGCTAAGCAACTGCTTAGCCCATATCTATTGCCAACCTCCATGACTAACTCAAAAGTCAGGATTTTCTCTGTTCTATGTTCATCTTTCCATCCAATGGGAAAATTCTCAGCTTGTCTTTCCTGCAGTTTTTCTTTTCCACTTTTTAAAATTATCTTCAAGATTCATCCTGGATTCATGTACAAATTAATTTGTTAATGAGAAAAACAGTCTTGAGAAGGGACCCCAATTTTCCAGGTAACTTTCTAGGCTGCTTAGACTTTCAGTAACAATATGATAAAAGAAAGATTCTAAGGATATTTAAGTAAAGTATTTTTGTATATATGTAATACATATACGCATGTAATATCTATACATTTTAATTTAAAATTTCTAATAATAACAGAAAGTTCCTTTTCCTTGTCTTTCTTGCTTTTCTCCTCCTCCTCCTCCTCCTCCTCCTCCTCCTCCTCCTCCTCCTCCTCCTCCTCCTCCTCCTCCTCCTCCTCCTCCTCCTTCTTCTTCTTCTTCTTCTTCTTCTTCTTCTTCTTCTTCTTCTTCTTCTTGGAGTATATGATTGAACTCAGACCCTTACAAGTAAGTACACTAACTCTAGCCCTATCTCCTATCTATATTCTTTACATCAATTTCCACTGAATGCAACCATCTTTCTTATTATCATAGAAGGTAATTGATTTATAATAAATAATTGAAACCTCCCAAATGTTACAGAGTCTTGCTAAGGCTACTGGTTGCTCTGCACTACCTGAAGGTACCTATTGCTGAAGACAATACTCACCTATGTCATTGAATACAGAGGAGTAGAGTTGGTATCTAGCTAGAAGCTTCACCACTGTTCACTAGTGTTAATGATGCTGGTAGGTACTCTGCATGCTCCTATAGGAGAAAAGTAGTCAGCAATATTACCCAGATAAAATCCTGCCTACAACAAAATTCTGCCTGCAAGTTACATTGAAGAAATAGTGGCAAAATTATATTGCTGAGTAACTAATCACATTTTTACATTTGGATTTGTCATCCAGTATGGATGGAAGAAATATCTGGTAGTACTAAACTGGCCAAGACCTAAGACTAGATGAGTCATGGGCCCAAAAGAAAATGTAATACTATCATTATGCTAAAGGAACATAGTAATAAAATGACTCCTAATAACATACTGCTATACTCTTAGATCCATACCTCACTGACACACGTTGGAGAATCTTCTTCTTACAGTATACAGTAATTAACACAAAGAACCACAACGGGACACTACAGAGAGTACACTGAAGCACTCAGTTCTAATGGAATGTCTTTATACAAGTCCTTCTCTCTCAAGTAATCTATGAGGAAGAGAAGGTAGAAAGATTGTAAGAACAAGAAATGATGCATGAGTAAATGATATCTTGCAGACATAATAGGACTAATGAACTCACAGACACCACAGAAGCATGCACAAGAGCTTCACAGGTTCAAGCTAGATAGGGTCTCAGTGCTGAGAGGAGTAAATAGACATGGAGTTGAAACTCTACCCAAGAAACTGTTTAATTGATACCCACTGGCAAAGGGGAAATCCGTTTTCTCTAATAAAGTGCCATTTGGTATATCAATTACCCTCCAAGGAAACCCCACACTCCAGACTTGTTGAGTTGTTCACACACACACACACACACACACACGGGGAGAGAGAGAGAGAGAGAGAGAGAGAGAGAGAGAGAGAGAGAGAGAGAGAGAGAGATTTGATATGTTTGATCTTATCAGGCCTTGTCTGTTTTAGGGGACAAGGTTCTTGTTTGAAAGACTGAGAGTGACAAAATATAGAGTTGGATAGGTTGAGAGGCACAGGGAATCTCAGAGGAGTGGGAAGGAGAAAATTATTAAATGATATTGTATAAAAAAGATTTAGAGCTGGGCCTGGTGGCATGGGCATGAAGCAAGTGAGCTGGCTCTGAAGTCATGAAAGTGAGAAAGCTAGTCTTATTCTTTGCCACCTGCAGCACTGGGTGAGCTGACAGTGTGGATAGAGAAGAGCTTCCAGACTGATCAACTCAGCTACCATCCTGGCCCAGATCCAGGGATAAGACTTGTTCCACCACTACATCTACCCCATCTCTGAACTCCTGGAGCACATGAAGGGACCAGTCCTATAGATCCAAAGCTGCAGGATCTCCATGACACAGGGAAATAACAAGATATCCCAGAGGAGTCCCAGTGCACAATAGAAGCCAGAGGCCTCAAACCAGAAAAATTACTCATTACAATGAACATTTGCAAGTAAACATGCATGGACAAAAGGGTTTTCTGTGTGATTTCCACAATGAGATTTTTTTTCCTATTGAGGAGGAGGTTACAAGGCAGAAGATGGATGTGAAAGGATGGGGAGATGAGTGGGATTCTAATGCATGATGTGAAATTCACAAAAAATCAATACAAAGTTTTTTTTTTTAAGGAAAATAAATATTTGCTTTAAAGAAGTAATCAAAGAAGCTGTGTTGTGTCTTACATGGCTCTGTGCTAGAAACCTGACTGCAGCTGTGTTGTCATGAAGAGGAAAAAGGCTGGAAGAAATGACAGACACCACATTTATAAGGAAAGCTATGATCATGAGGATTGTGCACTCTCTGAAGGAGGACAGCTACTAGGCAACCTTGAAACAGCACATTTATGATGTAAAACACTAGAAAGAGGCATATTTAGTATCAGTGTGAGGTCTTTGCAGGAGAACTACTGAGGCTATAAACATCTGGGAGGAAGAAGCTATAGTTGATAGGTTTTGCTTAAACTGATTTTACCTAATGGTCAATTATTGTCAATGGTCTTAGACTAGAGGAAGGCTTTGCCATGCCTTGAGCTTCTATCAAGGAGAGACTTGTCATTTCTATGGGTATGTAGCATTGGGGTCCTTGACATTTCTGTGTATATGTCAACAGAACGTGTTCACTCAAGATTTCAACTGATTCCCCCAAAACCTGTTTCCTTGTTAAAGCTATCCAACCTAGGAAATTTTGGAGATGTGTGACAAAAGGAAGATGGTTCTTTAGTTTTAGGTCACCACAAGCACCACTAGTAATCTCATTTTCTGTGCAAAGATAGGCCACACGTATCAAAGAGCAAGGTTATTTCTAATTCATTATTCATGGAAACTGTGTAGAACTTAAAGACCTAAATAATCCCCTGCTCTTGGCCTGAGGTTACTACAAAAAAAAAAAAAAAAAAAAAAAAGGAAACTTTCATAAGAAAAGTTCTCATAGCCTTATTCTCCTTCTAATACAAAGATTTCAAACATCTTCCTAAAAATAAAAAAGAGTCTTCTCTCTGTGAAGCTTTACTGATGATAGAACAATCCAAGTGTTTGGTCATCTGTATCAGGTTGAAGTTATGAAGAATGAGTAAAAAGAATTCTGCAGGCAAGAACAAACCCTAATATAGTAACTGATCTTCTAACTCAGCATGCAGAATACATCTGACTTCCAAACATATGTTGTATTTGCGTAATTATGTAGATTTTTATATTGGAGGGAACATTATGCAAATGTACTACATTCCAGAAGAGTGCCTCACTTTGCTGAGAGAGAGGAAGAATGTCAGGTTCTTCACACCAGCAGTGTGATACTACTGAATCACTATCAGATCTCATAGCTGAGTCATTTGCAAGTGTGGATATACTGAACCTCACTCCACCTGCACTGTCAGCCTTGGGCAGAAAGAAAGTGCGTACTCACTATATAATTTAAGTGATTTCTTTTTTTTTTTAATTTTTTTAATACTTTATTTACATTTCCAATGTTTCCCCCTTTCCAGGTCTCCACTTTGGAAACCCCCTATCCCCTCTATCAGATGTAGGATTGGTAAAGATCTTTGCCCAATCTGTTGGTTGCCATTTTGTCCTATTGACAGTGTCCTTTGCCTTACAGAAGCTTTGCAATTTCATGAGGTCCCATAAAGCATCAATGTAATTGTTTATAACAAGTTGATGAAAGCCATTCATAGCATCTCCATGGACATTTATATTGAAAAGAGGAGAACATAGATTTTACCTCAGAGAAGTGCTGTCTGTGTTCATGACACACATCCAAACTGATTGGTGCCTCATTTGTTAAATTTCATGGCACTAGGAAATAGAAGAGTTTAAGGAGCATTGCAACCACTTATGAAATCTTGACTGTTTATATTTCCTCATCAGCAAGTGGATAACAAAGTACGTAGGTCACAGCATTATTGTCATGAACAAATGTTAATACCATAAACTCTCAGCTTTTCAGAGGCAAGGGATCTACATCTTCATATTCAATCAATCTCAGATAGAAAATACTCCAAACACTCAAGATACATTTGCATTGAATGTGTACAGGATTTTTTGCACTATTCTCTAAACCATAATATATTACAATGATCTCCATTATGTTTGCATTGTCTCCAGTACTTTATGGAACTACAGATGATTTAAAGAATGCAAAGGTGGGTATGTTATATCCAAATATAATTTAATTTTATTTTCTGCTAAAGAAACCTTTTTATTTTACAAGTAGTTGTAAATGGACTTTTTTTACCTTTGTATTAAGATAAATGGATCATATTCCACCCTCCTTTCCCTTCTGGGTTTAGATTAATAGTTAAATGAAATGATAAACTTGTGCAACTTACATATGTGGTATTTCAGTACAAGTACACATTATTTTATGTTCAAATTATGCTAAGCATACCTACCAAATCAGCTGTTTATCATGTCTGCTTGTGAAAACATTCAAAATACCTCTGCTTTTGAGTGTCTATTTCATTACTTACTGAAAAAAAGAAGTTTTCATTGAAATAGGATATGTTCTTTGCACTAAATTCAACTAAGATGTATACCAGTATTTATCTTTAATAAACACCTATATTATGATTTTTTTAAAAATATTTCAATCAGGTACAAATAACATTGAAATATGGCCTCTAAGCTGGTCTGTAAGTTTAAAATAAGAAACTTTCAATGAACTAACAATGTACAATATAAAAAAACGGTGACTGCTTTGAGTTTAGAGGTACAAATCTCCCCATACAGCCCAAGGCATCCTAAAACTCACATCTTTTTGCTTCAAATATTCAAGTCCTGGGGTTGTAGGCATACACTAATACATTAAATCTTCAAATAGCTATTTTCAATACATATCATAATATAATTTTCTGTATTCATTCTACGAGACAATAAAATATCAGATGTATGAGGAGGTACTTGAGCATCGATATATTTTTTTTTCATCCATAGCAGTTCTAAAGTCATATTTAGGTCCTCTGGATATTAAATGAAGCCATACTTAGAACAAAATAGTACTAAAATTTTGGTGATTTATAAATATCATTAGTATGAATATAATTGTTGTACACAATGAAGTTATTTTAAGCATTCAGCAAATTAAAGGAGAATTCATAGGGTGCCTTATGTCAGACCATAAAGAAGCAAGTGCTTTCTAGTAAAACAGAAAAGTATTCTACTATGTTATGGTCTTAATATCATCTCACCATGAGAAAACTCCATAGCAAAATTCAAAATAGCAAGCAGAATTTAATGTGTTTAGTTGAGAACTCTGAGTGTGACATGAATAAATATTAATTATTAAGCAATAGAAAACCAATCCCATTTTTTGGAACACAGTCAGATTAAGCATAAAACATAAAGCACTATATAATCTTCAAGTTTTCAGATGAACATTTGAAAACCTTACAGCAGAAGTATAGCATGTTTTTAGTAGCACTTCACTTGCAACCAGTATGCCTTTTGGAAAAGGAGTCTACAAAGGCTGACATACTATGTCAGATAACAAAATATTCATTCTTGCTAGCCAGATAATTTCTTCCCCAGCTATGCAGCTCTGCTTGGATATCACTGAAGCAGCTACAGGCCAAGTGTATATCAGAAAATGAGACTATTGTGCTTGAAAGTTCAATTAACAAACACTGGCTTTCATATTCCATGTAATTTTCATATGTCACATTTTCTAAATTTATTTCAATCATTACATTAAAATTTTAGCTTAAATGGAAGTGAAAACAGAGGTATCAGGCTGGATTTGAATTCTGGGCTATCATTTGCAAATTTATTCTAGACCATGGACTAGATATAGGGTAAAAGATTAAGATGCAATGTGTAAGCGCAAAAAGACAGTTATGTAGTAGAACCTGTGAATGTGAAGCCATCTCACCTATAACTGATAGATAAATAACTTCCAAAGTAAATACAGAAAATTGTAACCATATTTTGCTGGCTAGTTTTATGACTACCTGAAACAAGGTTTAGTCAGCTGAGAGGATGGAACCTCAATAAGATTGGATGGTGGTCAAGCCCGTAGAACACATATTTTTTTAATTAGTGATTGATATGGAAGAAGCAGTTTATTGTGGGTGGTACCACCCTCAGCCGACTATACTGGGTTCTATAAGAAAGCAGGTTGAACAAGCCATAAGGAACAAACTAGTAAGTTCCTTCCTCCATTTTCTCAGCATCAGCTCTGCCTCCAGATGCCTACCCTTCCTGAGTTCCTGCCTTAACAATTCAGTGATGAATTGTGATAAGAAAGCTTAAGCTAAAGAAACCCTTTCCTCACCAAGTCATTTTTGGTCATGATGTTTCATCATAGCAATAGTAACTAAGACAGAAATATATATGTATATACTTATATAATGTATAAATATACATACAGACACACAAACAGCCATACATGTCTACATACATTTTGAGTTAGAAAAATTGTATTTTGGATAGGTTATTAGTTCAGACTGTATTATGAATGAAATAAACCTCCTAGTTTTTTTATGCTTACACATTTAAGTAAAGCCCATAGATTGCCACTCTGCTTCTTACAAATCCAGCAGTTCAATTACATCCAACAGTGTAAACACAAATATGTCCAAAGTAAAGATGCAATGAAAATGCTACACTTGAACTTCTCCTTATGAAAAGTTGCTCTTATTTGTTTACTGAAAATCAGTATCAAGAAGCTCAGTTATTTAGAAGATTCTAAATTTATGGAGACATAAACATTTGTGTTTAAAAAGTCAATGGTCTAATCAAACTATTTTTCCACCTTAATCTCATTAACTGCTCTTCTAAATGACAGGGCTTCATTTTCTTAGTGTTCTTTAACCATCTGAAAATTGATTGCTCATTATTGTGATTAATGCATTATTATAAATAAATTATGCATCAGTCTGTTGACAATCTGAACACTTTCTGTACAGATAAAAGATAAATAGAGGCAATAGGTATTATTTTCTCACTTAAAATTTCTGACCATATCTAGTAAATGATAAATTGACTAGTTTATGCATTGAGTTTATAATTCTACCTTGAGTTTACCCAAGTTGAAATAGCATTATTAGAGGTTAAATGAAATTGATGAGGAAATAAAAAGTAAAGGTCATGAAATGCAGGTGCATTTAGATCAAAGGTAATTTCCATATCTCTTGTCATTTGTTAGGAAGGCCTGTTTTCTTGAACACACATGCAGAAAGGAGAGATAGTGAAAGTTTTGACATTATACAAAGCCAAGAGCACAGAGTCTAGTCTTGTGTAGCATTTCTAGTGCCCTGTAACTTCTGAGAGGAGTCTATCCTTGAATTTAGTTTACATGCTGGCAAATAAAACCTATCTTTCTGTTGTTGAATGTTTAAATTTACTATTTTATTTTAATGTGTGCATGTGCTCATGTATATACCCAAGCAGATGAGTGCCACACTGCTCCTACAGAGGTCACAGGACAAGTTTTATAATTTTTTTTCTTTTTAGTCATATAGACTCCAAGGATCAAACATAGGTCATCAGGCCTGATAGAAAGTGCCTTTATTTTCTGAGACATCTAATTGGTCCTCAGATGAGACCTGTCCTGATAAAAATAAAAGTCTATAGGAAACTGTAACAAACAGGAATGTGAAAACCCATTATTTAAATAAAATTAAGAGTTCAGGCTGACTGTAATAAATAGTATCTTTGATATGTGATATAGATATTTCAATGTTTTAACCAAATATAATGTAGAATAAATTTTATGAAAAAATTTAATAAGGCAAGTATTTAGAACTATGTGGAAAATGTATACATTATATATGACAATGTATATGAGTACAATGATTAGAGAAAAAGTTATAATGGAATATCTTCAAGAAAGTGAAATTAAAACAACCATACAACCCAGTAATCATAAGTTTGTACCCGAAAGATCTGGTCAGTATGCTAAATCTGGACAATAAAGTTCACTGAAGCATCCTTCACAACAGCAAAGATGTAGAAACAACCTAAATGTCCTTCAATGAAAAAAAGGTGAATATATTTATACACATGTGAGTGTAGGTATCCAAGGAGGACAAAGACATACACTGCCCCTGGAGCTGGACTTATAAGTGGTTGTGAAACTGCCTAACATGTATGTTAGGAACTGAACTCAGGTTCTTTACTAGAATGTTGTGCTGGTTAGGTTTTTTGCTTGTTTGTGTTTTGTCAACTCAGCAGAAGCTAGAATCATCTTTGAAGAGAGAACCAAAGTTGAGATATTTCCTTAGCATTGGTCAGCAGTAAACTCTATGGGGCATTTTCTTGATTAATGGTCAACAAGGAAGGGTATAGACCACTTGGTTGGTGCCAATCCTAGGAATGTGGTCCTGGATCATATAAGAAAACAGGCTAAACAAAGTCATTGTGAGCAAACCAGAAAGTAGTGTTCCTCTCTGGGCTATGCTGCCGTTCCTGCCTCTAGGTTCCCGCCTTGAGTTCTTGCCCTGATTTCCTCCCTGATGGACCAAAGCTGTAAGGTAAAATCCTTCCTTCCCCAACTTTCTTTTGGTCATGGTAATAGGATAGCAATAGAAGCCTCACTAGGACAAGCAATTTGTGCTCTTAACTACTGACACATCTCTCCCACCTTATTCAGCCTTTTAAAGGAGGAATCTTATCATTTCCATGAAAAGGAATGACTTAGGTTATAAAAGTCACTCAGCAGTTAAGAGCACTTGCTGCTCTTACTGAGAACTGAAGCTAAACTTCCTGCTTCCACATGGAGGCTCACAGCTGGCTCCAATTAGTATGGTTGAAGGCACTCTACTTTCCTGTAGTCCCATCAAGCACCTGTAAACACAGTGTAAACATACAGGCAAAACATTCACAAAAAATAAATCTGTATTATCTCACTTAATCTAATAAAGGTTGTCATAGAAACAGAGCTAATGGACATCGCAATCTGGGATTAGTGAAAATGTCAGGAATAGGAGTGTTCAAAGCTTAAGATGAAGAGGAAAAATAAACTATGAGATTTATTGCACAGCATAGTAACAATCAATAATAATGTTACATATTACTAAACAATGAAAGGTAAATTGCAAATATCTCCTGGTAAAAAAGTAATAAGTAAATGAAGCTAGTGAGCATATTCATCCCTTTAATGTGTTCAAACAACATGGTATATAAGTATCAAAATGCCATTGTCTTACTTAATCTGTTGCTATGATTAGCTAATTTGACAAAAGTACCTGGAGAAAGAAAGGTTTCATTTAGCTCACAAGTCGTGGTTACAGTCAATCCTGGCTGGCAAGTTATAGTGGCAAGAGCTTGAAAACGCAGCTTATAACATGTCTGCAATCAGAAGAGAGCAATGAAAGCATGTGTTGCATGTAGTTATTTTTTTTTTCGCACAACCACCATGGCTAGCTCTATGCAGCCATCTTGCCCTAGTTCCTGAGGCTAGTTTGCTAAGCTAACCAAACCAGTTTTACCTGAAATGCCCAGAACAGAGGTACCACTCACATTTCTCAAGCTATCCACTCCCACGTAGCTGGCCTGCCCAAGGCCAGCTACTGCTCACTCAGCTCCTCTTAGCCCTGTGAAATGAAAACACTAGAGACTAATATCAGCCAGAATTATAATGGTAAATCTCCAACCTCAAAATGCTCATGCAAAGAACCTACAACTCAATAATAAAATTACAAGCTTCACACTTAGATTGAACAAATATATCACTACACTATACTCTATTGCCCATCTATGAAACCACTAGCTACTGGCTCCTCCAGGCCATGTGGATCTGCTCTATTTTCAACCTCGTCTTCCTCCATCTTCTTCTCCCTCTGTCCCCTGTCTCTCCTCTCTCTTCTTCCTTCTCTCTCTTCTCTAAAACTTTGAGCTCCACCTTTTCCTTCCACTGCCCAATCACAGGCTCTAGCCTTTTTTGACTAATTAAGATTTCACCTGACCTCACCTGAGTTTGTGATCTACTCCTCAACGGAGCACCCCTCTTGAGGGAGCAGAAAATAGAAACAGCAATCCACAACAAGCATGCGTGGTTGCGAGTGAGCAGTTTTTATTCTCTTATACAATCCAACACCTGGTCTAAGGAGTGATGCACTCAACGCAGGCCAGTCTTCACATTCCAATTAATAAAAGCAATCCCCCATATAGATGTCCAGAGGCATGTCTTCTATGTGATTTTAAATATTCTTCAAGTTGAAAATCAGCATTAATCATCAGTACCACATTGCATTCAATAACTGCTTACAAATGTGATCTGTCAATCAATATTCAATGTGGTTTTTGCCGTTGTTTGTTTAGGGGTTTTACTTGTTTGTTTCAAAGTCTCACTCTTCATTTCAGGCTGATCTAGACTTTATTATGAGAGTCAGGCTTACCTCAAACTCATGGAAACTGCTTCCTCAGTTTCTCCAGTGTTTAGTTTACTATAATTAGTGAATTTACATGAACAATATAAAACTTTGAATTTTCATTTATAAAACATTTTTCAAATTTCTCTTTCCAAAACGGTAATCCCATGATGTAAAAACAAAATCACTATCAATATACCTTATCATCTATGTGGTGAACAATATAAATATTTTATTTGGTTTCCAACATGCTCATAAAATTCTGTTGTTGTAATGAGAGGTGCTGATACTAGGTCTAGTTCCCTAACTGGGTCTTGATTTTGTCAATAAAGAAGGCTGAGAACCAATTGATGGGCAGCAGGTACAGGTGGGACTTACGGGTCCCAGGAGGAAAAAACATATGCAAGGAAACAGAGGGATTTCTCTGCTATGCTTTGAAACAAGAAGCACCTAGCAATAATGTAAGATCTTGGGGCAGCTAGGGCCTGTGCTCTGCAGTGGGAGAGTTTGCCAGAGATGTTTGGGAAGGGCTGACTGGAAGAGGCAACTGACTTTGAGGCAGAAGAGACAGAGATGATGGTTTGGGAAGGGCACACATTTCTAAGCAGGAGATTATGCACCCGGCAATTGTGCAGAGCTGGCAAATTTTAAAATAATAAAGCCATCTGTGTGTCCTTTATCCACAGATTCTTGGATCTCCAGAGGGGTTCATAACACAACCTCCTCAGAGCATAGGTGGGTAGACAGAGAAGCCAGGTTAGGGGTGATTGCGATGGATCCTGAAGGTAAGCCGAGTGGGACAAAAGGGAACCAGGAAGGGCCAGAGCGAGGACACAGCTCCTGGAGAAAGGCGGTCGTGGGTTTTATAAAAACTACACACAACATATTATCTCATAATTTACTGGTTAGATATTTTCAAAGCTAAGTAAAGAGAACATCTCCTGCATAACAGATATTCAGCCAATCATGACACATTTTATTTCATTAAATAGTCATGAAAACTATACATGCTATTTATTCTGTATTTCAGTAAATATAAGCAAAAGGACTTCAGTTAATTAAATTTCAGTATCTGGTTAAAAGTTATCTAGTACAGGAAAAGGACTTGGATTCAAGTTTAGAGGTTTTCTACTGAGATTTTTAGGTTTATATGAGAAGCCACGTCTGTATGCATGTTGCTTTAGCAAAGATTTTGTCACAGTAAATATTTGAAAAACGGGGATTTCTATCATATCATAATCCTTTCCAATTATTCCACACTCACATTCCTGTTCAAAATGTATAATTTCAAAATGGGTCCCATAATACATTTTACCTGTCCCTTGAGTCTCTAATTAATGTATGGCTTCTGAGACCTTAGAAGATAGTTTCCAGTTGTGGAAACAATCTCATATTTCTTGACCTAAGATATTAAGTGGGACTTGGTTTCTTACATGGAAATGACATTTTGCTTCTAGTAACATGTAATGTGGTACAGTTAGAATGTTTCTTCTAAGGACAAAGTACTTTACATTCATTTGCACAAATCATTTGCTTTCACTTCACATCATTTGCTTTCCCATCAAAATGTCATCACCTTACTTATTCTGTTTCTGTGATAAAAGACTTTGACAAAAGCAACTTCAGAGAGAAAGGTTTTATTTAGCTGGGTTACAGTGCGGGTTACAGTCAACCATGGCAGGGAAGTCACGGTGGCAAGAGCTTGAAAGAGCAGCTTATAACATGTCTGCAATCAGAAAAGGGTAATGAAGGCATACATGGTTTTTGCTTCAAAGTTTTGCTGCAATATAACTTATTGTCTTTTGACTGATTCCTTTTCATTTTCTATAAAGATTGTGATCCTCCTTTTAACGTAACTCTCTCCCACTCTTCAGTTTGAATTTTCTTAGTCTTCATTCCGACACAAGACAGACGCTTAGACACTTGTTAATTCCATTCAGTATATTTTTCCCTCCTGTAACAGACCATAAAGTTGTTAAGTCAGTCTGGTTAACACTGACTTCAGTGACATTTCATTTGACATTACTGCAAACCCCTCCTGCCACTGTGCCAGTTATCATTATCTTTTGTTTATGGCACTTCACCTGTTTTTCCTCCATGTGGTAGAGCTCATAATAGACCCAGCTAAAGCAATTTGGCAAACAAAATTATTTCTGGCATTGTGTGAAATGTAGTGCAGGCACTCAACACCTCAGCTCATTTCTGTTTCTCATGATTCAATTACTGTAAAAGAAAGGTTAAAAAATGCAGCCCTTTGCTTAGTCATTACAAGACAAAAAGGTACTCCCTAATATTGACAGATATATCAAACTCTGAATGTCTATGCAGCTGTCTTAGCAATATTCAGAAAGGAGAAATTTTATCAGCAATTATAATCATTTTACAAAGAAATCATAATTGTCTGGTGTAGAAGGTTAAAGACACTTTGATAAATGATTGATGGACCCCAAGTAGAGAAATAAAACTAACAGTTCATGAGAATGAGACAAACAAATAAATAATATTTACTTTCTTTTTGTCTTTCATTAAATCAATCTCTCTCTCTCTCTCTCTCTCTCTCTCTCTCTCTCTCTCTCACTCTCTCTCTCTTTCTCTCTCTGTAGTCCATGTGACTATATTGCTATTGCTGTTGCCTTTCAGAGGTTAAGGGTATGTCTCCTTCGTTGAAGATACCACACACTACAAGGTATGTCCTCTTTGCTGAAGATACCACACATTATAGATACAAGAACAACATTACAGATACTGAGTAATGATACCATGATACAGACACTGAGATATAGATACCATGAGCCTCTCATATCCACTTTCTTGAAGGTTCATCCATTTCTTAGCTATTTCTGTATGTTTCCTTCATTAGAGGAGATATGCTTTTTATTTATATTTTATTTTATGTATATAGCTATTTGCCTGGATGTGTGTCTTTGCAACATATGTGTGTCTGGTACCTTCCTTCCTCAAGTCTAGAAAATATTTGTTCCCCTGGAACTGAAGTTAGAGAAGTTTCTGTGCTATATGGATGGTGGAAATCAAACCATCAACTTTTGAAAAAGCAGCCAATGGTCTTAATCATGCCATTTATCTAGCTCTTATTTATTTGATTACTTACTTACTCATTTAGTCTATGATTTCTAAAATATTTTACTTGCCCTTTATTTTATAGTATCAGTTTTATTTCTAAAAATTAAATAAAATAAACTAGTTGGGTAGGACACTGCCCTGAAATAACCATTTTCACCAGTCTAAACATGTTCTGTCTAGGAGCTTGTCTTCCTAGGAGCTCAGGAATCCATCTGCCTCTGTAAGCATAACCAAAAAACTTAGCTGGGTGGGATCTCCTGTGATCACTACTCCCTAAACCTCTTAATCTCCTTCCTTAGTAACTTTTAAAATGGTTTTCTTTATTTATTTAATGTATAGGAGTGCTCTATCTATATGCACAACTGAATGCTAGTATGGATGGTTATGAGCCACTATGTAGTTGCTGGGAATTTGAACTCTGGACCTCTGGAAGAGCAGCCAGTACTCATAACCATTGAGCCACCTCTCCAACCCCCTGAGCTACCTCTCAGGCACCCACCTTAGTAATTTTCTAACAAGTTGGCTCAACTGATTTGGTTTATTTATATTCATGAAGTTCCTCATATAATTCATAGTGCATTATTAATTTTTTGCATAGTTGGTAAAGTGTATATATTTGAACTCATGTATTTAGAGCTCTTTCCCATAGCCTCAAGGGCTATCCTGAAGGCCCCAGTGTTTATCATTTTGCTGAGACACAGCCACACTCTCAACTCCTGGGCTCTTGCTGTTTCTAATTATCAAGGAGTCATTATCATTAACAGGGAGGACATTCCTCTGAAGGAAAGAGTCCTCCACTACTAGTACTGGTTCCAGAAAGTCTGTACATTATTACACAAACAAGTCTTATGCCCACAGCAGAAGTTGATACTTGTGTAGGTTCACACTGGGGCTTTATTCCAGGGGTAGGAACCATGTCCCTCTCTCCCCAGCAAGGCACCACCAGGCAAGGCATTACAATACTTGTCATTGTAATACATCACTAGATAAGACTATTGATTCCTTCCATATCTTGCCAGCTGGCATAGTGTTTTTCAATATGATGAAAGCTAGATTGTAGGAAGGAGACTTTCAGATTACATCCAGTTTGCATCTTGAGTCTGGTTGTCTGTAGTGTGTAGTATTTTCAACAATGGGAAGATACTTCCACCTCTGAGAGGCAACAGCAATAACATTTGATAGCATAGACTACCCTGACCAAAAATTTTAATATCAATTTCTTATGACAGGTTCAGAAGTTTTATTACAGACTTTTTTCATCTCATATAGAGTTAGTTAACTACTAATGAAAGATGATTAAGGTATGGTTATGTGCACCCATAAGCCTAGGCTTTGATAGATGGAAGTAGGAGAATCAGGAATTTAATGTGATCTTCAACTACAAAGTGACTTCTGGATCATTCTGGGTTAGCTGACCTGTCACAAAAAGATAAATTAACAAACAACAACAAAAATGATATTGAGTCTCAGGGATTTACATGGTTCCATAGTTTTAATATTTTTAACATTCCATAAAAAATAAATTAAACAAATATAGCAAGTTGAGGAGGAAAGTATTTATCAAGCTTACACTTCCACATTGCTGTTCATCACCAAAGGAAATCACAACAGGAACTCACACAGAACAGGAATTTGGAGGCAGGAGCTGAGGCAGAGGCTGTGGAGGAATGCTGCTTACTGGCTTGCTTCACCTGGCTTGCTCAGCTTGCTTTCTTATAGAAACCAGGACTGCCAGCCCAGAGATGGCACCACCCACCCGTGATCATTAATTGAGAAAATTCCTTACATTTCTTTCTTAGGGTTTTACTACTGTAAAAAGACACCATGACCAAGGCAACTCTCATAAGGACAACATTTAAATGGGGCTGGCATACAGATTCAGAGGTTTGGTCCATTATTATCATGGCAGAGTCCATGCAGGCATGGTACAGGAGGAGCTAAATGTTCTACATCTTCATCTGAAGGCTGCTAGCAGAAGACTGGCTTCCAGGCAGCTAGGATGACTATTTTAAAATGCACACTTACAGTGACGCACCTACTCCAACAAGCCCACATCTACTGCAACAGGGCCATACTTTCTAATAGTGCCATTCCCTGGGCCGAGCATATACAAACCATCACATTATGTTACTCTTGTACTTCAGAAAGAAATACAGTCTGAATTCCCTTCTCATTTTCTTTCATTCATTTCAGTTTTCTGTATAACCTTGAACCCTCCAATATGGAAATAGATGATGGTCTTCCCTAATTTCAAGAAATCTTAAAAATAAGTTAGTAAAAAGTGTGTGTGTGTGTGTGTGTGTGTGTGTGTGTGTGTGTGTGTGTGCGTGTGTGTGTGTGTTCTCATTGGTAAAGTGTATATTTGAAATTATCAGGACCCAGAGAAACATTAAATTTCCACAAAATTAAATTTTTGTGCTTTTATCTCCATTCAATGTTAAGAAACCTAGAAAATTAGTTATAACTTTAAATGTTCATGGAATATTTCTAGAAGATAGTATAAAAATGAGCAAAACAAGCTTGTTTACATTTAACTCCCAAATACAATTTCACATTGCAATAAAACAATTGGCCACATTTTGTACACAAAAATTGTTGACCCATAGACCCATACAACAATTTATGGTTGGGTTAATGTTTTTCTTTTTGTAGCATGCAGAGTATCTTCATATAACAAAGACTCTAGAACAGAGAGATAAAGGCTTTGTGTAGGCATTAGCTTGTTTTCTCAATGTTCAATGAGGGGTAGTATTGAGTATAGTGCTATCATCAGCAATGGGACCTTGCTGTCAGTTTGTAGAAAGCATTCTATAGTCTTATTATAGTTTATTATTATTCCTTAGAAGCGTTTTCTAATAAGATATCTTAAGGGTGTGGATATGGATGGGAGAGGATGTGTGTAGGAACTGGCAGGGAGGAGGGTGGAAAACTATAATCAGGATATAATATGTGAGAAATAACTATTTTCCACAAAACAAAATGTGATGGTAATACTTTGACTATAATTACTTTGACTTTTGACTTTAAAATTAGCTTGAGCAAAACAGGTGTGCAAAAATCTCAAAGAATTTATAAAATTATGATACTAAAATAACATAACTTGAAACCAAATGAAGTCTGCTAAATTTGTATTGATGTACAAAACTATAATATGTAAATGAATTTTTAAAAAAAAATTTTGATTTGGCGAGACACAGGGACCGAGGCCACAGAGACTGACGGCCAGCAGCTTCCGGCGACGGCCGGAAACCTCAGCTTGGGCCACAGGGCCCCACAGCTAATCAGCGCCGGGACAAAGACCCCTCTCAGGAGAATGCAAGACCCAGGAGAGAGCCAAAGACACGCCCCACAGCTCACCAGGTACTGCCCTGAACCCGCGAGACACAGGGACAGAGGTAGGCGGGCCTAGAAACCCCCCTGGATCCGAAAAGCGGGCGGCTGTGGCAGGAAATTTCTGCCTGGGACACTAGGATTCCATAGACAAGCAGCTCCAGGAGAAAAATCCTCTCTCCCAGCAACGCAGAAAAGCCCATAGCAGGGGCAACGCGACCCCAGAGCTCACTGACTCTGCCTGCTTTCCGCGGGCCACAGAGACTGAAGGTCAGCAACTTCTAGGACCAAGATCAGACCTGGTGCCACAGCTCTCCAAACCCAAACACCTCTCAGAGAGAGCTGGTCTTCAAGGAG
>CM052705.1:14184296-14207900 GCA_028551405.1 Uromys caudimaculatus | reverse complement strand
GAGAGAGAGAGAGAGAGAGAGAGAGAGAGAGAGAGAGAGAGAGAGAGAGAGTTTCTCTTCTTTTGGTTTTGCTCATCTGGCTATTTATTTCCTGGGTTTTCTTGCATATAGTTAACCTCTTGGTTGAAGTTTTCTTTTTTATATTTTCTGTAGGGCTGGATTTGTGGATACATATTGTTTAAATCTAATTTTTTTCTTGGAAAATTTTATTTTTTTCATCAATGGTAATTTAATGTTTTGCTGAGCATAGTAATCTTGGCTGGCATTTGTGGTCTCAGAGATTACGAGAGATCTACCCAGGTTCCTGGGTCTGTAATTTTAGTCTCTATTAAGAAGTCAGGAGTAAAGATCTTCTTTATGTGTTAATTGACCTTTTTCCTTGCAGGATTTAATATTTTTTCTCTGTACATTTAGTGTTTTATTTATTATGTGGTGGTAGAATTTTATTTACTGATCTAATTTACTTGGTGTTCTATAAGCTCTTATATATTTTAGGCATCTATTTAGGTTGGGGAAATTTTCTTCTATAATTTTGTTTAAAATATTTTCTAGGTCTAGGATGTGGGAATCTTCTCCTTCTTCTTCTATTCCTATTATTCTTAGGTTTGGTCTTTTATAGAATCCCACACATTCTGGGTGTTTTGTGTCAGATACTTTTTAAGTACAACATTTTCTTTTCAGATGTATTGATTTCTTCTCATGTATCTTCTATACCTGAGACTCTCTGTTTCATCTCTTGTGTTGCTGTTATCTAAATCTATAGATACTGATCTCTTATCTAGGTTTTGTATCTTTAGGATTCCCTCAGCATTTCTTTTCTTTATTTCATCTATTTCCATTTTCAGGTCTTGAACAGTTATATTCATTTCGATCACCTGTTTGAATGTGTTTTCCTATATTTTTAAAGGAATCTATTCATTTTCTCTTTAAAGACCTTGTTATCTCACCCTCAAAAGATTTAATTTTAGCTCATTTTCTTGTACTTCAGCTATATTAGGATATCTGGCACTTGTGGTAGTAGAATATCTGTGCTCTGACGGCACCATATTGCCCTTTTTCTTTTAGAGTGTGCTTATATGCTGGCCTTTAGCTACATGATAGTAGGTGCAGGCAACCCACTAGGGATGCATGCACAATTGTGGATCAGAAAACAAAGTGCATGGGACCAGATGTAGTTCCTGCTGTTGAGTGTGATTTAGGGAGTCATGGGGAATGTTACATGGTAGTTACCGGTACTGGCAGGCCTCTAGGAATGCAGTCAGGATAACCAGCAGCAATGTAGTATCCTTTTGTTGTACCCTTCTAGTTATGTTGTCATCCTACCTAGAGACAGGACAATGCATCTAAGAACCTTGTTTTCATGAAGATGTGACAAGGTCATGCCCTAATTAGGGCATGATGGAAGGGAGACACTGTTATAAGTGTCTTTGTAAAAATATAATCTTCCATGACAATTTCCCATGAAGAAAATTGCTAGCTATATGTTAAACATCAATAGAATAACAATAAAAAGTTAGAATAATATTATTAAACTATTAAATACCATGAAGATGAGAGCAACTATAACATAAAGCCTCACAAAATGGGGAGTGAAAATTTTGACAGTCTCAACATCTTGACATTTGAAATAGAGAGGTAGAACAAAATGCATTGGAGTTACTCTGTGTAAAGTTCAAAATAAATAAGAAAAGTCATATTGGATGGAAAAAACAAATATTTCAAACTTCCTTCACGAGATATAACACTCTGAATATGAAAAGAATGACTTCCTTAGTAAATTATTAAGATGCAGTCATGTATAGGACATAATTTCTGGATAATGGGAGTTATAATTTCCTTTGTTTAAGTGTTCCTTATGTAAGGTAAAGTATGAAAAAATCAGACAAAGATAATTAATTTAAACATGGAGTGCTAGTTTGGGAAAGCACTCTAATATACTTTTACATAGATTCTGAAAACATTCCTCACTCATGACTCCACACACTCTTACACAGACCCCCCGAAAACGTTCCTCACTCATTTTTGTGTAAAATATGACTGGACTAATGAGTCTCAAATGATTAGAATTAGAAGCTGGCTAACACTTCGAGGCAGGAAGCACTTGAGTCATAACTACACAAGTTACAAGTTTTAAAGATGACTTTTCCCACAAAATGTCCTTTTTTCCTTCTCTCCTTTTATGAATCTAAACTTTCCTTTTACAGTGGCTCTAGGTCTACCTTTTTCTTTCTGCTCCTTTGCATTTAGACTTTTCAATGCTTCCAAAAAGTGAAAATATTTATTGCATGTTTAATGTGTGCTAGAATTTATTCTTGTTCTTCTTGTAGACTTTTGTCTTATTGTTTCCATCAAGGCCTATGTCGATATGGGAATACTTATCACCATTTTGCCTTAGGATCTGCTGCTTTTCCTTTGCCTTTTATTTAAAAAAGTACCTTCATTCACTAAATATAAAGGCATAGAGAAGCACATAAAGAATGTTCCTGTATTTATCACTAGGTTCCTGAAAATTATTTCTCTATAATATTACATCCCTAGTTTACTGCTCCAGGGCTTCAATCACTGCATTTCCAGCTATGAAATAATTGATATGAATTTGTCATTTTATGTATAACACTGTTTATATTGTTTTTAATATTTCAAAATGTACATAATGTCATTATAACTTCTGCAACTTTTTCATAAAAATATGCTTATTCTAATGCTAGTTTCATACTTTCAGAAAAGGTTTACTCAAAAATTTTTTGCATATAAGCTATGTAATAATATAATTATATAATCAATACAATAAATAATGAAATATAGCAATGCTTTATACTTGCTCTCCCTTTCTTTTAACAAATAATTTTTATTATTTAACATTAAAATAACATCATTTCTTCTCTTTCCCTTCCTTTTCCTTTCCTACTCCAAATCTGTCCATGGATTTCCATTCTCACTATCTTTCAAATTCATGGTCACTTTTTCTTAAATTGTTTTTACATATATATATGCTCTTCTAAATCTAAAACTACAACCTCTTCAGTTCAAATATTAATTATGCATTTATGTTTTCAATGCTTACTGTTTGATCTTGAATAAAAACTAGTGTTCTTGTCTTGGGAAAAACTTCCTTGTGTTCTCAATAGTCCTTAGTTACCTGTAACTCTTTGTTTAGTGTGGAAGCTTCATGAGAATTCCTTATCCATGTTAACATGTCTTTTGATGTCTTTATTTTTCAGGTCATGTTAAGTCATAGCCTTATAACAGGATCATGCTCTGTAGCCTAGTTGTACTTACTATTTTATGTCGCTGAGTATAATTTCTCACCTCTGCCAAAATTACTTTTGAGGTTTAGAATTAGTTGCTCATCTTTGTCTACAAAAAATGTAAAATGTATTTATGCAATGTTTCTTGAAATAATCTTTGATTTCTCTCAATTATGGAGGTGATTTTGCACATTAGAATGATTGGGCATTACAATGCCAAATAATTAATGGACCTCTAACTTTATTAAATTTATATTTAATTTAAATAAAGCACTAAAGTCAGGCATTAATCAATGGGGCCTCATGAAATATAAATGCAAAGTCAAAGGACACTGACATCAGAACAAACTGGCGGTCTACAGATTGGTAAAAGGTCTTCACTAACCCTACATCTGACAGAGGGATAATATCCAAAATATATAAAGGAATCAAGAAGTTAGACCTGACTATCCAAATAGCTCAATTAAAAAAATGGATTACAGAGCTAAACATGGAATTCTCAATAGAAGAATCTTGAATTCCACCTCATACCCATCAGAATGGCTAAGTTAAAAAACTCAAGTGATAGCACATGCTGGTGAGGATGTGGAAAAAAAAGGAATACTCCTCCATTGCTGGTGGGAGTGTAAACTTGCAAAACTACTTTGGAAATCAATTTGTTTTTTCAGAAAGTTGAGAATAGTTCTAAGTCAAGATCCAGTTATATTCCCTGTGGGTATGCACCCAAAATATGCTCTACCATCCTACAAGGACAATTGTTCAACTATGTTGATAGCACTATTATTTTTAATAGACAGAAATTGGAAACAACCTACATGTCTCTCAAGTGAAGAATGGTTAAAAGAAAATATGGAGTACCTATACAATGAAATACTACTCAGCCATTAAAAACATAGTCATTCACAGGGGAAATTTTCCTGAACAGAACACTAATGACTTAGGCTCTATGATCAAGAATTGACAAATGCCGGAGACCAAATGGCCTTGTTTGAACCTAATGCCTTGCTCTTTGTCAGCTAGCCAAGGGTCCCAGGCTTTAGCAGACATTCCTTTGATTACTCCCTTCTGCAGATGTCCTTTGCAGGTGAATAGATGGTCTGTTTATAGTAGCCTGTGGCTCCAGAGAAACCTTGAGATGTCCCACTATCTTAAAGCCACAATAAGGCTTGTTATGCTAAGTTACAACAGTCTGATGTTTGGCTGCAATTAAGCAACCCTGAGAAACTTCTCCCCCTCTGTCTCATCCCTGCCCTGTAGTGACCCCTAATAACCTTCCTACTCCTGCCCTTCCTGCCTTGAAGTATTTAGATAGACTTAATAATAAAGCCATTTTGGAGGCTTTATTGGGACACCGTCCTGCCCTCAAAGTATTCTTTGTCTCCTGTCTTCTTTCCCCTAGGCTGGCAGTTTCCGTCCTCAGCAGCTGAAGGTCCTGCAGGCAGTCCCATTTGGGAAGGTCCCCCCAGGAAGGACAGGACAGTTAACTCTTTGCAGACAAATGGGACCTCATAAAATTGAAGAGCTTCTGTAAGGTGCAGGACACTGTCAATAGGACAAAACAGCAACTCACAGATTAGGAAAAGATCTTTACCATCCCTGCATCCGATAGAGGGCTAGTATCCAAAATACACAAAGAACTCAAAAAGTTAGACTCCTGAGAAACAAATAACCCTATTTAAAAAAAAATGGGAAACAGAGCTAAACAGAGAATTCTCAACTGTGGTATCTCAAATGGCTGAGACGCACTTAAAGAAATGTTCAACATCCTTAGTCATCAGGGAAATACAAATCAAAACAACCATGAGATTAGACCTCATACTAGTCAAAATGGCTAAGATCAAAAGCTCAGGTGACAGAGGATGTGGAGAAAGAGGAACACTCCTCCATTGCTTGTGGGATTACAAGTTGGTAAGATCACTCTGAAAATCAGTCTGGCAGTTCCTCAGAAAACTGGAAATAGTACTACCTGAGGATCCAGCTATACCACTCCTTATCACATACCCAAAAGATGCTCCAACATATAACAAGGACACATGCTCCACTATGTTCATAACAGCTTTATTTATAATAGCCAAAAGCTGAAAAACAACCCAAATATCCCTCAACAGAGGAATAGATACAGAAAATATGATACATTTGCACTATGGAATACTACTCAGCTTTTTAAAACAATAATTTTATGAAATCCTTAGGCAAATGGATAGAATTTGAAAATATCATCCTGATTGAGGTATCCCAGACACAAAAGAACACATATGATATGTACTCACTGAAAAGTGTATATTAGCCAAATAGAAGCTCAGAATACCCAAGATACAACTTAGATCATATGAAAGCTAAGAAGAAAGAAGACCACACCAAAGTATGGATGCTACAGCCCTTTTCATTGGGGAAAAATAGAGGGAGAGAGGGATCTGGGGGGGAGAAGGGAGAAGGGGGAGGGAAAAAGGGGGGCAGTTCACATATGGGAGGAGATGGCAGAAAAGTACAGAGGGTCAGGAATTTGAAAGTAGGTGTGTAGCAGTGGGAGAAAGGGAGCTGGCTATAGCCACTAGAAAGTTCCAGATGCTAGGGACTCAAGAGGTTCCTGGGACCCAACAGGGAGGACATTATCTGAAATACCCAACAAAGGGGAGATAGAACTTGTAGAGACCATATCCAGCTGATAGGCACGCCCTCCTAGTTGAGGGGTAAGGCCACCCACCCACCTCAAAAATATTAATCCAGAGTTCCTGTCAAAAGGAAATGGAGGGACAAAGTGTGAAACAGAAACAGAAGGAAGGCCATCCAGAGACTGCCCCACCTAAGGATCCATTCCACCTGCTGACACCTAACCCAGACACTATTGCTGATGCCAAGAAGTGCTTACTGACAGGAACCTTATATAGCTGTCCCCTGAGAGGCTCTACCAGAACCAAACTAATGTGGATGTACACAACCAAACATTGAACTGAGTGTGGGGACCCCAATGGAGCAGTTAGGGCAAGGACTGTAGGAGCTGAGGGGTATGCGACCTCATAGGAAGAAAAGCAATATCAACCAACCAGACACCCCAAAGCTCCCAGGGAATAAGTCACCAACCAAAGAATACACAGGGGATACCCATGGCTCCAGCTGGATATATAACAGAGGACTGTCTTACCAGGCAACACTGGGAGGGGAGACCCTTGGTCCAGTGGAGGCTTAATGACCGAGGATAGGGGAATGCAAGGGTGCTGAGGCTGGAGTGGATGGACAGGTGAGGATAGGGGGCTCTTGGAGGGGAAACTTGGGAGGAGGATAACGTTTGAAATGTAGATAAATAAAATAACAAATAAAAAATGAAAAACAAACATAGCCATCATGCAATTTTCAGGCAAATGGATGGAACTAGAAAATATTCTGAGTGAGATAACTCAGACCTAAAAGGACATGTATGGTAGGTACTCACTTATATGTAGATATTAGCCATAAAATACAAGATAACTAAGCTATAATCAACAGACCCAAAGAAACCAAATATCAAAGAGAACACAAGAGAGGATATTTGAATCTTTCTTATAAGGGGAAACAAAATTGAAATTGGAAATCAATGGAAGAAAGGAAACGGTTGGAAGAACAGATATGGAGGGGAGCCAGGTGAAGATCATATGTAGGCCAAGCAGAGGAGAGAGAAGGGGAATTGTCTAGAGAAGGGCAATATCTAAGATGTGCCAGGGACCTGGAATGGGAAGAGGCTCCAGAGGGTTTATCAGTGAACTCTAGCTGAGATTCCCAGCAGTGGGGGGGATATGGATTCTGAAATGGCCACTTCCTGTAGCCAGGCAGGATTCTCAGTGGAAGGATAAGGACAGAAACCCATCCAAAAACCTTTTGACCCAAAATGTGTCTGTCTATAAGATGTACAGGGACAAACACAGAGCATAGACTGAGGGAATGACTAATTGATGAGTCCCAACTTGAGACCAATCCCATGAGCAAACCCCAGTCCCTGACGCTATTAATGATACTCTGTTGTATTTTCAGAGAGAAACTTAGCATAACTGTCCTCTGAGAGGCTCTTCCTAGCAGCCAATGTAAAGAGATACAGAGACTCAAATCCAAACATTAGTTGGAACTCAGGGAGTCTTATGGAAGAGTTGGAAAAAAGATTGAGGGACTTGAAGACTCCACAGAAGACCAACAGAATCAACTAACCTGCACACCTGGATACTCCCAGATACTGAATCACAAACCAAAGAGCAAGCATGGGCTAGAACTAAGTCCTATGTACATATGTAGTACATGAGCATCTTGGTTTTCATACATGTCCCCAAAAATTGGAGCAGAGGGTTTCTATAAGCCTGATGCCTGCCTGCATGCTTGTGGATCCCATGACGATAAATAGACATTCTTGTTTGGCTTTAGTGAGAAGTGACATGCCTCGGTGGGGCATGTAAGATTGACACCTAGAGAGGGACTTCCCCTTATCTAAAGAGATGGGGAAAGGGAAATACAGGAAGGACTTAACTGACAGGCTACTTACTAAGAGAAGAGGAAAGGCTGATATTAGATTGTAAAGGAAATAAATATTTAAAAAATTTAAAAAAAAGTTTGGGCATTACAGTGCCAAATAATTAATGATCTCTGACTTTATTTTTTTTCCCCAGGAATACGTTTTGTGGATAGCCCTGGTGCTGTTTGTATTTTGATGCTAATTCTGCTTCCGCAAGAGGAGCTGCCTGGGACAAGGAGTGATTCACATACTCAGGACTTCATGTGACCCTTCTAATGAATAAAGATTTCAAGGAAACCAATCACTGGGCAAGTAGGCACGACTTCGATGTAAGATGGAGGGATAGTGGAGGCAGGGGAAGGAGAGTAGGTTTTTGGATGGGAAGGATGATGGAGCAAAATTGTAGGCAGTGGAAAACCTCCAGTTGACGTAGTGGATCTGTTGGGATCTGCTACCAGATCCCAACTTACTTAGAATGGCTTGCCATTAGGATGCTACTTGCTGTGTCCAGAGATTGTGTGGCCTTTTGATTTTAAAATAAGACTGTGTGTTTTCCTTCACAAGGTGACTTGGCTGAGTTCCAGAGAAAAGGTATGATGGTGCGGCACCCAAGCCAGCCAAGGGAATTTGGATGTGTCTGGCTGGCGTAGCCGTGACCCCCATGGGAAATTAGTGAGCTAGATGGAGAGATTTCGGAGCTCTGGGTCAGAGAGTCTCCACAAGATGAGACAAGGCCACAGGTGTTTTGCTGGAGATAGTATAGATTGCATTTTTAAATATTTCCTCCTACAGAGTTGGAGAAGGGACTGAAGGTGTCAACTGGCCTGACACCCACCCCACCCCCCGTCCTCCTGGAGGCTGGATCACCAACCAAAGAATACACATTGAGGAACCCATGGTTCGGACCACATATGTGGCAGAGGAGGGCCTGTTGGCCATCAGGGGGAGGAGAGGCCCCAGTAAAGGGGAATGTCAAGGTGGGAATATGGGAGTGGGTGGGCGAGTGGGTGGGAGGTGGAATTCCCTCATAGAGGTAGGGGAGGGGGAGGGGATAGGTGGTTTCCAAAGAGGAGTCCTAGAAAGGGGGAAACATTGGAAATGTAAATAAAGTATCAAAAAATAATAATAAAAAAAAACCACTTCCAGTACTGAAAATTAAAAAAAAAAAAATTTCCTTCTACAATAAGTAATTTTATTTAAAATTTATGTTTAACTTTGAACATCAAAGCAAATGACTAAAATATTTTCCTGTTATTGAAAATAGATTTTTTTTCTCATATAATATATCCCAATTACAGCTTCTTCTCCCTATACTTCTTCCTGCTCTTCTCTACCATCCCTCCCATTCCATTCAGGTCCACTCCTTTTCTATCTCTCATTAGAAAACAAACAGGTTTCTATGACAATACATAATATAATTAATATAATATATATCATTATAATATAAGAGAACAAAAACAAACATCACAACTGGACAAATCAAACAGAAGGACAATAACTCATTGTAAATTTTATATGTATATGTGTGTACATGCTCATGCTCACACGTCCACATTGGTGTGTATGCACATATGTGTATATATGTGTGAAAGACAATGTTAATGTCCAGTGTCTTCCTCAATTTCTCTCTAACTTGCTTTCTAAGGTTGGGTCTTTAACTGAACTTAAAGTTCCCTGATTTGGCTAGGCTGGCTACGCATCAGCTTTAGGGATTCTCTTGTCTCCACCAGCCCTTCACTGGGCTAAGACACACACCATCCATCCAACTTAAATTTTTACATAGGTAATGGCTTTCTACATCTGAAATTTCCTCCACATGCTTGCATGGCAAGTACTTTATCAATTGAAGTTATCTTTCCAGATTCCCAAATTATAAATGTTTGATATGTTATTTTTTAATTATGTCTAAGTACTATATTTGCAATATTGGATTCCTTTTTGTTCAGTGACTCTACACACCAAGGTTTTGCTTAGTTCCTTTAAAATACCTACTCCCTATTCCTATTCATATAATCTGCATTATTGCCTGCAAATAACAAAGACTTTCTGATCTTCCTTCCATTGTCATGAAAAGTCTAATTTTTTGCCTGGCATCCCTAGTTCCTTTTTAAAAATATAAATTTACAAAACCATTTACATTATAACCTCTTGTAAAATAATGCTTTATTTACAGAAAAATCAAAACCCAAACAGGTTTACCAGCTCTCCTTTACTTAATTCTCATTACTTCTCTAGCTTCATAGTGAAGCATACTCTTTGGACCATCAGCTATAGTAATATGCCAGTAAAATTTGGCATTATTGTTTTTTGTCTAGACTTCTCCTTCCTCAAATTTACATGGTGCTTTCTTACTACCATAATTATATATGGCATTGAGAAAAAGTCATATGTAGTGATCAGAGACAGAGGTCCTCAAATGAAGTCTCGTTGCATTCTCTGCCTGACTTCTCTGTGATGCTGAATTGTCTTTACATGTACATTTATTTGTTCTGTTTGCCCCACTATCTATAATCTCTACGGCAAAAGCATCTCATCCTTTCACTGTTGTGGCCTCAGACACCAGACAGTGCTTTCACATTCTCATTTTGTGTTATACATGTGAATGAAATGCTATTCAGTTTCAGGACCCTTTGTATGCAAGCTAGATCACCCTTACATATTTTAGTAGAATCAGTATAATGCTTTTATAATCTGAAGATTATTCTCACTAATATACAAAATATTTAACCAACCAAATGCCACAGATAGACTCTCAGATAAAATATACAGACATAGAAAATTTGGGTTTTCTTTAAACTATTTTTGTATTGTAAATTAATCTTTCTGAGCTTTCTTTGTAGTGTGTAAAGTATCACCATGGGTGGGATAATTCTGAAGACATTATAATGTAACATAATACCACAGTTATTGGTGAGGTTGGGAAAAGAAGCCTGTCTTTATTTTTTAAATAAAAATATTTATTTGAGATATTCATTTATTTATTGTAGTTTGTTTCTTTTTTGGGATTAATGGAGAGTATGCTGCAGCACATATAAAGGTTGGAAAAGAACTCATGGTAGTTGATTTTTCTGTTTCTGCCATGAGGCTTCCTTGAAATGTAAGTCATCAGACTTGGTAGCAGATACTTTACTCAGTGAGCCATCTTGCTAACCTGGGGTCATTATTTTACTTACATAAGAGTCATCTGCCTTTTATTCTCTTTTGTATCATTTTCTGAGATTTAAATCAATTAAGATTAAGTGTGTAAGCTTCTTATTATGCAGAGACAATAAATGGCATTTTTTAAAAATAAGAAAAATTGTCCTTCCTTATTAAAATGGTTCAATGATAATATTAGTTCTTTTTCTATTGCTGTGATAAAATGCTTCTACCAAGAGTCTTAGTTAGTGTTTTGTTGCTGTGAAGAGACACCATAGCTACAGCAACTCTTATAAAGGAAAACAATCTAGGGATAGCTTACATGTACAAAGGTTTAGTCCATATCTTCATGACATAAAGCATGTCAGCATGCAGGTAGATATGGTTCTGGAGAGGTAGTTGAGAAATCTATATCTGGATTGGAAGGCAGCAGGAAGAGTGAGACATTGGGCCTATTTTAAGCTTCTGAAACCTCAACACTAACAGCATGAGATACACTTCCTCCAGTAAGACAAAATCTACTCTAACAAGGCCATTGGGCTGTGCGTGAGGTCCCAGATGGAGGAGTTGGAGAAGGGACTGAAGGAGCTGAGGGAGTTTGCCACCCCATGGAAGGAGCAACAGTGTCAACTGGCCAACCCCCCTGGAGCTCCTGGGGACTAGACCACTAACTAAAGAATACACATGGAGGGACCCATGGTGCTGGCTACATATGTGGCAGAGGAGGGCCTTGGACATCCATGGGAGGAAAGGCCCTTGGGTCTGAGGTTGTTCAATACCCCAGTATAGTGGAATGCCAGGGAGGGAAGATGAGAGTGGGTGGGTTGGGGAGCACCCTCATAGAGGCATGGGATGGGGATGGGTTAGGGGTTTTCCCGAAGGGGAAAGGAGACTTGGAAAATAATTTTTAAAAAAATGTGTGTGTATGTGTGAGAACTCTCAAACTGCCTCTAGGACACTTTTTTTTTCCCAGCAAGGTCACACTTCTTAAGACTTTCAAGGCAGTGTCACTGACTGGGAATCATGTGAGCCTATGAGGGGCAGTCTCATTCAAACTGCCATCATGTGTAAAACTGTTTCCCAAGTTTCTATTGAGAGGGATGAGATAGGCTGATTTCATGATAGGCTCCAAACTGGCAGTTAAGAATAGGCCTAAATTTCTGGCTGATTCCATGATAGGCTCCAAACTGGCAGTTAAGAATAGGCCTAAATTTCTTTTTCCAAGAACTGGGCAAGTCCAGGCAAGCCTAGGCAAGCCAGTTATGGAAAATAAATAAATAAATAAATAAATAAATAAATAAATAAATAAATAAATAGATAGATAAATAAATAAATAAATAAAAAAGAAACATCCAGGCTTTAGGCAGCTATTCAGAAGCTGCCCCACCACCTGATCTGAGGCAAGGACAATGAGTCAGCAGCAGTTTCCAGACTTCCCCAGTAACAGTTTCCAGATGCATATCCTGGTTCTGGAACTAGAATGTCCATAGAGATGAACCCAAGAGATTAAGATAGAGAAAACCTACCCAGGAATTTCCCTGTTCTTTAAACTGGGTCTGCAAGCTCACTTCAGGATCTCTCTGTCTTGGTAATGGGAGACCTCAACATGCTTGACCTTTGCAGAATAAAACACTCTTTGGGTTTACATATTATTTGAGTCCAGGGTATCATCCTTCAGCAAATCATGGACTCTTACACTATTTTGGTAAGTACAATCAAACCCCAAAATATCAAATCTATTTCATTCTGTACAGCTAAACCCACAGTCAATTATAGCTCAAGTCCCATGCAATGCTTGGTGATACAACTTATCTGCCAATTTGAAGACATAACAGTGCAACAATTTTCATGTGGATGTGAATATTAGGATTTTTGTACTATAAAATAAAATATAATGCTAGAGCAATAATTTCTGGATATAAATATGTCAGCATTTAAGTTTCTTTTCATATATGTTAGATATTGGATGTAATTTTCATGAAATTTCCATGTTTTCTTGCAAAGATTCTCATGTACAGGAAGAAATCTAAACTAGTTGTAGACTGCTTGTGTAGTTGGAAGTGCTGAGAAAAATCCTTTGTACTTGTAGAAAAACATTTTCTCTAATATAATTTCTATTACAAGATATCTAATGAAATAACTGTTACTAAACAACTGTATTAATTAATTTTTATCATGTGATATGTGATTTGCTAGTGGATCAAGACCAAAATTATGCAAAATTGCTGAAGGACTTTATTATAAATTGTTAGAAGTAGAAGGAACATGTCCTGAATCATAAAGAATATAGTTATTGTTTTGTCCCTTTTCACCTTGTAGACTCAGTTGTATGAGTTTGCCATGTAATATGGCCAGGTGATTGCTGGCTATGTTATTAGTAATGTTTGCATATATATATATATATATATTCTATATTTTGTTCTCTATCCTTTTTACATGCTCTCATTTTTAGTTCCTCCTCCTTCCCATTAATCTCTTTCTCATGTTTACTAGATTTTGTTATGTTTAATTTTCAGAGTTTAACTCAGGCAATTTGTTGGATTCCGGGTTTAGAACTAACTTTTGGAGTTGGGTGGAATCATCATTGGGTATACAACTGTACACAATATCTTTTTTTCTCTCAGAATCTGTGAATTGCTAAAAGATTGTCAGTATGTGGTAGGGTCTTTGAGTCTCTTTTCTTCTACTGGTGACTGTTACGTGGGGCTTACTTCAGTGTGTCTAGTTCTAGTATGCACAGCTACTCTGAGTTTATCGTTACCATGGCCATGTACTGCTTACAAAATAGTATATGGCAATTGTTCTCTCCATCTTCTGGCTGTTATATTTTTCTTACATTCTTATATTATTTTGTCCCTTTGCCCACAGCAGTATTTCCTTACCCTCAAAGTGATGATGTCCAAGTCTTGTCTATGGCTCAGCTTCCAACTTTCTTCTTAGAATCTTTCACAGGCATAGGTCTTTGCATGTATCCAGGTTTAGTACAAGGAGAGGGTTCTGTATTTATAGTTGAGAGTACACTTCTCTGTAGGTCTAAGCATGTATTAAAGCTGTGTCACTTCAATTAAGCCATTGCCTGCTTTCAGAAGCATATGGTAAAGGCCCTGTCCATTACATCTTTAAGTCTCAGTTCACAAACACATGGAGATGTGGCAGTTCTTACCTCATTGACTTTGTTTTGTCTGTGACCACATAGATCTGTCAACTTCATTACTTTTGCCACTCATCTTTCCTTCACACCAAGTCAATTCATTCAGATTTATTTCTTATTTGCCTGGTGATTCCAAGTTTTCAAGCAGATGTGTAAAGAGGAGGATATTGCTTTGTAGGAACATGCTCTTTGAAATGAACATAACTGGTAGCTGCATAATATTCTAGTGGAATATTTGAGGAAGTAACATGTCACTCAGTAACATTAAACAAATTTCATATACCTTAGATACTTGTTAGTCTTATGTCTTATATCACTTATCAATTTTTTTCTGCCACTGAATTATTTTTTAAATGAAATCCAAACATAATATTAGTTCACCTGTAAAATTGAATATGCTGTTTCCAAATATGGATTACACTCAGGAACCTTAATTGTAAAACCCATCCTACTCAGATTTTCAAGCAAATTTTTCAGTATTCTCACATGAGCAGGGATCTTTCATGCATCCTCTAGGAGTGTAAACACTTGCAATGGTTTGAATATGCTTGGCCTACGAGTAGCAATATTAGGAGATATGGCCTTGTTGAAGTAAGTGTGGCCTTGTTGGAGGAAGTGGGTTATTATGGGCATGGTTTTTAAGACCCTCATTCTAGCTCCCTGGAAGCCAGTCTTCTCCTGTTCTCCTGTTTGCCTTCTGAACAAGATGTAGAACACTCAGCTCTTCCTGTATTATGCCTGCCTGGATGTTGCATGTATCTGACTTGATAATACTGAACTGAACCTCTGAAATTGAAGGCCACCCCCAATTAAATGTTGTCCTTATAAGAGTTGCCTTGGTCATAGTGTCAATTCACAGAAATAAAATCCTAACTAAGGCAACATTTATACCTCCTTCTTCCTTTTCTACTTTTTTTTTCATTTTATTTTATTTTATTTTTATTTTTTTGATACTTTATTTACATTTCCAATGTTTCCCCCTTTCTAGGTCTCCTCTTTGGAGACCACCTATCCCCTCCCCCTCCCCCATCTCTATGAGGGAATTCCACCTCCCATCCACCTGCCCACCTACTCCCATGTTCCCACCTTGACATTCCCCTATACTGGGGCCTCTCCTCCTCCTGATGGCCAACAAGGCCCTCCTCTGCCACATATGTGGTCCAAAACATGGGTCCCTCGATGTGTATTCTTTGGTTGGTGGTCCAGCCTCCAGGAGGACCGGGGGGGGGGGTGTCAGGCCAGTTAACACTGTTGCTCTCTCCATAGGGCTGTAGACTCCCTCAGCTCCTTCAGTCCCTTCTCCAACTCCTCCATTTGGGACCTCAATCTCAGTCCAGCTGTTACTGTAAAGTGAAACTTGGGTATTCCAAACATTTCGGCTAATATCCACTTATCAGTGAGTACATACCATGTTCATTCATTTGTGACTGAGTTACCTCGCTCAGGATAATATTTTCAAGTTCCATCCATTTGCCTGCAAATTTCATTAAATCATTGTTTTTAATAGCTGAGTAGTACTCCATTGTGTAAATGTATCACATTTTCTGTATCCATTCCTCTGATGAGGGACATCTAGGTTGTTTCTGGCTTCTGGCTATTATAAATATGGTTGTTATGAAAATAGTGAAGCATGTGTCTTTATTACATGTTGGAGCATCTTCTGGGTATATGCCCAGGAGAGGTATAGCTGGGTCCTCAGGTAGTATTATGTCCATTTTTCTGAGGGCCTGCCAAACTGATTTCCAGAGTGGTTGTACCAGCCTGCAATCCCACCAACAATGGAGGAGTGTTCCTCTCCAACCACATCCTCGCCAGTATCTGCTGTCACCTGAGTTTTTGATCTTAGTCATTCTGACTGGTGTGAGGTGGAATCTCAGATTTGTTTTGATTTGCATTTCCCTGATGACTAAGGATGCTGAACATTTCTTTAGATGTTTCTCAGCCCTGAGAATTTCCTCTGTTGAGAATTCTCTGTTTAGCTCGGTTCCCCATTTTTTGGTGGGGTTATTTGGTTTTCTGGAGTCTAACTTCTTGAGTTCCTTGTGTATGTTGGATATTAGCCCTCTATCAGACGTAGTATTGGTAAAGATCTTTTCCCAATCTGTGGGTTGCTGTTTTGTCCTATTGACAGTGTCATTTGCCTTACAGAAGCTTTGCAGTTTCATAAGGTCCCATTTGTCGATTCTTGATCTTAGAGCATAAGCCATTGGTGTTGTGTTCAGGAACTTTTCCCCTATACCCATTTGTTTGAGGTTTTTCCCCACTTTATCTTCTATTAGATTCAGTGTATCTGGTTTTATGTGGGGGTCCTTCATCCACCTGGACTTGAGCTTTGTACAGGGAGATAGGAATGGATCAATTTGCATTCTTCTGCATGTAGACTGCCGGTTGAACCAGCACCAATTTTTGAAAATGCTGTCTTTTTTCCACTGGATGGTTTTGTCTACTTTGATGAAAATCAAGTGACCCATAGGTGTGTGGGTTCATTTCTGGGTCTTCAATTCTATTCCATTGATCTACCTGCCTGTCGGTGTAACAATACCATGCCGTTTTTATCACTACTGCTTCCCCAGACATTCTTTTGTTGTTGAAAATAGCTTTTGCTATCCTGGGTTTTTTGTTGTTCCAAATGAATTTGAGAATTGTCCTTTCTGAGTCTGTGAAGAATTGAGTTGGAATTTTGATGGGGATTGCATTGAATCTGTAGATTGCTTTGGCAGGATGGCCATTTTTACTATATTAATCCTGCCAATCCATGAGCAGGGGAGAGCTTTCCACCTTCTGAGGTCTTCTTCGATTTCTTTCTTCAGAGACTTGAAGTTATTGTCATTCAGATCTTTCACTTGTTTGGTTAGAGTCACACCAAGATACTTTATATTGTTTGTGACAATTGTGAAGGGTGTCATTTCCCTAATTTCTTTCTCAGCCTGATTATCCTTCCAGTATAAGAAGGCTACTGATTTGTTTGAGTTAATTTTATATCCGACCACTTTGCTGAAGTTTTTTATCAGCTGTAGCAGTTCTCTGGTGGAGGTTTTCAGGTTATTTAAGTATAAGAACATATCATCTGCAAAGAGTGATATTTTGATTTCTTCCTTTCCAATTTGTATCCCTTTGACCTCCTTTTGTTGTCTAATTGCTCTAGCTAGAACTTCAAGTACTATATTGAATAGATAGGGAGAGAGAGGGCAGCCTTGCTTAGTTCCTGATTTTAGTGGGATTGCTTCGAGGTTCTCTCCATTTAGTTTGTTGTTGGCTCCTGGTTTGCTGTATATTGCTTTTACTATGTTTAGGTATGGGCCTTGAATTCCTGATCTTTCCAAGACTTTTATCATGAAGGGATGCTGAATTTTGTCAAATGCTTTTTCAGCATCTAATGAAATGAACATGTGGTTTTTTTTCTTTGAGTTTGTTTATGTAGTAGATTACATTGATGGATTTCCAGGTATTGAACCATCCCTGCATCACTGGGATGAAGCCTACTTGATCATGATGAATGATCATTTTGATGTGTTCTTGGATTCGGTTTGCAAGAATTTTATTGAGTATTTTTACATCAATATTCATAAGGGAAATTGGTCTGTAATTTTCTTTCTTTGTTGGGTCTTTGTGAGGTTTTGGTATCAGTCTAACTGTGGCCTCATAGAAGTAATTGGGTAGTGTTCCTTCTGTTTCTATTTTGTGGAATAGATTGAAGAGTATTGATATTAGTTTTTCTTTGAATTTCTAATAGAATTCTGCAGTGAACCCATCTGGTCCTGGGCTTCTTTTGGTCGTGAGACTATGAATGACTGCTTCGATTTCCTTAGGCATTATGGGACTGTTTAGATGGTTTATCTGATCCTGATTTAACTTTGGTATTTGGTATCTGTCTAGAAAATTGTCCATTTCATCCAGATTTTGCAGTTTTGTTGAGTATAGGCTTTTGTAGCAGGATCTGATGAATTTTTTAATTGCTTAGAATCTGTTGTTATGTCTCCCTTTTCATTTCTAATTTTGTTAATTTGGACCCTCTCTCTGTGCCCTCTGGTTAGTCTGACTAAGGGTTTATCTATCTTGTTGATTTTCTCAAAGAACCAACTCTTGGTTTTGTTGATGTTTTGTATAGTTCTTTTTGTTTCTACTTGGTTGATTTCAGCCCTGAGTTTGATTATTTCCTGCCTTCTACTCCTCTTGGGTGCATTAGCTTCTTTTTGTTCTAGGGCTTTCAGGTGTGCTGTTAAGTTGCTAGTGTATGCTCTCTCCAGTTTCTTTTTGGAGGCCCTCAAAGCTATGAGTTTTCCTCTTAACAATGCTTTCATTGGGTCCCATAAGTTTGGGTATGTTGTACTTTCATTTTCAATAAATTATAGGAAGTCTTTAATTTCTTTCTTTATTTCTTCCTTGATGAAGTTATCATAGAGTAGTGCATTGTTCATCTTCCATGTCTATGTGGGCTTTCTGTTGTTATTGTTGCCACTGAAGACCAGCCTTAATCCGCAGTGATCTGATAGGAGCCATGGGATTATTTCAATCTTCTTGTATCTGTGGAGTTTTGTTTTGTGACCGATTATATGGTCAATTTTGGAGAAGGTATCATGAGGTGCTGAGAACAAGGTATATCCTTTTGATTTAGGATGAAATATTCTATAGATATCTGTTAAATCCATTTGACCCATAACATCTGTTAGTTTCACTGTGTCTCTGTTTAGTTTGTGTTTCCAAGATCTGTCCATTGATGATAATGGGGTGTTGAAGTCACCTACTATTATTGTGTGAGGTGCAATGTGTGCTTTGAGCTTTAGTAAAGTTTCTTTTATGAATGTGGGTGCCCTTGCATTTGGAGCATAGGTGTTCAGAATTGAGAGTTCTACTTGGTAGATTTTTCCTTTGATGAGTATGAAGTGTCCTTCCTTATCTTTTTTGATGAATTTTAGGTGAAAGTCGATTTTATTCGATATTAGAATGGCAACTCCAGCCTGTTTTTGGGACCACTTGCCTGGAAACTTGTTTTCCAGCCCTTTACTGTGAGGTAGTGTTTGTCTTTATCCCGGAGGTGTGTTTCCTGAATGCAGCAAAATGCTGGGTCCTCTTTATGGACCAGTTTGTCAGTCTATGTCTTTTTATTGGGGAATTGAGTCCATTGATGTTAAGAGATATTAAGGAATAGTGATTGTTAGTTCCTGTTATTTTCGATGTTATTTTTACTTTTATGTGGCTATCCTCTTTGAGTTTGTTGAAAGATTACTTTCTTGCTTTTTCTAGGATGTAGTTTCCCTCTGAGTTGATGTTTACCATCCATTATCCTTTGTAGGGCTGGGTTTGTGGAAACATATTGTGTAAATTTGGTTTTGTCATGGAATATTTTGGTTTTGCCATCTATGGTGAGTGAGAGTTTTGCTGTGTATAGCAGCCTGGGTTGGCAGTTGTGTTCTCTTAAGCTCTGTATGAGTTCTGCCCAGGATCTTCTCGCTTTAATAGATTCTGGTGAGAAATCAGGTGTAATTCTGATAGGTCTGCCTTTATATATTACATGACTTTTTCCCTTACTGCTTTTAATATTCTTTCTTTGTTTTGTGTATTTGGTGTTTTCATTATAATGTGACTGGACAAATTTCTTTTCTCATCCAATCTGTTTGGAGTTCTGTAAGCTTCTTGTATATTTATGTTCATCTCTTTCTTTAGGTTAGGGAAGTTTTCCTTTACAATTTTGTTGAAGATATTTACAGGTCCTTTAAGTTGGGAATCTTCACTCTCTTCTATATCTATTATCCTTAGGTTCTGTCTTTCATTGTGTCCTGGGTTTCATGGATGCTTTGGGTTAGAAGCTTTTTGCATTTTGCACTTTCTTTTACTGTCTGTCGATGTTATCTATCGTATCTTCTGCTCCTGAGATTCTCTCTTCTTTTCTTGTATTCTGTTGGTGATGCTTACATCAATGGTTCCTGATCTCTTTCCTAGGTTTTCTAACTCCAGGGTTGTCTCCCTTTGTGATTTCTTTATTGTTTCTATATGTATTTTTAGCTCCTGGATAGTTTTGTGCATTTACTTTGACTGTTTGATTGTGTTTTCTTGAAATTCTGCCTGTTTGATTGTGTTTTCCTGTAATTCTTTAATGGATTTTTGTGTTTCCTCTTTAAATGCTTCTATTTGTTTATGTCTGTTCTCTTGTATTTCTTTCTTAAAGTCTTCTATCATCATCATGAGAAATAATTTTAAATCTGAGTCTTGCTTTTCTGTTGTGTTGGGGTATCCAGGGTTTGCTGTTGTGGGAGAGCTGGGTTCTGATGGTACCAAGTACCCTTGGTTCCTGTTTCTCATGTTCTTACCCTTGCCTTTTGCCATCTTGTTAACTCTGATGTTAGCTGATTTTACTCTGTCTGATTGTGACTTGCCCCTCCTGCAGGCCTCTGGGTCAATACTCCTTGAAGACCAGCTCTCTTTGAGAGGTGTTTGGGTTTGGAGAACTGTGGCACAGGGTCCGCTCTTGGGTGCAGACAGAAATCAGAAGGATATTGTCCCCAGCTGTCCCTTGGTTCCTATGTCCTGATGGCTCTGCAAGGGTCCCTCTTCATCCAGTGAGTTTGAACAGAAGTGGTGGTTTTGCCTGTGCTCAAAGGTCTATCAGCACTCCTGGGATACCAGCTCTCTCCTGGAGCCCTGTGGCCCAGGCTGAGGTCCCCTGGAATAGACCCCAGTGCCCCAGGTAGAGGTCTCCACCCACAGATGGAACCGGAAGGTTCAGAGGTTTCCTGCCCCCGCGTTCTCAGGCCCTGGATCCCGCCGGTTCTGGGCGGGTCTTGGTGAGAGGTATTGCTCCCCTTAACCCCACTCATGGCTTTTCCAAGCTCCTAGGAGGGTAGCTTTTTCTTGGTGCTCATTGGCTATGGACTCCTGGTGGCCCAGACAGAGGTCTCCACCCACAGACGGAAACTGGAAGGTTCAGAGGTTTCCTGCCTCTGAGTTTTCAGGCCCTGAATGCCCCCCGGTTCTGGGCGAGTTTCTGTGAGTGGTGTTGCTCCACTTAACCCCACTCATGGCTTTTCCATGCTCCCAGGAGTGTAGGTTTTCTCCTGGCGCTCCTTGGCAATGGACTCCTGGTGGCCCAGGCAGAGGTCTCTACCCACAGATGGAAACCTGAAGGTTGAGAGGTTTGCTGACCCCGGGTTCTCAGGCCCTGGATCCCACCAGTTCTGGGCGGGTCTGGGTGAGAGTTGTTGTTCCCCTTAACCCCACTCACAGCTTTTCCAAGCTCCTGGGAGGGTAGCATTCTCCTGGTGCTTGTTGGCTATGGACTCCTGGTTGCCCAGGCAGAGGTCTCCACCCACAGCTTTTTTTTTTTCATTTTAAAACCATTCAGTTAAATTAGTCGATGCCTCTCTTCAATCACTTTTAGTCAGTGTTAACATTATGTTTAAAGAAGGTAAAATAATTAATTGTGATTGAATAATCTACAAAATAAATAAATTGATTTTTATTTTAGTAGGTATACATTATATTAAGTAAACAACAAACTCCAATTTAACCAATGCTTCTAACTGAGCAAAATGAAATCAGTTAGAAAATCAAAGTGTTTATTATTAACAAGAAAAATATGATCATTGCAGATTTTTATTTTACCGAATTCTTTTTTTCTAGAGATATATTGAGATACCCAATCAACTTTGCTCTCTCCTCTTTCTGTTCAGATTCCATTAGTAGCCCTTAAATATCAAGAAAATTTGTCTTTAATTTTCTGTCTTCTCTCTTTCTGATTTTTAGTTAGTTTTCTATTTCTGTGGAGAGACACCATGACCATGATAATTCTTATAAAGGAAAGGATTTATTTGGGCTTTCTTATAATTTCAGAGGTTTTATCCATTGTCATCATGGTGGAGAGCAAGTAAACACACAACAACATATGGTGCTGGAGAAATAGCTGAGTGTTCTATGTCTGAACCCATAGGCACAAGAAGAGAGAGACACTGGGCCTGGCTTGGGCTTTTGAAACTTCGAAGTCTACCTCTCAGTGGCTCACTTCATCCAATAAGGCCATACACAATAATCCTTTCAAATATTTTCACTGCCTGGTGACATATTGTTCAAATCTATGAGCCTATGGTGTACCTTCTCATTCAACCCACCACAGGTTTGTACTTCAATTTCCTTTCTAATCTCTTATGTGTTTGAGAAATTAATTCAACTAATTTGAGTGAATGGGTCATTGATGCTGTGGTCTACCCTGAGAGCTAGATATTAATATGGCCAGAGTAAAAGTATTTCTTAATATCTCTGTTCATTGGATAAATACATTCAAGGATGACAAGCACAGGTTTAATACCTATCTCCATGGTATCTTTTAGATGTGTGCTTTCAGAAAAAACAAAACAAAACAACAATAACAACAAAACTGAGGCAGTTTAAGACTGAATTGAGAGATGAGTTCCTATGTTTATGACATCCAGCTGCATAGACAAAGCCAGTGCATAAGAGCTTCTGGATGCCATGTAGATGCAGCAGCAGGTTTTATTACACAAGTGCACATATGTGGGTTTAAAAAAGAAAGCATGTAAAGCAGTGATGGACATTTTGGGGGGGGCATCTTTACTTTGTAACATCCATAATTCATTTATAGTAATCACCTCTAAGGAAGACATTTTACCTTCCTATAGAAGGTAAGAACCAAAACCACAACACAGCCCCAAAACCAAACAAGCAAATAACCACCATCACCACCACTATCACCAACAACAAAATCCACAGACTTTGAAAGTAGGACACCCGGTCTTCACCTGTAGGTGGAGGCCTCTGCCTGGGCCACCAGGAGTCCCTGGCCAACAAGCGCCGGAGAAAGATAACCTCCCAGGAGCTTGGAAGGGCCGTGAGTGGGGTTGAAGGGAGCAGCACCTCTCACCCAGACCCGCCCAGATCTGCCGGGATCCGGGGCCTGAGAACCTGGGAACAGAAAAACTGTGAACCTTCCAGTCTTCACCTGTGGGTGGAGACCTCTGCCTGGGCCACCAGGGGCCTGTGCCTGGGGACCTCAGCCTGGGCCACAAGGCTCCACAAGAGAGCGGGGAATCCCAGGAGGGCTGACACACCTTTGAGCACAGGCAAAACCACCACTTCTGTTCAAACTCACTGGATCAAGAGGGACCCTTACAGAGCCTTCAGGGCATAGGAACCAAGGGACAGCTGGGGACAATGTCCTTCTGATTCCATTCTGCACCCCAGAGCGGACCCTGTGAGACAGCTCTCCAAACCCAAACACCTTTCAGAGAGAGCTGGTCTTCAAGGAGTACTGACACAGACACCTGCAGGAGGGGCAAGCCACAACCAGACAGAGTAAGATCAACTAACATCAGAGTCAACAAGATGGCAAAAGGCAAGGGTAAGAACATAAAGAACAGAAACCAAGAGTACTCGGCACCATCAGAACCCAGCTCTCCCACCACAGCAAGCCCTGGATACCCCAACACACCAGAAAAGCAAGACTCAGATTTAAAATCATTTCTCATGATGATGATGATAGAAGACGTTAAGAAAGAAATGAATAACACCCTTAAAGAAATACAAGAGAACAGAGATAAACAACTAGAAGCCTTTCAAGAGGAAATACAAAAATCTATTAAAGA
>CM052705.1:14096845-14183796 GCA_028551405.1 Uromys caudimaculatus | reverse complement strand
AGTCACAAAAGATGGAACATGGTATGTACTCACTGATAAGCGGATATTAGCCCAAAAGTTCAGAACGCCCACGTTTCACTTAACAGTAAGAGCTGGACTGAGAGTGAGGTCCCAGATGGAGGAGTTGGAGGAAGGTCTGAAGGAGCTGAGGGAATTTGTAGCCCCATGGAGGGAGCAAGAGCGTCAATGGGCCTGACCCCTCCCCCCAGTCGTCCTGGAGTTTGGACTACCAACCACAGAATACACATCTATTGACTCATGGTTTGGACCACATATGTGGCAGAGGATGACCTCGATGGCCATCAGGGAGAGAGGAGAGGCCCTTTGGCCTGAGGATGTTAGAGGCCCCAGTAAAGAGAAATGTCAAGGTGGGAATAGGGGGATGGGTGGTCGGTTGGGTGGGAGATGAAATTCCCTCATAGAGGCGGGTTGGGGAGGGGATAGGGGGTTTCCAAAGAGGAGACCCAGAAAAGGGGAAACATTGGAAATGTAAATAAAGTATCAAAAATAAAAAAAATTAAAAAAAATAGTTATGAGCAGTTACTGAAAAAAAGAAAGAAAGAAAGTAGGAAACACTAGAGTTTCTTATTAACATAATAAGTGCTTAATGGTAAACCTCAAAATTCCCCCCCCCCCCAAAGCTTCATCTTCTATTTTAAGCTTTTCCTGCTCCTAGTGTGTATCACCAGCTCTGGAGCTTGCTGCCTTCTCCAGGCTTTCTCATATGGTATGAAATGTCTTCCATGTGCATGCATTTGGCAAGCAGAAAACTGCCTCCGTGAGTGCCAACTACAATTCCACAGGATATTTGTAGATTTGATAAATGGCAAAATATAACTTTTAGCACATCTAAAAGGAAATCCAATATCATAGTCTACTGACATTCTAGCAAAAATAGAGAAGTATATTTTTAGAATATAAATGTGCCTTTGCAATATGCTGTTAACAAAACTTTTTGAGTTAGATTTGAGAAATGCCCTATTGAAATTTAAAAATTTTCCCAAGGAAGTTATTCTACAAAGGAAAAGCCTGAACTCAGTGGATAGTTGGTGTCCAGCAATCATAAATCACCAGTGAAAATTGAAGTATTGTATTGTTTTAAAGAGATACCTTTAAAACTTGAAAGTATTTTTCATAGCTACAAGGATTATATTATATCTTTCACTAAGCACGGAAATGGTCTAGTTTTAGGCAATACTCTGTCCATAAGCTGGCTTCTATTCTGTAATATTCGGTTATCTACTTGAATATACCAGTAAGGAACAACTGTAACCAGATGTCACAAAAGCAGTGAGCCTTTTTGGTTCACAGAATGCTGAGAAGCGGTGAGGGATGATTGGGTGACCATCCGTGAAAGCCAGCATCTTAATATTCAATATGAATAATGCCGCTGAGTCTAAAAAAAAGCATCCAAATGTCCTATAAAAGCTACTGATGACCTCCATAAAGAAGGGAGAAAAATTAATTATTAAGTTTGTTTACAATCCTAAAGACCTCCCATCTAAACAATAAATATTTCAAGCTGCAGGCTGACCTTTCTTATAGTGTTCACAGGGGCTTTTATTCTTTCTTTTTCTTTTCTTCCCTCTCTCTTTTTCTTTTTTAACAAAATGCTACAGAGAATGAGAATATGGTCAATTAAGTATGAAGGGTGTTTTCATCAACCTTTTCATGTGTGGAATTTAATGACATTTTAAGGCTAAAGTAAAAGTCAGACATTGATTTCTTTTTCAGTGTCTATTCCTAATGCAGCTAATGAATAGAGATTCCAATAAAAATCTTTTAATCTTTTAAACCTTCCAGTATCAAATGCCTTATTTTTTTCTTTTTTAAACTTTTATTTTTTTATTTTTAATCATTTATTAATTAATTAATTAATTTTAAATTCCAGATTTTATTTCCCTCACAGTCCACCCTCTGACTATTCCACATTTCATAACTCCTTCCCACCTCCTTTTCTCCACGAGGATGTCCCCACCCTGCACATCCCACCTACCAGACCTCTAAACTGCCTGGAGCCTCCAGGCTCTTGAGAGTTAGGTGCATCTTCTCTGACTAAACTCAGACCCAGAAGTCCTCTGCTGTGTATGTGTTGGGGGCTTCATATCAGCTGGTATATATATTGCCTGGTTGGTAGTTCACTGTCTGAGAGATCTCTGGGGTCCAGGTTAATTGAGACTGCTGGTCCTCCTACAGGGTGGTCCTCCTCCTCAGCTTCTTCCAGCTTTCTGCTAAGTCAACCACAGGGGTCACAAGCTTCTGGCCATTAGTTGGATGCAAATATCTGCATCTGACTCTTTCAGGTGCTTGTTGAGCCTTTAGGGGGGCAGTCATGATAGGTCCCTTTTTGTGAGCACTCCATAGCCTGAGTAATAGTGTCAGGCCTTGGGGCCTACCCTTGAGCTGGATCCCACTTTGGGCCTGTTGCTAGACCTTCTTTTCCCCAAGATCTTCTCCATTTTCATCCCTACAGTTCTTTCAGACAGGAACAATTATAGGTTAGAGTTTTGACTGTGGGATGGCAACCTAATCCCTCACTTGATGCCCTGTCTTTCTGCAGGAGATGGGCTCTACAAGTTCTTGCACCCTAATGTAGGACCTTTCATCTAAGATCCCTTCCTTTGATTCCTGAGAGTCTCTTACCTCCCAGGTGTCTGGTACATTCTGGAGGGTCCCCCTATCTCTTCTCTCCCTCCCAAGGGTGCCTGTTTCCATTCTTTCTGCTGGTCTTCGGGGCTTCAGTCCTTTTCTCCCACCCAATACCAGTTCATGTTCTCTCCCCCATCCACTTCCCCTCCTAGGTGGCTCCCTCCTTCCCCCCTTTTGGTTGTTGTCTTCTTCCTATCAAGTGGGACAGAGGAGTTCTCACTTGGGCCCTTCAGTTTTTTGACCTTTTTGAATTCTGTGGACTGTATCTTGGATATTGTGTACTTTTTTTTTTTTGGCTAATATCCACTAATTAGTGAGTATATACATGCACGTCCTTTTATGTTTGAGTTACCTCACACAGGATGATATTTTCTAGTTCCATCTATTTTCTTGTAAAACTCAGGATGTCCTTGTTCTTAATAGCTGAGTAGTATTCCATTTTGTGAATGAACTACACTTTCTGTATCTGTTCTTCTGTGGTGGGACATCTGGGTTGTTTCTAGCATCCGGCTATCATAAACAAGGCCACAATGAACATAGTGGAACAAGTGCTCTTGTAGCATGGTGGGGCATCTTTTCGGTATGTTCCCAAGAGTGATATAACTGAGTCTTCATGTAGATCGAATTCCAATTTTCTGAGGAACCTCCAGATTGATTTCCAGAGTGGTTGTACCAGTTTGCAATCCCACCAGCAGTGGAGGAGTGTTCCTCTTTCTCCACATCCTCGCCCACATGTGCTGTTGCCTGAGGTTTTGATCTTAGCCATTCTGGTTGGTGTAAGGTGGAATCTTAGGGTCTTTTTGATTTGCATTTCTCTGATCATCAAGGACTTTGAACATTTCTTTAAGTGTTTCTCAGCCATTAGAGTCCTCTGTTGTGAATTCTCAGTTTAGCTCTATACCCCATTTTATTTTATTTTCATTGGGTTGTTTGGCTTTTTAGTGCTTAGCTTCTTGAGTTCTTTATCTATTTTGGATATTAGCCCTCTATCAGATGTGGGGTTAGTGAAGAATTTGTCCCAATCTGTAGGTTGCCGATTTGTCTTATTGGCTATGTCTTTTGCCTTCTAGAATATTTCTGGTTTCATGAGGTACTATTTGTCAATTCTTGATCTTAGTGCCTGAGCCATTGGAGTTAGGTTTAGAAAATTTCCCCACGTGCCAATGAGTTCAAGGCACTTTTTGACTTTCTCTTCTATTAGATTCAGTGTATCTGGTTTTATGTTGAGGTCCTTGATTCTCTTGGACTTGATCTTTGTGCAATGTGACAAATATGGGTCTATTTCATTTTTGTACATACATACAGGCAGTTAAACCAGCACCATTTGTTGAAGATGCTTTCTTTTTTTTCCATTGTATATGTTTGGCTTCTTTATCAAAGATCAAGTGTTCATAAGTGTGTGGTTTTATTTCGGGGTCTTCAATTCCATTCCATTGATCAACGCGTCTGTCTCTGTACCAGTACCATGCAGTTTTTAATCACTCTTGCTCTATAGTAAAGCTTGAGGCCAGGGATGATGATTCACCCAGTCATCCTTTTATTTTTATTTGATTTTTATTGGCATTCTCTCCCCTTCACTTGACAAAGTTTAACAATGGGAAAAAAAATAGCAAATCAAGGTAGCCTGGGAAATTTAAGTCCAAAAACTTCTATCAATGTGTCCCCAAATAAAATTTATAACTTAATCATAGATACACCCTCCTATATAGCTTCAGAAAGCTTGAGTTCAGAATACAGTCAACTTTAAACTGAGTACTGATCATGTTCTAGGTGATATAAAGAAGCTTAACTCTGTCTTCTTTTAAATACAATGAAAAATAAAGATAAAAGGTACTGTTGTTTATTTTTTCTGTGTCCTTTAAAAACAGAGGGATTGATATAATAAACAAAAATTGTAAAAAATAGACACAGAATTGTAATATTTGAAAAATGGGGCTCTGACCCTACTGCTAGAAAATTTGATAAAGAGTAACTTGGGGAAATGCCAGAGGCTCATATTCCAAGTAACTTGTAGAAGAAATGACATGTAAAATCATTTGAAATTCAGTCCTCATTGATTCTGCTCTGGGACTCTCTATTAGAAGTCTTGACCTATCCTGATGTGGAAGTGAACAAAAACTTCTTCAATGTAATATCTGTACTCTTTTTATTTTTCACAAATTATGTTTATTTTGCTTTTATCTGAATACAAAATATATTTCTAGGAAACTTTCATACTGAGCACAGAGAATCATATGGCCCTACTGTGCTCAATTCCATGACATTTGAGTAAGTGAGATGGTGGTCTTTCACAGACAGAATTACACGGAATAAATGCAAATTCTCTTTTCTGCTATTACCTGATATGATGGTTCAAAATCTTCACTAAAAGCCAGAATTGTTTTCTAAGTGTAAATTCAAACCCCACTTTGCCATGAATTGTCGGTAAACCATTTTATTATTTCATAACTTCAGTTTTTGTTGTTTTGTTTTCTCATCAGAAATAAGTAACTTCCAATTCTAGTGCTAAAATTACATATGCCTGACTTTATTTAAATGTCAGAAAGACAGAAACTGTAGTGAATATTTATGCATACAACCACTCAGATCTTTAACGCTAAAGTACAGCATCCTTAGGGGACTAATATTAGAAGGAGAAATTAAGACATTTGGCTTAATATTCTCAGCCATAACCAGCAGACAGATACTGGTTAATGAAGAGGGCTAGACGTAGGGACTAGAGTAGATTTAACTATATATGAAAGCACTGGCAAGAGGCTTTGTACCAATACACTGTGGAGTTCCATTATACTGCTTGAGTATGGAGTGATATCATATACAGCTGACTCAACCACAAAGGTGAGTATCTAGAACAGTCTGCAGTATTTTGATGAATGCTAAATGTGAAGTTGTTTGTAGTCATATATCACATATGAAATTACTGGAAGCTGGCAGTCTACATATTATGTTTTAGTTGATGTGCTTTGTTAAACAAGCACTTATGTGAAAGTAATTTCTGATGTCTTATGTGTATAAAATTATTTAATACTCAATATATCTACATCAAGAAGGAAGAGTGCTTTTAAGCTCACTCAGATATATCTAAAACTTCAGTCATTGTAAATTATGTATTAAAGTCTCAGTTTCCATGTGGACCATGATTCAGAGATGTTTTCTGATGCCTAGGCCCACCTGTATTTTTTTTTTCATCTTTGACATTGAATCTCTTGAAACTTCCTATAAAAGATAACTTCAAAAGATCTGTCTTACCTAGGATAGATAATGCGCCTTTTTATGGCCAGTCCCTTTGGGAATTTAATTTCATCTTCAAATATCTTCAGATTGTCATAAAGGCTATTGTTTGAATGACAGTAAAGATGTGTGAACATAAAGAAAAGATACTCTTGATCCAGTTTAGAACTCTGTCTTGCAAAAAAGACATAATTTATTTCCCCATTGCTTATATGATTCATGATATAATGTTCTGATAATCTTGGATATGGGTTATTTACCATTTCTGCACTTCTTCTCCAACATTTTATTGATAAGTTCTTCTGTCTAATTCTAAGAGAACTTAACATATCTAAATTCAAGTAAGTCTCAACACATACTTCCCTGGCAGATAATTATACCCTTGAGTATATTTCAGAGATTCATCTTCAAACTCCTGGTTATTTTCCTCACGTGCTGATGCAGGAAAATGTTAAGACTTTGGCTAGTATATAAGTAAAGTAAAATACTGGATCATGTAAAGCTCATGAAGTCATACAATGAAAGAATGTTTCTGAGCATTTAGATATTGTGTACGGAAGGTGAAGCAAGTGGATGAATGTTAGATAACATTTTCTTTCCATTACTTTTTGTTTGTTTATTTGTTAATGTATTTATTTCACCTCCCTCCTCTCTTCCCAATATCTCCTTTTCACAAAACTTCTTCAATCCTCCCTTTTCTTTCCTCAGAGGAGAGGCTTCCCATGGATATCAACCAGCCTTGGCATGTCAAGTTGCAGTAGTACTATGTGCATCTTCTCTTGTTTAGCCTAGACAAGTCATCCCAGTTAGAGAAGAAGCATCCAAAGGCAGACAACAGAATCAGAGATAAGTCCTGGTGTAGTTGTTAGAGTTTCCACAAGAAGACTAAGATGCATTTCTGTTGCAAATATGTGCCTAGATCTAATCCATTCATGCTCTTTGGTTTGTGGTTCATTATCTGTGAGTCCCTATGGACCCAGTTTAATTGATTTGATTCTGTATTTTTTCCTGTGGTATCCTTGACCTCTCTGGCTCCTTCAATCCTTCTTTCCCCTCTTCCACATAATTCTCTGAGCTCCACCTAATGTTTGGGTGTGGGTCTCTCCATTTGTTGCCACCAGCTGCTATGTGAAGCATCGCAGAGGACAATTATACTAGGTTCCTCTCTGCAAATATAGAAGAATATCATTAATAGTATCAGGGATGGGTTCTCTCCTGGTACGGGTATCAAGTTGGGTCGATCATTTTTTGTCCTTTTCCTTCATCTTTATTGCTACACATTTATTTTTAGGCAGGAAAAATTGTAGTCCAAGGTTTTGAGGCTGGATTGGTGTCCCCATCCCTGACATTGGAAGTATTGTGTCGTTATAGGAGGTAACCATTTCAGGTTGCATATCTCCTATTGCTAGGAAGTTTAGCTAGGGTCAAACTCATAGGTTCATGAGAGTTTTCCTTGTCCCAGGTTTTTAGCTTGTTCCAGAGATGCTTTCCTTCACCAATTTCAGGTTTCTCTTCCAATACTTGATCCCTCCTGTTCCCATCCCTACTGCAATTCCCATGCAGTTTCTTCTCTCTATCTTTCCTGGATATCTATTCAAAGAGAACCTACAGGAGGATGTTTGAATCTTCACATTTCTTAAGAGCATGAAATAAAATTCAATATTTGGTAGGATGTTGAAGATAATTTAATGTCAGTAGTTCGATGATCATTCATCATCTTCCCATTAAGAAACTGCCTAGGCTTTGACCTAACAGTGACTCTGAAGGAAGGTGTTCAAAGTTCTGATCTTATACTTAGAACCTGCACCCAAGTACCTGCAAATTGCTGCTGTGCTGCATTAGTTCCTGCTCCTATTCTTTTGATAAAACATCTAAGGAAATTGTAGGGTGAAAGAGAGGGTTTGGTGCATGGTTCCATTGAATATGGAGAGTTCTTCTTTTCTGGACCCATGTAGAGGCAGAATATCATGCAGAAGGTGAATGTGGAGAAGCAGTTATATGCTTCATGATGGCTGGGAACCCAAAACCAAAGAAAGAAGTAAGCACCAAGTGTCATCTTCAAAAACATTCAATGGGCTACTAACTGCAATTAGACCTTAACACTGAAAGTTTGCAGAATTTCCCAAAATAGCATCACCAGTTGGGACACCATATTTCAATACATGAGCCTGTGGGAACTATTCATTGCAACTATAGCATCTTATCCTGAGAAAACCATTTTTTTATAAGAATCTCTGTGGAAAATCAAGAATTTTTCTTAGGTTGCAGTCAGCTTCTCAGAAAATTCTGATGTGATTTGAAGATCTGTGATAACTGAAAATATTTCTAATAACCTTAATAGACTAATCACAAAATTTGACTACTGAAACTCCCAAAAGGGAATCAGAAATGTAGATTAAATGTCAAGGTTTCATTGACTCATACTTCCCTGGTTGGGATGTGCTCCATTTGCTCAGTGCCTGTATCTGCTATCAGATATAATGTTCTGACTCATCTTAAAGTGATATTATTATCATTAATATTTTGTGCCAGCAGGAATTATTATATATCATCTGGGCTAGTTTTCTTACTAAGAAGATGAGGAGGAAAATGAGAGGCCTAAAGTGTTTGTGACTTTTAAACCTTGACCTTTAACACAGACATGACAACTTGCTAATGAAGTTAACGTTTGAACTACAATGTGTGATCTGCATATATTTTAAGTCAAAATCTATACACATAATTCTATCTTTAATAAAGCATTAAAGCTTTAGAGAGTTGACTATAACTGTTTTTCATTTTGATGACATATCATGACTCTTCAAATTTCAATCAACTCTGGTAGATGACCAGGAGTCTGTGTACTTTTAAAATAGATTAGACAGTGATATTGCCCTTTGGTCATATCTAGTAAAGCAGCACCAGCTTAAAGTGCTTAATTTTCCCTTAATCTTTAAATGTTCCATATGTTATCTTTGACATATTTAAGTCTCATTCTGTTTTAAGCTACTTTATTAATGTTGGTTGCAAATGTCTAATGCCTTAGTCTTATTAGGGCTGTCATATTTTAAAGTCGATCTTGCTTGCATTTTAAATAATTTTGTAATTTAAATTTGTTTCTTTTTTTCACTGAATAGTAATACTTCTATTTTGCATTGTTAATCTTTTATCATGATATATTCCTCTTTTTCAAAAACAGTAAGTAATTCAGAGATTCCAAAAATAGACATATAATAAGTGTCTTCCTCTTTGACAATATTCTTTATACAGCTTCTCATTTATAGAAAAAAACAGCATATAAAAATAAATGCATGAAAAACATTCTACCACCCAAGGTACAGTCTAATAGGACCTCTCATTGTCAAAGTGAACAGAGAAATGTGAGGCAATTTTCAATTCTGTGAATTTACAATTGTAGAAAAAGTTCTAGAAGTGTTGTGAATATGACCATACTAATGCAGCTGGTTCCTCATCTACACATCCAGTTTCCAAGCCCTGACAGTTGAGTGGTTATTTTATAGCAGAGTTTTTACTTGTTACACACTCACTGAGGCTATCAGGATTCTTGCACAATTAAATATGGATGAAATATTATAGAACTGCCAGTCATTGTCTTCAATTGTTTAATTTCATGGTATTATTTCCCCATAGATAGTAAAGTCTCTTGACTTAGGAATGAGAACGAACTAAATATTAGTGGAACAAGAATTTCTGGGTACAGTGACCAATGTGACCAGTGTGCTATATGTACAGACTTTGAGTAACACATGGGCTCGTGCGTAAAGAAAGTGAGAGAAGTAGAGAAAAAGAATGAGAAAAGGGTACTTTTTTCAGCCTCTGGCCTGTATTCCAGTCTTCATTGAATGCAATGGATTTTCAATTAAAGTTACCTTCCTAGGAAATAACATTCAATTCAATTAAATATATACATTCCTTATACATAATATACATTCCTTTACTATTTGTAAAGCATGCTGAAATGGTAGAAAACCAAATATATAAACAAAATTGCTCACATCTTTATAGCTAGTTCAGAAAGAAAGACATATATAATGATTTAATTTTTCTAAGTGACTTTCCAAAATTCTCAGAAAATCTAAAATTGTTCACCAGTCCACAATATTTATATAACTGAGAAAAATGGTGGGTTATAAGGTAAGGTAGGGAGACACTGCAATTACTATTGTTTCATGTTTGTTTATGAACATCATTAATGTTATATACTACTTGATATTGAAACCTGTTGACCCCAGTTTGTCTCTGAGACATAATGTGAAACTAATGATCCATCTTTCATTATGGTATAGCTTTAGAAGTCTTTTCTTACTCTTTAGATATCCCCTAATATCCCTAACTCTTTGTGAAAATAAATGATAAGGTTCCTAGTGTAGGCATAGTTTTCAAAGCTGTCATTAGAGTACAAAATCAGGTTATGGAGTTAACCAGATGAGATTCTAAAGAGAGATACACACTTAAGATGATTTACATATTGTCATCAGTCTCAGGAATCCTAAATCCATCACCTAGTCACAGAATAGCTGTGCTCTTAACAACAGTGATTGAGCCCATATTAATTGAATAAAGCTTCTTTCAGTGGCTTTATAAACTTCTAAAACAGTGGTTCTCAACATGTGGGTCAAGACCCTTTTGGGGGGTCCTATGTCCATATCAGACAACTATTATATCAGATATGTACATTATTAGTCATAACAGTAGCAAAATTACTATTATGAAGTAGCAATGAAAATAATTTTATGGGTGGGGGTCACCACAACATGTGAAACTATATTAAAGGGTGGTATCATTAGGAAGGTTGAGAACTGCTCTTCTAAAAAAATATCAAGGTTTTTCTAACATTTCTTTCTAGCTGACTACCTTATTGTGGTACCATACCTGAAGTTGGAATGTTCCTCATGATCACTATAATAGCTTATCTTATAATTTCTTCGCAAAGCACAAATTTTGTAACAAGGTCTTTCTTTCAGCTGCTTAGTTTTGGTGTCTCAATTGTATTCATTACTTTTCTATTGCTATAATAAAATACCATAACAAAGGCAAATTATAGAAGTGTTGATTTGGTTCTATGGCTCCAAAGTTTGAGAGTCAAAGATGGCAGGGGAATTGGAAGCCACTGACAGCAAGCATGGTGGGGCAAAACCTGAGAGCTCACATCTTGAGCCATGAGCACAAGCATAGACTACACCGGGAATGATAGGGAGCTTTTAAACCTTTATACCTATTCCCAGTGACATACTTCCTCCAGCAATGATAGAGCTCCTAAAGATACTTGAGAACCAATAAAATCTGCATACCAAGTATTAAAAGGCCCAAGACTATGTGGAGCATTTCTCATTGAAAGAATTATACTCAAAATCTCACAAATTTCCTAGAAATTCTTTGTGTTTGTAAGTACAACTTTTTGTCTATTTTTAAATTTCGCCCTTTGAATCTGTCTGCCTAAATCCCAAGGTACAACAAATCTCAGATGAAAAGACTAAGGCTGTGAATTGCCATACAAAAGAAAGCATCTAATCTACTAGATGTGATTAAGTTGTCCTATATATTATGGGCTCAGCAAATTTTGCTGTCCAATATATATATTTTTCTTGCCTTCTGATTTCAGTGACATAATCTAGTCGTTGAACCCCTACTTTTTATTTTATTTTCTTTTTTCTTTTTTTTTCTTTTTCTTTTTTGATTATTTACATTTCCAATGTAAATAAATCCCTCTTTCTAGGTGTCCTCTTTGGAAACTACCTATCCCCTCCTCTCCTCCACATCTATGAGGGTATTCCACCTCCCACGCACCCAACTGCCCACTCCCATATTCCCACCTTGACATTCCCCTTTACTGGGGCCTCTCCTCCCCCTGATGGCTAACAAGTCCCTCCTCGGCCACATATGTGGTCCTAACCATGGGTCCCTCCATGTGTATTCTTTGGTTGGTGGTCCAGGCTACAGGAGGACCTGGGGGGGGGAGTGTCAGGCCACTTGACATTGTTGCTGCCTCCATGGGGCTGCAGACTCCCTCAGCTCCTTCAGTCCCTTCTCGAACTCCTCCATCTGGGACCTCATTCTCAATCCAGCAGTTACTGTGAAGTGAAACTTGGGTATTCCGAAATTTTGGACTAATATCCACTTACCAGTGAGTACATACCATGTTCGTTCTTTTGTGACTGAGTTACCTTGCTCAGGATGATACTTTCAAGTTCCATCCATTTGCCTGCAAATTTCATTAAGTCATTGTTTTTAAAAGCTGAGTACTATTCCATTGTGTAAATGTACCACATTTTCTGTATCCATTCTTCTGATGAGGGACATCTGGGTGGTTTCTAGCTTCTGGCTATTATAAATATGGCTGCTATGACCATAGTGGAGCATGTGTATTTATTACATGTTGGAGCATCTTGTGGGTATATGCCCAGGAGTGGTATAGCTGGGTCCTCAGGTAGTATTATGTCCATTTTTCTGAGGGTCCGCCAAATTGATTTCCAGAGTGGTTGTACCAGCTTACAATCCCACCAACAATGGAGGAGTGTTCCTCTTTCTCCACATCCTTGCCAGCCTCTGCTGTCACCTGAGTTTTTGATCTCAGCCATTCTGACTGGTGTGAGGTGGAATCTCAGACTTGTTTTGATTTGCATTTCCCTGATGACTAAGGATGTTGAGCATTTCTCTAGGTGCTTCTCAGCCCTGCGAATTTCCTCAGTTGAGAATTGTCTGTTTAGCTCTGTTCCCCATTTTTTGATGGGGTTATTTGGTTTTCTGGAGTCTAACTTATTGAATTCTTTGTATACGTTGGACATTAGCCCTCTATCAGACTTAGGATTGGTAAAGATCTTTTTGCAATCTGTTGGTTGTTGTTTTGTCCTACTGACAGTGTCCTTTGCTTTACAGAAGCTTGGCAATTTCATGAGGTTCCATTTGTCAATTCTTGATCTTAGAGCATAAGCCATTGGTGTTCTGTTCAGGAACTTTCCCCTGTACCCATGTGTTTGAAGCTTTTCCCCACTTTCTCTTCTATTAGATTCAGTGTATCTGGTTTTATGTGGAGGTCCTTGATCCACTTGGACTTGAGCTTTGTACAGGGAGATAGGAATGGATCAATTTGCATTCTTCTGCATATAGACCACCAGTTGAACCAGCACCATTTGTTGAAAATGCTGTCTTTTTTCCACTGGGTAGTTTTAGCTCCTTTGTCAAAAATCAAGTGACTGTTGGTGTTTGGGTTCATTTCTGGGTCTTCAATTCTATTCCATTGATCTACCTGCCTGTCTCTGTACCAATACCATGCAGTTTTCATCACTACTGCTCTGTAGTACAGCTTGAGATCAGGGATGCTGATTCCCCCAGACGTTCTTTTGTTGTTGAGAATAGCTTTTGCTATCCTGGGTATTTTGTTGTTCCAAATGAATTTGAGGATTGCTCTTTCTAAGTCTATGAAGAACTGAGTTGGAAATTTGTTGGGGATTTCATTGAATCTGTAGATTGCTTTCGGCAGGGTGGCCATTTTTACTATATTAATCCTGCCAATCCATGAGCAGGGGAGATCTTTCTACCTTCTGAGGTCTTCTTCGATTTCTTTCTTCAGAGACTTGAAGTTATTGTCATACAGATCTTTCACTTGTTTGGTTAGAGTCACACCAAGATACTTTATATTGTTTGTGACAATTGTTAATGGTGTCATTTCCCCAATTTCTTTCTCAGCCTGTTTATCATTCGAGTATGTTTGAGTTAATTTTATATTTGGCGACTTTGCTGAAGTTGATTATCAGCTGCAGCAGTTCTCTGGTGGAGGTTTTCAAGTCACTTAAGTATATGATCATATCATCTGCCAAGAGTGATATTTTGATTTTATCCTTTCCAATTTGTATCCCTTTGACCTCCTTTTGTTGTCTAATTGCTCTAGCTAGAACTTCAGTTACTATATTGAATAGATAGGGAGAGAGAGGGCAACCTTGTCTAGTCCCTGATTATGGTGGGAATGCTTCGAGTTTCTCTCCATTTAGTTTGATGTTAGCTACTGGTTTGCTGTATATTGCTTTTACTGTGTTTAGGTATGGGCCTTGATTCCTGATATTATCAGGACTTTTTATCATGAAGGGATTTTGAATTTTGTCAAATGCTTTTTCAGCATCTAATGAAATGACTATGTGGGTTTTTTTTTTTTTAATTTTGTTTACGTCGTGGATTACATTGATGGATTTCTGGGTATTGAACCATCCCTGCATCCCTGGGATGAAGCCTACTTGATCATGATGAATGATCATTTTGATGTGTTCTTGGATTCTGTTTGCAAGAATTTTATTGAGTACTTTCGCATCGATACTCATAAGGGAAATTGGTCTGCAGTTTTCTTTCTTTGTTGGGTCTTTGTGAGGTTTTGGTATCAATGTAATTGTGGCCTCATAGAAGGAATTGGGTAGTGTTCCTTCTGTTTCTATTTTGTGGAATAGATTGAAGAGTATTGGTATTAGGTCTTCCTTGAAGATCCGATAGAATTCTACAGTGAATCCCTCTGATCCTGGGCTTTGTTTGGTTGGGAGACTTTTAATGACTGCTTCTATTTCTTTATGCACTATGTGACTGTTTACATGGTTTATCTGATCCTGACTTAGCTTTGGTATTTGATACCTGTCTAGAAAATTGTCCCTTTCAATCCAGATTTTGCAGTTTTGTTGAGTATAGGCTTTTGTAGTAGGATCTGAAGATTTTTTTAATTTCCTCAGAATCTGTTGTTATGTCTTCCTTTTCATTTCTAATTTTGTTAATTTGTAGCCTGTCTCTGTGCCCTCTGGTTAGTCTGGCTAAGGGTTTATCTATCTTGTTGATTTTCTCAAAGAACCAACTCTTCGTTTTGTTGATTCTTTGTATAGTTCTTTTTGTTTCTACTTGGTTGATTTCAGCCCTGAGTTTGATTATTTCCTGCCTTCTACTCCTCTTGGGGGCATTAACTTCTTTTTCTTCTAGAGCATTCAGGTGTGCTGGTAAGCTGCTAGTGTATGCTCTCTCCAGTTTCTTTTTGGAGGCACTCAAAGATAAGAGTTTTCTTCTTAGTATGGCTTTCATTGTGTCCCATAAGTTTGGGTATGTTGTACTTTCATTTTCATTAAATTCTAGGAAGTCTTTAATTTCTTTCTTTATTTCTTCCTTGACCAAGTTATCATAGAGTAGAGCATTGTTCAGCTTCCATGTGTATGTGGGCTTTCTGTTGTTATTGTTGCCATTGAAGACTAGCCTTAATCTATCGTGATCTGATAGGAGGCATGGGATTATTTCAATCTTCTTGTATCTGTGGAGGTTTGTTTTGTGACAGATTATATGGTCAGTTTTGGAGAAGGTACCTTGAGGTGCTCAGAAGAAGGTATATCCTTTTGATTTAGGATGAAATGTTCTATAGATTTCTGTTAAATCCATTTGATTCATAATAACTGTTAGTTTCACTGTGTCTCTGTTTAGTTTGTGTTTCTAAGATCTCTCCACTGATGACAATGGCGTGTTGAAGTCACTTACTATTACTGTGTGAGGCACAATGTGTGCTTTGAGCTTTAGTAAAATTTTTTTTTAAGAATGTGGGTGCCCTTGCATGGAGCATAGATGTTCAGAATTGAGAGTTCTTCTTGGTAGATTTTTCCTCTGATGTGTATGAAGTACCCTTTCTTATCTTTTTTGATGACTTTTGGGTGAAAATAGATTTTATCCAATATTAGAAAGGCTACTCCAGCCTGTTTCTTGGGACCATTTGTCTGGACAATTATTTTCCAGCCCTTTACTCTGAGGTAGTGTTTGTCTTTATCATGGATATATGTTTTTTGAATGCAGCAAAATGCTGGGTCCTCTTTATGGATCCAGTCTGTCAGTCTTTGTCGTTTTATTGGGGAATTGAGTCCATTCCTGTTAAGAGATATTAAGGAATAATGATTGTTGGTTCCTGTTATTTTCGATGTTATTTTTACTTTTATGTGGCTATCTTCTTTTGAGTTTGTTGAAAGATTACTTTCTTGCTTTTTCTAGGGTATAGTTTCCCTCTCTGAGTTGATGGTTACCATCCATTATCCTTTGTAGGACTGGGTTTGTGGAAACATAATGTGTAAATTTGGTTTTGTCAAAAAATATTTTGTTTTCACCATCTATGGTAATTGAGCGTTTTGCTGGGTATATAAGCCTGGGTTGGCAGTTGTGTTATCTTATGGTCTGTATGAGTTTTTCCCAGGATCTTCTAGCTTTCATAGTCTCTGGTGAGAAGTCAGTTGTAATTCTGATAGGTCTGCCTTTATATGTTACTTTACCTTTTTCCCTTACTGATTTTAATGTTCTTTCTTTGTTTTGTGTATTTGGTGTTTTCGCTATAATGTGATGGGACAAATTTCTTTTCTGGACCAATCTGTTTGGAGTTCTGTAAGCATCTTATATATTTATGTTCATCTCTTTCTTTAGGTTAGGGAAGTTTTCTTCTACAATTTTGTTGAAGATATTTACTGGTGCTTTAAGTTGGGAATCTTCATTCTCTTCTATACCTATTATCCTTAGGTTCTGTCTTCTCATTGTGTCCTGGATTTCCTGGATGTTTTGGGTTCGAAGATTTTTGCATTTTGCATTTTCTTTTACTGTTTTGTCGATGTTATCTATGGTATCTTCTGCTCCTGAGATTCTCTCTTCTATCGCTTGTTTTCTGTTGGTGATGCTTACATCAATGGTTCCTGATCCCTTTCCTAGGTTTTCTAACTCCAGGGTTGCCTCCCTTTGTGATTTCTTTATTGTTTCTGTTTCTATTTTTAGCTCCTAGATAGTTTTGTGCATTTCCTTTGTCTGTTTGATTGTGTTTTCCTGTTATTCTGTCTATTTGTGTTTTCCTTTAATTCTTTAATGGATTTTTGTGTTTCCTCTCTAAGGGCTTCTAGTTGTTTATTTCTGTTCTCTTGTATTTCTTTAAGAGTGTTATTCATTTCTTTCTTAAATTCTTCTGTCATCAACATGAGAAATGATTTTTAGTCTGAGTCTTTCTTTTCTGGTGTGTTGGGGTATCCAGGGCTTGCTGTGCTGGGAGAACTGGGTTCTGATGATGTCAATAGCCTTGGTTTCTGTTCCTTATATTCTTACCTTTGCCTTTTGCCATCTTTTAACTCTGATGTTAGGTGGTCTTATTCTGTCTGGCTGTGACTTGTCCCTCCTGCAGGCCTCTGTGTCAATTCTCCTTGAATTCCAGCTCTCTCTGAGAGGTATTTGGGTTTGGAAAGCTGTGGCACAGGGTCAGTTCTGGGGTGCAGACAGAAACCAGGAGGATCTTTTCACCAGCTGTCCTTTGGTTCCTCTGTCCTGATGGCTCTGCAAGGGTCCCTCTTGATCCAGTGAGTTTGAACAGAAGTGGTGGTTTTGCCTGTGCTCAAAGTTGTGTCAGCTATCCTGGGATAACAGCTCTCCCCTGGATCCCTGTGGCCCAGGCTTAGGTCCCTAGCCACAGATGGAAACCGGAAAGTCCCTCTCCCCATCTTTACCTCAGTCCTTGTATCCCGAGGGTTCTGTGCTGGTCCCAGTGAGCAGTGGTGTTCGCCTTAACCCCACTCACGGCTTTTCTACGCTCCTGGGAGGGTAGCTTTCTCCTGGTGCTCATTGGCAATGGACCCCTAGTGGCCCAGGCAGAGGTCTCTCCCCACAGATGGAAACCGGAAGGAACACCTACTTTTTAAGCAATCAAATTCTTAGAGAATGTGTGGAGAATTTATAATTATCTTGTCTGAATTCATCACCTAGCAACTAAAGCTAAAGACAGAATTTAATTAAGTACAACTGTATATTTCTGATATTCCTTTTTCTGTTTTTAATATTTCTTCAAATTCTGTTTCAATGTGTCACAACAAGAAATAATTCATAATTATCAAGGTAAAGTCCTACATAGAAAAATGTTTACGGAGTTATACACATTGAAATATTTATCTAGCAAACACACATCCACTTATTTCTGAACACTGCTTTGAGGCTATTTTTCACTTATACATCTAGGGAAAAACACAACATAAATGTGATAATCATATTTACATGGCAAAATGTCATTATAGAAAATCACAATAGCTAAAATCAGGTAAAAATGGTAAGTCAGGGTACAAGAACTTGGCACGAGTATTGGCCCTAACCCAAGGTCAGTGAGCATTGTTTCATTAATTGTAGGACCAAAGATAAAACTAAAGCCTAGCCAAACTCTGCCAGTTTTGTCCAAGTGAGCTACATGCTATCTTAGAGATACTCAAGTAAAAATGTTATAGCACTGGGGATTGAAATCAGGGGCTTTTGTATGCTTGGTGAGTGATCAACTTTGAGTTATAATCTCAACTTGTTTATTGTCAACATGTACAGCATGTATCTTTTAAACATGTCTCTTTACTTGTAAAATGAGAACGATAGTAACTGTAATTTAAAGCAATGTTCCAAGATTTTGTGTTTAGAAATGAGAAGGACATACATATGGCATATGGAAGCATGAGAAAAATGTTAATTAAACTTATTTCCAGTTTTAAAGAAATTGAAAAACATAATGATTAATATGATTACTATACAATTGTACAATTCTACAATTACTCTATTTAGTATCAATTGCATTTTGATAAAAGAATGAAAACATCACTATTGACTAATGTGTAATCAGTTTCAAATGCAAAAGTAAGGTATCCTTTGGATAATGCCACATTTCTCATCTTCATATTAGGATTTTAAGATTTCTTCAGCTTATGTTTCTGAATATCATAATAAGAATTATGTCTTACACACTGGGCAAAGTTTTTACACAGACATCTATTTTCTTATTTGATTATTCATCAACATCTATTGACTTAAAATCAAAATTGCTAATATAATAAACTGTAATAAAACACTGTAGTATTTAGTACTGATTGCCAAGTCCATAGACTAGAAACTTCAGGGACGTTAGACTTTGAACATATTTGTGGGGAACTGGTTAGATTAGGTTAGCCTCTGGGCCTGCCTTTGAGGCATTTTCTTCATTAAGTTAAATGTGGGTTGTATTCTAAATATTCTGTACATTTTAGCTAATATCCACTTATCAGTGAGTACATACCATGTATTTCCTTTTGGGTCTGAGTTACATCACTCAAGATGATATTTTATAGTTCCATCCATTTTGCCTGCAAAATTCATGATGTTCTCATTTTAAATAACTGAATAGTATTCCATTGTGTAAATGAACAGCATTTTGTGTATCCATTCTTTGGTTGAAGGACATCTGGGTTGTTTCCAGTTTCTGGAATAACAAATAAAACTGCTATGAACATGGTGATGCACTTTTGGGTATATGCCTAAGAGTAATATAGTTGGATTTTCAGGTAGAACTATTTGCAATTTTCTGGGCAACCATCAGATTGATTTCCTGAGTGGTTTTATCAGTTTGCAATCACAGCAGAAATGTAGGAATGTTCCTTTTACTCTCCATCCTTCCCAGCATGTGCTATCACTTGAGTTTTTAATCTTAGCCATTCTTATTGGTGTAATGTAGAATCTCAGGGTCATTTTGATTTGCTTTTTTTTTTTTTTTTGAGACAGGGTTTTTCTGTGTAGCTCTGGCTGTCCTGGAACTCACTCTGTAGACCAGGCTGGCCTCGAACTCAGAAATCCGCCTGCCTCTGCCTCCCAAGTGCCGGGATTAAAGGCATGTGCCACCACCGCCCGGCCTTGATTTGCATTTTTTGATGACTAAGGATTTTGAAAATATTTTTCAGTGCTTCTTGGCCATTTGAGATTCTTCTGTTGTGAATTTTCTGTTTAGTTCTTGTCTAAAAGAACTTTAGGGACAAAAATGGAGAAGAGCCTGAAGGAAAGGCAGTCCAATGACCTGCCCAACTTGGGATCCATTTCATGGTGGGACACCAAGGCCTGACACTATGCTACAATGTGCTTATAGATAGGAACCTGGCATGACTGTCCTCTGAGCATCCCTACCAGTGGCTGACTGAGACAGAGGCAGATACTTACACTCAATCATTGAACTGAAGTCAGGGACCCCTATGGTTGAATTAGGGGAAGGATTGAAGAAGGTGAAAGGGAAAGTGACCCCATAGGAAGACCAACAGTCTCAACTAAAGCAGACTTCAAGGGCTCCCAGAGACTGAGCCATCAACCAGGAGCATACAAGGGCTTATCCAAGGCCCCTGGCACTCATGTAGCAGAGGTCTGACTGGTTTGGCCTCAGTGAGAGAAGATGTGCTTAATCCTTAAGAGATTTGAGTCCTCAGGGAAGAAGGAGGTCTGGTGGAGGGGAAACACCCTCTCAGAGACAAGGGGGAAGAGGAATGGGATGAGAAACCATGGGATGGAGATGGGAGACAATGACTGGAATTTAAATAAAATAAAATAAAATAAAATAAAATAAAATAAAATAAAATAAAATAAAATAAAATAAAATAAAATAGTTACATGTGGGCCACATTCTAGAGGTGGCCCAGATGTCAGAAGGTCTAAGAGAAATAATTTGCTTTGTCATGTTTGCCTTCAGCTCTTGGGGGTGAGTACTGCTGACCTGGCTGCTCTGAACACTCTTGTTTGACAAGAAAACCTACTTTCTTTGACTGCCAGTGTATGCCAATTCACAGTGGCTCTCCATGAGTTCTCCAGCCTGTATCAGTAGAATGGGACTCTTGAGATAGGTAGCCCTGTGGATTGAGCAGCTACTCAGTTCTTATTTACCCTCTCCAATATAAAGGTGTACATTTTTGTGGTAACTTTAGTATTATAAGCCAATTTAATGAATAACCTGGGTAGTACATGTTCATTCAGTTGGTTGTGTTCTACAGAACACTGAGTAATATGTCCATTGCCTTTCCTAAAATATATAGCTGACAGCAAAAGGAAAGTAAAGAAATACACAGGGCAAAATTTTGTTTCTAGAGGCAAATTTGTCATAAAATACAAAGTACTTGGACAGTGTCTTAAAAATGAACTTGGAAGTTTACAGCATGACCTACCAGGTTAATATAATAAATCTCTGTAATACTTCTAGAAATATCTGCATATTATTTTGGGTCTTATGAAGCCTAGTCCTACTGGAACGTGCAGTTGCTAACATGAAATAAAGGTACAGGATGTACTTAATAAGCAAAGAAGTGACATTTCCATTGTTGGTTATCTTCTTTTATCAGTGCAGACTGTGTTCTGTAATATGGAAGTGAAGTTGTGTGAAAATAATACCATCATTTGGCTATTTCCTCCAAATTGAAGCATCCTTTCCTCCAGAGAAGACAACTCAATAAGACTGAGGAAATGAAGAAGGATCACAAGGCTCAAAGATCAAAGCCCCAAGACTTATAGACCATCTCTCCAAGGTTACAGAAGCAGCAAGCAATTTCTATGAGATATAATACTCTTCAGAGGCTCTTCCTGCAATTTGGAAAGGGAACGCCAAGGCTGCCATCTTCCTGAGTTGTCAACCCTGCTGATGTGCACTACTTAAGTGATACAGCTACCTTTGAGTCATCCACACTTCTGTAAATAAATCCTCACCCATATTCTGTAAGTCACTCCAAAAATTCATTGAATCTACTTGGGTGAAATCTTTCTTTGAACTGTGGGCAGTGCCCAATATCTGGTAAATAATGTGCTTGTTCATAGCTGTCCAATCATGGTCACCCAACAGAAACTGAACATACCATATGTTTCACGTGGATTGATGTAAATTTTCAATAGAATTTAAATCGCTTGTCCTCTCATTTACTTTTAGAATTAAGCATGTGCAGGAACACATGTACCCTCCTTCCCATCCTCACAGCCTTGATTATGTCTTTATAAGCAGAAGACAGAAGCAGATGGCAGAAACTGTAAATTTTTATAAACAGATTCTGAGACCACAATATTATTCTAGCAAGACAAAACAACAACATCATCATCAACAACAACAACAACAACAACAACAACAACAACAACAAACTGCAAAGAGCTCGCTACCCGCCATGTCCTGTAGGGCCCTTCCAGGACAGGCTAGTGACTAGGTTCGAAGTTCCCGCCAGCGGGTGCTCAGTGCTGTAGAGAGAAACTGTTGGCGGGGAAAGAGACAGGAGACAGAGATGCGTTGGAGCAAGACGAGACCCTATCAAGCTCCATTTAATCTTTAATGTTACATATTTTTAAACACTTTTGGGTGGGAAATGGCAGAGGGAGGGGAAATTCATAATCTAACCAGACGTCACACACATAATTATATGTCATTGTTGTCCCAGGACTGTAGGCGTTTCAGAACAGGAAGTCTAATCCCTAGCTGGGGGCAGTGACAATGGGGAGGAAACAAAGGGAGGCCTGCTGGAGCTGGAACACCTTGATTTGCTAATTAAGCCAAGCCTGACTATCTAATTAAGACAGTCTGGTCTCTGGCAGGAAGGAATGCCTGCTGTGGAAATCTGAGACACTATGGCTAGCAAAATAGGTAGCAGAATATGTCAAGGCCAAAGCCTTTGTCTCTGACAACAAACCATACCACTCATGTCATTGGATCAATACGGATCTCATCAATAGGTGGGAATATTTCTAGCAGTTGACTAAAAATGTAAATCAGTAGTGATCTGAAGTTAATAATATATTTACTTGTCTCTATCCTCACATATAAAAATAATTAAATTTTGGCAAAGAAATTTACACAGAAAAAATAATAACCAATGGAATATATTTGTTTATAAAAATAGAACTGAGTATGGGAATGGTTTACCTAACATAAGGAAACATTGAAAAAAAATCAATCAAATAAACAAAATAAGCTCATGTAACCACTCACATGAGGATTCCTGTTCAGGTTTTTAGAATTGGAAACAGAAGATCCTACTCCATTCAGGACACACACATATACACACACACACACACACACACACACACACACACACCTTTGTATTCAAATAAAAGTAAGAAGCTCACAGAACTGAGAGATGAAGGGGAAAAATAAGATATGTGGCATTTGTTTATAACATTAGAGTTTAGGTTAGGATCTATAGACTGGTAAAATAATAATAAGCTAGCAGATTGTCAAATTATCAAAAGAAAAGAAACCCAAAAAAACCCCAAACATTTACAGAGGTTGGTGGGATTCAGCCAATTGCTGCAGCAACTTTGGAATTGTCACAATACTAAAAGTAGATCGTCCATACAACCCAGTTATATCACTGACACGTGTCCCAGGCCTCAAAATACTATCCTGAAAATACTTTTTCTGCCAAATTCTTTGCTACTCCACTCAGCATAGCTGTGAGCTTGAAAAAAGTTTTTCCAATGATGCATGTAAGATGTAACTGGGGTAGATATACACAATGAAATGATATTTAGCTATGAAGAAAAATAAAATTATGACAATTTCTGGCAAACATATGGACTAGAAAATATTATACTGAGTGAGAAAATTGAGAACCAGAAAGACAAAGACCCCAATTTCTCCCTTGTTTGTGGATCCTTGCTCTGGTCTTTAAGTGTTACTGTATAACCTAGAATAATCACAGACATCAGGAAAGTAAAAAGAGATCAGGCAGAGAACTCCAAAGATGGGAGAATATTAAGACACTGGCACTACAAAGGAGGAAATATGAAAAATAAAAGGGTTTTTGGGGAGAGTGGGAAGAAGAATAAATCATATTAAAGATGCTTGAAAAAGCCACAGAAAATATATTACTTTATGTTTGATTTACATACACATATTCACAAACGCACACACACAGTGATTATACTACACACCTCAGGGATGTGAACTTGAGGAATTAAGCTGGAAATGAGCTGGACATCTTATTTTTGTAGAGTATGGAGATGTTACAGAAATTCACAATAGTCAAAAGCTAGAGAAAAGTGAAGGTGTAGTGTCCAACCCTAAGTGATAAATAGAGTGCTCCTATGCCTAACTCTCAGAGACTATTGTAGAAGAGGGGCTGGAAAGATTGTAAAATATAGAGAACTATGATATCTGCTGTGAAATTACATAGTCCACGTGTAATAGGAAAACTGCACCAATGGATCTCAACAGCTTTATTGTCTAAATAATACCAACGGAATAAAAACACCAATCCATGTGTTAACACAAATGACTGAAATCTGACAAGAGGTCACTCCTATATTAAGTGTTACAGACTGCTGAGGTTGGAAGAGCTAGTCTTCTTCAGTGTTGAGCCCCCTGATAGGTTATTCAATCCCAATTGGTCATATATAAGCACATGTGCTTCTGAATAACACTAAAAGAATTCTGAAGGTTCTCTCTCTCTCTCTCTCTCTCTCTCTCTCTCTCTCCCTCCCTCCTCCTCCTCCTCTTCCTCTCCTCTTCTTCCTCCTCCTCCTTCTCCTCTCCCTGTCTGTGTGTTTCTTTCTCTTTGTGTGTATACTTGTGCATTTATGCCTTAATGGTTGAGAAAGTCATGAATTTGAAGATTGACTACAACACAGGAGGAGTTTCAGAAAAGAAGGAAGAAAGAGGGAATGCCATGTAAATTTAAGTTAAAAAAATTAAAAAATCAAACAAAAAGATGATTATGCCAGTCAGATCTGCTAAATCAAATAATGATCAATGTTTATTAGCCATACAGAAAAAGTATCTTAAATTAAAAGGTTTCCTGGACATTGACCAAATATTTTATACTGATACCTATAAAAACCTGACAAAGGACAAAAATTGCTGATCAATTTCATTTACTAAAATATATACAAATTTTTTCAATGAAGTTTCTACAAACCAAATAAAACAGGGTCAAAGAGGTCATCTACCATGACCAAGTACGTTTCATCTCATAGATGGAGGGATGGCTTAATATATGTATATCAATAAATGTAATCTATTTTGTAAACAAACTGAAAGAAAAAAAACCACATGATCATCTCATTAGATGTATAAAAGGCCTTTGAGAAATCCAACACCCCTTCATGGAAAAGTCCTGGTAGAAAAGATTAGGGATATAAGTGGTATATTTCAACATAATAGAAGCAGTTTATAAGCCCACAGACAACATCAATATAAATGGCGAGAAATTCAAAAACAATTCTGTTGAAATCAGAAATAAGATTGTCAACTCACTCATACCTATTCAATATAGTTCTTAAAGTCTTAGTTTGAGCAATAATACAACAGAAGGGATCAAGGGAATGTAAATAGAAATGAAGGGATTCAAAGTATTTTTATTTGCAGATAATGTGACAGTATACATAAATGACTATAAAATTCTACCAGAAAATTTCTACAGCTGATGAAACACTTTCATCAATGTAGCTGATTCCAAAATTAACTCTCAAAATTCAGTAGCTTTCCTATATAAAAATAAAAAACAGACTGAAAAAGAAAACAAGAAACAACTTTTTTTATAATAACTTCAAATAATATAAAATATCTCAAAGTAACTCTAACAAAGCCAGCAAAAGCCTTTTACAAAAAAATTAAAACTTCAAATCTTTGAAGAAAGAAATTGAAAAAGATATCAGAAGATGGAAAGATCTTCCATACAAATGGATTAGTAAGATTAACATAGTAAAATGGCCATCATTCAAAAGCAATCTATATATTCAGTGAAATTCTCATCAAAATTCCAACATATTTCTTCACAAAAAATTCAAAGGACATTTTTTAGTTTCATATGGAAGCATACAAAAAGTCATTTTTGGTGCAGTAATTAAGACCCCAAATGACAGATATTTTATGTACTCATTTATATGTGGATATTAGCTGTTGAGGTTTTAGTAATTACCATACTTATAACCACAGAGGTTAGGTATAAAGGAAGGGACTGAGGTGAAGACTTGACCACTCTAGAATGAGGAAATGGAATCAGCATAATGGAGACAGTTTTTCAGTATACTTTGCCAAATTTCTTATGCTTCTTTGAAGTTCCAGAGATTTTAAAATTTACTAGAAGTATTTGGAAAGAGCATACCACAATTCTTATAATTTTTCATATCTGCTCTTTACCATAGAGCCATAGACATAGACACATAAGAAAATTTATTTGCAGATAATATGATTACATAATAAGTAATCATAAAAATCCACCAGGAAATTCCCCCAACTGGTAAACACTTTAACCCACATAGTGGAAATGTGGAGCATATTGACTCTGCAGTTTTCTGTACAGAATTATCACTAGTTTCCCTCTTAAACTTGAAATTTTAAAATGTAATTTTAGAGTGTCAGCAATATTTCATAATCAGCCTAAAGCTGATTGTATTTATGCTTATATTTTACATTGCACCCCTAATAAAATTATTGATGTACTCCTGCAAAATCATTAGTTTAATCTGCTTTTCATGTAAGGTGCAGTAATTACTAATGTAAGGGATGAATTCAACTTGACAGTCTTAAGCAATGTTCAGAATGGGCAGTGTTCACTGTGTGTAACCTCAGGGTATAAGGATTTGAGTTAAAGTGTGAAGGATATTTTTGTTTATAGCTGAAATTGGCTTGACACAATATTATAACTATTTACTATTGGTGAATGCAGTGAAAATATAGTCTTAATGAATAAACAGTTGTTTAAAAACCAAGCATTTGGGGCTTAGTAGAAGCTAAAATATTTTCTCTACCTAGTGAATTAAATGTTATAGTTTAAGAATTGTTTGCATAAATAGAATTTTGGAAATTCATGAATTTAATAAGAAAAATGTTCATCATTTGGTAGCAGTCTCATTATAATAACTTTTTTGAATCAAATATTAGACAAATATTAATTCAGTGACTATGTTCTTTATCTTAATAATGTTATAAACTTGCAAATACCTCTATTTTCTTTACTGAAATTGTATTATCTCTAAAAACTGACACAGCAGTGTGTAGAGATACATCAGAGTCTGTAACAAGGGTTATAGAACTCAGATTATCTAAAGAACACTTAGTTTAATTGAAAAATGCAAAAAATGAATGTTACATGCATATGGCATAAATGTAGTCACTGTTATACGCCAACACTAAGCTCCCTAGACATTAAACCAGAGTTAAGTGTAGCCAACAGTTGGAGCAGGGAGAACCTTTTTCCTTTTCTTTCTCACTAAAGTATGAGAACATGAGTACTGTGATGGATATTAGCTGAATTATTCTTAGTCCACAGAGCCCAAAGAAAGTGAGGTGGAAGACAGAGCACCTTCTGAGGATCAGCAGTGGGTGATAATTGGCTTCATGATATTTGTCTCCTTAGTTACTGCTCATATGTGAAGGGGAGAACTATGCAGGAATGGTGTGGGCAGAGCTTCCCATCATGACCTCACCCTTGTGAATACATACATGTAATCATTAAGGAGTCTGAAGCCTGGAGTAAGTACAAGATCACCTTCATCCTTTATTTACAACTCACCTGAGGTGAAGAGATACTTAGATCTTTTCATCAAAACTTATCAATATACCTGATGAAGTAGAAAAGGAAAGGATTTATTTCTGTGTACAAAGAGCTAACATATTATAACCTTGCTATATTGTTTATATTTTCTGTGTTTGGTTGCTATATATGTGTGTGTGTGTGTGTGTGTGTGTGTGTGTGTGTGTGTGTATATACATACATACATATATATATATATATACATATATATTAAGAAAAATGTTTCCATTGTATAAGATTAGTTCAGTTTATTACTCACAAAATAATCATAGAAATTTTGAGTCCAGGTTTAGGATATTTCTAAATAGGCTTGAGCAGTCTGCTTCAATTTTTGACTTTAGTTTATAGTTATGACAGCTGAGGTGGTGGGGTGTTTAGTGAACAAATTTGAATAATGGAGTTTGGTTTTACACAACAGAAGAAAAGAAAAAACAATAAAAATAAGGTTACTTCTTGGTAGAAAATACTGAGTAACATGTTTGGCTTCCCTGGGTTCCAGACACACATGTGGTACACAGATATATATGCAGATAAACACTTAGATACATAAAAATATTAATTTAAAAATGTTGTTCATGGGTCAACTGGCCACAACTTCTAAAATATCACCACCCAAGGATTGGGAACTGTGGCTATAAAAAATTCTGTCCACTAATATTCCCACATCTATGGTTGAGATTTAGGCTGTACCTTGATTTGTTAGCATTTGGCAGATTCTACTATTGACTTCAAGCACATTTACAAATCTATGAACAATATTTCGTGAACATATAGTATAGAAGTACTAATGTTAACCCAGGAGGGAAACTGTAAGATCATTTCACTTGTTCCACATATATAGTAAACAGAACATTGTGGCACACAACTTCAAACCTAGCCCTATGGAGGCAGAGGCAGGGGATCTCTATGATTTTCAGGGAAGATTGATCTACGTTGGCATTTGAAAGTCATCTAAATCAACATGAGACCATATAAAAAGAAATTAGTAATATTAAATTTCTAACAACTCAGAAAAAACTAACAACTAAACATGAAACAGTCTACATTTTTCTGACTAAAATGAATTGAATGAACATTAATTTTAATCCCTGTCTTATTTAGTTACTACCTTTTTGTAAGTGGGAAATTACTTTACTCTCTTATGCAACATCAAATTATATTTCTAAATTCAATATTATACTTTAATATGTAAAACATAACCAATGAAAGAGTGGATGAGATTAGTGACTGCAGATTGTGTGTGTGTGTGTGTGTGTGTGTGAGAGAGAGAGAGAGAGAGAGAGAGAGAGAGAGAGAGAGAGAGAGAGAGAGAGAAACATATATATGACATGTGCATCTATATGTATGCATGATAGAGAATTACACATTCCCGGAAATACTAATCTCTCTAGCAATTATGTGGGTCAAAGCAAACCCTTTCTATATAGAGTTTTATTTAATCCTTTGATTTAAAATAGGATTTTTTTTTCTCCCCTAGGAAAATAGCTAAGTAGTTGGTAGAACATTTTCTGAACAAGAGACTAGTTGACTCTAAACTTTACTATAATCTATGCCTGGAAAGTTTGTTAGTCTATAAGTTGTTACAAATAAAATAATATTCATTGATATACAACCATTGTGTACTCAAAAATTGCTTGCTTTTTATTGAAATACTGAATATTATATATTTACTCCTGCATGATAATCATATTTATGTTTTGTTCACTACAAATCCAGCATAGTTAGAATTGCATTTATAGAGTAATTAGTTATAACACATAAACAAGTTACTGAATTACTCTTGAAGCATATTTCTGAAAGAGTGCAATAACTTCTTCTTACTAATGAGAACGCAGTTTGTGACCTGCATATTTCATTACTAGAAATTATACGCTGTCTAATTTCTCCTAAGTGAGCACAATAAAAATAAGTTCTAGGAATAACTGTAACAAGCTAATTTCAATGAGTTCTGCCGGATTCTCCTCTCAGTGTATACAGGAATTCAGTAGATAAGATAAAAAATCAATAAGGGCCTTTCCCAGTTCGCTCATGAGCTCATGCTAATATCCCTCTATTCATAATAGGTGTCAGACTTTCAACAGAAATCCTCCGGAAAGTTCCTATAAAATAAGGATTTGAGTATTGAGGAACAAGTGTTATTAGTCCACATTGTAAAATAAAAAGGGAAATCATAAACCAAGATCAGACGATCAAATTTTGAGTAAAAGAATACTGGCTAAAACATAAGAAATGGAGAGTGGAAGAGGCTAGTGATTGTAGCTTTCGAGGTCAGACTATAGACTTGTTGAAGATAAAGGTTTACAATCATCAGAAAAGGCAAGGTAGATAATAACATTTTGAAGCATAGTAATAATTTCCTTTCTTTTAGTAGGTCCTGACATATTCCCACTTCTACCTTTACTGCTGTGGGAAGATGAATCAACTAATTTTAAGGATACTTACCAATTTATCCCCACAAGTTTCTACTTTATACAAGTGCACAAATATGAGTTTCTACATTAGTCGTAATGCAAGAAATATGTGAAGAGTATTAAGTGCTTTGTCTGTCACTTTTCATTGTTTTGTCAAAACATTTGCAATACACAAGAGATAAGATTTATTTTAACACATGGTTTTAGAGATTTTAGTTGATGGTCAATTGGGTCCATTGTGAGCCATGGTGATGTAGAACATGATGGGAGTACCAGGCACAAATGCTCACTAAGAAGCAGTTCCACTCACTGAGAAAACTCAGCAGAGAGCACATTATCCTGTCCTGCGCCTTTTATTTTTCTAACTGGTTCACAAAGGATTTAATAGCAGTTATCTGAATATCTGAAAGAGTTAATTTTCTTGCCCTAAAAATGTATTATTATTATTATTATGTATTAGAACAAATATTGGATTCAGCACATTCTAGGCAAGAGTTCTACTAATAATCTACATTCAACTACCATTTTTTAGTTTCTAAAGTTTGAGACAGATGACCAGGTTAGCCTTGGACTCATTCTGTAGAACAATATGCCTTGAATGTGTCATATTTCTGCTTTCACTCCTGAGCAGCAGGGATTACAGGCCTGTGCCAGACCCTGCTCAAGCTTTTAGTTCATGTGCTAATTGCTTCTGGAAACATTCTTATGGACTTATTTAGAAACTGAATCACTAACTATTTTGGCATCCCTTAACCCAGTCAAGTTGGCACATCAAATTAACCTCCCCAATGGTGTCAGTATCTTAAACACAATGAGTCAACATTTAAAGAAGGTATCAGCTTACAGCAAAATTATGCTCATAGCTATTTAACAGCAATCTTCCTAAATAAATTAAAGCCTTGTAAATGATATATTATTATTAGACATTTTATATTTGCAGACCAAGCTTGTTTATATTACTTCTTGGAACTAATTAATAAATACTAGCCAACTTCTACTGTATCTCTCTAGTAAAATCTGAGAAATATAGTTGAATGTAAAAAGAGTCAACAATGTAAAACATGGACTGAGAATGCAGGTCATTTGCACAGAATGCATGAAACCGTAGATTCAGTCCATACTATATATATGTTGTGGTGGTAACTACCTGTAATCTTAGCTTTTATGGGTAGAATCAGGAGGATCAGAAGTTTGAGGCTATCCTTGGTTACACAGTGACTTTGAGAACAGCCTGAAGTTCATGAGACACTATCTAATTTTTTTGTTTGATTATTTTTTGTTTAGAGTTCTTCACCAACTTTACAAGAATTGTTAAGATTTATTAAGGTTGAATTATTTATAAGTTTCATGTTAGCAGTTGTCCTTTCAATATTTTGAAATACCTCATAGATCTCACACATAAAATGCCTTTTGCAATTTTGTACCTTAGTAAGGCCATCTGGGGAATGATTTTAATATGTGAATATATATAAAACTTGATTTTTCATAAGTTGTCTTGGTGTTCCCATCAACATGAACAAAGATTTTCTCTCTCCCACTCCGTCTTCCTCTCCTTATTTTTCCTTTCCTTCTCCTTTTCTCCCCCCTTCCCTTCTCTCTTTCTGTCTCTCTGTCTCTGTCTCTCTCTCTCTCACACACACACACACACAATTTAGAATGACATCTTATTCAATCGCATTTGTAATCAAGTCTTTGATGCACATATAAAATTTTAGAACACATTCATCTCATGACTTCTGGTCGCAATAATTTAAGAGTAGGACAATCATTCATTCTTTCCATTTGGGGATTTATGTGGCTGAAACTGGTCCTAAGTAGTTAGGAAAAACCCTGGACTCCTCCACCTTCTGCCTCTACTTCTGAAGTGCTGGGTTTACAAGTAAGACATCACACCTGGAAGTGAAAAACTCTCCTTTATTGTGTAATTATATTATCTAAAAGTTACAATGTTGATTACAAATGCGCACCCTTTATACAGCATCAGAGGGAGGATGAGGAACAAAAGGAGGAGGAAGAGGAAGAGGAAGAGGAAGAGGAAGAGGAAGAGGAGGAGGAAGAGGAGGAGGAAGAGGAGGAGGAAGAGGAATAGAACAAGAAAAGAACACACATTTTGAAATTCTTTCAGAACTTTTACACATAGGACTTTCAGTGAATAGTGAGTGATATAGTCTTTGAAATGTCTGGAATATTTTAAGAGTAAACAATACACATATCTTGCTTCTCAAAAAGTTGTGGAAAAGATGTTTATATATGCCATGGGTCTAAATAATGTGTAGAATTTCAGGAAAAATGTCAGAGATATAACCTGATGCTAACTGAGAGTCTCACATAGTAAGCACTACCTGGGAACTTTGCTGGTTCCACCGGTCAAATATTCTCTTTGTCTTTTCTTACTCTGTCAAGTCAAATATATGGGCACATTTCTCTGAAAAATTCCTGTTGATTGAATCCTGGAGCTTTGATAAGCTTAGTGACAGAACTTCAAGCAAAAAATATCTGAGGGGAAGCGTTGTAAAAGGTGTCACTTTTCATTCTAGAAGCCACCATCTGGCGAAATGTAAGACAGCTTTTCTCAAGTCATAGCTACCACCTCATTACAAATGCTTCTTTAGTGCTACTCAGCTGCTCATTTGTCTCTCTTCTCTCCACCTGCACATCCTCTTGGACAAAATTTTAATAATGGTTGTCCCTTTTCCCAGCCCTATATGTGCCAAGCTCTGGACAGCTTGTGAAAGGCTTTGTTTCAAAGTTAAATGAGAATTTGGCCAGGATTTAGCTGCCATGGAGACATCCTAGATTTTCTTTCATTCCAGTACACATTTGTCTAAACTGAACTCCTTTTTTTATTCTTCTTCACAGCACCTCCCTTCTCCCTGATTTAGGCTACCCCTCTCACTTTTTTTTCTTTATTTGCTACTATTCATTTGACGTAATTTAAGAAGGTCTAGTATTTGAGGTCTGCATATTTACTTATTAACTCTCTATGTTTATGTGTTCTAGCATTCTTTATAACTAGGCTTTATTTCTTTTAGAAACCTCAAAACTGACTTAACCTACTTTATTTCTGTCCAATGGTTGAGCACCAGTGTTTGCACTGAAATCTCAGTTAATATTCTTTAGACATTTGCCCTACTCATGGTCAATGAGCCTATGCCTTGCTTTATTTCACAATAACTTTAAATTGAGATTCATTACCATTTAGAAGTTTTGTTGACCTAATCTGACAAATACACAGTGGTGGAAACCTTTTCACCCCTTAGGCCTCTCATTCCTGCATTATCTTAACACTGTTATGTTACTAGCTTTGATTTACCTCTGAATCCCCTATTTCATCTAATCTCAATTCTACCATACAGAATGATTTTTAGCTAGCAATATGGTAACCCCGAATGAAGGGCTGATGCAATGTGTATGCAAATATAGTGGAGAACATCACAAACTAGATCTAGCATACTGCAAAACAGAGCCAACTCCTGAGCCTAAACAGTAATCCTCAATTTAGCTATCTTTCTAACTTAGACTCTATCCATTGTGGAGCTTGCTTCATTTCTCAGTTTTGCTTATGTTTCTGACTTGCCATATCCACTATCCACAATTCAAATGGGCTTCTGGGACCTGGAATCTTAGGAAATCTTTGCTTCAATCTTAAAGATATTTAGATCTCAGCTCTGCCACTTTCTTTTGAAAAATATCCTGCTGCTCTGGGCCAAGCAAAGCTGTCCTGAGCAGCCTGCTACCCCAGGGGGACCTCCACTGGCCTGCCACTTTCCTACCCTCATTCACCAGACTCGAGGCCCCTGATCCATACAGAACTAGTCTTTAACCATAACACCTCATCAGAGGCCTACCACAGTAGTACCATTGAGGTTAACCCACCTCCCAATACCCATTACAACAAGAACATCCAGGGACCATAACCAACCTGACAGCTTAAGATCCTCGAAAGAACACAATCAACAAGAGCCAGGGTAATATGTCACCTCCAAAGCACAGGTACCCTACTACAGCAAGACCTGGATATCTTAACACAAATGATGTGTTAATCATCCTGAGTTCAATTCCCAGCAACCACATGGCATTTTACAACCATCTTTAATGGTTTCTGATGTCCTCTTCTGGTGTGTTTGAAGACAGCTACGGTGTACTCACATACACAAAATAAATAAATCATAAAAAAATTCTCACCTTATTGAATCACCATTCCTTAAAAACAAACAGACAAACAAACACACAAACCACAAAGTGAGGAAATCCTGGACATGGAAAACCTAGGTAAGAGAACAGGAAAAACAGACACATGCATCACTAACAGAATACAGGAGATAGAAGAGAATCTCAGACATAGAAGATTCAATGGAAGAAATTGTCAAAGAAAATGTTAAATCTAAAATATTCCTGACACAAAACATTCAGGACATATGGGATACCATGAAAAGACATAACCTAAGAATAATAGGAATATAAGAAGGTGAAGAGCCCTTGATCCAAAGCCCAGGAAATATTCTCAACAAAATTATATAACAAAACTTTCCCCTCCTAAAGAAAGCTAAACCTATAACATGCAAGAAACATATAGAACACCCATTAGACTGAACCTGAAAAGAAAATACTCCCAGCACATAATAATCAAAGCACAAAATCTACAGAACAAAGGAAAAATATTAAAAGCAGCATGATAAAAAGGGCAGGTAACATACAAAGGCAGACCTATCACAATTATTCCTGAGTTCCCAACTGAAATTCTAAAAGCTATGAACAGATATCTTGCAACCTATAAAAAACCACAAATGTCAACATAGACTACAATACTCAGTAAAACTCTCAATCACCATAGATAGAGAAAATAAGGTATTTCAAGACAAATCCAAACTCAATTTCTATCTACAAGTCCAGCCATACAAAAAATACTAGAAGGAAAATTCCAACCTAAGAAGGATAACTACACCCAAGAAAACACAGGAAATAAGTAATTCTATATCAGCAAACCAAGGAAAGCATACATACAAGCACACATGCACACACAGACACAGACACACACACATAAACACACACACACACACACACACACACACACACACACACACACACACACACATTAACACCACCAACATCAAAATAACAGCAAATAACAATTACTTTTAATCAATATCTCTCAACTTCAATGGACTCAATTCCCCAATAAAACGACACAGGCAAACAAAATGGATGTAAAAATAGAATCAATCATTCTGCTGCACACAAGAAATATACCTCAGCAATAAAGATAGACATTACCTCAGATACAAGGGCTAGAAAAAAGATTTCCAACCAAATGGACTCAAGAACAAGCTGGAATAGCCATTCTAACAAATACCTAACAAAATAGAATTTCAATCAAAATGAATCAAAGAAACAGGGACGGTTACTTCATACTTCTCAAAGGAAAAAATGTCTACCAAGATGATATATCAATTCTGAACATCTATGACCCAAACATAAGGGCATCCATATTTGTTAAAGAAACATTGCTAAAGCTTAAATCTCACATTGAACTCCACACATTAATAGTAGGAGACTTCAACACCGCACTCTCACCAATTGAAAGGTCATCCAGACAAAAACTAAACAGAGAAATAATGAATCTAACAGACATTATTAATCAAATGGATCCAAGAGACATCTGTAGAATATTTTATCCAAACACAAAAGAATATACCTTCTTCTCAAAACCTCAAGATCCTTCTCCAAAATTGACCACATAATCAGTCACAAAGCAAGCCTCAAAGATACAAGAAAGTTGAAATAATGTCTTGTATCTTAGACCACCATAAATTACAGCTGGTCATCATCAACAACAGAAACACTGGAAAGCCTACACGCTCATGGAAATTGAATAACTCTACTCACTGATCTTTGGTTCTAGGAAGAGAAAAAGAAGGAAATTAAAGTCTTTCTAGAATTCAATGAAAATGAAGGCACATACCCAAATGTATCAAACAAAATAAAAGTTCATAGGATTAAGTGTCTCCATAAACAAATTAAAAAATTCACATATGAACAATTTAAAAATACACCTGTACGCTCCAGAAAAAATAGAGAAAGACGGAAAGAAAGAAAGAAGAAAGGAAGCAAGGAAAGACAGATAGAAATAGAGAAAGAAATAATTAAAGAAACAATCACTTCAAAGAGGAGTAGAAGGCAGGAAATAATTGAAACCAGGGCTGAAATCAATCAGATAGAAGAAAAGAAAACAAAAATAATCTATAGAACCAAGAGCTGGTTCTTTGAGAAAATCACCAAGATAGACAAACCCTTAGCGAGAAAACTAAGAGACAGAGAGACAGTATCCAAAAAGGCAAAATCAATAATGAAAAGGGAGACACATCAAGTGACACTAAGAAAAAAAAGAAGAATCATTAGGTCTTACTTCAAAGCCTGTACTCTACAAAAGTGGAAAATCTTAATGAACTGGATAATTTTCTAACAGATACCACTTACCAAAGTTAAATCAAGATCAGATAATCTATTTAAACAGCCCCATAACTTCTAAGGAAATAGAAGCAGTCATTAAAATTCTTGAAACCATAAAAAGCCCAGGGTCAGATGACTTTAGTAGACAATTGTACTAGACTTTTAAAGAAGAGCTAATACCAGAACTCTTCAAACTATTCCACAAGGTGGAAACAGAAGAAATACTGCCAAATTCATCCGATGAACCCACAGTCACCCTCATACCTAAATAACACAAGAAATCCTACAGCTGATAAACATCTTAAACAAAGTGGCTGGATACAAAATTAACTCAAAGCAATCAGTAGCCCTCCTTTATACAAATGGTAAACAGGCCAAGAAAGAAATTAAAGAAACATTACCCCTTACAATAGCCACAAATAATACCTTGGTGTAACTCTAACTAAGCCAGTGAAAAATCTGTATGACAAGAACTTCAAGTCCTTGAAGAAAAAATTTGAAGAAGATATGAGAATCTGGAAAGATCTCCCATGCTCATGGATAGGTAGTATTGAAATAGTGAAAAGAGCCATCTTACCAAAACCAATCTAAACAAGCATTGCAATGTCCGCCAGAATTTCAACACACTTTTTTATAGACCTTGAAAGAGAATTTCTCAACTTCATATGGAAAATCAAAAAACACAGAACAGCTAATGCAACCCTACACAATAATAAAACTTTGGAAGGAATCACTATTCCTAACCTCAAGCTGTACTACAAAGCAGCAATGATAAAACTCTACATGGTATTGGTACAGAAACAGACAATGGAATTGAATTGAAGACCTAAAATTGAACCCAAAAAGCTATAGACACTTGAGTTTTGATAAGAAGCCAAAACCATACAGTGGACAAATGAAAGCATCTTCAACGAATGATGCTAGACTAACTGGATGACTATGCATAGAAGAATGAAAATAAGTACATACTTATCACCCTACACAAAATTCACATTTAAATGAAGCAAGGAACTCAACATAAAACTGGATAAACTAAATCTTATGGACTAGAAGTTTGAAATACGCTGAAATACATTGGGACAGCAAACAATTTCCTAAACATAACACCAATTGCTCAGGCTCTAAGATAAACAATTGATAAATGGGTCCTCATGAAATTGCAAAGACCACTATCAAGAGCACAAATTGGCAACCTACATATTATGAAAGTATCTTTAAAAACCCTACAATTGATAGAGGACTGATTGCTGATGGGAGCGCAAATTTGTAAAACTACTCTATAGTCAATTTGGTGGCTTTTCAGAAGATTGAGATTAGTTCTACCTCAAGACCCAGCTATACCACTCCTGTGCATATACCCAAAAGATACTCCAACATCTTACCTATGTTCATAGAAGCTTTATTTGTAATAGACAGAAATTGGAAACAACCTACATGTCTCTCAACTGCAGAATGGATACATAAAATGTGGTATATCTACACAATGAAATACTGTTCCACCATTAAAAACAAGGACATCATGAATTTTGCAGGAAAATGGATGGAATTTGAGAATAACACCCTGAGTATGGTAACCCAGCGCAAAAGTACATGCATGGTATGTAATCACTTATAAGTGGATATTAGCCATAAAATACATGTGCCACAGACCCAAAGAAGCTAATTAAGAAGGAAAGCCCAAGTGAAGAAGCTTGAATCTTTCTTAGAAAGGGAAAACATAATAGTCATAAAAGGCAGATGAGGGAGAAAGCTTAGATGGAGGGGTTATGGTACGTGGAATGGGGGGATTCAGGAAAAAGTGTGGGGAAGGACAGGAAGGATGGCTAGATGGCCATGAAAATGAAAAGAAATCTTTAACTGGCAGGAGTAAGGAGATGGGGACTTCTCCAGGGTGAGACAGAGAATGGGATAAAAGAAGTACAAATGTGGGTAAGCTCTACTATGACTCACTACATTGGGGATGCAGAACATGAAGAGGCCAGGCAGGAATGGAATGATCAAGACATCAACCCACCCACAAAATTTTCAACCCAAAATTTATCCTGTCTTCAAGAAATGCAGGTACGGGGGATGAAGCAGAGTATGAGGATATGGTCAACTAATAGCTGACCCAACTTGAGGCCAATCCCATGGGCAAGCACCATCCCTAACACTATTCATTAATACTCTGTTATGCTTGCAGACAGGAGCATGTCCTCTGAGCGGCGCCACGCAATAGAGGAATCAGACACATACAGACACCCAAAGCCAAACAGTGGATTGAGCTTGGAGACTCCTATGGAAGAATATGAGGAAGGACTGTAGGCCTGGAGAGGATAGGAACTCCACAGAAAGACCAACACAGTCTAATAATCTGGACCCTTGAGGCTCTCAGTCGAAATCACCAACCAAAGTACATACATGGGCTAGACCTAAGCCTTTCTGCTCATATGCAGCAGATGTGGAGCTTGATCTTTGTATAGGTCCTGCACAAATGGAGTGGAAGCTACCCCAAAAGTTGTTGCCTGTATGTAGGATGTGTTCATCCAGCTGGGCTACCTTGATTGTACTCAGTGGGAGAGGAAGAGCCTAGCCTGGCAGGCACTTCAAGTGCCAGGGTGAGGGGGTATACCAGGAATGTCTCCACCCACTCAGAGGAGAATGGTGGGAGAGGATTGTGGCAGAGGGAAAATGGGAGAAGGGCAGTGAGCAGGATGGAAGGTGAATAAGAAAAAAAAAAGGGTTAAATTTAATAATATCAGATATTAATTATATAAAGTAGTAGATGTCATTAAGAAACATTGCTACATATACAAAATATATGATCATATTCATTTACATTACTATCTGTAGTTCTCATTGTATTTAGTTCCTAATGACATTTCACCTGATTTTTACAGTATTCCGTTCTAACCCCATAGTGTGTAATCACAGGAACACTAAGTATCACATGCTCTCTCCTCTTACACCCATGTCATAATTAAGTCATTGACTTGTGCACTGTTTCAATAATTTTCATTTCCTCAACCAAACTGTAGGCTTAGTAAGTACAAGGGTTGTGCAGGAGAGGACTCCCTATACTGTCACCAGTGCTTAGCAAAGTTCTATGACAATGTAGCAAATATAAGAGCTACATGACAGGTGTTGAATAGGAATATACAGTCTTGTTTTGTACTACAGAGAACTTAGATACATATTTGGGATGTATAACTAATTCACTGGGTCGCTAACTAAAGGGTTCACCCACTGTGTTTCTTTGTTTCTGATAAAATGGTTTTCAATTTTTTTCCTTTCTTTTCTTTTTCTTTTCTTTTTTTTTTTTTTTTGATACTTTATTTATGTTTCCAATGTTTCTCACTTTTCAAGTCTCCTCTTTGGAAACTCCATACCCCCTCCCCCTAGCCCGCCTTTATGAGAGAATTCCACCTCCCACCCACATGCCCACAGACTATCGTATTCCCACCTTGATATTCCCCTTTACTGGGACCTCTAACACCAACAGGACCAAGGGCCTCTCCTCCCCCCTGATGGCCAAGAAGACCCTCCTCTGCCACATATGTGGTCCGAGCCATGGGCCCCTACATGTATATTCTTTGGTTGGTGGTCCAGCCTCCAGGAGGACTGGGGGGGGGTCAGGCCAGTTGACACTGTTGCTCCCTCCATGGGGCTGCAAACTCCCTCAGCTCCTTCAGTCCCTTCTCCAACTCCTCCATCTGGGACCTTACTCTCAGTCCAGTGGTAACTGTAAAGTGAAACTTGGGTATTCCAAACTTTTGGGCTAATACCCCCTTATCACTGAGTACATACCATGTTCGTTCTTTTGTGACTGAGTTACCTCACTCAGGATGATATTTTCAAGTTCCATCCACTTGCCTGCAAATTTCATTAAATCTTTATTTTTAAGAGCTGAGTAGTACTCCATTGTGTAAACGTACCACATTTTCTGTATCCATTCTTCTGCTGAGGGACATCTGGGTTGTTTCCACCTTCTGGCTATTATAAATATTGTTGCTATGAACATAGTGGAGCAAGTGTCTTTATTACATGTTGGAGCATCTTTTGGGTATATGTCCAGGAATGGTATAGCTGAGTCCTCAGGTAGTAGTATGTCCATTTTTCTGAGGGTCTGACAAACTGATTTCCAGAGTAGTTGTACAAGCTTGCATTCCCAACAAGAATGGAGGAGTGTTCCTCTTTCTCCACATCCTCGCCAGCATCTGCTGTCACCTGAGTTTTTGATCTTAGCCATTCTGACTGGTGTGAGGTGGAATCTCAGACTTGTTTTGATTTGCATTTCCCTGATGATTAAGGATGTTGAACATTTGTTTAGGTTATTCTCAGCCTTGTGAATTTCCTCAGGTGAGAATTCTCTGTTTAGCTCTGTTCCCCATTTTTTGATAGGGTTATTTGGTTTTCTGGAGTCTAACTTCTTGAGTTCTTTGTATATATTGGATATTAGCCCTCTATTGGACGTAGGATTGCTTAAGAACTTTTCCCGATCTGTTGGTTGCCATTTAGTCGTATTGACAGTGTCCTTTGCCTTACAGAAGCTTTGCAATTTTATGAGGTCCTGTTTATCGATTCTTGATCTTAGAACATAAATCATTGGTTTTCTTATCAGAAACTTTTCCCCTGTTCAAGGTGTTCAAGATTTGTCCCCACTTTCTCTTCTATTAGATTCAGTGTATTTGGTTTTATGTGGAGGTCCTTGTTCCAGTTGGACTTGAGCTTTGTACAGGAGGATAGGAATGGATCAATTCTCATTCTTCTATATGTCGACCGCAAGTTGAACCAACATCATTTGCTGAAAATGCTGTCTATTTTACACTGGGTGATTTTAGCTCCTTTGTCGAAAATCAAGTAACCATGAGCGTGTAGGTTCATTTCTGGGTCTTCCGTTCTATTCTATTGCTCTACCTGCCTGTCACTGTACCAATAACATGCAGTTTTTATCACTACTGCTCCGTAGTACAGCTTGAGTTCAGGAATGCTGATTCCCCCAGAAGTTCTTTTGTTGTTGAGACTAGCTTTTGCTATCCTGGTTTTTTTTTTTTTTTTTTTTTTTTTTTTTGTTCCAAATGAATTTGAGAATTGATCTTTCTAAGTCTATGAAGATTTGAGTTGGAATTTTGATGGGGATTGCACTGAATCTGTAGATTGCTTTTGGCAGGATGGCCATTTTTACTATATTAATACTCCCAATCCATGAGCATGGGAGATCTTTCCACCTTCTGAGGTCTTCTTTGATTTCTTTCTTCAGAGACTTGAAGTTCTTGTCATACAGATCTTTCACTTGCTTGGTTAGAGTCACACCAAGATACTTTATATTGTTTGTGACAATTGATAAAGGTGTCATTTCCCTAATTTCTTTCGCAGCCTGTTTATCCTTCGAGTATACAAGGCTACTGATTTGTTTGAGTTAATTTTATATCCGGACACTTTGCTAAGTTGTTTGTTTATCAGCTGCAGCAGTTCTCTGGTGCAGTTTTTCAGGTCACTTAAGTATACGATCATATCATCTGCAAATAGTGATATTTTGATTTCTTCCTTTCCAATTTGTATTCCTTTGACCTCCTTTCCTTGTCTAATTGCTCTAGCTACAACATCAAGTACTACATTGAGTGGATAGGGAGAGAGAGGGCGGCCTTGTCTAGTCCCTGGTTTTAGTGGGATTGCTTCAAGTTTCTCTCCATTTAGTTTGATGCTGGCTACTGGATTGCTGTATATTGCTTTTTACTATGTTTAGGTGCTTTTTACTATGTTTAGGTATGGGCCTTGAATTCCTGACTTTTATCATGAAGGTAAGCTAAATTTTGTCAAATGCTTTTTCAGCATCTAATGAAATGACCATGTGGTTTTTTTTTTGTTTTTTTGTTTTTTGTTTTTTTTTTGAGTTTGTTTATGTAGTGGATTACATTGATGGATTTCTGGGTATTGTACCATCCCTGGGAGGAAGCCTACTTGATCATGATGAATGATCATTTTGATGTGTTCTTGGATTTGGTTTTCAAGAATTTTATTGAGTATTTTTGCATCGATATTCATAAGGGAAATTGGTCTGAAGTTTTCTTTCTTTGTTGCGTCTTTGTGAAGTATTGGTATCAGTGTAATTGTGGCCTCATAGAAGGAATTGGGTAGTGTTCCTTCTGTTTCTATTTTTGTGGAATAGATTGAAGAGTATTGGTATTAGATCTTCTTTGAAGGTCTGATAGAATTCTGCAGTGAACCCATCAGGTCCTGGGCTTTTTTTGGTCAGGAGACGTTTAATGACTGCCTCTATTTCTTTAGGCACTATGGGACTGTTTCGATGGTTTATCTGATCCTGATTTTACTTTGGTATTTGATATCTGTCTAGATAATTGTCCATTTCATCCAGATTTTGCAGTTTTGTTGAGTATAGGCTTTTGTAGTAGAATCTGATGATTTTTTGAATTTCCTCAGAATCTGTTGCTATGTCTCCCTTTTCATTTCTTATTTTGTTAATTTGGATACTGTCTCTGTGTCCTCTGATTAGTCTGGCTAAGAGTTTATCCATCTTGTTGATTTTCTCAAAGAACCAACTCCTGGTTTTGTTGATTCTTTGTATAGTTCTTTTTGTTTCTACTTGGTTGATTTCAGCCCTGGGTTTGATTACTTTCTGCTTTCTAAATCTCTTGGGTGCATTAGCTTCTTTTTGTTCTAGAGCTTTCAGGTGTGCTGTTCAGCTGCTAGTGTATGCTCTCTCCAGTTTCTTTTTGGAGGCACTCAAAGGTATGAGTTTTCCTCTAAACACTGCTTTCATTGTGTCCCATAAGTTTGGGTATCCTGTACTTTCATTTTCATTAAAACCTAGGAAGTCTTTAATTTCTTTCTTTATTTCTTCCTTGACCAATTATCATTGAGTAGAGCAGTGTACACCTTCCATGTGTATGTGGGCTTTCTGTTGTTATTGTTGCCATTGAAGATCAGACTTAATCCGTAGTGATCTGATAGGAGGCATGGGATTATTTCAATCTTCTTGTATCTGTGGAGGTTTGCTTTGTGACCGATTATATGGTCAATTTTGGAGAAGGTACCATGAGGTGCTGAGAAGAAGGTATATTCTTTTGATTTAAGATGAAATGTTCTATAGATATCTGTTAAATCCATTTGGTTCATAACATCTGTTAGTTTCACTGTGTCTCTGTTTAGTTTGTGATTCCAAGATCTGTCCATTGATGATAATGGGGTGTTGGAGTCTCCTACTATTATTGTGTGCGGTGCAATGTGTGCTTTGAGCTTTAGTAAAGTTTCTTTTAAGAATGTGGTTGCCCTTGCATTTGGAGCATAGATGTTCAGAATTGAGAATTCTTCCTGGTAAATTTTTCCTTTGATGAGTATGAAGTGTTCTTCCTTACCTTTTAAATGACTTTTGGGTGAAAGTAGATTTTATCTGATATTAGAATGGCTCCTCTAGTCTGTTTCTTGGGATTATTTGCCTGCAAAATTGTTTTCCACCCCTTTACTCTGAGGTAGTTTTTGTCTTTATCATGGAGATGTGTTTCTTGAATGCAGCAAAATGCTGGGTCCTCTTTATGGATCCAGTCTGTCAGTCTATGTCTTTTTATTGGGGAACTGAGTCCATTGATGTTAAGAGATATTAAGGAATAGTGATTGTTGATTTCTGTTATTTTCAATGTTACTTTTAGGTTTGTGTGACTATCTTCTTTTCAGTTTGTTGAAAGATTACTTTCTTGCTCTTTCTAGGGTGTAGTTTCCTTCCTTGAGTTGACGTTTACCATCTATTATCCTTTGAAGGGGTGGGTTTGTGGAAGCATATTGTGTAAATTTGGTTTTGTCATAGAATATTTTGGTTTCACCATCTATGTTAATTGAGAGTTTTGCTGGGTATAGCAGCCTGGGTTGGCAGTTGTGTTCTCTTAGGTTCTGTATGAGTTCTGCCCAGTATCTTCTAGCTTTCCTTGTCTCCTGTGAGAAGTCTGGTGTAATTCTGATAGGTCTGCCTTTATATGTTACTTGACCTTTTTCCCTTACTGCTTTTAATATTCTTTCCTTGTTTTGTGTATTTGGTGTTTTCACTATAATGTGACGGGATGAATATCTTTTCTGGTCCAATCCATTTGGAGTTCTGTAAGCTTCTTGTATATTTTTGTTCATCTCTTCCTTTAAGTTAGGGAAGTTTTCTTCTATAATTTTTTTGAAGATATTTACTTGTTCTTTAAGTTGGGAATCTTCACTCTCTTCGATACGTATTATCCTTAGGGTCTGTCTTTTCATTGTTTCCTGGATTTCATGGATGTTTTTGGTTAGGATCTTTTTGCATTTTGTATGTTCTTTTACTGTTGTGTCAATGCTGTCTGTGGTATCTTCTGCTCCTGAGATTCTCACTTCTTTTTCTTGTATGCTGTTGGTTATGCTTGTATCTATGTCTCCTGGTCTCTTTCCTAGGTTTTCTAACTCCAGGGTTGTCTCCTTTTGTGATTTCTTTATTGTTTCTACTTCTGTTTTTAGCTCCTGGATAGTTTTGTTCATTTCCTTCATCTGTTTGATTGTGTTTTACTGTAACTCTTTAATGGATTCTTGTGTTTCCTCTTTAATGGCTTCTAGCTGTTTACCTGTGTTCTCTTGTATTTCTTTAAGGGTGTCATTCATTTATTTCTTAAAGTCTTCTATCATCCTCATGAGAAATGATTTTAAATCTGAGTCTTGCTTTTCTGGTGTGTTGGGGTATCCAGGGCTTGCTGTTTTGGGAAAGCTGTGTTCTGATGATGCTAAGTAGCATTGGTTTCTGCTCCTTATATTATTGCCTTGCCTTTTGCCATCTTGTTAACTCTGATGTCAGCTGATCTTACTCTCTCGGGCTGTGACTTGTCCTTCCTACAGGCCTCTGTATCAAAACTCCTTCAGGACCAGTTCTCTCTTAGAAGTGTTTGGGTTTGTAAAGCTGTGGCACATGGTCAGCTCTGGGGTACAAACAGAAACCAGAAGGATCTTTTTCCCAGCTGTCCCTTGGTTCCTGTGTCTGGATGGCTCTACAATGGTCCATCTTGATCCAGTGAGTTTGAACAGAAGTGGTGGTTTTGCCTATGCTTGAAGGTGGGTCAGCACTCCTGGGATACAAGCTCTCTCCTGGTCCCAGTGAGCAGTGGTGCTTGTCTTATCCCCACTCACAGCTTTTCCATGCTCCTGGGAGGGTAAATTTCTCCTGGCACTGCTTGGCTATGGAACCCTTGTGGCCAGGCAGAGGTCTCCTGCCACAGATGGAAACTGGAAGAGATAAAATGGTTTTCAATGCATTTTCTTTATTCTTCAACTCAATGTTATTATGTCACAATCTCAATCTTTCTACCTATAATTCCCTCTTCCATCTGTTATTTTCTTCAAACCTTGAATTCCAAATCATAAAATCATCTAAAATACCATGTGGAATAAGAAAAAGTTCACTCTCAGAATAGTTTGTGAGGAAGGATGTACTTATTTACAAGTGAATATTTGAGTAGAATCTTGAAACATTCTTAATGGTACTCTACCATAGACACTCAGGAATGCAAGTCATTATATAAGTGGTAGACTTAATGAGCTAAATTTTGACATTCTGATTGCTAATATGGATGTCATGTATGAATGAACCCAAATAATTAAGGAAGGTTCTCATAAAATCACCCATGGTATTTCATAAACAAATTATGATTTTAGTGAACTGTGGCTTTTAGGTGTTGACACTTTAACATCAATGACTTAGTTGTACAAAAACAAACATGCTAAATTAATATACACCCTTTCCAGCTTGTAATGTCTTAGTTTTCCCCTGATACTAGGCTTGATTGCAAAACTGCTGAAGATGTTATTGCAGGAAAGAAAAGTCTCTCCATAATGTAGGCAGATTTTCTTTATGTCCACATCTGTAGCTTGTAAAGTCCTGTGCTTTCTTTCTTCCAAAAATAAAATATCTTTAAAAAACAACTTTGTAATATAAAATAAAATCTATTTCACTGAAGTTCAGTTCAAACATTATGTTAAAAACGTGTGTTGTGTAGTATTTTAGAAGCTTAGAGGTATTTTTTTTTGAAGTGTCAATCTGACTATTTTTATGATTTTGATGCTAGTAACAGTAGAATGCCCATATTTTAAAGTCTGATATCAGAAGTCCATTTTAATCTCTACGCTGAATTAAACAGTCAGCATTTCTAGGGCTTTGAATCCTGAGTAATTATATGTGCATGTGGTATGTGTTTATGTGTGTGTTTGAATATATATATATTCAAAAGATTTTTATGTATAAACTCAGAATTTGGATTAAGATATCTGGTTGGATTAAGAAAAAATATCTAATGTTTTAAAAACATCAAATTTAAAATTGCAATTATCCTTGCAACTGTTTGAGGGTGGGATTTGTAAACATATATATTACATATTTCTGTGTACAACATTCTGAAGATAATTAAACCCAAATTATATAGGAAATATTTGTTTACTTTAGCCTACCATAAGTGAAACCTTAAAATAGAGTTTATTAGGGAAGAATTCAGAGTTGAAGTTTTTGTTCATCTCTTGAAGTTTTAAGACAAAATTGTTGTTTAAAATTGAGAAAAATAATAAAACAATTGCAAAAAGCAAATATATAATAAATTATAATGTATTAAGAGTAACTGAATGATATATTTATGAATTCTTTCCAGTTTCTCTCCAGAAGTGTTTCCCACATGATGGGTAAGAATGAATAATTGAAGAAACATAATGTTAATAGTCTTTAACAAGTGATTCTTAAACTATTCACTCATGGAACAATGAGTGAAGTTATAGACAAAGATAATCAAAATATAAGTATGTATAGAAATGGCATTCAATAATAGTAAATAACCCTTGACAAATATATAAGAAACAGTTTTAAGGATGACTAGAAATCAAACTGCATCAACAAACTTGATACATTTTATAAAGAAGCATTAATACAAACAGCAACATATAAGTAAAACTTACAATATGGACAATAGAAGCAAGGTAAAAATATTAATATTTTCCATGCTGAAAAATTAGTAATTGGATCAATGATGGAATGTAGATAAATTTCAGATACAATGAAAATAAAAAACAGTAAATTCTAAAAATTTCCAACACTTAAAGAAAACATTTTCAGAAAATTCATAACAAAATTATTTAGATAAATAGAAACATTGGCTTAGAGAAATAGCTAAGCAGTTAAACAGAGAACTTGAGTTCATTACCTAGCACTCTAAGGCCAATAAACATCTGTAACTTCAGCTCCAGAGGAGGCTGAAAATGTCTATCACACCTGCATTCACATGTACAATGCACCATATGCATAACTTAAAAAATAATTGGTGTGGGAAAATCAGTCTTTTCTGGGTATAAGCCCCCTGATATCTTAAATCCCAAGTGGTAGCTCTAAACACATTTATATCCCAGCAATATTAAATGGACTCAGCAGGTTGAGTGTATATAAACACACACACTCACACAACTAAGTCATGAGACTGATTGGCTACTGACAGCCTTGACATTGTCATTGTGTTTAACTCCAGTATGTGCTCATGAAATAAAAAAAGAATCAAAAACTAAATTGATTCAGAATTTATTTCCTTTTGAATGTGAGACTGTAGACAACTTTAATTAAAATTCACAAAATCATGTCATTATTGAGTAGAGTTAAACTTTTGAACAACTTTTTTACAATCATCTTTCTTCTTGTTTTAGTGTCATTCAATTTCATTATGATCTTGATAACATTTATGAAAATGTCCACATCCTTTCAGAGTCCATAAGGTGGCGGTTTACTCTTTACTTTGTGTCTCTAATGTGAGTTCCTCTGAATCCAAGTTGCAAATTTTAGCCAATTTCTTTCCCTGCATTGAAGGATCACTCCATACTTTGCAGTTCCTCCAGTCTGTCAGAGGTCTTGGCAATCTATTTTTGCTTGGTTTTAGGTTTTCTTTTCTGCCTGAAGATTTTCAGATTTGTGCAACCTTCCATATTCTTCATCTTCATAAATTTGTGTTTATTGTGTTTCGTGCACAGTGTTAAAAAAGGTCTGAGATATATCATCTTTCTTTAGTTCTGGAAACTTAAAAACCTACTTTCTCTTCCAAAATTGCTACTTAAAAAATCTTTCCTTCTTATTTTTTTTTTTTTTTTTATACTTAGGATATATGGATAGATAGTCAATGTTTTGAAGCCACATCTGCATTATGCCTTTTCCTTCTCTATATCTGTGTTGGTCATTAATTATCTCTTTGATTGTGTCCCATCCTTTCAGCAATCTTATGTACAGTGAAACTTGTTTTATTTGAAATACTATCACCTGCTTTTTATATTTCTCACCATCTCAGCTTCTTCTGAGGGTTTCCTCTTTTAAAGTATGTTTTTCTCAGAATCCAATTTCTGTTCTCTACTTCTCTTTATGCAAACTCACCAAGCAGTTGTGGCATAGCCTCTCAGAGGCTTTTGGATATCCCAAGACTGTACTAGCAGGATAATATTGGGGCTTCATTCAATAATTGCTGCATGGAACATTTTAGACACAGTCATTGAAAGAGTGAACTATTTTCAGGTTAAAGTTACCCTTTCTCATTTCCTCCCATCACACTGCTTTGGTTTGTTTTTGTTTTTAATATGATGGAGCATAGTAAATTAACTGTCGGGTTTGGTTGTTGGTTTACATATTTTGACTTTAAAAAATACATTATTTCATTTATTTACATTTCTAATGTTATCCCCCTTCCCAGTTTCCCCTCCACAACCCCACCATCCCCTCTGCCCTCCCCCTGACTCTATGAGCATGCTCCCCAACTGGCCCACACACTTGCCCCTCAGCCTCAGCACTGTAGCATTCCCCTATGCTGGGTCACCTAGCCTTCATAAGACCGAGGGGTTCCCCTCCCATTGATGCCAGATAAGATAATCCTCTGCTACATATTCAGCTGAAGCCATGAGTCCACCCCACCATGTGTACACTTTGGCTGGTGGTTTTGTCCCTGAGAGCATTGGGCGGGGGAAGGTCTGCTTGGTTAATATTGTTGTTCTTCCTATGGGGTTTCAATCCTGTTCAGGTCCTTTAGTCCTTCCATTAACTCCTCCATTGGGGCCCCCATGCTATTGGTCTGACTCTGGCAGAGCCAGTCATACCAGGCTCTTGTCAGCAAATCAAAACAACCCTGAGATCTCACCTCACACCAGTCAGAATGGCTAAGATCAACAACTCAGGTGACAGCAGATGATGGCCAGGATGTTGAGAAAGAGGAACACTCCTCCATTGTAGGTGGGATTGCAAGCTGGTACAACCACTTTGGAAATCAGTCTGGTGGTTCCTCAGAAAATTGGACATAGTATTACATGAGGATTCAGCTATACTACTCCTGTGCATATATTCAAAAGTTTCTCCAATGTATAGCAGGGATACATGTTCCACTATGTTCATAGCAGTCTTATTTTTAATAGTCAGAAGCTGAAAAGAACCCAGATGTTCTTCAACAGAGGAATGGGTAAAAAAAAAATATGGTACATTTATTCAATGCACTACTACTCTGTTATTAAAAACAAAGAATTCATGAAATTCTTAGCCAAATGGATGGAATTGGAACATAACCTCCTGAGTGAGGTAACGCAATTACAAAAGAACATATATAATATGATGGTATGCACTCACTGATATATGGATGTTAGTCCAAAAGCTCAGAATACCCAAGATACAATTCACAGACCACATGAAGCTCAAGAGGAAGGAAGACCCAAGTATGGGTGCTTTGTTCCTTCTTAGAAAGTGGAACAAAATACTCATTGGAAAAAATATTGAATCAATGTATAGAGCAGAGATGGAAAGAAAGGCCATCCAGAGACTGCTTCACCTGGGGATCCATCCTGTATAGTTACCAAAACCAGACAATATTGTGGATGCCAAGAAGTGCTTGCTGAAAAAAGCCTGATATAGCCATCTCCCATGAGGCTCTGCCCGAGCCTGAAAAATACAGAGGTGGATGCTCACTGCCAACCATAGGATTGTGCAGGGAGTCCCTAATGGAGGAGTTAGAGAAAGGACTGAAGGAACTGAAGGTGCTTGCAACCCCATAGAAAGAACAACAATATCAATCAAACAGACCCTCCACCCCCGGAGATCCCAGGGACTAAGCTACCAACCAAGGTGTACACATGGAGGGACCCATGGCTCCAGCTGCATATGTACCAGAGTATGGGCTTGTCAGGCATCAGTGTGAGGTGAAGCCCTTGATCCTGTGAAGGCTTGATAGATGTCCCAGTGTAGGGGAATTTGAGGGTGCAGAGGAGGATGTGGGTGGGTTGGTGGGGGAACACCATCATAGAAGAAGGGGAGGAGGGATGGGATAGGTTTCCGGGGAGGGGGTGTGGGGCAGTGGTCTGTGGCACGCAATCTGACACCTGGTTGAGCACAGGCTAAAAACTTTGGGAGATCGAGTGAAATATCCATGAGCTGTGAAATTTTCACGAGGGACCAGATTATGGTTTTGGCCACCGCTCCCAGAAGACTCCTGTAAAACAGCTACAGCTTTTTCAGCCCCTGTATAGAGAGAGGCTTGGCGTGTGAGATTTGTCACATAGAAAGCAACTCTGAGTCTCAGGCAAGCAAATGAGGGACTACAAAGTCCCCAAACCAAGCCAATGGAAGGTATTGGTTAACAAACCCCTGACCTGTCCTAAACAGTATATCAGAGCATCCCGACCTGGGTAGCACTCTCTCTCTCTCTCTCTCTCTCTCCCCTCCACCTGCCCGCTCGCCTGCTACATCTCCTAAAGGTGCAAAACTACCTTGGCCTCTGAGAGATTTGTCCCTAGAGCTTTAACACTTTTGGACCGAGAACAGATCCACTCTCCGGGCCGGGCCGAGTGGTGGGGCACACCGACAGCTGCTGCAGGAGAATGCACCATGGCCAAGACCCGACTCGGAGCGGGAGAGCAGCCAAAGCGGCTGGCACTCTCATTCCCGCTCGGAAAGGGGATAGCATTTGAAATGTAAATTTAAAAAATCTAATAAAAATATTAAATATTTAATGGCTGCCTTATTTTTACAGAAATGTTAAGATAATCATGTGAACAGGCAAATTTTAGTAACAGACTCCAGATGATAAATCAATTAATTTGGAAACTTAAAGCAATGTTAACATTCTATTCATACTTGTCTAGTAACAGCCATGTTTGTGGAAAATTTATATTGTTTTTAAAGTAATTAATATTGATGCTATCTATGAATGGATACTTTATGTGGTAAGAATCTAGCAATTATCATATAGTCATAAAACAAACTGAACAACCAATATATGTCATAAAAATTGAAGAAAAGTAACCAAAAACTCTTGTAACAAAACATTCTTCTTGAAGATGAGTCATGATTAGTAAAATAACACCTATCACAATAGTCACAAATAATATTAAATATCTTGGTATAACTCTACCCAAGCAAGTAAAAGATTTATATGACAAGAACTTGAAGTCTCTGAAAAAAGAAATCAAAGAAGACCTCGGAAGATGGAAAGATCTGCCATGCTCATCGATCCACAAGGATAATAATAACATAATAACAGAAAAAATGGCCATCTTACCAAAAGCAATCTAAACATTCAATGAAATCCCCATTAAAATATCAACTCAAGTCTTCACAGAGTTAGAAAGAGAAATTCTCAAATTCATCTGGAATAACCAAAAACCCAGGATAAGGAAAACTAGTCTCAACAATAAAAGAACTTCAAGGGGAATCACCATCTGACACCAAGCTGTACTACAGAGCAATAATGATAAAAACTTCATAGTATTGATACAGAGACAGGCAGGTAGATACATTGAATAGAACTGAAGACTCAAAACTGAACCCACACAACTACGGTCACTTGATCTTTGACAAAGAAGCCAAAACCAACCAGTGAAAAAGAGATTGCATTTTCTACAAATGGTGCTGGTTCAAGTGGTGGTCAGCATGTAGAAGAATGCAAACTGATCCACTTTTATTTCCTAGCACAAAGATCAAGTCCAAGTGGATCAAGGACCTCCACATAAACCAGATACAATGAATCTAATAGAAGAAAAAGTGGGGAAGAGTCTTAAACACGTGGGAACAGGGGAAAATTTACTGAACAGAATACCAATGGCTTATGCTCTAAGAACAACACTTGACAAATGGGACGTCATAAAATTCAAAAGCTTCTGTAATGAAAATGACACTGTCTATAGGTCAAAACTACAACCTACAGATTGGGAAAAGATCTTTACCAACTCTACATCTGATACAGGGATAATATTCAAAATATACAAAGTACTCAAGAATTTAGACTCTGGAGAACCAAATAACCGTTTTTTTAAAAATGAAGTATAGGTCTGCCTGGGACATGGGGGTTCCATAACCAAGCAGCACCAGGAGAAAGCTACCCTCCCAGGAGCGTGGAAAAGCAGTGAGTGGGGATAAGACAAGCACCACTGCTCACTGGGACCTGGGGACCTCAGCCTGGGCCACAGGGCTCCAGGAGAGAGTTGGTATCCCAGGAGTGATGACACACCTTCAAGCATAGGCAAAACCACCACTTCTGTTCACAGTCACTGGATCAAGAGGGACCCTTGCAGAGCTATCAGGACACAGGAACCAAGGGACCACTAGGGACAAGATCCTTCTGGTTTCTATCTGCACCCCAGAGCTGACCCTGTGTCACAGCTCTCCAAACCCAAATACCTCTAAGAGAGAGAGAGAGGGTCCTCAAGGAGTGTTGATACACAGGCGTGCAGGAGGGACAAGCCACAGCCAGACAGAGTAAGACCAGCTAACATCAGAGATAACAAGATGGCAAAAGGCAAGGACAAGAACCTAAGGAACAGAAACCAAGGCTACTTGGCATCATCAGAGCACAGCTCTACTCCCACAGCAAGCAATGGATACTCCAACACACCAGAAAAGCAAGACTCAGATTTAAAATCATTTTGTATAATGATGATAAAAGACTTTAAGAAACAAATAAATAACGCCCTTAAAGAAATATAAGAGAACACAGGTAAACAGCTAGAAGCCATTAAAGAGGAAACACAAAAATCCATTAAAGAGTTACAGGAAAACACAATCAAACACATGAAGGATATGAACAAAAATATCGAGGAGCTAAAAATAGAAGTAAAAACAATAAAGAAATCACAAAGGGAGACAACTCTGAGTTAGAAAACCTAGGAAAGAGACCAGGAGACATAGATGCAAGCATAACAAACAGCGTACAAGAGATAGAAGGGAGAATCTCAGGAGCAGAAGATACCATAGACAACATTGACACAACAGTAAAAGAACATGCAAAATGCAAAAAGCTCCTAACCCAAAACATCCATGAAATCCAGGACACAATGAGAAGACAGACACTAAGGATAATAGGTATCGAAGAGAGTGAAGATTCCCAACTTAAATGACCAGTAAATATCTTCAACAAAATTATAGAAGAAAACTTCCCTAACTTAAAGGAAGAGATGAACAAAAATATACAAGAAGCTTACAGAACTCCAAATAGATTGGACCAGAAAAGAAATTCATCCCGTCACATTATAGTGAAAACACCAAATACACAAAACAAGGAAAGAATACTAAAAGCAGTAAGGGAAAAAGGTCAAGTAACATATAAAGGCAGACCTATCAGAATTACACCAGACTTCTCACAAGAGACAAGGAAAGCTAGAAGATACTGGGCAGAACTCATACAGAACCTAAGAGAACACAACTGCCAACCCAGGCTGCTATACCCAGCAAAACTCTCAATTAACATAGATGGTGAAACCAAAATATTCTATGACAAAACCAAATTTACACAATATGTTTCCACAAACCCACCTCTTCAAAGGATAATAGATTGTAAATATTAACTCAAGGAAGGAAACTACACCCTAGAAAGAGCAAGAAAGTAATCTTTCAACAAACTGAAAAGAAGATAGTCACACAAACCTAAAAGTAACATTGAAAATAACAGAAATCAACAATCACTATTCCTTAATATCTCTTAACATCAATGGACTCAATTCCCCAATAAAAAGACATAGACTGACAGACTGGATCCATAAAGAGGACCCAGCATTTTGCTGCATTCAAGAAACACATCTCCATGATAAAGACAAAAACTACCTCAGAGTAAAGGGGTGGAAAACAATTTTGCAGGCAAATGGTCCCAAGAAACAGACTAGAGGAGCCATTCTAACATCAGATAAAATATACTTTTACCCAAAAGTCATTAAAAAGGTAAGGAAGAACACTTCATACTCATCAAAGGAAAAATTTACCAGGAAGAATTCTCAATTCTGAACATCTATGCTCCAAATGCAAAGGCAACCACATTCTTAAAAGAAACTTTACTAAAGCTCAAAGCACACATTGCACCTCACACAATAATAGTAGGAGACTCCAACACCCCATTATCATCAATGGACAGATCTTGGAATGACAAACTAAACAGAGACACAGTGAAAATACCATGTTATGAACCAAATGGATTTAACAGATATCTATAGAACATTTCATCTTAAATCAAAAGAATATACCTTCTTCTCAGCACCTCATGGTACCTTCTCCAAAATTGACCATATAATCGGTCACAAAGCAAACGTCCACAGTTACAAGAAGATTGAAATAATCCCATGCCTCCTATCAGATCACTACGGATTAAGGATGGTCTTCAATGGCAACAATAACAACAGAAAGCCCACATATACATGGAAGGTGAACACTGCTCTACTCAACAATAATTGGTCAAGGAAGAAATAAAGAAAGAAATTAAAGACTTTCTAGACTTTAATGAAAATGAAAGTACAGCATACCCAAACTTATGGGACACAATGAAAGCAGTGTTTAGGGAAAACTCATACCTTTGAGTGCCTCCAAAAAGAAACTGGAGAGAGCATACACTAGCAGCTTAACAGCACACCTGAAAGCTCTAGAACAAAAAGAAGCTAATGCACCAAAGAGATTTAGAAAGCAGGAAGTAATCAAATTCAGGGCTGAAATCTACCAAGTAGAAACAAAAAGAACTATACAAAAAATCAACAAAACCAGGAGTTGGTTCTTTGAGAAAATCAACAAGATAGATAAACCGTTAGCCAGCCTAACCAGAGGGCACAGAGACAGTATCCAAATTAACAAAATAAGAAATGAAAAGGGAGACATAGCAACAGGTTCTGTGGAAATTCAAAAAATCATCAGATCCTACTTCAAAAGCCTATTCTCAACACAACTGCAAAATCTGGATGAAATGGACAATTTTCTAGACAGATATCAAATACCAAATCAAAATCAGGATCAAATAAATCATCTAAACAGTCCCATAATGTCTAAAGAAATAGAAGTAGTCATTAAAAGTCTCCCGACCAAAAAAAAAAAAAAAAAAGCCCAGGACCAGATGGGTTCACTGCAGAATTCTATCAGACCTTCAGAGAAGAACTAATACTAATATTCTTCAATCTATTCCACAAAATAGAAACAGAAGGAACACTACCCAGTTCCTTCTATGAGGCCACAGTTAGACTGATACCAAAACCTCACAAAGACCCAAAAAGAAAGAAAATTTCAGATCATTTTCCCTTATGAATATCAATGCAAAAATACTCAATAAAATTCTCGAAAACCGAATCCAAGAGCACATCAATATGATCATTCATCATGATCAAGTAGGCTTCATCCGAGGGATGCAGGGATGATTCAATACTCGGAAATCCATCAATGTAATCCACTACATAAACAAACTCAAAGACAAAAACCACATGGTCATGTCATTAAATGCTGAAAATGCATTTAACAAAATTAACATCCCTTCATGAGAAAAGTCTGGGAAAAATCAGGAATTCAAGCTCATACCTAAACATAGTAAAAGCATTATACAGCAAACCAGTAGCCAACATCAAACTTAATGGAGAGAAACTTGAAGCAATCCCACTAAAATCAGGGACTAGACAAGGCCACCCTCTCTCTTCCTATTTATTCAATATAGTAACTGAAGTTCTAGCTAGAGCAATTAAACAACAAAAGGAGGTCAAAGGGATACAAATTGGTAAGGAAGAAATCAAAATATCACTATTTGCAGATGATATGATCGTATACTTAAGTGACCTGAAAACCTCCACCAGAGAACTGCTGCAGCTGATAAACAACTTCAGCAAAGTCATCGAATATAAAGTTAACTCAAACAAATCAGTAGCCTTCCTATACTCGAAGGATAAACAGGCTGAGAAAGAAGTTAGGAAAAGGAAACCCTTCACAATAGTCACAAACAATTTGAAGTATCTTGGTGTGACTCTAACCAAGCAAGTGAAAGATCTGTATGACAAGAACTTCAAGTCTCTGAAGAAAGAAATTGAAGAAGACATCAGAAGGTGTAAAGAGCTCCCATGCTCATGGATTGGCAGGATTAATAATGTAAAAATGGCCATCCTGCCAAAAGCAATCTACAGATTCAATGCAATCCCCAACAAAATTCCAACTCAATTCTTCATAGACTTAGAAAGAGCAATTGGCAAATTCATTTGGAACAACAAAAAGCCCAGGGTAGCAAAAACTATTCTCAACAACAAAAGAACTTCTGGGGGGAATCAGCATTCCTGATGTCAAGCTGCACTATGGAGAAGTACTGATAAAAACTGCAGGGTATTGGTACAGTGACAGGCAGGTAGATCAATGGAATAGAATTGAAGACCCAGAAATGAACCCACACACTTTTAATCACTTGATTTTCGACAAAGGAGCTAAAACCACCCAGTGGAAAGAAGACAGCATTTTCAACAAATGGTGCTGGTTCAACTGGCGGTCTACATATAGAAGAATGTGAATTGATCCATTCCTATCTCCCTGTACAAAGCTCAAGTCCAAATGGATCAAGGACCTCCACATAAAACCAAATACACTGAATCTAATAGAAGAGATAGTGGGGAAAATCTCAAATGCCTTGTATAGGGGAAAAGTTCCTGAACAGAAAACCAATGGCTTATGCTCTAAGATCAAGAATCGACAAATGGGACCTCATGAAATTGCAAAGCTTCTGTAAGGCAAAGGACACTGTCAATAGGACAAAATGGCAACCAACCGATTGGGAAAAAGATCTTAATCAATCTTCCATCCAATAGAGGGCAAATATCCAATATATACAAAGAAAACCAAATAGCCCTATCAAAAAATGGGGAACAGAGCTAAACAGAGAATTCTCACCTGAGGAAACTCGTAGGCTTGAGAAGCACCTAAAGAAATGTTCAACATCCTTAGTCAACAGGGAAATGCAAATCAAAACAAGTCTGAGATTCCACCTCACACCAGTCAGAATGGCTAAGATCAAACACTCAGGTGACAGCAGATGCTGGCGAGGATGTGGAGAAAGAGGAACACTCTTTCATTGTTGGTTGGATTGCCTGCTGGTACAACCATTCTGGAAATCAGTTTGTCAGAACCTCAGAAAAATGGACATAATACTACCTGAGGACCCAGCTATACCTGGGCTCCTCCTGGGCATATACCTAAAAAATGTTCCAACATATAATAAAGACACATGTCCATTATGTCCAAAGCAGCCATATTTATAATAGCCAGAAGGTGGTAACAACCCAGATGTCCCTCAGCAGAGGAATGGATACAGAAAATGTGGTACATTTACACAATGGAGTACTACTCAGCTCTTAAAAACAAAGACTTAATCAAATTTGCAGGCAAGTGGATGGAACTTGAAAATATCATCCTGAGCGAGGTAACTCAGTCACAAAAGAAGGAACATGGTATGTACTCACTGATAAGGGGATATTAGCCCAAAAGTTTGGAATACCCAAGTTTCACTTTACAGTAACCACTGGACTGAGAGTGAGGTCCCAGATGGAGGAGTTGGAGAAGGGACTGAAAGAGCTGAGGGAATTTGCAGCCCCATGGAGGGAGCAAATGTGCCAGCTGGCCTGACACCCCCCCCCCCCCAGTCCTCTTGGAGCCTGGACCACCAACCAAAGAATACACATGTAGGGACCCATGGCTCGCACCACATATGTGGCAGAGGAGGGCCTTATTGACCATCAGGGAGAGGAGAGGCCCTTGGTCCTGATGGTGTTAGAGGCCCCTGTAAAGTGGAATATCAAGGTGGGAATATGGGAATGGGTGGGCAGGTGGGTAGGAGGTGGAATAGCCTCATTGAGATGGGGAAGGGGAAGGGGATAGGGGGTTTCCAAAGAGGATACCTCGAAAAGGGGTAACATTGGAAATGTAAATAGAGTATCAAAAAATAAATAATAAATAAAAAAAAGAAGTGTCTCAGCTGCAACCCAAATGGAAGAAGGGTGACAGAGGACATCAGTGATGCCCCTTAACTTTACCTACTACTTTTGGTAAATTTCTCCACAGTGTTTTATGAGTTTGAAGTCCAGAGTGAGCATGTACTTCTAAGATTTCTAGTAGGAACTGGAAGTTACAGTTAGAAGGCTAGTTTAGGAAACAGGTAAGTGTTTCCATACATCCCATTCACACAGGGAGACACTGGGCTGCCCTTATTCAAGTTTGAATAAATAACCTATAATAGAAAGAAAAAAAAATAAAAATGGAGTATAGAGCCAAGCAGAATTCTCAACTGAAGTATCTCAAATGGCTGAGAAGCACTTAAAGAATTATTCAACATTCTTAGTCATTCTTCATAAGGGAAATGCAAATCAAAATTACCCTGAGATTCCCCCTCACACTAGTCAGAATTGCTAAGATCAAAAACTCGGGTGGCAGCATATGCTGGTGAGGATGTGGGGAAAATAAAACACTCCTCCATTGTTGGTGGTACTGCAAGTTGGTAAAACCACTTAGGAAATTAATCTCATTTTTCCTCAGAAAATTAGTAATGGTGCTGATGGAAGACCCAATTGTACCACTACTTGGCATATACCCAAATATGCTCCAACATATAACAAGGACACATTCTCCACTACGTTTATAGCACCTTATTTATAATAGCCAGAAAGTAGAAACAACCTAGATGTCCCTCAAGAGAGAAGGATACAGAAAATGTAGTACATTTATACAATGGAGTACTACTCAGCTATTAAAAAACAATGACTTCATGAAATTTGCAGGCAAATGGATGGAACTAGAAAGTTTCCTGAGTGAGGTAACCCAGACACAAAAGAATACACATGGTATGTACTTACTAACACATGAATATTACCCAAAAACTGCAGAATTCCCACAATACACTCTACAAATCATATGGAGCTTAAGAAGAAGCAAGACCAATCCTGCATAGAAGGGAAACATAATAATCAAAGGAGGAAGAGGAAGGGATAGACCTGGGAAGGAGAGGAAGGAGGAGGAGGGGGAAAGGGGGGCAGAATCCTGTATTCAAAGGGACAATTTCTTAATTTAGAATAATAGAGGGGCTGGTGAGATGGCTGAGAGGATAAAGGTGCTTGATGACCTGAGTTCCTTATGTAAGGCACATATAAAGGAAGAGCTGAGTCCTTTCAAGTTGCCCTTGGACTTCATGCATAGCATATTATGCTAACAAAGGAAAGGATGCTTTATATCCATGTTTAAGTTCTAAGCTAAAAAAAAAAAACTTTCTAAAAGTATTCACTCATTTTTTGTAGGTAGTTTTGATCTTTACCAACTCATTTCTGGTAAAACATTTATTTCTAGGGGCTAATCCCAACTGTGTGACAATAAGACTACTATTACAATTTTGAGCCAAATTTAAAGCATCCTTCATTTTTATTGGAGTGTACCTAAGAGCTGGACTGTGGCTACCTCCAAAGTCAGGAAAAGAAAGCAGCCCATTTTCTGGGCCCCTTTTAAGGAGTAAAATTAGCATATTTGCAACAGGTTTAGAGAAGGGAGACAATGGAGCAATAAGAAAGTACAGAAAAATCTCAAAGAACATCATGTCATTAGGGTTAGTTAAGAATGGTTGAGGTTTTCTCAAAAACAAGTCAAGGTCATGGGCTGGGCCCAAAACAGCAACTCAGCTCTTGCAGTAAATAGAAACTTATTTTTAACAATACAACATGATGGCTCCTGCTTTCAAAATGGAATCAGGCAGGCCCCTCACTACAACCACACATATCTGCATGCCACTAGGTATGTCCTTTAAGAGCTTCTCAGAAGAGAATCATTTTACTGCAAGAATTGTTTGTTTATAAATAATAATGGATAGATCAACATTTTAGGAATTTTATAAAAACCAAATGAAAAACAACAAAGTATTTACAAACACACATACACACACACACACACACACACACACACACACTCACACACACACACACACACATCTTTATGTTCCAGAAGTAAAGTCACTCATCTCAAAATCTATTTAAATGTATGTTTTCATTTTAGATACTTTTAGAGATTCCTTGATATAATATGATACATTCAGTCCTGGCAACCTTTATTGCAATGGCCTGTTAAGTCCCATATGGTTAGTTGTTCCAACACACACTGTGTCAAGAATGAGTAGAATGTGCGTGCAGAAACATGAAGCTTCTAGAACCAGAGATTCCAAGTTTCCAGACTGTTTTGTTGGAGAGATTTACAAGGTGGTCTAGCATTATCTTTGGTTGTTTTACCTTTGAGTAAAAGAGGATTTGTGTTACAGTTCAACATAAATCAGCTCAGAAATAAGAGTTAGTTTTTTTGAGGGCCAACTTGTTTATTTTGCTGAAAAATATTACAGTTATCTAATTACTTATGCTGTTCAGAATTCCTGTAAAGAAAATGTGTCTGAAAAGAATGATTGACTGATAGAACTAGAGTGGTATGGGGAGGTATGAATGTTGAGGTCCATAGACTAATTACTGTATCTGGGGTACCATTAGCTCCATCCTCAGTAGCCATTATTTGCCCATATCTAAGTCACAATTAATATTGTATGACCAATAGATTAAAACATTTGGAATTTATACAAGTTAGGAGACCCTTAGCTTCCTCCAACATAGCTAAGAATGTCACAAGATAGCATTTGAAACTTATAGAAAGGCCTCCTCATCTTGCTGTAACCACTTCTGTGATGTGTTCAACAATGTATTTTAAACTCATCTTGATGTATGACTATCTTTGTTTTATAAAATCATGAAACTTCTTCCACTTTGGAATACAAAATTTTGATTAAATTTATGTCCCCATGATAACATATTTATAGCTTCAGAATAAACTATCTTTTATTTCCATTAAGGAGAGGGCTATGTTTTCCACTGTCTATTCCTAAATTTATAATTTCCTTCCCTTACAATGCTAGAGAAAATATACTTTTTAATTATAATTTTCATTTTTAATTTTTTAGTGTTTTATTAATGTTTCCTTTGTGAAACAATGTATACTTGAATATAGGAATATCTTTTCAGTGAACTAAAAAGGGAGTAAAAAACTAGTTGAGTTGTAATTAGATTTTCATTTGCCACTATTTCTGTAAATGGACATAATAACAAGAATTCAGGTTTTCTTTATAAATATTTCTAGGCAACCAAAAATAAAACTAGACTTGAGACTATTTCTTGTTTGATTCAAAATGCATTTAATCTCCTTACTCATTCACACTTTTAGAAGCTTACATGATTTTATTCTTAGGTTGTGAGATCTGTAGGCAGGGTTTTATCCAAAACATATTAATAGAAGGAAGGAAGATTACAAAAGAATCTTGTATTACTTTTATTGGGATCATTCCATTAGCCAAGCACCTCTTACACTGTTGTTGACAGAAGTGATAGGGCTGGGTTGCTTGCAACAAAAAAGGTAACCACATAACGTGAAATCTGTACAAATTTTATCCACCAAGAATCAGAGCAAAGCCATGCCCATAGCAATGTTGCCCGAGGGAGAAGGGGTGATAGGGTTCTTCCTGTTTAGGGCCCTGACTTCCTTTTTTTTTTTTTTTTTTCTGTAAATCAGATCCTTTGCTTACAGAGTTTTGTTAGCATTCTGTCTAAGCTCCACCCCACAGGTACCTGGCAACAGCCAGGTGTGCCTTACTCACTATAAAAAGGGCTACTTGACCCCTCTGTTCTCTCTTGCTCTTGCTTTCTTGCTTCTGCTATGGCCTCTTGCCCCTTTCCCCTACTCTATTCATTCTCCTCCCCCTCTCTCTCTACTTGCTCATGGCTTGTCTCTACTCCTCTGTCTCTGTCTCTGCCTCCCCCCTTCTCTTTCTCTGCCTTTCCCTTTCTCTACTACTCACCCAACTACCCTCTCCATGCCCTGAATAAACTCTATTCTATATTATACCATCTTCTGGTTGATCCCTCAGAGGGAAGGGATGCCTGAGCATGGGTCTGTGTTGGCGCCCTCTCCCTCCATACCTGACTACACATCCACCAAACATATTCCTTCTCACCTTATCTTTTTATAAAACACAGCAAGTTCTATTCTTAAATTCTTTCTAAGCTCCTTTGAGATATAAATCTTCTGTCAGTTTATAAAATAGGATTTTCCCCTACCTATAGAAATACATTCATCAACAAAATGTCAAGGCCCTTCTTTCTGAGTCTCTGTAAGAGAAGGAAACCCTAATTTTGACAAATATCAAAGTGACCAACTTTGCCCTAACTTTCAGAAATTTTCTCCTACCGCATCCCAGTTGTCATAAACTTTCCACGTTTCTTTTTCCATGAATAAAATGTCTTTCCTTTTTTCCCAGTAGTCTTGAATATTTACCATTGCCTGTTCACTATTGCAGAGTGTGATTTTATTGGATAATAAATAATAAAGTGTTTTGTTCACAACACTTTTAGATTGTTTAGAAGATATTTTTTACTTGTGGAGGCTCAACCTCTAATGTGTAAAAGAAAAAAAAAAAGAGATTGGGTTTATGATACAATACTTTGTTCAGTTCCTATGATAAAAGTGAAGGACACATTCATTCATTTTCTTTGTTTCTTGGAAGCTGAATTTGACCTCACCCTGGAGCATATCTTGCTGGCATTTGAATCTGGAAGACTCATGAAAATCATGTAATTCATCAAGTTCCAGCCTGGGAATAGGTCTCTGGGAAACCACAGGGCTGTGGTAGGCAGGTGTCCAGTATCAGCAGTGATGCTGCAGCCATTTCCATTCCATAACATGTTGACTGGGAAGTAAAAGAGCTTAAGAAGTTTTTCTTCAGCCTAGTAATTTTTTATTCTGATTCTGGAATTGATTTGGTCTCTCAGATCTATACTTGCTATCACCTGATTTGGTTTCCCTGTATTTCAAAAGAAAATTGAAAATATGTCAGTATGGGAAATTTGATTTCTTTTACTGTTTGGTCAAACTGGGAAGAAAAATAATCTAATTCTTTATAGGATATCATGAAAAAACAACAATAACAACAAAAACCACCAAAAGGTTGTTAGTTTGGGCTGTGAAGACTGTAGCACCCATTTCCTCAGAGGAAGGACCCATGCTGGGTTTTCTTGCATGACTGTTCTGTTAAACTTAGTTTTTAAATTCAAATTCTGGCTAGAGGAAAATGAGTAGCCCTTCTGTCTTAAAATATTTCCATGACAAAGCAATCCCACAGTTTATACAGTATTGTGAATGTAAGATCCTGATCTTTTTGGGGGCTGAGAGAGTTCTTGGACTCCATGTCCATTCCTTTGATAGGTAGAGCAGAAACCTTTTGTAGAGTGTCTTATAATTTTGCTGATAACTAAAGGTAACATTTTGAGAGCTGAAGAAAGGGGCACAAGTGTTCCACTTTAGAAATTTGAGTATCTTCTGTACACTGGAACTCTAGCCTATTCTCTCATCATGGAAGCATGACACAGTTTTTTCCCCAGACTTTTGTTATTGCAGGATATTTTTAAAATCCATCTTCCTCTTTAAGTTACCCAATGTCAGACTTAGTTACTTGGTAACTAAAACAGCTATTAAGAGATAAATATAAAATGGTCAACCTCCACATGGCCTGGGAAGAGCAGGCTGGCTCCTGAATGGACTTAAGACATAACCTAAGAATCTTATTTGTCATTTCAGTAGTATAAAGAAATATACCTTTAGCTGAATCCTTTTATGTTTTTGACCTTCAGTTTCTTCATATGAAACCATGGCAAAGGTCATTACTTCATCTATGCCTTTATTCTCAAAGGTGTATTAAAGGCATAACAGTGAAAGTGATAGAGGAAGCTGGAATCAGAAAATAATGTTGGCTGTGGACAGAAAACATCCACTGGAAGGTTTTGAAGGTGGATTATTAGATGCACATTCATCTATAAGATAATTTCTAGCTAAGACAGGAAGTTTGAAATGCAAAGTATTGTTATTGATAAGTACATTAAAAATGAATTCAAAGTAAAAGGGAGGCTGCTGTGTAGTGGGGACGATGGCAGGATAAGGTGCACCCAGGCTTCCAGTGAGCATTCAGTCAACTGTTATTAAGATCATGTCACCAGTGAGACATTACATAACTGTGAGAATAGAAATGCTCCATATTTTTTCCCTATGAAAGAAAAATATGGTAGCATATTTGAGTCAAATTTCTACATCTCTACTTTGTATTCCCTGAGGTCCCAACAGAAAGCCTGATTATCTACTTACCTCTGTATAGGTCTTTCAAACAGGCTTAAAACTATATTCATAACAAAATATTAATTATTAGCTTGTATGTTGTGTTAAAACATTTGATTCACCCTCATAGAACTTCAATGAAAGTGATAACTTTAATATCTATGATTTTTATATAGATCAAATAAATTAATGCATATGATGAATTTAGCTCAATTTTGTATATTCAATAATTGTTAGTTATATATTATAACACATATTTAATTTTTATACATTTTAATTCAAGTATAATTACATTATTTTTCTCCTTCACTTTCCTCCCTCTGGTCTCTCCCAAGAAACCTCCCTCCAATATTCTCCATACCCACTCTCACTCTCAAATTTATAGTCTTTCCACGTATTCTTTTTTTTTATACACACATACAATCACACACATATTCACATACAAATACATGAATATGCATGCACAAATATATAAATACAAACTGTTTAGTATGATTTTTATGGGGGATTTTTTTGGTGTGTATGCATGTGCATGTATGTTTGTATGTGTGTGTACATACACTTACAGGTATTACTGTATGATTTTAGTAAAAAATAAATGATAAGATTCGTTGAGGATTTATTAAATAACCTTGCTGTTCTCTGTCCTTTCTACTTCCTTCTCCTCCTATCTCAATATTCCTGAACTTCCCAGTTGCAGATTCTCTACCTGTTTTTCAGTTCCACCTGTCTCATCTATTCCCTTTTCAAGTCTCCCTTACCAAATGTGGTCCTTTTTTACTTTCCTGGTTTCCATTGTTACTCTATGTTGTAAGCAGACATCTGAAGATTTGAAGCTAACATCTGCAGATTAGAGACAAAATGTGATGTTTATTTTTCTGTTTCTAGGTTACATCACTCAATATACTATTTTCTATGCCCATTCTTTTATACAAATTTTTCATGTTTTCATTTTTTCTTATAGGTGAATAGTATTCCATTATGTATATGTATCCAATTCTCATTATCCATTCATCTATTAAAGGATATTTAGGTAATCTCATTGCCCAACTTTTGTGAATAGAACAACAGTAAATATGACTGAACCAGTATCTACACAGTAGCATATGGATTCCATTGGGCCAAGGAGTGACATAGCTGGGCCATATTGGAGATTTATTTTCACATTTTTGATGGTTTTCATAGTGGCTATGCCACTCTGCATTTCCAATAGCAGTGAATTGGGTTCACCTTTTTCCAAAACCTCTCCAGTGCATTTGTTGGCAACTGTTTGGATGATCTTAGTCATTCTGATTAAGTGATAAGAAATCTTATTTTTAAGCTTTGCATTTACCTGTTACTAAGGATCAAACACTCTTTGAGTTATTAGCTATTTTTATTTCATCTATTGAAAGATCTCTGTTTAAATTCATAGACCTCCCCCCCCCTTTTAAATTTAGTAGCTTGTTTACTTGAATTTTGTTTTCCAAGTTCTTTGTATTCTCCAGATATTAATTCTCTGTCAGATGTCTAGCTGGCAAAGATTCTCCCCCATTGCATGGATTTCTGCTTCACACATTTGAGTGTGGTTTTAGCTGTAGAGTAGCTTTTTGGTTGTATGAGGTCCAAGTTGTCACTTATTTGACTTAATTCCTAGTTTATTTAAGTTATATTAAGACAGCATTTTTCTACACCTCAATCTTCTAGAGTTCTATGATTCCTTCTAGCAGTTTTAGCATTTCTGGTTACAAATTGAGGTCTTTGATCCACATGGATCTAATATTTTATAGAGTTATAGTCACTGGTCTAATTTTATTCTACATGTAGACATCTAGTTTTTACCAGCACCGTTTTTTGAAGATGTCCTTTCTCCAGTGCATTTTTTTTTTTTTTTTTGCCTCTTTGTCAAATATTGGAGAGGAATAGTGCTTATGTCTGTCCATTCTGATTTATTCCATTAGTCTATAGCTCTGACTTTGTATCATTAACACATTATTTTTATTACTAAATTTTATAATATATCTTTAAATCAGGAATGGAAAAGCTTCCAGAGTCATTATTCTTATTTTGGATTGATTTGCCTATCCTGTGTCCTGTAAGTTCCATGTGCACTTAAGGATGATTGCTTTCTATTTCTATGAATCATGTTATGAGAATGTAATTGGAAATGCATTGAGTATGTAAATTGCTTTCTGTAGTATTGCTGTTTTTACAATATAAATCCAATGGATCCAGGAATATAGAATGTCTTCCAATTTCCCAGTGTCTTTATGAACATCATTCTTCAAAGATTTGAAGTTTTCACTGTATGAGTTTTTCATGTCTTTGGTTAGGTTTATTAAAAGATACTTTATTTTCTTTGATGCTATTGAAAATGAGAGTATAACCATGTTCTCTGTTGGCTATTAGTGTATAGAAAGGCTAGTAATTTTTGTAAGATGATTTTACACTGCTAATTTACTGAAATTGGGGATTGTGATGGAATTTTGGGGGCTTTTAGTTAAAAATATATTATCTGCAAATGGAATAATTTGACTTCTTTTATATTTATATCCTTGATTGTCCCTTTATTGCCATATTGCTTCTGTTACTGCCTAGGATATGATATAGAAAAGGAATGAGACTAGTGGGAAACCCTGCTTTGCTTCTGACTTTAATGGCATTACTTTGAAGGTTTTTTTCATTTTTATCTATATCCAACCTTTATTATATTTGGTATGTCCCATTAGTCATACTCTCAGAGGCCTTTTCTATATTTATTGAAATGATCACACTTCAATAACAAAGACAGGCACTATCTCAGAGAAAAAAGATGGAATAAGATCTTCCAAGCAAATGGTTCCAAGACACAAACTGGAGTTAACATCCTAATATCCAAAAAAATAGACTTTCAACTAAAAGTTATCAAGTGAGATGAAGAAGGACATGTCATATTCATCAGAGGAAAAATCCACGAAGATAAAGTCTCAATTCTGAATAACTATGCCCCAAATGCAAAGAAAACCACATTAATTAAAAAAAAAAAGAAAGAAAAAAGAAAAACAAAACAAAAAACTTTACTAAAGCTCAAAACAGACATTGAACCCCACTGAATAATAGTTAGAGATTTCAACACCCTACCCGCACTAATGGACAGGTCATTGAAACAGAAACTAAACAGAGACACAGTGAAACTAAGGAAGGTAGTGAACCAAATGGATTTAACAGACATCTACAGAATATTTCATGCTAAAACAAAGGAGTAAACCTTCTTCTCAGTACCTCATGGTACCTTTTCCAAAACTGACCATATAATTGGACACAAAACAAGCCTCAACTGATACAAGAAGATTGAAATAGTCCCATGCATTCTATAAGATCACCATGAATACACATCTATTGACCCATGGTTCGGACTACATATGTGGCAGAGGATGACCTCCATGGCCATCAGGAAGAAAGGAGAGGCCCTTGGGCCTGAGGGTGCTAGAGGCCCCAGTAAAGGGGAATGTCATGAAATCAATCAAATAGAAACAAACAGAACTATGCAAAAAAAATTAATAGCTTTTTTTATTTTTTGAGAAAATCAATTATATAGAAAACCCCTAAACAAACAAACTAAACGGCCCAGAGAATATCCAAATCAGCAAAATCAGAAATGAAAAGGGAGACATAACAACAGAAACTGAGTGTCTTTGGGTTTTACTGCTATGAACAGACATCAAGACCAAAGCAATTCTTACAAGGACAGCATTTAATTGGCTCTGGCTTACAGGTTCATAGGTTCAGTCCATTATCATCAAGGCAAGAGCATGGCAGCATCTAGGCAGACATGGTCCAGGCAGAGTCCAGAGTTCAACATCTTCATCTGAAGGCTGCTAGTGGAAGACTGACTTCTAGGCAGCTAGCATGAGGATTTAAAGCCCATACCCACAATGACATATCTACTCAAACAAGGCCACACCTCCTTAAATTGCCATTCCCTGAGCCAAACATATACAAACCATCACACTGAGAAGATAAAAAAAAAAAAAAATCATCAGATCCTACACAAAAGCCTATACTCAACAAAGCTGGAAAATATGGGTGAAATGGATAATTTTCTAGAAAGATACCATGTACCAAAATAAAATCAAGAGCAGGTAAATTATCTAAACAGACCAATATCCCCTAAGGAAATAGAAAATGTCATTATAAACTTCCCATCCAAAACAAGCCGAGGACCAGATGGGTTTTGTGAGGAATTCTACCAGACCTTCAAAGAAGAGCTAACACCAATATTCCTCAAACTATCCCATACAATATAAACAGAAGGAACACTACATAATTCATTCAATGCATCCACAATTATTTTGGTATCTAAACCACACAAATACCGAACAAAAAAGAGAACTTCAGACCAACTTCACTTATGAATATCGATGCAAAAATACTCAATAAAATTCTTGAAAACCAAATCCAAGAACATATCAAAACCACTGTTATTGATGCTATTGTGTGCTTGCAGATAGGAGACTAACATTGCTGCCCTCAGAGAGGACCAACAAGCAGCTGAAAGAGTCAGATGCAGATACAAGCAAGAAACCCAATGGACAGAAGCTGGGGACCTGTGTGGTTAAATTGAGGAAAAATTGGAAGAAGCTGAGGAGGAGGGTAGCCCCATGGGAATACCAACAGTCTTAACTGACCTGGACCCCTGAGATCTCTCATAAACTGAACCACCAACCAGGCAGTATATACCAGCTGATATGAGGACCCTGACACATATACAACAGAGGACTGCCTCATCTGGCCTCAGTGAGAGAAGATGCACCTAACCCTTGAAAGACTTGAGGCCCCAGGGAGTGGAGAGGTGTGGTGGAGTGGGGATGGAGGTGTGAGGACATCTTCTTGGATGGTGGGGATACATGAGGTAGGGGATCAGGAGCAGTCAGGGGGAGAGACAGGAAAGGGGGTGAAGTCTGGACTGTAAAAAAGGATTAAAGAGTAATAATAAATTTTTAAAAAGGAAAAAAGAGAAATAAAGGTGTAGTTTTTCTTTGAAAATCTCATAATTCTGCAATGAGTTCTTCTGAATCTGTATATTTTTAGCTACAAAACTTTTTATTGCTTTTTCAATCTTCTTTTTTTTTTTTTTTTTTTTTTTGGTTTTTCGAGACAGGGTTTCTCCGTGTAGCCCTGGCTGCCCTGGAACTCACTCTGTAGACCAGGCTGGCCTTGAACTCAGAAATCCACCTGCCTCTGCCTCCCAAGTGCTGGGATTAAAGGAGTGCGCCACCACTGCCCAGCTTTTTTCAATCTTCTTATGTAGTTTGCTTAGGCTGTTGATCTCAATTTGGTTTAACTTTAGTAGTATTGATAAAATAAGAAATTAATCCATGTTCATTATTATTCTTCAGGTTCAAGGAATACAGCTCTTAAATGTATTCACATAAAATAAATAATCTGTATTTCTTTGGTTTCTGTTGTAATAAAGTTTTCCTGTTCCTTTCTTATTCTGTTAATTCAGTTAATCTCTTTTATTTTTATTTTTGTTTGTTTGTTTGTTTGGGGCTGTTTTTTTTTTTTTTTTCCTTTGCTGAGTTTGAACATGAGACACTTTATCTGGTTTATCTTCTCAAAGAACCAGATCTTAAATTCATTGATTTTAGCACTATTTTCTGTGTTGTTTTATTACCCTATGCTTTGAATAATATTGTTTTATTATGTCTTGTCATCTACTAAATCTGAAGTTTTTTCTTTTTTTTCCAAATTCTTGAGTTGTATCATTAAATTACCTTTTTGTGATCTTTCTGAAATTTTATTGTCTACACTTTTGTCTATAAACTTACATCTTAGAAGATAATTTAAAAATAATGTTATTTTCTATTAAAATAAAATCTTAATTGAATTCTCATAGCTCTCTGATGCTAAAAATTATCTAAGGCCCAAGATAGAAATAGATCCACAGTGCTACATGTGTGAGGTTAGTAGAAAGTTTGTTTTGCTCTATCCCTAATAAGAGAATAATAAAATTTTTGTGAACAGCCCATTTGCATTACAGGTATTAAAATTGTACTTTGCTTTGATGATTATTGATTACTATTATCTTAAGACCCTGAAATGTATGAAGGGTTATTTGAAATTAATTGTAGACTTGTTTTCACCTTCACTTACCAAGTAGATTAAATAGATATTAAAGGCTGAACACGTTGTTATAACACATTTCCTCATTGTTCAAGCATTAATAATAGTTGACAGAAATTCATACATGTTTAAATGTTCAAAATAAATTTCAATGGTTTACCCATTATATAGAGATGTGTTAGCATCTTAAATAATAATTATATTAATTATAAGCATTAAATAGTGTTTACAAAAAGAAATACCATATGGTGTACTATGTTTGCTTTAAACCACAATTCTATACTTCTTAATTTTTGTTGTTACTTAATTCTATTTTAGAATAAGTCAGAAGATAATTCACTTTCCAAAAATCTAATATTTGAAGTAGTGAAGGATTTTGAAAATTTCTGGCAATGCTTACTTTACTATACTTTCATCTGCAGGAGAAAATTGCACCAGATTCTAATTGAAGTCTGAACATCAAACCATTTCAGCTCTGAAGTTTGTGGTGATATTTCCAGAGGGAATTGCACATGTTGGTAATTTCATATCAATGAACCTATCTCCATAATGGAAACTGAGTTTTATGTGAGTATAGTAGAGATGACAGGAAAATAGGACAGTGTTCCAGTAATGAATGAAAATAGAGCTTTGTTGAAAAGCCATTCAAGGCATAAAGAATAGTCTACATATGGATAATTTGCTCTGCACAGTTCCACAGATGCCAGTTCAATATGTGAGTTAAATAGTTCGATGATTCTACTGAATCATTTATTAGCCCTCTGAAGATCAGTATTAGGCTAAAAACCTATGTAGAATATGGATATCATTTTGATGAGCTTTAAAATACTCTGTTTATATGTTATCATACAGTATCTCATGGCTTAGGCTTTTCTGAAATGAAAAGAAAAAATTATTTTACACAAAAATGACAGCATAGTTAATAATGAAAACAGAATAACAGATTTGAAATAAAATGCACTTTGGTTTTTTATAGGAAAATACAGCAAATAAGCATAGAAGATGCTTCATAATCCACAGAAGGCCAATCTAATGGTAGGCATTAGATTGTAGTGATGTCATATCAATTAGAGTTTAGGCAACACAAGGGCCTTCAAGGGTCCTGTGATAGTTTTTATATGCTTGACCATGGAGTGGCACTATTAGTAGGCATGGTCTTGTTGGAGTAGGTTTGTCATTGTGGATGTGGGCTTAACACCCTCATCCTAGCTTCCTGGAAACCATTCTTCTACTAGCAGCATTCAAATGAAGATGTAGAACTCTCAGCTCTGCTTGGACCATGCCTGGCTGGATGCTGCCATGCTCTCACCTTAATGATAATGGACTGAACTCTGCACTTGTAAGCCAGCCACAATTAAATGTTGTCTATGCATTGCATTGGTCATGGTGTCTCTTCACGGCAGTAAAACCCTAACTATGACAGGTTCTTAAATGGCAGCCTGTGATGTCATGATTATTCTGATAACAGAGTGTTATTCACTAACCTATACAATATTGTCTTCTGCACATTGGTCATTTACTATGTTAATACCTTGCTCTACTACTATGTAACACAGAAAATCAATAGTAAGTGCAGGACTTACTTCTCAGGTCTGGAATATCTATATAGGTGAGGGACTCTAAGGGATTTTCCGGTTCCACACCCTTACAGCTTCCCACTCCCACCTGGGATCAAGGCTAGGCCAAGTTCCATTCTCCACTCACAGGAACATTCTTGAGTAAAAAAAATCTCGGAATGTACTGACTAATAGTCACCTGACACTCTGGAAAGTCCCAGGTAGACTTCAAATGAATACCATGCTTGCTAGCCAATAGATTTAACGGTCAATATGATTAGCCAATAAGTTTGAACTGCAACCTTACTGATGTAACCTGTGTCCCTAAAAAGAATAAAAACTGCTTGTAATAGCCATTCAGAGTCATTTTCTCATCACTTGTCTTGAGGGACTGATTGAGGGTCAACCCCGACATGCAGGAAGATAAACCTCTTGCTTTTGCATCCATTTGTGTCTAGGTGGGCATCTCGAAGTAAAGATCACTGACCAAGGGTGGGGGTGTGTGTCTTACATTTGAGGGTTTGTCTGTGACTTGAGGAGACCCCTCACCAACTACTCTGATTGAGGGAAAAAAGGCTGAACCCAGCAACAGGTGCCTACTCGTAAGTGTTTGTGTTTGTCTCTCTGTCTTTTGTTTTCACTTTTGATACATGAGCACAGTGTTGGCTGGAAAGGCTCCAGTCTGGTGAGGTCAATTGCAGCAGGCAGACTTGCCTTAACATCGTGACTATGGGGAGTCTGGGGGATGTTTCAGGCTCCCCTGGAGGGAGTTGAGAGGTCAATGCTCCTTTTGGAAACAGCAAGAAACAGTTTCGGCAGGAGCCGAGACTTGCTCTAATCTGGTTTCTGTGCCTGTGGAAGGTGCAAACTGTCTGTGTGTTGATTGTCTCTCTCTGTGTTTGTTGTTATTGGTTATCTAGTTCTGTGTTCTTGGACTTGTACTGAGGACACTTTTGGACATGGGACAGACTGAATCTACTCCATTAAACATTCTAATTTACCACCGGAGGGACGTTAGGAAAAGAGGAGAAAACTTGTCAGTAGAAGTAAAGAAGAGCAAGTTAGTTACTCTGTTCCTCCGAATGGCCCACCTTTGGAATAGAGTGGCCACCTGTAGGGACCTTCGACTTGCTCATGATTAAAGCAGTAGAGGAAAGAGCCTTTAGTTCAGGATCCCTCAGGCATTCAGACCATGTGCCCTATATAGTTACCTGGAATGATCTAATGGAGGACCCCCACTTGGATAAAAGCTTTTTTGTCTCTGAGACTCTCACAGGTCCTGACCATGAAGGAGAAAAACTCTGTAGAGACCAGCGAGTCTGTAAAGACCCTTCAACAATGGATCTGCTGTTGATGGATCCTCTACTTCCTTACCCGCCTACCCTGGCCTTGGTTCCCATGGCCCTTCTTTAAGGATTTGCCCTTCCTCAGAGATCTCCCTTGAGCTCTTGCCCAACATCCCTTTACCCCCTTCCTCTGGCCCCAGCAAAGGGGGAGGGTGGGGAGGGACCCTTGGAACTGGGACCAGCCATGGGGAACTAGAGCAGAAGGGTCACTAAACCCTATACATCAGTGGCCCTCTCACTCCAAGTCTACTGGCCCATAGACGAGGATGGAAATCAGACCATGCAATATTGGCCCTTCTCTTCAGCCAACTTGTACAACTTGAAGGCCCAACATCCCTCCTTTTCTGATAATCCTAAGGGCTGATTAATCTCTTTGAGACTGCTTTATTTACTCATCAGCCCACATGGGATGATATCCAACAACTTGTGAGGGTGTTCTTCTTGACTGAAAAGAGAAAGAGAAAGAGAGAGAGAGAGAGAGAGAGAGAGAGAGAGAGAGAGAGAGAGAGAGGATAATGCAGGAAGCCAGAAAGAATGTGCCCTCAGACACGGGGGCACCATTGATTGACCAGGCTGTCATTGACAGCTGGTTTCCCCTGACTAGACCTGGCTGGGACTTTAATACAGCAGAAAGTAAGGATCACCTGAAGTTCTACCGCAAGTCTCTGTTGGCAAGTCTCAAGGGGGACCGCACAAAGACCCACCAATTTGATCAAGGTATGTGAGGTTAAACAGGAACCAGATGAGTCACCCACAGCCTTTCTAGAACAGCTCATGGAGGCATTCCGCCAATATACACATTATGAGACCAGTAGTGAGGAGCATAAAGCTACTGTGACTATGGCTTTTATAGAACAGGCTAGTAGAAATATTAGGAAAAAGCTTCAGAGACTAGAGGGACTACAGGGTAAGTCGGTGAGGGATTTAGTGCAGGTTGCTGAGAAAGTCCATTATAACAGGACAACAGAGGAGGAAAAGGAGCAGAGAATGAGAAAGGAAGAAGATGAAAGGGATGACTAAGCCAGCTCAGACAGTCAAAAGGTTCTTCAGTGCAGGAGTGAGGATTAAAAAGAAAAAAGACAATTAGACAACATTGTAGCATGACCCCAATCAATTCTGAGACTGAAGACAGATTTATTTTTTCCCAATCTGCTTTTATACCATTTTAATTACATGCAAGCAATAAGGTCAGTTCTAGGTTGAGGAACAAGCAATACAATAAATACAAATAGTCAAGGAACAATCAAGGCAATAAACAAAGTCCCATGATCACTCCTGTTATTACTGTTTCTAAAGGCTTATTAGGATGACTAAAGATATCTGACCCTACTTTCTTGACCTAGCCCAATGTCATATTTATGCCTGAAGTCTACTTCTTTGTTCTATCCTAAAAATCAGATTTCTGTCTGAACTTACTTCCTTGTCCTTGACCAGATGTCAGATTCCTGCCTGAAGCCTGTTTCTTTGTCCTTGGCCAAAAGTCAGATTCCTGCCACACAGCCCCCAAAGCTCTCCACAAAGGGAGATGAAAAAAGAAAGGTGACAGGAAAGGAATTTACAGAGAATCTTGGCTACAGTAGTCAGGGAAAGCAGAGAAGAGAAACTCCAACCAAAGAGAGACAGAAAACCCCTTGAAAAGGACCAGTGTGCATATTGCAAGGACAGGGGCCACTGGGTCTGAGAGTTCCCTAACAAAGGGAAGCTGAGGATGGGAAATACCAGGCCTTGGGAAAAGCATCCTGAAGCTGTGAAGGTGTTAGCCCTGGGGGAAGACAGCGACAAGGGAAGAAAGGGCTCGGACCCCCTCCCCAAACCCAGGGTAACTCTAAGAGTGGAGGGGAAACCCACACAATTCTTACTGGACACAGGGGCTCAATACTTGGTACTCCTCCAACCCAATGTCCCTGTTTCCAAGAAAAGATCTTGGGTCCAAGGAACCATTGGCACCAAAATTTCTTCATGGACTATCGAAAGAACTGTGGATCTATGGATGGGTCCGATATTCCATTCATTTATGGTCATCCCATACTGTCCCTGAAAGACCTGACCCCCTTATGAGGAAAGTTAGGCCCCTAGCACACTTGGAGCCAGAAACAGAAATAAGATTGAAACTGCCTGCTTAACCAAACTCCACCCAGCTGCATTCTTTTCCCTAAGAAACGAGTGACCTTGGCCTGGCCCCAGGGTCAGAGGCACAATGTTTCAGGAACTAGCTAACCACAAAAATGTGCAACTGCCTTGTGACTAACTTAGAACATTCTGTACTTCCCCATAATGCAAATTCTTTCCGTTCCCGACCCCTTGCTTTGTGGTTTTTTTCCTTTAAATACCCCTGACTTCAGCTGCTTGGGGTTGAACTCCTCTGCCCCTGCGTGGGTTACAAGCTCAACCCCAGTGCACTGGTCCCCCAATAAACCTCGTGTGATTGCAACAAGGACAGTCTTTCGTGAGTTCTTGGGGTGTCGTGCCATCCCTAGTCTTGAGCGAGGGTCTCCCCAGCTTGGAGGTCTTTCATCCCTACCCTCTGTTGGGGTGAGACTTGCTCTCCAAAATGAGGGTCCAGATATTCTTCCTGTCTGGTGGGCCACAACTAACTGGTCCAAAAGGAGAGCTCATACATGTTCTGAATACCAGACTAGATGATGAGTAGAAATTATTTGAAACCACCTTTACTCAGAACCAGGACTTGACTTGGTGATTGGAAACATTTCCATAAGCCTGGGTAGAAATGGCAGGGATGGGTAAAGCAAAATGCCATTTTACCACCCTCCCCCACTGTGGTGGAAGAACTCAAGGCACAGGTTACCTCAGTGTCTCTCAGACAATATCCTATGTCTTGGGAGGCACGGGAGGGAATTAAGCCACACATCTCCAGGCTCCTCCAGCTTGGGGTGTTGCCTATGTGCTGTTCAGCCTGGAACACACTACTCCTGCCAGTTAAGAAGCTGGGCACTATTGACTATCATCCAGTCCAGGACTTATGAGAGGTAAGCTGTCAAGTGGCTGACATCCACCCTACTGTGCCTAAACCCTACACTCTGCTCAGTTCTTTGCCACCTTCCAGAATTTGGTACACAGTCTTAGATCTTAACTATGATTTCTTCTGCTTGCTCTTGGCACCCCAAAGTCAACAATACTTCACCTTTGAATGGAAAGACCCAGAGGATGGAACCACCAGTCAACTGATGTGGACTAGGTTACCCCAAGGATTCAAAAACTCACCCACTATCTTTGATGAGGCACTTCACCAGGACCTGAGGCCCTATGGGGAGGCCACACACAGGTGACTCTTTTGCAGTATGTAGATGACCTTCTCCTGGACTCCAAAAGCAAGGAACAGTGCCTTGAAGGGACTAAGAACCTGCTATCAGAGTTGGACGCACTGGGATATCGGGCTTCAGCTAAGAAGGCTCAAATTTGCCAATGACAGGTGAAGTACTTGGGGTACCCCCTAAAGAATGGGCAATAATGGCTCTTGGAAGCCAGAAAAGGGACTAAACTCCACATCCCTATGCCTTCAGGACCCAAGCAGATATGGGAGTTCTAGGCATGGCTGGATTTTGCTGCCTGTGGATTCTGGGGTTTACAGAATTAGCAGCCCCCCTCCACCCACTCACTAAGAATAATAGGCCCTTTAAATGGGGAAAAGAGGAACAGGAGGCATTTGACAGCATCAATCAGGCCCTACTGTCTGTCCCTGCACTTGGGCTTCCTGATGTCACTGAGCCATTTCAATTATATGTGGCTGAGAATAGAGGAATTGCAAAAGGTGTTTTGACTCAGAAATTGGGCCCCTGGAAAAGACCAGTTGCTTACCTGTCCAAAAAGCTGGATCCTGTAACAGCTGGGTGTCTTCCATGTCTTAGAATTATTGCAGCAGTGGCCACCTTGGTCCAGGATGCTGATAAATTGACTTTGGGAAAAACTTGATGGTGGCAGGACCACATGCTCTGGAGAGCATGATAAGGCAGCCTCTTGACTGCTGGCTGACAAATCCCAGGATCACCCACTACCAGATTCTGCTCCTGAATTTTGACTGAATCACCTATTCTCTTCTGGTTGGCCTCAATCCGGCCACCTTGCTGCCCGATCCAGACCTCAAGCCACCATAGCACGAGTGTCAAGAAATTCTGGCAGAAGCCCATGGATGGAGGAAAGACCTCTCTGACTGACCCCTGCTAGGAGCTGAGGCTCCCTGGTTTACAGACAGGAGGCGTTTTCTCCATGAAGGTCAAGTATGAGCAGGTGCTGCCATGGTGGATGGCACAAATGTCATCTGGGCAGAACCTCTATACCCCTGCACATTGGTGCAGAAAACAGAGCTAATTGCCCTCATCAAGGTCTTGGAACATGGGGCCAGCAAGAAAATCAACATCTACATAGATAGCAGGTATGCCTTTGCCACAGCCCACATTCATTGGGTCAAGAAAGAGAACTGCTCACATCAGAGGAAAAATAAATAAAAAACAAACAGGAAATCTTGGATCTCTTGGATACCCTGATGAAGCTAGCCACTGTGATTATTATTCATTGCCCAGGATATCAGAGGGGAAGAGACTCAGTGGCCTGGGGCAATAATCAGGCTGTTCAAGTGGCTCAAGAAGTGGCTATGCAGAAACCTATCCTGGTTATGGGCCTACAAGAGACACCCGCTGGAAAATGGGACTGGACTAAGGTATGACCTCACTTAGAAAGGATCCAGATTGCTAGCCACCCTTCCAACTACTAGAGAAGGAAGGGCAGTGGCGTACACAAGAAGGAAAAACTATACTCCCCAGAAAACAAGCTGAGGACTTAACTTGACCAAATGCATAGATGGACCCATTTAGGGGATAAGAAGCTCATCCAAGCAATCAAGGGATCTAAGGTATATGTAATAGACCTTAGGTTTTTAGCCAGAGAGACAGTAGAACAATTTAAGGTATGTCAGCAAGTAAATGCTTATGAAGTCAAGAGCACACAGGGCAACAGATCTAGAGGAGAGCGGCTTGGGGTTTATTGGGAGGTCGATTTTACAGAAGTTAAGCCAGGAAAATATGGTTACAAATACTTTCTAGTGTTTATAGATACTTCCTCTAGATGGGTTGAGGCTTTCCCCACAAAACAGGAAACAACAACCATGGTAGCCAAGAAGATATTAGAAGAAATCTTCCCAAGGTTTAGAGTGCCCAATGTAATTGTATTGGATAAAAGTCCTGCTTTTGTTTCTAAGCTAAGGCAGGGATTGGCAGAGATATTGGGGACTAATTAGAGACTCCATTATGCATACCATCCCTAGAACTCAAAGCAGGTAGAGAGAATGAACAGAACCCTAAAAGAGACCTTAACTAAATTGACCTTGGAGACCAGCACTGACTTGGTGGTGCTCTTTGCCCTGGCCCTGTTCTGAGCCCAAAACACCCCCTACAATTTTAACCTGACCACTTTTGAGTTCCTGCTTGGTACCCCAACTCCCTTGGTGTCCACTGGGCCCTCCCTGGAGGTATCCCAACTCACTGATAGGAACCTCTTCTTGAGTCTCCAAACCCTTCAGTCAATAGAACATGAGATGTGGCCCAAACTGTCTGCCTTATATGCGCCAGGGACACCAGAATACCTTCACTGCTTCCAGACTGGGTCTATGTCCAGAGGAAGTGGCTATGGTACTTCCTCCTGCCCAGCTGCTTTATGGCCTTAAACTCCCACCAACACTTCAGTCTGACTTGGATAGTTGAGAAACCCGAGAGTGGATACTGGACTGAACTTGAAACCACCCAATGACCTGTGGGTGGCTCCTGGTTTCCCAACCTAATATTTGATCTATGTAAACTGGCTGAGGGTTCATGGCCAGATTCTGATACTCAAAAGACCCTAAGGAACACATATCCAGCTGCTGATGGAGAACATTCTACATCTGCCCCAGAGGAAAGAGGACCTCCAAGTGTGGAGGACCAGAGCAATTTTACTGTGCCTCATAGGGATGTGAGATGTCTGTGGGAGGTAATAACCCCTGGACAACCTCACAGAAGGACCTTGTCCACGTAGCTTGGGAAGGCACAGATACACTGGTAAAGCTCAAGTTTTCAGACAAAGGAAAATGGGCAAAGGGATGGGAAACTGGGACGTCCTGGGGTCTTAGACTATGGATCATAGGATGATATGATCCCAGGTTACTTTTTACTATTAGACTTTTTGTACAGCCATTTACTGACCATTTATCCATAGCACTGGGACCTAACCCAGTGTTAGCACCCTCTAAGCCAGTAGTTACCCAACCTCCTAAGCCTGTAGCTCTTAGCCCCTCTGAGCACCCCTCCTCCCCAAGGGACCTCAACCCCTGTTCCTTTCCTCAAACCCTCTGAACCAGTAGACCCTTTCTGGTCTATGACGTTAAAATCTTTTCAGATCCTAAATGCCTAAAAGCCTGAAATCACCACCTCGTGCTGGTTATGTTGCAATATAAAACCTCTCTTCTGTGAGGGAATCGGGCTGGTTGCAGAGTATATAGCATTTCAGAAGATGATGAGACATGCAGATGGTCTCAACGGGGCCTGTGTTGACCTTACTATAGACCATATCAGGCCAAGGCAGCTCTATTGGGGGATGTTCCAACTCCTTATCTACATTTATGTAACCAGACTAACTCTTCATACCTTCAAGCATCATAGTCCCCTGTGGTCAAGCTGGTGGGCTTGCACCACATGGTTGACACCTTGCATGAATGAGGAAACTCTTAATTCCTCCAACCCTAAAGGGTTTTGTGTGTTAGTCCAGTTGGTGTCTTGAATAACCTATTATTCTGCAGAAACTGTCCACTGGGCTCTATTAGGGAACCCAACTGGATGTCTAATGGAACAGAAAAGAGAACCTGTCTCTTTGACATTGGTCCTAATTTTGGGAGCAGGGCTAGCTGGAGCAGGTACTGTGATTGTGGCATTAAACCTACAAAATAAGAATTATAATAGCCTCAAAGCAGATATTGATGAAGATATTCAATGTCTAGAGAAATCCATCTCCCATTTAGAAAGTAATGTTTATTTCCTAGCATCTGTTTTATTTCAGAATAGAAGAGGGCTAGATTTGGTGTTTTTACAACAGGGAGAGCTATGTGCAACATTACAAGAGGAATGCTGTTTCTGTGTAAATCACCTGGGGTGATTAGAGAATGCCTAGCCAAAGTTTGAGAAAGTTCAGAGTGACACCAAAGAGAACAAGAAAATTCCAAAGGCTGGTATCACTCTCTTTTTGATGCTTCCCCCGTTTACCCCCCCACATTCCACCTTGTTAGGACCCTTAATTGTTCTCCTGCTATTGTTGACCTTTGGACCCTATATATTGAACAAGCTTATAGACTTCATAAAAGAGAGAATAGGAGCAGTACAACTGGTGGTCCTGTGCCAACAATATGAGTTACTCAAGACCCCTGCATGTACCTCCAGGACTGGAGCTTGTACAAAAAAGGGGGGAGGGATGAGGGACCCTAAGGGGTTTTCCAGTTCTAAGCCTTCCTTATAGCTATCACCTCCTGCCTGGGATCAAGTCTAGGCCAAGTTCCATTCTCTACTCACAGGAAAAATCTTGGGTAAAAAATTCTCAGAATGTACTGAGTAATAGTTACCTGACCCTCTGGAAAGTCCGAGGTAGAGTTCCAACGTGTGTCATGCTTGCTAGCCAATAGATTTAAAGGTCAATATGCTTAGCCAATAAGTTTGAACTGTAACCTTACTGATGTAACCTGTGCCCCTAAAATGTATAAAAACTGCTTGTAATAGCCATTTGGAATTGCCTTCTCATCACTCGTCTTGAGGGACTGATTGAGGTTTGACCCCCACGTGCCAGAAAATAAACCTCTTACTTTTGTATTGATCCTCATCTTGGTGTCTCACTTGGAAATTATACAAATTGGACTTATGTTTACTATGTTTGATCCTAGTCAGCTTAACTAAAAGTCGTTCTTAAAATTATTACATTCAAAACATGTGGATGAACTCCAATGGTCAGTAGCTAGTCAACATGGATTAAAGGAAGAAAACAGTCATAAATGAACAAAACTCAAAACTCTCAGCATTAAAGCCTCCCAGCTCAGGAAACACTACAGCCATGATTTCTCCAGTATGATTACCAGCTAACTGATGCAAAGCTATGCTCCTTGGTGAGGCTACATTCATTCCTGTGAGAAAACATAGGGTTATGTCAAATTGCTTTGAATGTAAACTATACATTGAACTTGGCCATAATTATTGACCAGGTTTTATCTTCTGTTTATTTCTGAACATTTAGGGGTAAAACGTACTTTCAAGAAAATGAAAGCTTCTTTGACAGCATATGAGAAATTTCTCAGATAATTGTGGTTTATTTATTTATTTATTTACATTTAAAAATTAAAAATAAAGGTAAGAAACCATACCTCTTATTTAGTAGCAAAAATTATCAATTATTCACATTTATCAGTTACCTATATATCTCTCATCTATCCATCTTTCTATCTACCAATCAATCGATCTATCTATCAATCATCTATCTACCTATCATTACCATCTGTCAATCAACTATCTATCAATCTTTCATTATTAACTACTAACTCTATGGAACATTATCCAAGCTTTGGTACATTCAAAAGACTTTTAGGTGGATTTCTTGATTAACCAGATCTTGAACTGCAGTTAACATAAAAATGGATAAGTAGTTGAAAATATTCTTAAATTTAAGGATTAGTCTAGATAGACCCCTACTTTACAGGTCAAAGTGCCTTGGCCATGTGTGGATCTGCAGTGTGTGGGACTGGGAAGCTACTTTGGCTTTGCCAGTGACACTATAGATTCTGGGGTGTGACCAACTGCACAGGTTCAAGGTAAGGACACCACAGGTTGTGGCCCTGAAAGCCTGGGGCTAATACTGAGGGAAGGAAAAAGACCCAAGGCCACCAAAGAAGCAGCAAGAAGCTACAGGAACCACACAAGAATTTCTTTGGCTTCTCTCTATGGCATCACCAGAAGCAGAGCTCAGTAACACAATGTAAAGTGTACCAGTATTTGTGATTCATTAGTAGTGAATAGTGAGGTGGAGCAAAGCAAACCAATGTTTGAGCTCCCCCTGTCTCTAGGATCATATTTATATTCCTTTACAGCATCATGCATTCTTTCATGTTTGCTATAGCAAAACATACTTTTATCTGTGTTCGTTTCAGGAAAATATTCTTTCACCTGTGTGTCCCAGCAAAACATCATTTGACATAACTGACTTTCCAAAGAAACCAGAAGCTTCCATTTTAAATGAAGAATAGGACAGAAGAGGTTTTCTAAGAACAAATTCACAGTAGAAAGAATGTTAGCATTTCTTCTAGTCTCTGTCCCACAGTTACCTGGCAACAGCCAGGTGTGCCTGGCTTACTATAAAAGGGTCTTTTTGTACACTTCTCTCCCTCTTATTCTATTACTCTTTGCCCCTTCTCTTTCTGACCTGTTTCTCTGCTTGCCCATCCCCCTTCTCTGACCAGTCTCTCTTCCTTTCTTGCTCTTCTTCTTCCTCTCCCTCTCCATCACCCTCTCCCATCCCCCTTCTCCTCCCTCCCCCAACTCCACTTCCCATGCCCTAAATAAACTCTATTCCATACCACATCTATCATATGGCTGGCACCTAGGGGGAAAGGATGCCTCAGCATTGGCCTGCTGAGGCACCCCTCCCACTTCACTGTATTTGCTCTACCAAAACATATCCTTGGCACTCTTTCTTTTTATAAAACACACCAAATTCAAATATGAGGAACAGATAATTAAGCTGACAACATATACCCAATAGATAATAAAAAATAGCTAATTATTCATTATAAGTGTTAAAATACACTATTATTTTTAATAATGCAGTAAAAAAATAAGATTATTTACAACATTATTGAAATTCAGAAGATAAGATGTAGACACTAGTTTGAGCTTTGTACCTTATTTCCATATTTGCAAGAAAATATTAAAATCATGATATTCACAAGTAAATGGATTGTGCTAGGAAAAAAGTCATCCTGTGTGAAGTAACAGAGATCCAAATGACAAATATGATACATATTTATTTTTATATAGATGTTAGCTGGTAAGTCTTTGATAAGCCTGCTACAATCTGTGAAACCATAGAAGTTATGTATAGAGTAGTAAATACGGGGATTTATTGATCTCTCAAAATAGGGTAAATAGAATAGATGGTTATAAATAGACATGGTGGGGGTAGACAGGAACAGGAAGATAAAATGGGGAGAGGAAGGCAAGATGAAGGCAAGAGAGGGAATATAGGGGACAGCTAAACTAAGGGCCATTTAAGGAATCATACATTAAAAGCTTCCTGAAACATATATGTATGAAAGTGATCTAATGAAATTGCCAAATAACAGAGAAAATGAAACTGTGAGTGAATATCTCATCAAATGAACCTTCTAATATTGGGACTGGGTTGCATCTAATCAAGTTGTTGGCCAAAGAAGCCCCATAGAAACCTTCAAATAACCTACACGATTCCCAACTCTATTGGTTATCCACAAACTCGTGATAAGGTCCTATTCCTGAAGGCAGCACCTGTATAACTCACTGGCCTATAAAAGTTAAGATGGTACTAACCTCAATCCTTCAGCCCTTGTGACTACTATCCCTGGTGCTGCAAGTTAGGCACTCTGTATACTACCAAAGATAAAGATAAACACCAGCTAAGCTACAAACTCTTTCTTCTATAATGATCTAATGCCTGAAAGATGAGTTAGTTCATTATTGGCACAATGATTGCAGGAGAAACTATTTGGATATATAGTCCTCCACGTGAGATGGAAACCATCCCTGGCATTGCCTGTGTTGCCAAGAACCTGAGACCAGGTAGATTAGGGATCCAGGAGAGAAGCAAATACTATCTCTTGCTATAGCAACATATTCTGCTCTATTCATAGACAAGTGACTTGTTGCCAAGGACCAGCTTCAGTTTGAAGAGAAAGTCTCAGAAAAGGAGTACTGGGAGCAGTAAAAAGAGTGATTCGAAGTCAAATTGTGGGTCCAAGCTGTGTTCTGCTTAATACAACAGTTTTTCCAGTCTGTTTTTCTCTATGTTCTGCTTTTTCTCTGGAAATGTCTCTCTATATATTTTACTTGTTTGCTGTTCAAAGAGATCTCTCTCTTCATATCCTGCTGCTTATGTGTGTGTCAGGTCTCCAAGCAGTCGTCTTTTTTTATCCTTAAAAACTCTCTGGATAGGTCATCTTCTGCAGAACACAGGTTCAGTCTTTTATTTTACACATCAATCTAATCATTTACTCCAAGTTTCATTTTGATTATTTTAAGAATCAGCATCTTGTTAGTCCCATTCCTTTGATTCCTAGGAGACCTGGAGCAACCATATTACTTTTTAATACTGCAAAAGAATTCAGAGATCTTCCTACCTCTGTTACCTAGAGGGTAAGGATAAATATAGCAGGATAGGGTAGGATTCTGCCCAGAAATCACCATTTCTACCTTGCCTGAGGCTAATCTTGCTCTGTCCTAGGCTGACCCTTAACTCAGAAATCCATCTGTCTTTGCAAGCATAAATAAAAAAAAAAAAACTTAGTTGGGTGGGATCTCCTGCTATCAGCACTCCCTACACTTCTTTATCTCCTTTTTTTCATAATTTTCTAACACATTGGCTCACAATTCAGCTCCTTTTGTTTCTTTATATTCACGAAGCCCCTCACATAACTCATATTGCATCCTTATTTCTGCACAGTTGAGAAATTATATATTTTCAAACTCATGTATTTAGAGCTCTTTCCCATAGCCTCAAGGTCTGTCCTGAAGGTCCCAGTGTTTACCATTTTGCTGAGATATAGCCCCACCCTTATCTCCTGGACTCATGTTGTTTTTAATTATCATGGACTTGTTAATGTCAACAGCAAGAACATTTCTCAGAAGAGTCCTCCATCACTAAGGTCCAGATAATATGCTTGTTATTAAACAATCAAGCCTTACACCCACAGTAGCCATCTACACTCATGGAGTTCACACTGGGTCCCTGTCCCAGGGGCAGGAATCATGTCACTCTGTCCTCACCAGGGCCATGCTAAGGGCTTAGGAGCTTGTGAAGCCATCATCAGAGACTCCTCCTCCTGTAGCAGATGGGACAAAATACAGAACCCCACAGCCATACAATGTATATAGAGAGGGGGATTTTAGAATATTCAGTCCTGAACAGGATGTCCCATCAAATTCTTTCCATCATTACTCAGAGAATCCTGCAGAAATGAAAGCAGAAAGAGTGTAACCTTTAGAATTTTTAGAGGTAAGCAAGAAAACAAGGCCTTCTAAATATAGTAGGATTAATGCATATATGAGTGCACAGATACTGTGGCAGTATTGCAAGTATTACATAGCCTGCACAGATTTGTGCAATATGGAGTCCCATAACTGAGAGAAAAAGAGGACATAAAATTTCAATTTAACCCAGAAGCTATACCAATTGATGATTACTTGTAAATGATATATAAATTTTAAGGGCAGGCCAGTAAAATATGGCTGATGCAAACCAAACTTAACAGCATCTTTGGGGGTTCTTTGTGTCATAATGTTTCATGAGTACATTTATTTTACATTTATGTTTATTCTTACTATTTTGCCTTACAGCTCCTTAGCATATGAATGTTACAGTTTTCATTTTTGGTGTTCGTATGAGATTTGTGTGTCTATGAAGTGTGTGTCTCTGGGTGTGTTTCTTATAGCTTTTTTTTTTTTTTGTCCATTTTTATCTGTTACTTTTATCCTGTTCTAGTTTGTGTGTGTTTATTTTATTTTACTATTTTATTTTATGATATTATTCATTAGTTACCTGTTTGTTTCCTAAAAAGTGAAAGAAAGTGTTTCAATGTATATAGGAGTAGAGACAGGGAGAATCTTGGAGAAGTAGGTGGAGGGGAAATTATAATTAGATAATATCAGAAAAATAGTGTAAGCAATATCATTTGAAAGTATAGATGTGGGTTAGCTTTAATGAGGAAGAGGAAACAAACACTAGAAAATCCAAGATACAAGTACACAGGAGTATCAGCCCCAAGACATGACATGTTTTGTTTTTAATCTATTTTACTGGAAAATTCCAAGGTACCTGTGAGACTAAATAAAGTTTATATATTTAGTGTCCCGCGCGCTACTTGGTCTCGCCAGCAAGAACCCACGCGGACACACGGATCCTTCTGCAGCAATGCGTTTATTGCATGATGAAAAGAGGAAGACCCCGGGGCCCCAGAATGGCGCTGCTTATATAGCCCTGAGGCAGCGTGTCCTCCACTGATTGGCGCGCCCCGGGTGTGGGCGGTGATTAGTCAATGTACACCCATAATGCGCAGGCACTTCGGGGTTTTCCCGCGCTATCCGTAAGTTTCCTTAGAGCGACAGCGGAAGTCAGCGCCATCTTGTAATGGCAAATACTCTAACCACTCCCTACATCTCCCCCCATTCTTTCAAGTAAGAAGGAGAGGGGGGTCAGCTAGGTTAAATAGGCCACACCTCCCTACAGTGGTATCAAAACACAGA
>CM052705.1:14078630-14096345 GCA_028551405.1 Uromys caudimaculatus | reverse complement strand
CTACATGCAGAAGAATGCAAATTGATCCATCCCTATCTCCCTGTACAAAGCTCAAATCCAAGTGGATCAAGGACCTCCACATAAAACCAGTTACACTGAATCTAATAGAAGAGAAAGTGGGGAAAACTCTCGAACACCTGGGTATGGGGAAAAGTTCCTAACAGAACACCAGTGGCTTATGCTCTAAGATCAAGAATAGACAAATGGGACCTCATGAAATTGCAAAGCTTCTGTAAGGCAAAGGACACTGTCAATAGGACAAAACGGCAACCAACAGATTGGGAAAAGATCTTAACCAATCCTATGTCCGATAGATGGCTAATATCCAATATACACAAAGTACTCAAGAAGTTAGACTCCCAAAAACCAAATAACCCCATCAAAAATTGGGGAACAGAGCTGAACCAAGAATTCTCAACTGAGGAAATTCGCAGGGCTGAGAAGCACCTAAAGAAGTGCTCAATATCCCTAGTCATCAGGGAAATGCAAATCAAAACAAGTCTGAGATTCCACCTCACACCAGTCAGAATTGCCAAGATCAAAACTCAGGTGACAGCAGATGCTGGCGAGGATGTGGAGAAAAAGGAACACTCCTCCACTGTTGGTGGGACTGCAAGCTGGTACAACCACTCTGGAAATCAGTTTGGCGGACCCTCAGAAAAATGGACATAATACTACCTGAGTACCTAGCTATACCTCTCCTGGCATATATCCAGAAGATGCCCCAACATGTAACAAAGACACATGCTCCACTATGTTCATAGCAGTCATATTTATAATAGCCAGAAGCTGGAAACAACCCAGATGTCCCTCAGCAGTGGAATGGATACAGAAAATGTGGTACATTTACACAATGGAGTACTACTCAGCTATAAAAAACAATGACTTAATGAAATTTGCAGGCAAATGGATGGAACTTGAAAATATCATCCTGAGCAAGGTAACTCAGTCACAAAAGAAGGAACATGGTATGTACTCACTGATAAGCGGATATTAACCCAAAAGTTCAGAATATCCAAGTTTCACTTAACAGTAACCGCTGGACTGAGAGTGAGGTACCAGATGGAGGGGTTGGAGAAAGGTCCGAAGGAGCTGAGGGTATTTGTAGCCCCATGGAGGGAGCAAGAACATCAATGGGCCTGAATCCCCTCCCCGGTCGTCCTGGAGTTTGGACCACTAACCAAAGAATACACATCTATTGACCCATGGTTCGGACTACATATGTGGCAGAGGATGACCTCCATGGCCTTCAGGGAGAAAGGAGAGGCCCTTGGGCCTGAGGGTGCTAGAAGCCCCAGTAAAGGGGAATGTCAAGGTGGGAATATGAGGATGGGTGTGTGAGTAGGTGGGAGGAGGAATTCCCTCACAGAGGCAGGGAGGGCGAGGGTATACGGGGTTTCCAAAGAGGAGACCCAGAAAAGGGGAAACATTGGGGAAACATTGGAAATGTAAATAAAGTATCAAAAATAAATAAATAAATAAATTTTAATAAAAAAGAAAACATCTACAGATGCTCAAAAATAAATAAATAAATAAATAAATAAATAAATAAACAAATAAATAAATAGAAGCTGAAAACAACCCAGATGCCCCACAACAGAAGAATGGATATAAATATGTGGTTCATTTATACAACGGAATACTATTCAGCTATTAAGAATAAGGACATCATGAGTTTTGAAGACAAATGGATGGAACTAGAAAATACCATCCTGAGTCAGGTAACTCAGACCCAAGGACATGCATGGTATGTACTCACTAATAAGTATATATGACCCAGAAAAGTACAGAATATCCAGGATACAATCCACAGAACTCAAGAAGGTTAATAAGCCCAAAGATCCAAGTGAGGATGCTTCAATCCTACTTGGGAAGGAGAAGAAAGCAGTCATGGAGGCAAAGGGAGGGGGAGTCCTGGACGGCAATGGGGACAGAGAAAGAAAAAGGGGAACATGATCAGGTATAGGGAGTGACAAGAATGAAGCTCTGAGGGCCAGCAGAAAAAAATGGAAACAGGTAACCTCAGGAGGTAGAAGGTAGGGGTATCTTCTAGAATGTACTAGAGATCTGGGAGATGAGAGATGCCCATGACTCAGAGGGAGGTACCTTAGATGAAATGTCCAACACTGTGGAAAGAAATCTTGTAGAGTCTACCTCCAGTAGCTAGACAGGATATCAAGTGGAGGGATGAGGTGGCCATCTTACAGTTAAAAACTCTGATCCAGAATTGTCCCTGTGTAAAAGATATGCAGAGACAAAAATAGAAAGGACACTAAGGGAAAGGAGATCCAGTGATCTGCCCAGTTTGGGATCAAGCTTGAGGGGAGGCCCCAAGGTCTGGCCCTATTATTGATGCTATGGTGTGCTTACAGGCAGGAGCCTAGCATGACTGCCCTGCAAGAGGCGCAACAAGAAACCCACTGAGACAGATGCAGATACTTATACCCAACCAACAGACAAAAGCCTGGGGCCCCTGTGTTTGAATTTGGGAAAGGCTGAAAGAAGCTGAGTAGGAGGGTGACCCCATAGGAAGACCAGCAGTCTTAATTCACCTGGATACCTGAGGTCTCTCAGACACTAACCCACCAACCAGGCAGCATACACTAGCTGATATGAGGCTCCTCATACATATAAAGCAGAGGACTGCCTGTTTTGCCTCAGTGAGTGATGAACCACTTAACCCTCAAGAGATTAAAAGCCCCAGGGAATGAGGTGGTCTGGTGGGGTGGGGGCTGGGTGGGGACATACTCTTGGAGATGGAGGAGGAGGAATGGGATGATGAACTGTTAGAGGGTGGACTGGACTGTAAAAAAAGATTAAAGAATAATAATTATAATTGTAATTATAACTGACATTCATTTAAAAGATTTTACAATAATCAAAAGTGTCAGACTAAGTTTTTATGCCCAGAATCTTAAAGGAGAAAAATAGATCTAAAACACACACACTACCATCACCAACATAAGAATAACAGGAATTAACAAACATTGGTTATTAATATCTCTCAACATCAATGGATTCAATTCCACCATACAAAGATACATGCTAACAGAGTAGATGTGAAACAGGATGCATCTTTTTTGCATATAAGAAATGTATCTTTATATTAACATAGATATTACCTTAGAGGAAAAAGCTAGAGATAGATTTTACAAGCAATGGGAAGCAAGAATTAAGCTGATGTTGCCATTCTAATATCTAACAAAACAGACTTCAACCAACATTCATCAAGAAGAGATAGGAAAGGACACTTCATACTCACCAAAGGTAAAACCAAGATGACATCTTGATTTTGAATATATATACCCAAATGCAGAGGCACCCACATATGTTTAAAAAAAAAAAAAAAACTAACTAAAGCTTCAATTACATATCAAACCCCACAAATTAAAGATTTCAGCATCTGCCTCTCAACAATGAACAGGTTATCCAGACAGAAATTAAAATGAAATAATGGAACTTATAGATATTATGACTCAAATGGGCATGAAAAATTTCTACAAAACATTTCAACAAATAAAAATAATATACTTTCTTCTCAGTACCTCACAGAACAACTCTCAGCAGATACAAGAGAATCTAAATAACCTGTTGTACCTTATCAGGCCAACATGAATTAAAACTAGATTTCAACAAGAGAAAGCAACAGAAAGTCTATAAACTTATAGAAAATTAATAACTCTCTTCTCAATGTCAATTGGGTTATGAATGAAATAAAGAGAGAAATTAAAAACTTTCTAGGACTCAATGAAAATGAATGCACACTTGCAAACATATGGGACACACTGAAAGCATCACTAAAAGGAAAGTTCATAGCACTAAGTGTCTTCATAGAGTAATTAGTGATATCTCACACTAGCAAGTTAAGAGCATATGTGAAAGCTCTAGAACAATAGGAAGTAAATACACACAAGACAAGTAGACAGAAGGAAAAAAGAAAACTCAAGATTGAAACCAATAAAAAAAATAACAAAAATATAATATAAAGAATCAATAAGACAAGTTAGTTCTTTGAGAAAAATCAACAAGATAGACCCTTAGCCAAACTGACTAAAAGGCAGAGAGATACTACCCAAAGTAACAAAATCAGAAATGAAGTGAGAGAAATAACAACAGACATGCAGAAATCCAAAGAATCATTAGGTATTTTGATTAATGAAATCAAATTGAAGATCCTGAAATAAATCCAGAACCCTAAGGATACTTGATATTTGTATTAGTTAGGGTTCTCTAGAATCACAGAACTTACAGGTAGTCTCTATATTGTAAGGGAATTTGTTGATGACTTACATTCCAACTCCCCAACAATGATCAGCAGCAGCTGTGAGTGGAAGTCCAAGGAACTAACAGTTGCTCAGTCCCACAAGGCAAGGAGGCAAAGAGAGAATCTTCCTTCTTCCAATGTCCTTATGTAGGTCTCCAGCAGAAGGTATGGCCCAGATTAAAGATATGTGACACCACATCTGAATCTGGGTTTTGTTTTGTGCCAGATGACCTTGAACTCAGAGATCTCCTTGCCTTAGTCTCCTGGGATTCATAGCCACTATGCTTCAAGATCTCCATGCCAAAATTCTGGTCAGAAACTTGTATCTCCCAGCCTCAAATCTGGATCACAGGTCAGCCTTCCAATTCTGGATTATAGTTCATTCCAGATATAGTCAAGTTGACAACCAGGAATAGCCACCACAATGTTTGACAAAGAAGGAAAAACAATACAGTTGGGAAAAGAAAGAGTCTTTAACAAACTGTACTGATCTAATTGGATGTCTGTATGGAGAAGAATGCAAATAGATCTATATCTATCACTCTGCACAAAACTCAAGTCCATGTAGATCAAAAACTTCAACATAAACCAGATACACTAAGTCTAATAGAATAAAAAGTGGGAGAATAGCCTTGAACTCATTGGTAAAGGAGAAAACATTGTGAAAAGAACACCAATGGCTCAGACTATAAGATCAACAATTGATAAATGGGATCTCAAGAAACTGAAAAGCTTCTATAAGGTAAAGGACACTGTCAATAGGAAAAAACAATAGCCAACAGATTGAGAAAGGATCTCCATCATCCTTACATCTGACAGAGGGCTAAAATTCAAAATATATGAAGAACTTAAGTTATACACTAATAATACAAATAGCCTAATATTAAAATGGGACACCAAAATAGAGAATTTTCAGCAAAGGACTCTCAAATGACCTAGAAGCACTTAAAGAACTGTGTAATCTCCTTAGTAATCAGGGAAATGCCAATGGAAATGACTCTGAGATTCCATTATATACCAGTCAGAATGGTTAATATCAAAAACCCAAGTGATAGCACATGTTGTCGAGGATGTGGAGTAAGGGGAACACTCCTCCATTGTTTGTGGGAGTGTATACTTGAACAATCACTTTGCAAATTAATCTGATGGCTTCGTAATCTGGGAATAGTTCTAACTCACAATCTACCTACACAACTCCTGCACATATACCCAAAAGTAGTGCTACTACATCACAGGGAAACTTGATCAACAACTGCTCAAAGTTCATGCCAGCTTTATGCATAATAGTCAGAAGCTGAAAACAACCTAAATGTCCCAGAAGTAAAGAATAGATAAAGAAAATGTGATACATCTATACAAGGGAATACTACTCAGCTATGAAAAACAAAGAAATCATGAACTTTTCAGGCAAATGAATGGACCTCAAGAATATCATCCTGAGTGAGGTAACCATCCCAAAAGGACATGTATTAACTTATAAGTGGATATTAGCTATAAAGTACAGAATACCCAAACTACAATCCACAGACCAAAAGAAGATAAACAAGAGGCAAGGTCCAAGTGAGAATGTTTGATTCTCACATAGAAGTAAAAATAAAATAGTCATAGGAAGCATAAGGAGGGAGGGACCTCAGTGGGTGAGGGGACCAGGAGGAGAATGAGGGTTTCAGGATCAGATGATGGAAGAGAAAGGAGAGAAGCCCAGAGGGCCAGGAGAGTGGTCTGCAGTTGATGGGAGTCAGGGGAACATCTGAAGGATATGTCAGAGACCTGAGAAGGGGATGCTCTCAAGGAATCAATGGGGGTGACCTTAGTTGAGCAGTGGGAATATGGAACCTAAAGAGTCCACCTCCTGTCACCAAGCAAGAACCCAATTGGAGGAATAGGGACACATACTAACCCACAAAATGTTGACCCAAAATTTATCCTGTCTATAATAATTGCAGGAATGGAGAATGCAGCAGACATAAGGGAATGGCCAACCAATAACCAGCCTTACTTGAGACCCATCTCCTGAGCATGCATAAATCCTGCAAACTATTAATGATACTCTATTATACTGGTAGACAGAAGCCTAGCATGACTGTTCTCTGAGAGGCTCCACCCAGCAGCTGACCAAAACAGATCCAGAGACCCACATCCAGTAGATGTAACTCAGAGAATCATATTGAAGGGTTGAGGGAAGGATTGCGGGCCCCAAGAGGGATAGGAACTCCACCGGAAGACCAACAGAGTCAACTAACTTGGAACCTTGAGGGCTTTCAGACACTGAACCACAAATCAAAGAGTTATCATGGGCTGGACAAAGGCTCCCTGCCCATATGTAGAAGCTCGATCTTCTTGTATATCCTCCAACAACGAGAGCAGGAGCTAGCCTGAAACCTCATGTGTCTCTGTGGGATATGCTCCCTGAAATGAAAAATTTTCTCAGTGGATAAAACGTACAAAAGTTAAATCAAGGTCATGATTACAATATAAATAGACCTATAACCCATAATGGAATAAAAGCAGTCATTAAAATTCTCTCAACTCTCCCCTTACCCCCCCCAAAAGCCTAGGGATAGAAGATTTTAGTACAGAATTCTACAAGACTTTCAAAGAAGACCTAACACCAATATTTCTCAAATTATTACACAAAATAAAAATGAAAAGAACATTGCCAAACTCCTTCTATGAGGCCACAGTTACCATAATACCAAAATTGCACAAAGATTCAACCACAAAAGAGAATTTCAGTCCAATTTCTCTGAGGAAAATTGATGCAAAAAAAAAGAAAAACTCAATAAAATACTCAAAAACCAAATCCAGGAACAAATCAAAAACATCTACTACATGCAATCAAGTAGGCTTTATCACAGGGTTGCAGAAGTGGTTCAGCATATAAAAATCCATTAATGTAACCTGCCATGTAAATAAACTTAAAGAAAAAAAAACACATAATCATCCCATTAGATGTTAAAAAGGCTTTGACAAAAATCCAACACCATTTCACAATAAAAGTCTTGCATAGATCAGGGATATAAGGCCCATACCTACACATAATAAAGGCAAAATACAGCAAGAAAATAGCCAACATAAAATTTATTGGAGAGAAACATAAAGCCACTTCACTAAAACCAGGGACAAAGCAAGACTGTCCAATATGGTACATGAAGTTTTAGTTAGAGCAATAAGACAAAGGAGTTCAAGGGGATACAAACTGGAAAGGGAAAAGTCAAAAGTATTGCTATTAACAAATAATGATAGTATACTTGTTACCCCAAAAATTCTGTTGCATGAAATATTTAAAAAGTCACCATCCCACACTATACCCAGCCTCTCTCTGCCCTGTTGGGCTCGGTCTTGCCCCAGGCAGTGGTCTTCCTACCTCTGGTTCAGTTTGCCTGACTCAGAGCTGCTTCTACCTTCCCAGCCATCTATCCAGCCCCTGTGGCTAGTTGTCACAAATCCCTTTAACCCAGTAAATCAACACTCTAGAAACCTAAAATTATCATTCAGTTTTATATATGTATAAATTCTGAATTCACAAGACACCCACACAATAAATTCAGATATAGCTACAAGCTGCCCATCTAGATTAGACAAGTTATCCCAATTCTTCTACCCTTTTATGATATTCATAGATACTTGTGGCTATATAAAGCCATGTGGATAAAGCTTGTCCTCTTCTTTATCCATCTTTTCTTGTCCTCCTCCTCTTTCTCCTTCTTCCTGTCCTTGTCTTTGTCTCTGAAACTCTTAGCTCCACCTCCCTTTTTCCTGTCCAATCACAGACTTCTTGTTGTATTAATATTTAAATTAATTGGGGTAAAATTCTGCTAGAATTCATAAACACCTTCAGCAAAGAGGCAGAATACAAAATGAGCTAAAAATTAAAAATAAAAATAAAAAAAACCAGTAGTCCTCCAACATATACACAGTAAATGTGCTTCCAAAGAAATTAAGGAAACAACATCCTTCACAATAGCTAAGTACAAAATATCTTGACATAACTCTAATAAATCAGTTGAAAGCCTCTATGACAAGAACTTCAAGTTTTGAAGAAAGAAATTAAAGAAAATATTAAAAGATGGAAAGATCTCCCATGCTCATGGATCAGTAGAATTAGCATAGTTCAATTTAACACGAGCAATTTACAGATTCAATGTACTTCTCATCAAAATTCTAAAACAAATATTTACAGATCTTGGAGGAACAATACTCTATTTCATATGGAAAAACAAAAAAAAATACAGGATATTTAAAACAATTCTATACAATGAAAGATCTGAATGTATCACCATCTCCAATTTCAAACTGTTCTACAAAGCAATAGTATTAAAACCCACAGAGAACTGGCATAAAAACAGACAGGTTGACCAATGGATCAAATCAAAGACACAGAACTAAATACACACACTTATAAGCACCTCACTTTTGACAAAGAAAGTAAAATTATGCAATGGAAAAAAGAAAGCATCTTCAACAAATGGTGCTGGTCAAACTGAATGTCTGCATGTAGAAGAATGCAAATAGAACCATATTTATCACCCTGCACTAAACTCACTTCCAAGTGGATTAAATTTCTCAACATAAAACAAGAAACACAAAACTTGATAGAAAAGAAAGTGGGGAAAACTTTGAATGCACTTGCATAGGAGACAATTCCTAGAACAGAACATCAATAGCTCAGGTACTAATCAAAAATTAATATATAGGAATTCATGAAACCAAAAAGCTTCTGTAAGGCAAAGAACACCAACATAAAGATAAAACAGCAGTCTATAGAAAGGGAAAAGTTCTCCAACTCCTCATCTGACAGAGAGCAGATATACAAAGTGTAGGAAGCACTCAAGAAAGTAGATATCAACAAACTAATTAACTGAATCAAAATATGCAGTGCAGACAGAGAATTCTCAACAGAGGAATCTCTAATGGCCAAGAAGCACTTAAAGAAATGTTCAACATCCTTATTTATCAGTGAAATGCAAATCAAAACAACAAATCAATCCTACACCTGTCAGAATGGCTAAGATGAAAAACTCAAGAAAAAGCTTATGCTGTTGAGGATGTGGAGCAATGGAGACACTTCTCCATTGCAGGTGGGAGTGTAAACTTTTACAGCTATTTTGGAAACGAATATGACAATTTCTCAGAAAGTTGGGAATGGTTCTACTTCAAGACCCAGGTATAACACTCCGAGGCATATACCCAAAGGATGGTCCACCATACCACAAGGACACATGTTCAACTATGTTTATAGCAGCTTTATTCATAATAACAAAAAACTGGAAACAACCTAGATGTCCATCAACCAAGAACAGATAAAGAAAATGTTGTATTTTTACACAATAGAGTATTACTCAGGTATTCAAAAACAATGACGTCATTAAGTTTGCAAGCAAATGAATGGAACTAGAAAAGCTCACCTGAGTGAAGTATCCCAGACCCAGAAAGACTAACATGATATGTACTCACTTCTAAGTGGGTATTAGCTGTAAGGTTCAGGATAACCATGCTATAATCCACAAACCCAAAGAAACTAAATAACAAGGTGACCTCAAAGTGAGAATACATGAATCTCACTGAGAAGTGGAAATAGAATAGACATCATGGGTGGATAGGGGAAGAGGACTGGATGGATGGGGGTCTGGGGATGGGAACACAAGGCATCAGGTGTGGGGAGAATAGCGAGAGAAAGAGAGAGTACTAGGAGAGACAACTGTGAATGGGGTGGGGAATTTTAGGATGAACTAGAAACCTGGGGCAATGGAAAACTCCCAGGAAGTATGATCATCTATGAGGGTGATCATAGCTAAGACTCTCAGCAGTTGGGGATATGGAGGCTGAACCAGTCAATGTCCTATAACCAGGCAAAACTACCAATGTTGGTATTAGTACACCAACCTAGCCACAAAGAACCTCCAATTTTTCCTGCCTACAAGATATACAGGGGTAAAGATGGAGCAGAAATTGGGGAAATGGTCAACCAATGAGTGATTTTGCTTGAGCCCCATTCTTTGAATGGGAGTCCACCCTTGACATTATTAATAATATTCTGCAATATTCACAGACAAGAGATAATATTACTGTCATCATAGAATCTTCATCCAGAAACTGATAAAAACAGATGCAGAAACCCATACCTAAACATTAGGTAGAGCTTGGGGAATCCTTAGAAAGATAGTCAGGAAGGGTTGTAGAACCCAGAGGGCTCAAGGATACCACAAGAAATCCAACAGGATCAACTAATTTAGGCCTATAGTGTCTCACAGAGACCGAACTGCCAACCAGAGATCATGCACAGGACAGACCTAGGCCCTCTGCACATATGTAAGAGTTGTGTAGCTTGTTCTTCACATTAGACTTCTAAAAGTGGGAGCAGGGGCTGTTCTTGACTTTGTTGCTTGCCTGTGGGGTCCTTTTCCCTAACTGGGCTGCATTGTCTATCCTCAATAGGAGAAAATGTGCCTATCTTTGCTATAATTCAATTTGCCAAGTCTGGTTGTTATCCATGGGAGGCTTTCTTCTCTTTTCTGAAAAGAAAGAGAAGAAGAATGGACATGGTTGGGGAAGGAAGCAGAAGGACTGGGAGAAGAGGAAGGAGAGGGAATTACAGTTAAGATGTAAGCTAAATAAATGATTAATTAAAAAATAAAGAAATTTTTAAAATTTTGTTTTGTCCTTTTAATCCTTAGAAATTTTGCTTTTGAGCTTGCTTGCTTTTGCTTCCTTAAAAATACAATAGCAGGAAATTACTTGGCAAAAGAGCTATTTTGACCCAATAAGCAGTGGACTGTGTTCTTCATGTGTTTCTTTTTCTTAAGAGTTTTGATTTTATTATAATAAATTTTCCTTTTTTATTTTGCAATCTAAAAGGTTGTTAATGACTAATCTCTTTTAAAACTTATACCAAATACAAATCAGTAAACAAGTAAATGACTGCAGAACATAATGAATATCATGGATGTGATAAACTAACAGGACAGAATTTGAGAAGCCTTTTTTTGTGCATAGTCAGGGAAAACTTTCAGAAGTATGCTAAATTTTAATTAAGAACAAAAGTTTTCAAAGAATCCAGCCAAGAAAAGGATTTAAATATAAATATCTCTACAAAAAAAAAATGTTCATTTTCTCCATAAGGAGAAAAAGAAGTTCATCAATTTGGAGCAGTGCTAAGATGGGAATTGTAAGGTAGGTCTCAAATCCTATAGGCTCTGACAGGCAGGACAAAGATGGCCAAGTTTACTATAAAGAGCCAATGGTCTGTTACTCACATGTTTAACATTAGATCATTTATCTGGCTTACAAAAATTCCTTATTTTCTTAGTTTATCTGATTTTGCTTTACCTTGAAGAAACAACAAGACCCAGAGACCAGGAAAGCAAGAGTCTCCCAGGATCCCACGGGGATGACATTGCTGAAATACCCCCACAAAAGGGAGGGAGAACCTGTCAAAACCATAGCCAGAGGTTAGGCATGCCCTCTCCCTGTTTGAGGGATGGGCCAACCCCTCATCTCCAAAATTTTAACACAGAATTGCTCCTGTCTAGAGAAAATACAGGGACAAAGAGTGAATCAGAGACTGAAGGAAAAGCCATCCAGAAACTGCCCTACCTGAGGATCCATACCACATGCAGACACCAAACCCAGACAAAATTGCAGATGCCAAGAAGTGCTTTCTGACAGGAGCCTGATATGGATGTCTCCTGAGAATCTTTGCCAGATCCTGACCAATACAGATTCGGATGTACACAGCCAAACATTTGACTGAACATGGGTCCCCACTGGGAACGTTAGGGCAAGAATTGTAGGAGCTGAAGGGGTTTGCAACCTCATAGGATGAAATATCAACCAACCAGACTGCCAAAGCTCCCAGAGACTAAACCACCAACCAAAGAGTACACAGGAGGTACTCACGGCTCCAGTTGGATAGATAGCAGAGGATTGCCTTATCTGACATCACTCAGAGGTGAGCCTCTTGGTCCAGTGGAGGCTTGATGACCCAGGATAGGGGAACAATAGACCTCTGAGGCAGGAGTGGGTTGGCTTCCTCCAATCCTGCAAAGGGGTTTATGCCATCAAAATCTTTTTTTTTTTTTTTTTTTTTTCTTGTCTGGAAGATGGTTCCTTCAGCATATCGCATATTCGGGGTTTATAACATATGGGATTGACAGTAATCACAAAATGTTACAATTATCAAAGTAACCATATCATCTGACTACTTTATAATTACTGACTTACCAACCTAAGAGGTCATGAAGAATGGGAAATAGAGCTGTGGAGACACCTCAGTACATAAAGTGATCACTGTGAGGATATGGATGGCTTCTGTAGAATGCATTTCTAAAAGCCAGGCATTAAAGTAAAAACCTGTATTGCCCATGCTAGGTAGGGAGAAATACGGTAATTCTTAATGTTTCTGGGCTTGCCACCATAATTCACACATAAGTTTCAAGCTAATGGGAGAACATCCCTCATAAAATAAGGTGATGTATTGGGTAGATTGTCCAGAGGATTATGTGCTAATGAGCATGAGAATCTAAGTACATATCTCCATCACCAATATAAAAGCTAGATGTGGTAGTGTACATCTGTATTCCAGTACTGGGACATAGAAATAGGATCCCTGGATCTTGCTGGCCAAGCAGTCTATCCCAAAGAGATAGCTCTAGGATCAGTGACATACCTATCCTCAAAAGTATAATATGGAGAATGGCTGAGCAAGACAACTGACATTAATCTTGGCTTCTGCACTAACAATTACACATACATATATGTATGTATGTATGTGTATGACACACACACACAGACACACACACACACACACACACACACACACACATCATACAGAAAGAGAATAGGAAGATAGGAGGGAAAGAGGAGAAAACAAAATACCAATGACAAAATGTATATATATGTATTTAGGTGAATACCTAAATATATACAGAAATATAAGAAATATTTGAAAAATACAAAATAAATCTTAAAACTGAGAAGGAAGATGTGTAGAGTGTGTTTTTTGATGCTTTGATCAGGAATCTGCATGTGAACACTGAAGGCCCTGTTCCCCAATTGGTTCTTGATTAATTATTAAAGATGCTAATGGTCAATGAGCTGGGCAGAAAGGACAGGACTTCTAGTTTCCCACAGGAAGGTTAGCAGACATGGGAGAGGAAAAAGATTCACCTTACTTGGGGGAGGGGTGTTGGAGGGGGGAGAAAGTGTCATCAGCCATGTTAGATTTCTGGCAGAGTAGCCATTGGCCATTTACCCTACTAGGCCTTGGGTAGCTAGCAGGATATTAGAGACATAATTAAGCTGGGGGCTGATTTAGGGGACTGAAAAAGGAGAAGGTACCTGAGAAACTAAAGTTGAGGGTAGATTTAGGGTGCTGAGCTTGGAGTGAAAAGAAGAGCATGAGATAACTGAGGAAGGCTTAGAAGAGCCCAGTCATTGAGGTAAAGCATATAAAAAACAAGTGTGTGTATGTGTGTGTGTGGGGGGGGGGTATGGGTGTGTGTGTGTGTTTGTGTCTTTCATCCACTGATGTGAGGGAACCTGGTGGGCAGGGTTGGTAATGTGATTCACCTGAAGCTTAAAGCTGGGAAGCAAAAACTACATGCTGTAAAAATGTTTTAAAGGAAGATGTCAATTTGATATATAATACCATATTCATCTTTATGATAAAATGCTTCATGTTTCTTTGTATATTCTCAGGTATGTATACCTCTGTGTAGATAGATAGATAGATTGATTGATAGATAGATAGATAGATAGATAGATAGATAGATAGATAGATAGATAGACAACACATTTACATATGGATAAAACAATAGAAATATTCTCCTCCCATTTTCTTTTAATTGAAAACAATTTTAAAATTTTTCTCAACTAATGTTTTTTTTAAATTTTATCTTAGAGTTTCTTAATTGATATAAAGTATGATTACATAACGTCCCTTTTTTACTTTCTCCAACCCCTCCCTTGTCCTTTGCTGTATCTCACATTCATGACCTCTATTTTATTTAATTATGGTTAATTTATACAGAATATATTCCCCCCAATTGCTGTTCCAAAATACATGGTAGATTAAAAGAGACAGACAAGACAAATCACTTGGTATGACAAAGGGAGCTGCTCTAGGAGAGATGAGAAATAGATATTGAATTCATGTCAATAATTGTAGGGCACATACAGATGGTTATTTCATATTATTCTGGGAACATCAAATGTTTACTACAAACCTTTTGCATTGTACTTTCAGAACCTCAATTTTTATTTAATACCTTTTTAAAACAAAATGATTTATCTTTTCTTAATAGCTAACCTGAGACTAGGAAAACATCACAAATTGGTGACAATCACACTAAAGGCATAACCACAAGACATAACTTTCATAATGAAAACCAATCATATCTACTGGTTTTAATTTATTTTTTTCCCACATTATATATCTGTGTGGTAGACCACTATGCCTACTTGGTACTACAAAAGAGGCCAGTTTTCTTTTGAAAAGCTATTAGGGTTAGAGGTTTTATACAAACTACTTTGGAAACAGGTCACACATTTTGCTTGTTTTGGTTTTCTGTTTAGATTATCAGAAAGTGAAATGTTCACTGCATTTTAAGTATAAAATTTCATAGATGAAGCAAAAGTTTATAATAGAATAGGTACTAAAACATAAATAAAAGATGATTTCAAATAGCACCATTTTTCCTAAGATAAATCTTTTAAAACAGCCTTTGTAAATTTAAATCATCAATGTTGAGTTCAAGTCGAAGTGTATCATTTAACAATAGTTTCTGTTTTATGAAGCAATAAAGTTCAAATGTAGACTACGTGATTGTGTACAAGTTTATGGCCTGCTTATTTTTTCTATAACCTATTTCCTGTAATTAAATGCAAATGTTATAGTTTGCTACAAATCATTGTCATACTTTGTTATGTGGTCTTTCTGAAGAATGTATTGGCATATATTGTTAGATGTTGTAAAACACATTGTCATGCTGCTTATTTTCTTTAAGCATTCATTTCCATTTCCTTCATTTTTCCTTCTTGTCTTTGCTTTCATATTCTTATATTCCATCTTAAACATAAATTTACTCGCATCAAAGATGTTTATGATATTGGACCACTCAAAATGCCTACATAGCCCAGTGGAAAAGTAGGACACCAAAACTACTGCTGCATATGCTTAGAATGTTTTAAGTGATCTCACTATTCAACATAAAACTTTAACTTCTAATTGTCCCAGAGAAAGATACAAAAAACAATACAAAACAAAAACGAGAACAAAACAACACTTTTTGGTTCTTTATCTATTTATAAAATTTTAGTTTTATACTCCAGAGTCCTCTCAATATAAGGCCCTCTGTACCACATCATTGTTAGACACACTGACATACACTGAAAATGCCCTCCTCCTTCTCTTCTACCTCACCCTCCACTTGTTTGAAAGGCAAACATGAAAAGACTGGCATCCTCAGGCAACTAAGAGGAGTGTCTTAAAAACCCAATGACACACTTCTGTGAACAGGGCCACACCTACTCCAACAAGTCCATACCTCCTAATAGTGCCACTCCCTGGGGCTAAGCATATTCAAACCACCACAGCACAACAGCTTTTCTTTGGATTCAATAAGTGATAATCTATCCTATTTTGACTTCTAATGAATGTATTTAGGAATCACACAGTTAGAATATTCTAAAATGGATTGTTTTCTAAATGCTAACATTATAAGTTGCTCTTATTGGAGAAATACAGTAGAGCAATAGTTACCTTGAGTATTATGGAGACATTCAGCCACTGGCATGTTTTAGATTTGAAACTCTATCTCATCTTGCCTGACATACATTCTCAAATGTCACATTTTCTATTAGTCTTAAATGCCAAATACATCAAGGAAAAGTTTTCTTATTTTGGAGAATTCTACAATTTTGAAATAATACAGATTGACAAGAACTGTGTCAGAGACAAAGGCTTTGGCCTTGGCATATTCTGCTAGATGAAGGACCCCAGGTTTGACTTATTTTGCTAGCCACAGTGTCTCGGACCTCACAGCAGGCATTCCCTTGATCTCTTTCTGCCAGATATCAGATTATCTTGCTTTGTATCTAGACCCTGACTCTTAGGCTTGGCTTGATTAGCAACACAAAGGGTTCCGGCCTCACCGAAGGCATTCCTCTTACCCCTCCCCAGCCTACTGCCCACAGCTAGGGATTAGACGTCCGGTCTTCAGCTCTGGGACAATTATGGCATATAATTATGTATATGATGTCTGATTGCATTGTGGATTCCCCTCCCTCTGCCATTTCCCACCCTAAAGTGTTTAAAAATATGTAACATTAAAGATTAATCGGAGCTTGATCGGGTCTCGTCTTGCTCCTACGCATCTCTCTGTCTCCTGTCTCTTTCCCCGCCGACGGTTTCTCTCTACAGCACGGAGCACCCGCTGGCGGGAACTTCGAACCTAGTCAATAACCTGTCCTGGAAGAGCTCTCTAGGACATGGCGGGTAGCGAGCTCTTTGCAGTTGGCGCCTAGACGTGGGCTGTGGACCAGGATAGTGCATGCTGTTGGACGTCACAACACGCAGAAAGCCCGGTCGGGTGAGGATTAGTTAATTGAAGACGTTCGCGGAGTGACCCAACCAAGAAGCGGACTTCGGGAGAAAAGATGAGTGATGCATGATAAGAGGCAGATGCTTTTTCTGGAGAAAAGGAAAAAATAGGAAGAGCTGCTTCACAGAAGCTCTCCCTTCAGGACAAAGGGTGTGCGGGTGTACAAATCTGGTCCGTGGGAAAGTCATGAATCAGTACCTCGTGGCCGATGGGTCTATATGAAAACTGTTGGGAATTAATATAGCCCATAGTAAAAGATGTTTATGTAGAATAGAGTCTTTGCGAATTTTAGTAACAAAGATGAACAAAAGAGAAATAGAGATTTAAGTCAAGAGAAAACCTAGATATTTTATTGTGTGAGAGCTATATAGAATGAGATAAAGTTAAAGCAGAAGATAGAAGAAAGGGATCCTCCACTGGGAAAAGGTGGAAGTGTATAAGTTAGGAGAGAACAGAGATACTTTATTATATGAGAATTATATAGAATGAGATAAAATTAAATGTCATGTTAGGGTAAGATATAGAGTTAAAAAAAAAAAAAGGAGAGAGAGAGGTTGAATTAAAGTTATATGAAATAGTACAGAATCATGGGGCAAACGTTAAGTGATCATGAAGTTTTTTATAAGGAGTCAGAGAATCTCTCCAGACTCGAGGTACCAGAGTCAAAAAGAAAGATTTAAGGCGTTTTTTCAAACTCGTTCAAGAAATTTGTCCATGGTTCCCCCAAGAAGGAACTATAAGTACGGCTCGGTGGCATAGAGTAGGAGAATGTTTACAGGATCATTATAAAATGTTTGGTCCACAGAGAATTCCTATACAAGCAATGTCATATTGGAATCTTATTAATGA
>CM052705.1:14062414-14078130 GCA_028551405.1 Uromys caudimaculatus | reverse complement strand
GGTACATTTACACAATGGAGTACTACTCAGCTATTAAAAACAATGACTTCATGAAATTTGCAGGCAAATGGATGGAACTTGAAAATATCATCCTGAGCAAGGTAACTCAGTCACAAAAGAAGGAACATGGTATGTACTCACTGATAAGCGGATATTAGCCCAAAAGTTCAGAATGCCCAAGTTTCACTTAACAGTAACCTCTGGACTGAGAGTGAGGTACCAGATGGAGGGGTTGGAGAAAGGTCTGAAGGAGCGGAGGAAATTGGTAGCCCCATGGAGGGAGCAAGAGCATCAATGGGCCTGACCCTCTGCCTGGTCGTCCTGGAGTTCAGACCACCAGCCAAAGAATACACATCTATTGACCCATGGTTTGGACTACATATGTGGCAGAGGATGACCTCGATGGCCATCAGGGAGAAAGGAGAGGACTTTGAGCCTGAGGGTGCTAGAGGCCCCAGTAAAGGGGAATGTCAAGGTGGGAATATGGGAATGAGTGGACAGGTAGGTGGGGGGAGGAATTCCCTCACAGAGGCGGGGAGGGGGAGGGGATAGGGGGTTTCCAAAGAGGGACCCAGAAAAGGAGAAACATTGGAAATGTAAATAAAGTATCAAAAAAATAAAAAAATTAAAAAAAATAAATAAAAAATAAATACATCACCAATACCTAGGAACTTCCATTGGCCACACCTATAAGGATCCCTGGAGAATTTTCTATCAGCAAACACACAATCACCATGTTTTCCTAAAAAAAATGAAAGAACAGAGACAATTAAACAAAACAGCCATGCAACAAAAGCAAGATCATATATGAGTACCTAGAATTACCGTAATATCATGCCCAGATACGTAGATGTCAGCATAAAGACATAATCAATAACAAAACAAACAACAATAGGCAAAAAACAACATGTCACCATTAGAACTCAGAAACCATATCAAAGCAAGTCTTGAGTATTGCAACACAGCTGAAACACAAGAAAAAGACACTGAAATAGTCTTTATGACTATAATAAAGTTCTATAAAGACAGTCATAAAATGAAAAACTCCTTAATGAAATTGGAAAATGAAACCAAATATTTAAAGGAAATGAACAAAATAGTTAAAGACCAAAAAATAGAAATAGAATCAACAAAAAGAACACAAATTGAGGGGAGTCTGGAAATAAGCAATATTGGAACTCAAATAGGACCATCTGTAGCAACCCTCATTACAGAATCAAAACGATGGAAGAAAAGAAAACTCAGACATGAAATGCAAGCAAAAAAAAAAAAAAAAAAAAAAAAGAAAAAAAAAGTAAACCTAAAAAACCTAACTCTAAAATGATAAAGCATCCTGGCACAAAATAATCAGGAATTCAGGGAGACCCTGAAAAGACCAACTTTGAGAAAGAGATTAATGAAAGAAGGAGAAGAAACTCATGTCAACAGCATGGAAAATATTTAAAATAATAGAAAACAAGTTCTCTAACCTAAAGAAGTTTCCTATCAAAATACAAGAAGCATATAAATAGCAAATAGACTGGACCAAAAAACAAAGATTTGGTACATAATACTTAAAACACTAAGATGCAGAAGAAAGAAAAAAAAAAAAAGGCTGCAAGGGGAAATGACCACAAAACATACAAAGGCAGACTTGTTAGCATAACAAGTGACTTCTCAATGGAAACTCTAAAACTTGGAAAGGCTTGGTCACATGTTCTACAGACTCTAAAGATGACAGCCCAGTCTGCTAATCTTTGCAAAACTTTCAAACACAATATATGCAAAAATTAAGATTTTTGAAGTTGAAACTAAATTCCATCAATATCTGCAAATTTGTCCTATACTTAAAATGTTAGGAGCAAAATTTCAACCTGAAGAGGTTAACTACACCCAAGGAATAAATAATCCCAAAACAGAAAAGCAGTAGAGAGAAAACACACACACGCGCACACACACACACACACACACACACACACACACACACACACACATACACATACACCACATACCATAAAAAAAGAAAACAAGAGAAATTAACAAACACTGTTCATTGATTTCTCTCCACATCATGATCTCAATTTGTCAATAACAATATAACAAAATGAATGTGCAAACAGGATCCATTCTTGAGCTACACAACTTAACATCTGGGATAGACAGCAACTCATGGTTAAAAAAAAATGGAGAAAGATATTCCAAGTAAATGAATTGAAGCAAGCTTGTGTAGCCATTTTAATAGCTAAAAAAAATAATCTTCAGACCAAAACTAATCAGGAAAGACAGGGAAGGCCACTACATTAGTCATCAAGGAGAAACCCACCAAGATCACATTTCAGTTAAATCTCTGCATCAAACACAAATGTACTGAAGCTCATGAAAGAAACATCACAATATCTGAAATCACTTATTGATCCACCTACAATAAGAACTGGTGTCATCAATAGTTCACAGTTCCATATAGACAGGACATCCAGACAATAACTGAACAGAAAAATGGAAGAGGTAATTGACATTTATAAAACAAAGTGGGATACAAAGAAAAAAAAAAGTGGGAGACCCAGGCACCTTCCTGCTCCCACCTGAGGAGGCTGGGATCAGAAATCCAGTGGGCGCTGAACTTGTTCCCTCACAGCACACATCCCAGTTGTAGCTCGACTCCCCAGGTATTCAGACACATCCAGCTTTACATGTGGACTTTAAACCCTGCCCAGAGACCTGGCATACCAGGGAAGCCCAGCCAGAGTCCCAGTCAGCTTCCAGCTCCCATCTGTGCTGACCTGGAGCAGAGACCTGATCCTACACAGCACACACACAAGTGACAGCCTAATCCCACAGCTTGACTCCCCAGGATCACAGGATCACAGAACCACAGGAAAAACAGGTTCCAGTCAGAGACAGGGAGGCCAGATAACACCAGAGATAAACAGATGGAAAGAGGCAAGCTCAATAACATAAGCAGCAGAAAACAATTTGATTTGACAACATCAGAACCCAGGTCTCCCACCACAGCAAGTCCTGGACACCCAAACATACCCTTAAAATAAAATTCAGATCTAAACTCTCATTTCATGAGGATGATAGAGGATGTTAAGAAGGACATAAATAACTCCCTTAAAGAAATGCAGAACACAGTTAAACAAGCAGAAGCCCTTAAAGAGGAAATGCATAAATCCCTTAAAGAAATACAGGAGGATGCAATCAAACAGGTGAAGGAATTGAACAAAACCATTCAGGATCTAAAAATGGAAGTAGTAAATTAAAGAAAACTCAAAGGGAGGCAGCACTGGAGATGGAAAACGTGAGAAAAAGAATAGGAGTCACAGATGCAAGCATCACCAACAGAATACAAGAGATAGAAGAGAGAATCTCAGTGGCAGAAGATAAAATAAAAGACATACACACAACATTCAAGGAAAATACAAAAAGCAAAACAGCTCCTATCTCAAAACATTCACAAAATCGAGGACACAATGAAAAGACACAACTTGAGAATAATAGATATAGAAAAGAGTAAAGATTCCCAAGTCAAAGGGCCAGCAAACATCTTCAACAAAATTATAGAAGAAAACTTTCCTAACCTAAAAATAGAAATGCCCATAAACACACAAGAAACCTACAGAACACCAAATAGATGAGAGCAGAAAAGAAATTCCTTTCATCATATTATATTTAAAACACCAAATGCACAGAACAAAGAAAGAATATTGAAAGCAGTAAGGGAAAAAGGACAAGTAACATATAAAGGCAGAACTATCAGAATCACACCACACTTCTTAACAGAGTCTATAAAAGCTAGAAGAGCCTGGGCCGATGTCATACAGATACAAAGAGATCAAAAATACCAGCTCAAGGTACTATACCCAGCGAAACTCTCAATTACCATAGATGGAGAAACCAAAGTTTTTCAAGACAAAACCAAATTCGAACAATATTTTTCTACTAATTCAGCCCTACAGAGAACAATAAAAGGGAAAGTCCAACACAAGGAGTGAAACTACAACCAAAAAAAAAAAAAAAAAAAGCAAGAAATTAATCTTTACACAATAAACTTAAAGAAGAGAAATACACAAATATAATTCCAACTCTAACAGCAAAAATAGCAGAAAACAATGATCATTGGTCCCTAATATCTCTCATCAATGAACTCAATTCCCCAGTAAAAAGAATAGGCTAACAGATTGGATAGGTAAACAGAATCCAGCATTTTGCTGCATACAGGAAACAACTCTCAGAGTCAAAGACAGACATCCCTCAAAGTAAAAGAGTGGGAAAAAAATTTCCAAGCAAATGATCCCAAGAAACAAGCTGGAGTAGCCATCCTAATATCCAACAAAATAGACTTTCAATCAAACATTATCAAAAAAGACAGGGAAGGTCACTACATACTTATCAAAGGAAAAATCCACTAGGATGCACTCTCAATTCTGAACATCTATGCTCCAAATTCAAGGGCACACACATTTGTAAAAGCAACACTATTAAAGCTCAAAACACACATTCCACCTCACACAATAATAGTAGGAGATTTCAACACCCCACTCTCACCAATGGACAGATCATGGAAACAAAAACTAAACAGGCACATAGTGAAATTAAAAGAAGTTATAAACAAAAAGGATTTAACAGATATCTATAGAACATTCACCCTAAAATAAAAACACACCTTTTTCACAGCACCTCAAATAACAACCATATACTTGGAAGCAAAATAAACATCAACAGATATAAGAACATTGGATTAATCTCATATATTCTATCAGACCACCACAGACTAAGGCTGGTCTTCAATTGCAAGAAAAACAAAAGAAAGCCCACATACACCTGGAAGCTGAACAATATCTACTCAATGAAAACTTAGGGAAGAAATAAAGACATTAAAGATCACTTAGAATTTAATGAAAATGAAGACACAACACACCCAAACTTATGGGACACAACAAAAACAGGGCTAAGAGGAAAACTCATAGCTCTGAGTGTCTCCAAAAAGAAACTGGAGAGAGCATGTACTAGCAGCATAATAGCTCATCTGAAAGCGCTAGAACAAAAAGAAGCAAATATACCCAAGAAGAGTAAATGGCAGGAAATAATCAAACTCAGGGTTGAAATCAACAAAGTAGAAACAAAAATAACTATACAAACAATCAACAAAACTAGGAGCTGGTTCATGTTCAAAACAACAAGATAGAAAAACCCTTAGCCAGACTAATCAGACAGCACAGAAACAGTATCCAAATTAACAAAGTCAGGGAGACATAACAACAGAAAATGAGGAAATTCAAAAATTATCAAATCCTACTACAAAAGTCTACACTCAAAAAACCTAGAAAACCTGGAAGAAATGGATTATTTTCTAAACAGATACCAGGTACCAAAGTTAGATCTGGATCAGATAAACCATCTAAACAGCCCCATAACCCCAAAGGAAATAGATGCAGTCATTAATTTCTCCCAACCATAAAGAGGCCAGGGCCAGATGGTTTCAGTGCTGAATTCTATCAGACATTCAAAGAAGATCTAATAATACCAATACTCTTCTAACTATTCCACAATATAGAAACAGAAGGAACAGTACCCGTTTCTTTCTATGAAGCCACAGTTACACCTAAGCCACAGAAAGACCCAACAAAGAAAGAGAACTACAAATTTCTCTTATGAATATTGATGTAAAAATACTGAATAAAATTTTCACAAACCAAATCTAAGAACACATCAAAATGATCATTGAACATGATCAAGTAAGCTTCATGCCAGGGATACAGGGATGGTTCAATATATGGAAATCCATCAATGTAATCCAATTTATAAACAAACTCAATGGAAAAAAAGTGATCATCTCATTAGATGGGGAAGAAAGAGCCTCTGACAAAATACAACACCCATTTTTGTTAAAATTATTGTAGAGATCAGAAATTCAAGGTGAATGCCTAAATATAATAAAAGCAATATATAGTAAACCAATAGCCAACATCAAACTCAATAGGGAGAAACTCTAAGCAATCTCATTAAAATTAGGATAAGAAAAGACTACCACTCTCTTCCTACCTATTCAATATAGTACTTCAATTTCTAGCTAGAGCAATTAGACAACAAAAGGAGGTCAAAGGGATAGAAATTGGGAATAAAGAAGTCAATTTATCACTATTTTCAGATAATATGATAGTATACATAAGTGACCCCAAAAATTCTACCAGAGAGCTCCTCCAGCTTATAAGCAGCTTCAGCAAAGTGGCCAAATATAAAATTAACTCAAACATATCGGTAGCCTTCCTCTACCTAAAGGATAAAGAGATGAGAAAGAAATTAGGGAAGCAACACCTTTCAGAATAGTTACAGATAATATAAAATATCTTGGTGTCACTCTAACCAAGCAAGTGAAAGATCTATATTACAATAACTTCAAGTCTCTGAAGAAAGAAATCGAAGAAGATCTCAGAAGATGGAAATATCTCTCATGCTCATGGACTGACAGGATTAATATATTAAAAATGCCAATCTTACCAAAAGCAATCTACACATTCAATGCAAGCCCCATCAAAATTCCATATCAATTCTTCTTAGACTTAGTAAGAGCAATTCTGAAATTCATTTGGAATAAGAAAAAAAAAAAAAAAAAAAACTAGGAAAGCAAAAACTATTCTCAACAATAAAAAATCTTCTTGGGGAATCACCATCCCGGACTTCAAGCTATACTATAGGGCAATAGTGATAAAAACTACATGGTATTGGCACAGAAACAGGAAGTAGATCAATGGAATAGGATTGAAGACAAAGAAATGAGCCTACACACCTATGGACACTTAATCTTTGACAAAGAAGCTAAAACCGTTCAGTGGAAAAAGAACAACATTTTTAACAAATGGTGATGATTCAACTGACAGTCTACATGTAGAAGAATGCAAATTGATCCATGCCTATCTCCTTGCACAAATCTGAAGTCCAAGTGGATCAAGGACTTCCACATAAAACCAGATACACTGAATCTAATAAAAAAGAAAGTGGGGAAGAGCCTAGAATATTTGGGCACAGGGAAAAATTTCCTGAACAGAACACCAATGGCTTATGCTTTAAGAAGAACAATTGACAAATGGGACTACATAAAACTGAAAAGCTTCTGTAAAGTAAGGGACATTATCACATGGACAAAATGGCAACCCACAGATTGGGAAAAGATTTTTTCCCAACCCTACATCAGATAGAGGGCTAATATAAAAAATATGTAAAGAACTCAAGAAAGCAGTCCCCAGAGAATCAAGTAACCCTATTGCAAAGTGGAGTATAGAGCTAAATAGAGAATTCTCAACCAAGGAATCTTGAATGACTGAGAAACAAAGAAATGTCTGGCATCGTCAGTCATCAGGCAAAGGCAAATCAAAAGGACCCTGAGATTCTACCTCACACCAGTCAGAATGGCTAAAACCAAAAGCACAGGTGATAGCAGATGTTGGTGAGGATGTAGAGAAAAAGGAACACTCTTCCAGTGTTGGTGGGATTGCAAGCTGGTACAACCACTTTGGAAATCATTCTGGCAGTTCCTCAGTAAATTGAACATAGTATTACCTGAGGACCCAGCTATACCATTCTTGGAGAAAAGATGCTCTAACATATAACAAGAACACATGCTCCACTATGTTCATAGCAGCTTTTTTTATAATAGTCAGAAGCTGGAAAGAACCCATATGTCCCTCAGCAGAAGAATGGATACAGAAATTGTGGTACATTTACATAAAGGAGTACCATGCAGAGATAAAAACAATGACTTTGTGAAATTCATATGCAAATTGACGGAACTAGAAAACATCATCTCGAGTGAGGTATCCCAGACACAAAAGAATACACATAGTATGTACTCACTTATAAGTAGATACTCACCCAAAAGCTCACAATGCATATAATACAACCTACAGACCATATCGAGTATAGAAGGAAGGAAGATCAGGGAGTGGATGATTCAGTCCTGCATTGAGGGAGAAACCAGATGATTGTGGGAGAAGGAAGGGGAGGGGGACAAGGGAGGGAGAAAGGAGAAGGAAGAAATAAGGGTGGCAGTGTCAGAATCTGGAGGAGACAGAGGGTCAGGAAATCCAATACAAATGATGAGGAACTGGGGATTGCCACTGGAGAGTCCCAGACACAAAAGAAAGATGAGGCTTCCAGGACCCAATGGGATTGACTTTGAAGGAGAGATAGAACCTGTGAATACCACCTCCAGTAGATAGTCTCAGCTTCTGGTTGAGGGATGGAGCCACCTACCCATCTCAATTTTTTTTATTAACCCAGAAATGTTCCTTTCCAAAGGAAGAATATGAACAAAAAATGGAACAGAGACTGAAGGAAGGGTGAACTGGGGAACGGCCCCACCTGGGAATACATCATGTCTACAGAAACCAAACCCAACACTGTTGCTGTGGTCAAGAGGCACTTTTGGAGAGGAACCAAGTGTGGCAGTTCCTTGGGAGGTCCGACCAGCAACTGAACAATGCAGAGGCAGAAGCTTGGAGCCAACCATTAGGCTAATCTTAGGGAACCTGGTGGGGGGGCTGGAGGAAGGACTGGAGGAGCGGAGGGGGATTGAAACCCCATTGGAAGAACAACATGGGCTGGCCTTGGTAGACTTTCTCAGAGACCTGCATTAACTCTCTTAAAGGCCTACACTGTCTTTCTAGCTTCTGAATGTGCTTGGAGGTGGGAGGGGACCCTGGTGGAATATCTCAAAGTTCCGGAGCTGACTTCTCAGCCTGACTACCCAGTTCTCCCAGGGACTAGACCACCAACCAAGGAGTGTACCTAAATGGATATTTGGCTCCAGATATATATGTACCAGGGAATGGTCTTGCTTGACTGTAATGGGAGGGGAGGCCCTTGTTCCCAGGGAGGTTTGATGCCCCAGAGTAGGGGGATGGTGGAGTAGTGGAGAGGGAGAGGTTGGGTAGGTGGGGGAGCACTGTCATACTGGCAAAATGAAGGGGAAAGGGCAGATGTGGGATATGGGGTTGCACAGGGGTAATCTGGAAGTGAGATATCATGGGATGGGTGGTTGGTGGAAGGGTAACTGGGAGGTGGAATCTCATTTGAGATGCAAACAAATGGAATGATTAATAATAATAAAAAAATAAAAATAAAAAGTGGACCTAACAGATATTTACAGAACATCTAAACACAAAAGAATATGCTTTCTTCTCAGAACTTCATGGAACATTCTCCAAAATAGACCACATAACTAAGAAACAAATTAAGCCCCAACAAATAAAATGAAAAAAAATTGAAATAAGTCCCTATATTTTAACTAACTACTTGTGATAAAAGCTTGATATCACCAACAACACAAACAACAGGAAGCTTACAAACATGGAAACTGAAATTTTTTCTACTTAATGAGAATTGAGTCAATAAATACATTTTGAACTAAAGTAATGTACAACTGTAAGACTCTGGTGAGCCTTAGCTGACTGGAGACTCCTCCTCCCCCCAGTAAACACCATGGAGTCAGGATTGATTCAACAGCAAGAGGAATTTATTGTTCCAATGAGCTGGGGTTGTCCCACACCCAAAGAAGGAGAAGTAGTAACCACAGGCGGCCCATTTGGTGAGTCTTTATATAGTTTTCACAGCAACAGCCACTAGGCACAATGTGAGTGGCAGAACAGTATGACTTTTAAACTGATTGGTCCTTACAAAATGAGGTGGCAAGGACTCCCCTTGTCTGTAGGTGGTCAAAGTTGCTCTGCCCTGAGGATTTTGTCTATGTGATTTGTGTGCCTCCCCTACCTGGAGAAGCCTGGATGTTTGGTCCCCCACCTGTGGTCTGAGGAATGCAATTAGCATCTCCCTTCTGGAAGGGAGAGGTGCCTACTAGCTCTATGACCTTTCTCTTCTAGGAGGGGAGGGGTCTGGTGGAACTTTCCAAAGGCCTTGAACTGACCTCTTCGAAATATACCTAAATTTATGGGACATGATAAGAGTCAGTTCTAAGAGGCAAGGTTATATAACACTAAGTGCCCGTAATTAAAACAAGCAAGCAAACAAACAAACAAAGCAAACCAAATGAAAACAGAAAAAGAGAGAAGGGGGGGATTTTATAGTAGTAATTGAATAACACACCTGAAAGCTCCAGAACAAAAATGAGAAATCACAACCAAGAGGAACAAAGGGCAAAAAAAATAAATTCAGGATTGAAATAAAACAAACAAACAAACAAACAAACAAAAACAAAGCAAAGAATCAATGAAACAAAGAAAGATTGAGAAACCCTTATGCAAGTTAAGTAAAAGGGAGAGAAAGAATATTCAAATTGACAATATTAGAAATGAAAAGGGGGACATAACAACAACAGGAAATCCAGAGAATCATAAGGACATTCCTTAAAAACTCTTATACTCTACCAAATTGGAAAATCAAAATGAAGTAGACAATTTTCTAATAAATACCACTTACCAAAGTTAAATCAAGACCAGGTAAACAATTTAAACAAAACTATAACCTGTAGTAAAGTAGAAGCAGTAATTAAAAGTCTTCCAATCAAAAATAACCCAAGGCCAGAGATTTTATAGCCCAGAATTCTACCAACATTCAAAGAAGAGTTAATGTCAATGCTCCTCCAATTATTACACAAAGTAGAAACAGAAGGAACATTGCCCATTTTATTGTTACTCAAACCACACAAAGGCCCAACATAACAAAAGAATTATAGACCAGTTCCACATATGACAACAGATGCAAAAATTCTCAGTAAAATACTTGCTAACTGAATACAAGAACACATTAAAAAAATCCACTGCAAGAAACCAGGCTTCCTTCCAGTAATGCAGGGATGGTTAAACAAGTGAAAATCAGGAAATGCAATCCACCTCATAAACAAATTGAAAGACAAAAACCACACTGTAGCCTGTTGGTTGGCATTCACTCTAGGCTCCGCCCCACAGTTAACTGTCAACAGCCAGGTATGCCTGATTCAACATAAAAGTGGCTGCTTGTCCCCTCCTCTCTCTTTTGCTCTCTTATTCTTGCTCCCTCTCCTTACCCTCTTTCTCCCTATTTTCCTCCCCCCTCTCTCTCCACATGCTCACGGCCTGCCTCTATTTCTCTACTTCTCTACTCCTCTACTCTTTCTCCCTCTCTCTGCCTTTCTTTCAGCTCATCTCCCCATGCCCTGAATAAACTATTCTATACTGTAACTTCATGTGGCTGGTACCTCACAGGGGAAAGGGATGCCTCAACATGGGCCCTCAGAGGCACACCATACGTTGCCTCCACCAAACATATTTCTTCTCTCTTTATTTTTATAAAACACAACACTGTCTTTTTACTATCTTGTAGATTCCTTTTACTTCCACCCTTCTCTACCTCCTTCCGCCCTTTTAATCCCCTAACATAGGAAGCAGAGAAAAAAAAGAAGAAGAAGAAGAAGAAGAAGAAGAAGAAGAAGAAGAAGAAGAAGAAGAAGAAGAAGAAGAAGAAGAAGAAAAAGGATAAAGGCAATGGGGAAACAATATTGTTAGATTACCTCCTACTGGTTAGGGTCACTGAATTCTTTGGGGCAAGTTTGATCTTCTTCTTTTTATCTCTTTATACATGACTATTTGGCACTCTCTGCACTGCCCTTTTTTCCCGTTAATTATTTTATTTATTCACTTTACATCCCAATCTCAATTTGCTTCTCCACTCTGGCCTTCCTCACGTGTCCCCTCCTCCCAACCACCTCTCCCCTTCACTTCTTAGAAGGGGGAGGTCCCTTGCTGCGTAGCAATCTACCCTGGAACATTAAGTCACTGTAAGACTAGGCACATCCTCTTCCCCTAAGGCCAGACAAGGCAGCCCAGTTAGGGGAACAGAATCCACAGACCTTCCAGGGAGGGACAAGGAGAAGGGATGATACTTGCAGTCTTTGTATGATTCAGTCTCTGGGAGTTCCCAAAGGCCCACTTAGTTGAGTCTGTTGGTCGTCTAGTGGAGTTCTTAATTTTTCCTTCCTCCAGCTTTTTTACAAGCCTTTCCAAGCTTGGTCTAATGTTTAGCTGTGGGTCTCTGCATCTGTTTGAGGCACAAATAACCCCCATCATCACCAGCCTTGAAGTTGTCTTCTGCTCCCACATAGATGCTTCTGTGTACTCACACCCACATGGGCCTACACCCACCCACACCCACCCACACTCACCCACACCCAGACACACACTCACAAACACACATACACAAACACACTGACTAGAAACAAAAATTAAAAGCACCAGAAACCAACAAAGTTAGGATTTTCTTACTAAACTAGGTAACGCCATTTTGTATTAGAATTAGGCTTGGAGTGACTATAGGCCTAAGTCCCTGCTCCTGAGAAATAACTGTAGGCTTCCCAGGGACCAGGCACATTCCTTATGGATGAGCATAAAGATAGTGAGACTCCTGATCAGGCACATTTCTTATAGTTGAACAATTAAACAGTAAAGATATATGGTTGAGACATTAAACAGTAAAGATATATGGCCAGCAGTTAACAGGAAAAATAGTCACTATGATATAATGTCAAGGAATGTTCTAAGAATTTTATTTACGTCAGATTGTACTGCTTCGTGGAATCCTCATCCATTCCTGCTGCCTCCCTGTTCTTTGCTATAAAAACTTGTATGGAACATTGGCCCTTTGGGCTTGATCAGGATACAGACTTGCCCCCATTCCCCATTGCAAAGAGCTTGCTATCCCGCCATGTCCCGGAGAGCCCTTCCAGGACAGGCTAGCGACTGGGTCCAGAGCATCCTGGTGCAGTGGAGAGAAACTGTCGGGGGTGGAAAGAGGCAGGAGACAAAGCATGCGTGAGGGCAAGACGGTATTCCGATCAAGTCCCAAACAATCTTTATTGTTACATATATTTAAACACTTTAGGGTGGGAAATGGCAGAGGAAGGGGGATTCCATAAGGTAACTAGACGTCACACATAGTTATGAATCATTGTTGTCCTGGAGCTGTAGGCCGGTTCAAAACAGGTTGTCTAATACCTTGCTGGAGGCAGTGAGACTGGGAAGGAATAAAAGGAATGCCTGCTGTGGAGCTGGAACACTTTGATTTGCTAATCAAGCCACCCTGACTATCTGATTAAGAGCAAGGTCCTAGATTCAAAACAAGGCAATCTAGTCTCTGGCAGGAAGGAATCAAAGGAATGTCCGCTGTGGAGCCTGGGACACTATGACTTGCAAAATAAGTCAAGCCTGGGACTCTTCATCTTAACAGAATATGTCAAGGCTCAATTAAGCCAAGGCTTTTTGGTCTCTGACACCCCATGTCTCTTGTCTATTCATTCGTCAGTCCCCTCCTTAGGTCCACTCTGAACCCCTGCGGGCTGGGGCAAAAAGAAATGAACTTTTAATATAAATAGTTAACTATATTAAACATACATAGATACATCTCTCAAACAAAACAAAACAACATTTTTTAAAAATAAGGAACAGAAACCTTCAAGATCAATTATATTTTGTGCCATAAAGCACAATTTATTTTAAAGGAATTCAAAATATATTCTTTTTATATTCACTCAGTTTGCTTTCTGTACCTATTTGAGTGAAAACTAAAAAGGAAACTAGTTATTCAACTATAAATTGGAGCTTTCTGATTTCCTACTTTTATCTAACATTAGATGCTGTTTTAATTATAATAAGTCAACAAAAAGAAATGAAAGGCAACCTGTTTACACAGAAATAAAATACTCTGATTTAAAATTACCAGTCTCTTTCAAAATCTGTTATTAGAGGGCTAAGGAGTTGGATTAACAGTTAACTGCAATTGCTCTTGAAGAGGTGACAGATTCAGTCTTCAATGCTGCATGGCAAACTCCAGTCTCAGGGGACCTAAAAAAACCCATCTTGCTTACACAGCACAAGGTACACATGTGGTATACTTACATATATGCTTGCAAACACTCATACACATAGAATCATAATAAAAATTTCAAAAATGTGTTATAATATGTACAAAAAAATTAATGGGGCCAGGTGTGGCAGCACACTGGAAATCCTTGCACATTCTTGGGATCATAAATTAAAGTGCAGCATGGGAAACAAGCTTTGTAACCAAGACTTAGAAAAGGAGCACTTGTTTGTGATACCAACGGCCTGGCCTGTGGTGGCGCTTTTGTATTACAAAGCCACTGCTGAGGATTGTATGTTTGAGGCCACTGTGTCTGTACACAAAGTTTAAGATCAGTCTGAGAGACAAAAGAAGGCCTCGTCTCCGACATCAATAACTAGAAGTAAAAAATAAATTTAGTAAATGTATCTGAAGTGAAAAAAAAATCTGTAGCATGATATGACACCTAGTTAAAACTTGATAACTATAAACAAGAGTTGCTTACCAAAGACAGTTCACTCTCAGATAAACTTCAGAGGGCAATGAACTATGATGAAAGCAGAAACTAAACAAAAAATGTCATGTGAGTACAAACTATTAAAAACTTGCTTAGAAGTCTGAATTTTTTTTAAGGATATAGCAAAAGTCCAATTATAATCTTTCATTAGGAACATATATTTTACACTAACTTTGGAAATCTTGGAAGTTGATAAACTACACCAGCTATCTGATATGTATTTCTATGCCGTGGTATTTATTCAGAAGTGTGAAGCCATGTGTATACAGGGCTTTTCATAGCAATGTTCACAATCTGTCACTTATCCATAACCTCAAGCTAGAAGATAAGCCAAATTCTTTTTTTTTTTTTTTTTTTTTTTGGATTTTTTGAAACAGGGTTATCTGTGTAGCCCTGGCTGTCCTGGAACTCACTCTATAGACCAGGCTGTCCTCGAACTCAGAAATCCACCTGCCTCTGCCTCCCAAGTGCTGGGATTAAAGGTATGTGCCACCACTGCCCAGCTAATAAGCCAGATTCTTATGGGTATATATACTTAAAAAACTGACCCATCCGTGTAATGGATTGCTATGAAGCTTTATAATGGAACAGAGTGTTGATAGTCTCAAAATGAGTGATCGGTAATAAAATAGAAACCTAAAAGGTATCCATCGTTTATAACTCCATTTATATGCAATTCTATAAAGAGAAAACTAAGTACTTAGTAATGAATAATAAAGCACTGTCTGTCTTGTGATTGGATATGGGAAAGGAGGAGGGAGAGCACAAGCAAGATACAAGGAAGCTTGGTTGGATGACAGATATGTTCATCGCCTTGAATAGGATTATAGTGTCATGAGCATGTAGGTATCTCAAAACTTGTCTAATTCTATCTCATAAATGTAGGAAGCAAATGAATGTATTTGTTCTCACCAGAAGCAGTAAACACATGGAACATGCAGCAAATATGTCTTAAACAAGATAAGTTATGAGATCAGATGAACTAATTGATGTATCATTTTACATAAAATAGTAGACACATACATGGTGGGCATTATGACAAACATTCTTTTTTTTTTTAATTTTTTTTAATTTTTGATATTTTATTTACATTTCCAATGTTTCCCCTTTTCTGAGTCTCCTCTTTGGAAACCCCCTATCCCCTCCCCAACCTGGGAATTCCACCTCCCACCCACCCGCCCACCCATCCCCATATTCCCGCCTTGACATTCCCCTTTACTGGGGCCTCTGACACCCTCAGGCCCAAGGGCCTCTCCTCTCTCCCTGATGGACATCGAGGTCATCCTCTGCCACATATGTGGTCCAAACCATGAGTCCATAGATGTGTATTCTTTGGTTGGTGGTCCAAACTCCCGGACTACGGGGGGGGGGGGGGTCAGGCCCATTGATGCTC
>CM052705.1:14029667-14061914 GCA_028551405.1 Uromys caudimaculatus | reverse complement strand
TGTTTTGATTTGCATTTCCCTGATGACTAGGGATGTTGAGCATTTCTTTAGGTGCTTCTCAGCCCTGCAAATTTCCTCAGTTGAGAATTCTCTGTTTAGCTCTGTTCCCCATTTTTTGATGGGGTTATTTGGTTTTTTGGATATGACAAACATTCTTATTTTACTTCCCAGTGGTGGTATTCTGTGATCGCTGTTTCAAGGCATACTCAATATTGATAAATAGTTTCTCCTTCTGAGGTTTGAATTTTCCTGTGGATAAATTGTAACAGTATATTGTCATTTCAGGAAGAATGAAAATGATTTTGTGGTGTCCAAAACCTATGAGTGAAACCATTATCTTTACTATTGCAGCATATATGGACTCCAGTATAAAACCTGTGAAAACACAATAACCAAAATTGAAAACTGGGATAGGGAGATGGTTAAGTCTGTAAAAGCATTTGCCCACAAGTATGAGTACCTGGGCACAAATCATCAGAACTCCTGAAAAGTAATTCTGCTGCTTCTACCAGGAGTTGAAGGGCAGAGAGTGGTGAATGTGCACACATTAATAAAATTATTGTTTTCTAATATGGAGTATGTACCAAAGAGGGATGGAAATAAAATTTTACAGGAATTTGATGGCAGATCTTGTGACAGTCTTATTTTCAAATAATATCTTGTCGCCTCTCTTGTAGAAATTATTTGTAATTTGACAAGTTTGAATCAATCTAATACTTTTTTATTGATCTACTTTGAACTTTGCTGGTCTTTTCTAATGTATGAATTTATATCACTTTTACCAAATAAGGAAAGTCTTGCTGCTTCTTCAGATAAATTCATCTGCCTTTTCATTTATTCTTCTTTTGTAATTCAACTTGTGTTATTGAGATTTCTTAAGCCTTTCTCACCAGGCAAACCCTCAATTTATTTCTTCCCCTAAATATGCATTATAAAACAGTGTGAGACAACATGTCACATGAAGTATGACATGCACACCTATTATAATAATAACCCTGTATACATAGCAACATAGTATTATACTTACAGTACATGACATATGTTACTCATAACTTGCCTTTTTCGTACTGTAAATTTTCTACATTAATTTTTAAATTCTTTGACTCTTAACAAAACCTTTTATTTTGTAGATCAACTGATAATATAATGAATTAATAACAGAAATATGAAGCAAATTTAATATTTACATTGGTCCTAAAAAACTGTTTTTCCTAATCCAACCTAAAGAAATTCATCAAAGGCTAGGGTTTTATATTCTCACACCACAAAAGATGTTATAATATCCTTCCATTCAAATTAAAATAAACTTCAATTCAGGACAAAGTGCTTATCTTACAGGTAGAATGCGTTTTAGGAAGTGTGTTAGGATCCCATTTAATAGGGTAGCTAAACCCAGATTGGTCTACTTATAAAGAGGTGGTCCAGTCACTGACAGTTGTTTGACAGACAGGAAAGCATTTTGTCACACTGGAGTAGTGTTATGGTTTACTGTTCTCATGCTAAACAAATAGCATATATATATATACTTTAAAGTATTAGAAGGAAATGCTATATATCTATATCTATATCATTATATATATATACACACATATATATAGAGAGAGAGAGAGAAAGAGAGAGAGAGAGCTGTTACAAAGTACAGTGATTAAATGAATTTTATGACATTAAATCTATGTATAATATATATGTATATACATATATATTTATATATATGTGTGTGTGTGTCTGTGTGTGTGTGTGTGTAAAGCTCCAACAGGGGGTTGAGTCAGAACTGCAATTTTAAAATAATGAGGCATGTACACTATGTCTTGAAATTTCTACAGCAGCAACAATATTTGTCATTATATTTTTATTTTTGACAGCATCATAGAGCCAATTAATATTACTGCAGTTTGTTGTCTTTGTTCACTATAAAAGAAATATACAATTTTTTTCAAGTTAAATTAGAAAAGATGCAATATTTTTCTCATTAAACTTTATAGTCTCCTTATAATTTTACTAGCAAATCTCTAATTAAAATTCCTGATTTATGCCAATATTATATCAATACATTGTAGACTTTCTATATTTTGAGGAAATATATCCGTCTACAGATGAGCAAATTGAAAATGAAATTAACAGTTATATAAATAAGTGCTTGTTTAACTACATGACAGTAAGTTGTAGTTTATACAGAAAATAGTAAAATCAAAAACATAGATTTAATGTCGTAAAAATTCATTTAATCATTGTACTTTGTAACAGCTCTCTCTTTCTCTCTCTCTCTCTCTATATATATATGTATATATATAAAATGATATAGATATAGATATATAGCATTTCCTTCTAATACTTTAAAGAATATGTACAGGTAGAGAAAAGCTATTTTTTTAAATAAGAGAATCAAAAAGAGAGAACTAATGTCATTAATATTCAATTTTGTTTTTTTTCAAACACACACAAACATGCATACTCTCTCTCTCTCTCTCTCTTTCTCTCTCTCTCCCTCTTTCAATATCTGGTGATTGTTGAAATTCAAGAAAATGTTCTTTCTAAATAGTCCCATGATAGAGTATCAACACTTTAAATTGCCACATTAGAAAAAGATTTTTCTCAATCTAGAATTTAGAATTTGCGCCATTGGAGTTCTATTTAGAAAATTTTCCCCTGTGCCAATGAGTTCAAGGATCTTTCTGATTTTCTCTTCTACTAGATTCAGTGTATCTGGTTTTATGTTGAGGTCCTTAATCCACTTGGACTTGATCTTTGTACAAGGTGACAAATATGGATCTATTTTTATTTTTCTACATATCAACAGCAAGTTAGACTAGAATCATTTGTTGAAGATGCTTTCTTTTTTCCATTGTATGTGTTTGGCTTCTTTGTCAAAGATCAAGTGTCTGTAAGTATGTGGTTTTATTTCTGGATCATCAGTTCTATTTTATTGATCAACTGTGTCTGTTTCTGTACCAATACATTGCAATTTTTCTTATTACTATTCCTCCGTAGTAAAACTTGAGGTCAGGGATGGTGATTCCCCCAGCCATTCTTTTATTGTTAAGTATTATTTTGGTTCTTTTTAGTTTTTTGCCTTTCCAGATGAATTTGAGATTTGCTTAAATGGGATCAAGTGAAACTGAAAAGCTTCTGTAAGGCAAAAGACATAGCCAATAAAACAAGTCGGCAACCTACCAATTGGGAAAAATTCTTCACTAATCCCACATTTGATCGAGGGCTAATTTTCAAAATATATAAAGAAGCCAAGAAGCTAACCACCAAGAAAACAAAACAACCCAATTAAAAAATGGGGTATAGAACTAAACTGGTAATTCGCAACAGAGAACTCTAATGGCTGAGAAACACTTAAAGAAATGTTCAAAGTCCTTGGTGATCAAAGAAATGCAAATCAAAACAACCCTAAGATTCCACCTTACACCAGTAAGAATGGCTAAGATCAAAACCTCAGGTGACAACATATGTTGGTCAGGATGTGGAGAAAGAGGAACACTTCTCCATTCCATTTGGGATTAGAAACTGGTACAACCACTCTGGAAATCAATCTGGGGTTTCCTCAGAAAATTGGAAGTAGATCTACCTTTAGACCCAGCAATATTACTTTTGGGAATATACCCAAATGATGTCCCACCATGCCAAAGGGATACATGTTCCACTATGTTCATAGTGGCCTTGTTTGTGATAGCCAGAAGCTGGAAACCACCCAGAGGTTCCATGATAGAAAAATTGGTACAGAAAATGTGGTTCATTTACACAATGGAATACTACTCAGCTATTAAGAATGAGGACATCCTGAGTGTTGTAGGGAAATGGATGGAACTAGAAAAATCATCCTGAGTGAGGTAACTCAGACCCAAAAGGACATGCAGTGTATGTACTCACTAATTGGTGGATACTAGAAAAAAAAAGTACAGACTACCCAAGATATAGTCCACAGAACTCAAGAATGTCAACAAGCTGAAAAGCTCAAGTGAGGAGGCCTCAGCCTCATTTGAGAGGGAAAAGAAAGCAATCACAAGGGGGGGGGGGGAGGGATCTGGGAGAGAAAGGAGATGGGGGAGAGGGGAACATGGACTGGTATTGGGTGTGGTTAAAGAACTGAAGCCCTGAGGGCCAGCAGAAAGAATGGAAACAGGCAATCTTGGGAGGTAGGAGGGACAGGGACCCTCCAGAATGTACCAGAGATCTGGGAGGAGGGAGACTCTCAGGAATCAAAGGGACCTTAGATGAAAGGCTCTTCTCTAGGGAGAGGAAACTTGGAGAGCCCACCTCCAGCAGAGAGACAGAGCATCAAGTGAGGGAGGGGGTTTCCATCCCACAATCAAAACTCAGACCCATAATTGTTCTGGCAAGAAAGAACTGCAGAGATGGAAACGGAGAGGAGCCCAAGGAAAAGAAGGTCCAGTAATAGGCCCAAAGTGGAATCTAGCTCAAGGGGAGGCCCAAAGACCTGACACTATTACTGAGGCTATAAATTGCTCACAAAAAGGGACCTATCATGACTGCCCTCTGAAAGACCTAACAAGCAACTGAAAGAGTCAGATTCATATATTTGCACCCAAACAATGGACAGAAGCTGCTGACTCCTGTATTTGAATTAGGGGAAAGGTGGAAGAAACTGAGAAGGACGGCATTGCTGTAGGAGGACCAGCAGTCTCAACTGACCTGGACTCCACAGATCTCTCAGACACTGGATCACCAACCAGGCAGCATACCTCAGCTGATATGAGGTCCCCAACACATATACAGCAGAGGACTTCTAGGTTTAATCTGAGAAGATGCACCTAACTCTCAAGAGACTGGAGGCCCCACAGAGTTTGAGGTCTGGTGTGATGAAAGAAGGGGGAAGTTGGGGATATTCTTGTGGAGTAAGGGGTTTGGGGAGGAGGTACAGGATGTACAACAGTCGAAAGGTGGACCAGGAAGGGAATAAAATCTGGAGTTTAAAATAAATAAATAAATAAATACATAAATAAATTCATAAATAAATACATAAATAAATACATAAAAGATTCAAAAAAAAAGAAAAGATTTTTTTTCAAGAGATCAAAGAAGTAGTTCCCCTATGAGAAAAAGGCATGATGTGTAGGATTACCTCCATCTGCTGCAACCTGAAGACTTGGCTATGTAAGAATTCATAACCTACACAAAATCCACAAGGGAAGGAATATATTTACACATCAGAATCAAGTTTACTTTACTAAACTACATGTGCTTTTGTATAGAACATCCTATACTGGGAAAGGATAGGTATGGAAGAGATTATGTAGATACTGTGTCAAGATTGATCTACAAAAGTTCATAGCCTGATGCTGCTAATACTGAGTAGTATATGATCAGTGCAAACATTTGTTAGGATAGTAGTTGCACTCAGTTCAAAAAAGTGTTTTGAATAGTTATTGTTAAAAAGCTATACTGGTGATTAAGATTTGCCATCAAGAAATTATGGTATTTGACCTAAGTGTTGATGGTTAGAAAAGTTATCATTCGGGCAGGAGACCTCTGCCTGGGCCACCAGGGCTCCATAACCAAATAGTACCAGGACAAAACTAGCCTCCCAGGCCCTCGGGACACAGGGACTGAGAAAAAGCCTGGGACAGGAGCTTTCTGGTTTCCATTTGTGGCTGGGGACCTCAGCCTGTGCCACAGGGCTCCTTAGCCAAATAGTGCCTGGAGAAAGCTAGACTCCCAGGAGTATGGACAAGCCTGTCTGCTCAGAGGGACCCACCTGGAATCCCAGTACACAGTGACTGAGGAGTGGTCTTCTGGTTTCTTTTGGGGGCCAGGAAGCTGATCCTGTGACACAGGGTTGCATACTCAAATAGTGCCAGGAGAAAGCTGGTATCCCAAGAGCGCTGAGACACCTATGAGCACAGGCAAGACCACCACTTCTGTTCAAATTCACTAGATCAAGAGGGACCCTTGCAGAGCGATCAGAACACAGGAACCAAGGGACAGCTGGGAACAAGATCCTTCTGGTTTCTGTCTGCAACCCAGAGCTGACCCTGTGCCACAGCTTTCCAAACCCAAATAACTCTCAGAAAGAGCTGGTCTTCAAGGAGTATTGACATAGAGGCTTGTGGGAGGGACAAGCTACAGCCAGAGAGAGTAAGACTAGCTAACATCAGAGTTAACCAGATGGCAAAGGCAAGGGCAAGAACATAAGGAACAGAAACCAAAGCTACTTGGCATGATCAGAACCAAGCTCTCCAATCAAAGCAAGTCCTGGATACCCCGACACACCAGAAAAGCAAGACTCAGATTTAAAATCATTTCTCTTGATGATGATAGAAGACTTTAAGAAGGAAATAAATGACTACCTTAAAGAAATACAAGAGAACACAAATAAACAACTAGAAGCCCTTAAAGAGGAAATAAAAAAATCAGGTAAAGAATTACAGGAAAACACAATCAAACAGGCAGAATTACAGGAAAACACAATCAAACAGGCAAAGGATATGAACCAAATCATCCAGGAACTAAAAATAGAAATAGAAAAAATAACAAATCATAAAGGGAGAGAACCCTGGAGTTAGAAAACCTGGGAAAGAGATCGGCATTCATTGATGCAAGCATCACCAACAGAATACAAGAGATAGAAGAGAGAATCTCAGGAGCAGAAGATACCATAGAAAACATTGACACAACAGTCAAAGAAAATGCAAAATACAAAAAGCTGCTAACCCAAATAATCCATGAAATCCAGGACACAATGAGAAGACAGAACCTAAGGCTAATAGATATAGAAGAGAGTGAAGATTCCCAAGTTAAATGATCAGTAAATATCTTTAACATAATTATATAAGAAAACTTCCCTAACCTAAAGAAAGAAATGACCATAAATATACAAGAAGCCTACTGAACTCCAAATAGATTGGACCAGAAAAGATATTCCTCCCATCACATTATAGTGATAACACCAAATACACAAAGCAAGGAAAGAATATTAAAAGCAGTAAGGGAAAAAAGTCAAGTAACATATAAAAGCAGACCTATCAGAATTACAACAGACTTCTCCCCAGAGACTATGAAAGCTAGAAGATCCTTGGCAGAACTCATACAGACCCTAAGAGAACACAAATGCCAGCCCAGGCTGCTATACCCAGCAAAACTCTCAATTAACATAGAGGGTGAAACCAAAATATTCTATGACAAAACCAAAGTTACACAATGTTTCCACAAATCCAGCCCTACAAAGGATAATAGATGGTAAACGTCAACTCAAGGAGGGAAACTACACCCTAGAAAAAGCAAGAAAGTATTTTTTCAACAAACTCAAAATAAAATAGACACACAAGCCTAAAAGTAACATCGAAAATAACAGGAACCAATAATCACTGTTCCTTAATATCTCTTAACATCAATGGACTCAATTCCCCAATAAAAAGACATAGACTGACAGATTGGATCCATAAAGAGGACCCAGCATTTTGCTGCATTCAGAAAAGGAACCTCCATGAAAAAGAAAAACGCTACTTCAAAGTAAAAGACTGGAAAACAATTTTGCAGGCAAATGGTCCCAAGAAACAGGCTGGAGTGGCCATTCTAATATCAGATAAAATCTTGGTGTGACTCTAACCAAGCAAGTGAAAGATCTGTATGACAAGAACTTCAAGTCTCTGAAGAAAGAAATCAAAGAAGACCTCAGAAGGTGGAAAGCTCTCCCCTGCTCATGGATTGGCAGGATTAATATAGTAAAAATGGCCATCCTGCCAAAAGCAATCTATTGATTCAATGAAATTCCCATCAAAAGCCCAACTCAATTCTTCATAGACTTAGAAAGTGCAATTCTAAAATTCATTTGGAAAACAAAAAACCCAGGATAGCAAAAGCTATTCTCAAGAACAAAAGAACTTCTGGGGGAATCAGCATCCCTGACCTCAAGCTGTACTACAGAGCAGAAGTGATAAAAACTGAATGGTATTGGTACAGCGACAGGCAGATAGATCAGTGAAATAGAATTGAAGACCCAGAAATGAACCCATACACCTACGGTCACTTGATTTTTGACATAGCTAAAACTATCCAGTGGAAAAAAGACAGCATTTTCAACAAATGGTGCTGGTTCAACTGCTGGTCTACATGCAGAAGAATGAGAATTGATCCATTCCTATCTCCCTGTATAAAGTTCAAATCCAAGTGGATCAAGGACCTCCTCATAAAACCAGATACACTGAATCTAATAGAAGAGAAAGTAGGGGAAATTCTCGAACACATGGGTACAGGGCAAAAGTTCCTGAACAGAACACCAATGGCTTAAGCTTGAAGATCAAGAATCAACAAATGGGACTTCACGAAATTGCAAAGCTTCTGTAAGGCAAAGGACACTGTCAATAGGACAAAATGGCAACCACCAGATTTGGCAAAGATCTTTACCAATCCTAAGTCCGATAGAGGGCTAATATCCAATATATACAAAGAACCCAAGAAGTTAGACTTCAGAAAACCAAATAACCCTATCAAAAAATGGGGAACAGAGCTAAACAGAGAATTCTCATCTGAGGAAATTCATAAGGCTGAGAAGCACCTAAAGAAATGTTCAACATCCTTAGTCATCAGAGAAATGCAAATCAAAACAACCCTGAGATTCCATCTCACACCAGTCAGAATGGCTAAGATCAAAAACTCAGTTGACAGCAGATGCTGGCAAGGATATGGAGAAAGATGAACAGTCCTCCATTGTTGGTGGGATTGTAAACTGGTACAACCAGTCTGGAAGTCAGTTTGTCAAACCTCAGAAAAATGGACATAATACTACCTGATGACCCAGCTATACCACTCCTGGGCATATACCCAGAAAATTCTCCAAATAGTAATAAAGACACATGCTCCACTATGTTCATGTCAGCCATATTTATAGTAGACAGAAGCTGGAAACAACCCAGATGTCCCTTAGCAAAGGAGTGGATACAGAAAATGTGGTACATTTACACAATGGAATACTACTCAGCTGTTAAAAACAATGACTTCATGAAATTCATGGGCCAATGGATGGAACTTGAATGTATCATCCTGAATGAGGTAACACAGTCACAAAAGAACGAACGAACACAGTATGTACTCACTGATAAGTGGATATTAGCCCAAAAGTTTGGAATACCAAAGTTTCCCTTCACAGTAACCATTGGACTAAGTGTAAGGTCCCAGATAGAGGGGTTGGAGAAGGGACTGAAGGAGCTGAGGGAGTTTGCAGCCCCATGAAGGGAGCAACAGTGTCAACTGGCCAGATCGCCTGGTACTCCTGGAGGCTGGATCACCAACCAAAGAATACACATTGAGGGACCCGTGGTTCGGACCACATATGTGGCAGAGGAGGACCTTGTTGACCATCAGGGGGAGGAGAGGCCCTTGGGCCTGAGGGTGTTAGAAGCCCCAGTATAGCGGAATGCCAAGATGAGAAGAGGAGAATGGGTGGGAAGGTGGGTGGGTGGGGGAATGCCCTCATAGTGGCAGGGGTATGGGGGAAGGGATAGGGGGTTTCCAAAGTGGAGACCTGCAAGGAGGGAAACATTTGAAATGTAAATAAAGTATCAAAAAATTAAAATTTAAATAAATAATTGAAAAATAAAGAAAGAAAAGTTATTCAGAAGAATAAGAATTGATAGATTTTTTTTGGTTTTTTTTGGAAAGTGTAGATAACATTGGGCATTAAAAGAGGACTTTTAATGATTCTTAGTAGAAAATTTTTTTAATATATATTTATTCAATGTATATGAGTACACTGTAGCTGTCTTCAGACACACAGGAAGAGGGCATTGGATCACATTATACATGATTATGAGCCACCATGTGATTGCTGGTAATTGAACTCAGAACCTTTTGAAGAGCAGCCAGTGCTCTCAACCGCTGTGCCATCTCTCCAGCCCTAGCCATCTCTCCAGCCCCTAGAAATTTTGATATAGACTTGAAAGGACTTTTGAATAAGAAAATGCAATGACAAGGATTTGTAATTAAAATTCTAGTAACAGTATAGAAGATTCTTATGAAAAAATGACAGGTGTCAAAGAAAACTAAGAACAAAACTGAAAGGTAATGTATGAAAATACATGATCTATTAATGTTACGGAATAAAATTTAAGATTAAAAAGACACTTCATGCAAAGAAACATTGTGTGCTTGTGGGATGAAAGAAGAAACAACAGCCAAGGCACCAGCAGTACCTGCTTAGGTCTGTGAGTGACAGTCACATTGTCCAAAATAGGAAATGAAGTACATCAGGCTAGGGAAATGATAGTAATACTCCATTAATCAAGTGTAATATTTGAAGTGCTCATTAGAAATCTTGGTTTGTAAAATGTTGTTAGTTTTAGAGAAGATTCTGGAATCTGGCCCAGTGATGGACCAGAGTCACATGGACAAGAGTCTGAGACTAGATGGCACAGCAAGGGAAGAGAGCAGAAAGGAGGGAGATAGACTACTTGATGAAAACATAGGAGTCTTTAGTTAAACAAGAGAGGAAAAGGAAAGCTCCACATGAACTAATACATAGCACACAGAAAAACTAAAACGGAAAGTGATAAAGGGATGAATGAAAATAGGGAATGATACAGAAAGAGAGATATAAGAGAAACTATTATTTGCTTTGTACCAGAATAAAAGAGGAAATGTATCTTAATTTGTGGCCAGATCTGGAGATTTTATAGAATTGATCTTAAAGAAACTAGATGATTTGAGCAACTTGGGCATCACTAACACTTCTTTTTATTTGCACTTTTGAGGACAGAACAAGATGGGCACACTACAATGAATCAGTACAAGGTAAGAAACTGGATAAGAAAAGCTACTTTTAAGTATTGCAAAGAGTTTCTAGTTAATCATACAACTGTGAAACTTGAATGAGAAGCAATGTGATGGTTTATTTCAGGATACAGAAGAATTTAACAATTTTATTGACCTGTTGAATTAGCAGAAGATGAAAGAAGAACAAATAACTAAATGGTAATCAGACAGAGTTCCGGGGAGAAAGACCATAAAATCATCAGATGTGGAGAAGTCTAAGACTAGGGTGTTTATGGAGAGGGTAATGGACAATTCCTTCTTCTTCTCCATATAATCAGGCTAAACCAGCTTTTCCTGGTGGTAAGTGAGGGACAGCACTGATGGGATCAAACTACCCCAGGGATGGGTAATGCATGCTAAACTGGAAAAAATAGCAGTTTGTTTGTATTCTGAAATGTGATCCTCAGAGTGAGACAATTCTGACACACATTAGCTTATATTTTAGTTTGTCTATGTGTATATATGTATGTATGATTATGATTTTTTGTGTGTGTGTGTGTGTGTTTGTGTATTTTTTCCTTTTGAGAAAAGCTCTCTTGTACAGACTGGTCCTGAACATGGGCTAGGATGTAGATGAGGAAAACCTTGAACGCCTAATGTTTTTTCCTGGTTCTATGAGCCAAATGGTGAGATTAAGGATTTATCTCTACACTTAGTTTTACAACAGTCCTGGATATCAAACCCAGAGACTTGCACATAGTAGGCAACAACTTTTCCAAATAAACTACTGCCTTATTGGTTTCCTTCTTATTGTAAGCTATTGTGCCAATGTGAAAAAAACATATCAACAGGTAAGTATACATAATCTGATTTCTTATTGCTATTCAGTAATTATTGACCAAGATGTGTGTTCTCAAAAGCATATGCCATTTGTACTTTATTTTTTTACTCACTTTACATCCTGATCACTGTACCCCACTCCTGTCACCCCCTTCTGCAATGCCTCCCTCCACCCCACCTCTCCTCTTCTCTGAGAGGGTGGAGGCCTCTCTGGGTTTGATAGTTTGTATATGCTCAGCCCTAGTAGTGGTATAACTAGAAGGTGTGTCCCTGTTGGAGTACCTGTGGCCTTGTTGGAGTAGGTGTGTCATTGTGGGCATGGGCTTTAAAACCCTCATCCTACCTGCCTGGAAGCCAGTATTCTGCAAGCAGCCTTCAGATGAAGACGTAGAACTCTTAGCTCTTTCTGTACCATGCCTGCCAGAATGCTGACATGCCTTGATGATAATGGACTGAACCTCTGAAACTGTAAGCCATCCCCAATTAAATGTCCTTATTAGAGTTGCCTTGGTCATGTTGTCTCTTCACAGTGATAAAACCCTATCTCAGACACTGGGTGTCAGCCTATATTTCCCACATTGATCTTAATTTACAAAATATTTACAAGCGATCTATGATATTTTTGTAAATAATATTTCTAGATTTTCATATTGAAACATTGAAATAAGGAGCTATAACATTGAAGTATATATTTATACAGTTAACTGAGTATGTTCCTTAAGCTAATATCTCAAAAGTGCATCTGTAGGGCTCAAGGGCTATTGTAGTTACTACAAGTGAGTTTGAAGAAATCAAGGTACTCAAGAATATATTGGATTAGATATAGATAAAATAAGAAAACTATCCTTTGGGGCAAAAAGAAATACTGAAGAAAGTGTCCAATGAACAAGTAGAAATGACCATCAAAGCAAGATGTAGGATTAGATGTGGACTGGAAGCATGGTGAAATTTATTGGCAAGAACAATCTGGCAAGTGGAATTTATTCTGCATTTGTACTATATAGCTACTGATACTTTCACTGTAGTACTAATATCCTAGTACCTTATACAATATCCACTTAAACTGATTTCCTCATACAGACTTCCTGGGGACTTGTACTCATCCTCCAGTCTAATGCAGGATTTTAGTGGCATGGGTAATCTTGGTCCCCTACTGCTCATGTTCTGACAAATGCAGGATTTTGTGTTCTCTGTTTTCCTTGCTGTTAAGAGATGGGCACACAAGTCATAGGTCACACAATATTCTCAGTAATCCTTTCACTTTGATATGAGACTGAGAGAGAAGAGATGGGAATTAATATTTCATTGTGGGGATGTGAGAGAATTGTCCCACTCATTAATCAGAACAGTCTGTTAGAAATGAACATATGATAAAGAATGGACGATCAAGATGTCAAACTCAAGCATTGTCTAAAGTCTTCAGAGTTTATATGATTTCTCCAAATCAGTCATCATTTTATTAAACACCTAAGTATATATTTTCTTAGTTATTATTAATTAGTTCTTTTTCATTTTAATAATCAGCATCAATATTGTTTATTTTTGTAATTCATTCATTTATCTGGACTCTATGGAAAAATAAATAATTAATTTAGCAAGTTCTGATTTTGTAATCATGATAACTAGGGTAGGGAAAATTGAATATTTTTGTAGAGCACAAAATTTGAAAAGTAAAAACAAATAACAATGAAAATTCTGCAGCAATACTTTACCCAAGAGAACAATCTATCTCCAATCTATCTCCAAATGTGCCAAATACAAATGATATTTGATGTTTTACTTCAATATATTTCAATGAAAACCTACATTGAAATCAGTCTGCAGTTTTTTTAGAAGGTATTTGACAAAAAAAAACCCAACTCATTTTATTGTTGTCTTATAAGTGATGAATGCATTTTGATTTTGTATCACCAGACTGTACTTATTAAGTTTATATTTCTATTGATGAGCACATAGACCAAAGCAAATAGTCTGCCAAGAGAACTAGTTTGTCTTATGTTTATTTTCTCAGATTATGTCTTACAATTTCTATTCTTATAAACATTTTCAAGAATAATCTAGTAGCATACGCTATTAAAACTATTTGTTCTGGTTTGTTGAAGACAGTTTTAATGAAGATATGACATATTGAGCAATACTGGATCATTTCTATTCATTACTATTTGTAGCTTTTCCCACCAAAATATACATAAAACAACTCATCATTTAAAATCATATTTTCTAAAATATTCATATATGATAGTTTGCTTAACTTAATTTCATTTTAGTAGGTCACGAGGGAGGGTGCATGTATATTACTAGATTTTGATCTTATTTTTTGCTTGTTACCAGAAGAAATGTTATATGCCTGTTTGTTACTTTGGAGCCCTTGCTATTTTCATTATCTAGTCCCTCTACTACTTTACTTTCCACATTAAAAATACTATTATGCAAGTGTTTTGTCTGCATGCATGTCTGTGCATCAGTTGCATGCTTTTTCCTGAAGACAGCATCAGATCATCCTAAATTGGAGTTGTAGACATGCATGAGCATGTCAGTTGAAAACCAAATGCAGGTCCTTTGGAAGAGTAGACAGTCCTCTTAACTGCTAAGCTGCTCCTAGTGTTCACACCTTAAGAGAACAGCATTACTTGAATGGCAAACTCCTAATCTCATTCTATAATCTGGAAAGAAATATAAAATCTCTAAAGGTAAGAGAGTTAATAAACCCCTGAAAATAAGTAAACTAATAATAAAGTCTTGTACATTAAAAAATAATTGAATACTGTTCTTTAGTATCTAAGTTATCATAAAATAGTTCCCTTCTAAAGTAAAATTAGTAGTGTACCATTTACATAGCATATAGAAGGCTCTGGGTGATCACCAGCATAAAAACAATGAAAGAGAATGAATTAAATCTAAGGCTGATCATGCCAAGGTAGAGTCAAAGTCACAGTCAATGCTCATAACTAAATTCAAATGCTTATACTTCATTCTATCATATTTCCTTTTAAAATGCATATTCTCAAGTTCCAGCTTCTGTTGAAATTGGAATTTTTATATTCTATGTTCTATTTTTATATGATGGCAGACTAATTAAGCCTTTAATGGAAATGTATAACAATGATTATTCTTTAAGTCCCTTTAGATGTCAGATGTACCCACCCCACATATATCCAAAGATAAAATGGTCTGGTGCATATGTTATGCAAGGAAAACAAAACCAAAACCAAAACACAGTCTTTAACTGCAAATGAGCCAAATGCTTCTGACTTCTGTAAAAGTAAAGCCATGATAGAAAGCTTCACTGATATTTCAAGTATGCTGTTTATTTCTTAAATGATCAATAGAAATTGGTCATTGGGCCCATTTGCAAGCAGATAGCCAATGTGTACAACAATAGGACCAGTTCATATGTGAGAAAAGGAAAATCTAAGAAGTGGTGACTACGGCGACAAGCACAAAAATTATGTACTAGAGGGCTGAAAACATCTGTTGTTGGTTTTATTCATGTGTTATTTCTCAAGTAGAGTATTTTGGAAACAAGAGCATTCTTTTGTCAGATTTTGAATTTGAGTAATTTAGTGAAATAGAACAGGTATTAATCTCAAAGGGAAGTTCATTCTTCAGACAACCATCCTTTCTACTGTTAACACTCCTATATCTACATGTATCTTAGACTAGGTAAGAGAAATATATACATATATGACCATAGCTTTACAACTGAACATTCTTAAGTATTTTGGTTACTACCAGTGTGGATCAGGGAAAGTTGTAACATAAGAAGAGAAAAGGAAAGGAATAAGACAACTTAATGGAATAATATGTCTGTATATACAGAGAAGTTTTGACAAACAAGAAATCATTTTATAAGCTTTTGATCTGAAAAAAAAAATCAGGCATCTTTATTCCAATTAAGACCATAAAGAGAAACTCAGACTAGAGAGGGTTGTCAGAAATCAAGATGTTAAAAGGTCTGCACATGTTTATTGCAGTTAAGTCATCTAGGAATTCTTTCTATTTGTGAGATATAAAAGCTATCTTTAATGCTCTTCTGTTTCAGATTTAATCTGTGTTGTACTATGGAGCTTGCATTTTAAAGGAAAGCATTTTATGAGCTGAGCAGATGGTTCTGTTAATATAACACACTTGAGTTATTTAAACCTGCATCATTGTTTATACAGCAGTGATCTAAAATTCACCTCAATAACAATATGAATAGCATATATTAATTATATTTGATGAAATGTCAGAAAGCTATACATTACCAAGACAAGGAAAATATTCATATAAATTCATAAATGTAAATTGTTGTATAAGACATCTTTAATCTTTACTGCATAAATTAAGATTTATTTTATGAAAACTAAAAATAATACCAGTTAATATCCAAAGCATACATGTATGTTAAAACATTCAAAAGTTCTTACTGCTTTCTTTTTTTGTATATTACTCTTTTGTTCTTTGTAGGAATATATTTAAATTTAAAAGAGGATGTAGCTGGGCAGTGATGGCGCACACCTTTAATCCCAGCACTTACGGGGCAGAGGCAGGTGGATTTCTGAGTTCAAGGCCAGCCTGGTCTACAGAGTGAGTTCCAGGACAGCCAGGCCTACACAGAGAAACCCTGTCTGGAAAAATAAATAAATAAATAAAAGAGGAGGTAGTAACAATGTTTAAGCTTAATAACAATTTGTCCTAGTTAAGGCTACTATTGGTAGAATGAAACACCGTGTTTTGGAAGAAGAGGCTTATTCAGTTTACACACCCATACCTCTGTTCATTGTCCAAGGAATTCAGTCCAAGAACTCAAACAGGGAGGGAACATGAAGGCAGGAGCTGATGGAGAGGTCATGGAAGAGTGTTGCTTACCGACATGATCCTCCTAGCTTATTTAACCTGCTTTTTTTTTTTTGTTTTTTTAGAACCCAGGACCAGCAGCCCATGTTGGTACCGCCCAAAATGGGCTAGTCCCTCCCACATCAAGAAATGCCCTACAGCCAGATTTTATGGAAGCATTTTTACAACTGAGTTTCTCTCCTTTCAGTTGTGTCAAGCTAACATCAAACTAGCCAGCACATAACTATTAATTATAGATATCAACTTCAACAAGTAAAATAAATGGTTAAGAAATTAAATAATAATAAGAGTATACTCTACATTTAATTACGCACCATATTTATGGTTGAATATATAGTAAAATATGGAAAGGCAAATTTTCCTCAGTCTCTCTGTCACTATTTACCATAAAAGAACCTGGCAGCCATCCTGCTTCATATATATGAGAGCTGCAGGCTAATGGAGGCATATAACTGTCTGTGTGCTTCTTCTGTCTTGAAGATTTACTTTGTGAAGAAGAACCTGTTTTCCATTTTTCCATGTAAAGTGATCACAGAGAAATTTAGAACTTATGGGAACTCAGGATCTAATTTGTATTCATTTACAACTGCCAGTCTGTTCATGCAATTGTGTGACAGCATTTTCCTGCACTAAGCTTTTGAAGACAGTCTTTCATGATGGGTTATATATAGTTGTAATCCATTTGTATACATGCATGCTTGTGTAACACATAATTCAATACCTAAATATGCAGATATCATTGAAGAATTAAAACCAGGATACAATGTAAGTAATGTGGTAAATCAGTGTTAGTTTAGCCTTGTACAAAGTCAAATTCACATTATTTTCTCTGTTATTTTTCTTTAAGACTGTTAAAATTTTAAAAATTTATTTATTGAATTTGAACATGAGGTAGCTGGAAATGTATGACAGTACACAGTGGCTGTCAGAAGACATCCTGTGGGTGTTAGTTCTCTCCTTGCATAAGATGCAGGCATAGAATTCAGGTTGTCTGGACTGGTGGAATGTGTTTTTGCTCACTGACTCATCTTGAATAGCCCCAAGACACTTTTCCCAATATTTCTTTTTAATTATTTTCTGTCACTTTTCTTTATCACTTTCTTCCAATGCAAGCATAGAGCCAGGGATAATTTTACCTTTTATAATTTTCAGTATTCTAGACCAGGACCAGAATATGAATCAGAAAACTAATGTAACAAATATTTATTGATTGGGATCCCAGAGAAGCCCATGTGAATATTTTAGGAGACATTTGTCAGAACATATACTCCTTTTCTAGTGGCTCCTTGCCAAATTTTGAAGCATTTTTGTTTCTTGAGATTTCCTTGAATTATGAGAAAAGTAGGCAGTGGTGTACTTAGAAAAAGTAGAAAAAGTAGAAAAAGTAGGCAGTAGTGTACTTAATCACTTAGAATGAACTGAAGGATCTTACAGTGAATGATTAGAAAGTAATGCACAGACTGACAGGAGAGTTGTGCAGAGTGCCAGTGGATTAACATAATCAACAGATGAAAGAAACAACAATGTGATCTTACACAGAGACCCATGTGTCATGTCTATATGGATGAACTAGTGTAGTGAAACATAATGGCGGCCAATAAGAGAGCGGTCTGTCTGGCAAATATTAAATAGTGTGTTCAAGCACTAAATGAGTAACTTTTAGTTAAAAGAAAGGCATTGAAATATAGTTGTCATAGGATGAGGTTTTGGTTTTTCCCAATAATGAGATTATAATAAGATGAAGTAAGGAGTGAAAATAAGATCCTGCAATGTGCATTGCTTTATGATATCACACTATCTTCCTTTACATTGAGATGAAATATGATTGCTGCCTTTCTTTGCTTATTTATGAGAAATTTATTAGTATCAGTAATGAAATCAATATTTGTTTGAATTTACACAGTAGAAATATAAATAAAACATGGGAGTTCATCTCATTTGAATGTTCCTGTAAATACAATATTTATTATTTTATCTCTGTTTTTGCTTCTAAGACTTTGCCATCACTTCATTAAAGGCATCATCTCCAGTCCAACTGCTGAAACAAATGAAAAAAGTTCTCAAGTTAAGACTATTTTAAGCATTGCATTTCCTATTCTTATAAGTTGTTAAAATAAATCAGAAGCAAATCATTGCTTGAACACAAAAATAATTATTGTTCTAGGAGAAGGAAATGAGACTAAAAACATACTACTCACTTCAAATTTACTTCTCTCACAACCAGAGTGTTAAACCAATTAGTATTTTAGTTTTGTATTTCATTTGTACTAGTGGTAGTGGTAGTTTTCTTTATCCCTGTTGTTCATCTTTGATTTTTTTTTTTCATATTTTCTCCATGATCCTTAATTTCTCACAGATCCCCACTTTATTACACATAGCTTATTGGTAATCCAGAGTTAAGGGCTGAATGCTCTAAAAGTTGAATTTCTATGTATCTGTTGGAGACTAAGGTGTGAAAAGTCTCCTTTGTTGCCACCAAAAGATGCCCAGAGTGGAAGCTAGCTGAAATAGAAGATCATAGCCCAGTTCTCAGAGAAAATTCTTCTAGGAGAACTTACTAAAACAGTTGCAGCTTCATTTTTAAAAACTTTTTATTGACTTGTTCTGAGTTTCACATCATGCATTCCAGTTTAACTCATCTCCCTATCCCCTCATATCTGCCCTTCACCCTTGCAACCTCCACAAATAAATACACACACATACACACACACACACACACACACACATACACACACATTAAAAAAAGCAAAACTTAGAAACTATCTCTTTCTGGAAGCTGTAGTATGTCACAGTGTGTCCCACACTATTTTCATCTGTCCACACATCTTCACTTGCAAATGTTCATTACCATGAGTCATTGGCCTGGTTCCAGACCTCTGGCTTCTGTGACACCATTAATATTGGATCCTCATTGGTACTCCTCCTGCTTATCCTGTTGCATTGTATCTTGGAATTCCTTCATTTTCAAACAGCAGGCCTGGCCCTTTCATACACCTCAACTGTTCACAGATAATACAGATTTTTGGGATGGGTCAATTCAGAGCCAGGGATCTGGACCTGAGTGGTAGCTGAGCTAGTCAGCCCTCCAGCTCTCTTTATCCTCACCACCAGGATGAGATCTCCAGCACTGCTCTGGCTAGGCCACACCATGCAACCATCAGCAGGAGGCAGGATCAGCTCTCCTCCTTTCATGTCCAAAGGGCTGGTTCATCAGTATCTTTGCCATCAAGGCCAGGTCCACTCTGTTGCCCAGGTGAAGTATAGTGTTTGCTCTCCCAAGTGAGGAGTCAAGGCTATTTCTCAGCCTCTCATGTTCCCCAGGACAAGCTATCCCATTGCAGGCAGTGATTTGGAGGAAGGGGAGGGCATCACCCCTACACTCATGCCACTTCATGCCAAACAAGCAGCAAGGCCAGCTCTCCTGTGCTCTTACCCTTGGGAATGGTTCACCTACATTTGTACTGACCAGGGCCAGCTCAATTCTGCTGCCCAGGCAAGGTGCAAGGTTCACTCTCACAAGTGCTGCAGCCAGAGAAAGGCACAGTCACCTTACTGGCTTTCATGATCCCATGTGTATTTCTCCCAGTTGCTTCAGGTGGCAAGGGGTGAGGGGCTAGAGAGGATTACTCTCTTCCTGCTTCCCATAGCCATCACACAGAAGATGAGGGTCTGGACCAGCTCTCCTGTGCTTTCACCCTTGTGCCTGGCTTACCTGTGGTGCCACTACAAAGATCACTTCTGCTGTGCTGTCCAGGTTATGAACAGGGTTGGGGGGCATCATCTTTGTGCCCATGCCACCTCTAGGCAGTTGAAAGGTGGGGTCAGTTCTCCCACACTGGAGCGTTCCAGGGTGGTTCAGCCAGTCCTTACCACATGGGCCAGCTCTACTTGGTTGCCTGCCTAAGGTGCATGCCCTGTGAGAGAGGCAGTCCTCTCCAGAGTGCCACAACCAGTGAGGGGTTATGTCAGTTGTGCACAGCCTCTGGAAATCCATGTAGTCCCCAGTGGTTTCTCCAACTAGTGACATCTCCATGTACCCTAGTAGTAATATGAGCCATAAACATTGATACTGAACCTAGACATGGTCCCTGTGAAGCCAAGAACCTAGACATGGTCCTCGGCGCAGCTGGACCTTGGACTTCACTATGGCCCCAGTGTACTGGGCAGGGCACTATAAACAGGATATGTCTCCCCATCCTTGGGTTCCACCTTTTATCATAATGGTCAAACTTCTGTTTGTCACCCATCTAACCACCACACATTCATGCTCCATGGTTACTCCTACTGCTGGCTAGCCACAAGGCTGGGTGATATCCTCCATTTGTGCTGCATAGAGTTACCATAAGCATGTGTCTATGGCCTGCCTGTGCTGGGAGCTGGAGGGCAGGTCTGTGGGTGGCATGGTGGCCCAGAGGTCTCTGCTTTCCTCCTCTTGTGCTGCCTGGATTTGATTTGAACTAATTTGATGAATCCTAAGCATAAGACAGCTTTGGCTTCCAAAACAAATATCAAACTAGGAACAAAGGACTTCCCTGCTCTGCTCTGCCCATGACTGACATAAGAACAAAACCACCAACTAGGCCCATTGTGAGGTGGGGTTGGGGGGCAGACTCAAGTTTTAACAGAATACTAATGTTTAATTTTTATAAAGCTCAAAGATTTTAAAAGAAGGAAGTGAGAGAACAAACTGCACATACAGTATGATCTGTAATGAGTCACTGTAATTATTTTTAGATCTGCCTTCGCAGAATAATCAAATTGTGTTTGATACATTACACCTTTTTTTTTTCTGATATCTTCCCTCTAACTCTGTTTTGTTTATTTGGAAGCATTTTTAGAAAATAAACATAAAACTGTATTCATTCATATTTTTGTTTTCCCTTCATTATGTGAAGACAGAATGTAAGATTTTCCAAAGTGAGAGGAAGAAAAAAGAGGGAGTTGAATCAGAACAGAAGCTAAAAAAATAAAAAAATAAAAAATAAAAGATAACTTTCAGGTTAGTCAAGCCCCGTGAGAACATCAGCTGTTCATCATTCAGCTAAGCAGTTTAAGAGTTTTTAATTTGGGGTGTGTCTAGGGACTCTAGACTCTAAAAATAGTGTCATTGCATTATATGAGCTTGGACAGAGAAAGTCAGGTGGCTAAAACAATTTGATTATTGCCTATGTGCAATGAATGTGGCTATGAAGGTTTTTCTCATTTTATTCCTAAAATAGAAACACTCACAGAGATTGAAGAGCATGCTAGGGCTTATGGATGAGGGACACACACCAGTAAGTAATTGTGCAATAAAATCAGTTAGAAGAATGTCATACAAAAATATTTAATACACTTGAGATGGTATTCTTAGGTAAATGCTATGCAATATTGTATAGGAACTAAAAGAGTTTGTTACAAGTCTCAAAATAACAAATTACCTTCACAATATTGTTTATATTTTAATTTATGACATAATGTGAAAAAGCAAATTCACCTGTATTTATATCTATAAATGAATATATAGGAAATTTAAAAAATGATAATTTGGATGGCATTTGAACATATTTGGCAGTAAGTGTTCTCTTGAAGTAAATTTCAGTTATTAATCAGCATGCAATTAATTAGAGCACCTATGAAACTACACTAGAACTTTAAAATTTTGGAAATTTCCTTATTATACTCATAAAGGTATATAAGTAAACATGCTTTAACAAGGTTTTATATCTTAGATTGACCTCAATGTTAGATGAAATTCAGATATATATATCAGATATCATAATTAATTATATAAATTCAAATGAACAAATACTATATTTTGTCATAAATCCTGAATGCATATTTTCTTTTTTTTTTATTTCATTATTTTTTATATGATATTCCTTTTATTTACATTTCAAATGTTATCCCCTTTCCTGGTTTCCCCTCCTTCCAGAACCTCCAACCTATCCTCCCTCCTTCTGCTTCTATGAGGGTGTTCCTACACCCAAACACCCACTCCTGCCTCCCCATCCTTGAATTCCCCTACACGGGGCATCATCGAGCCTTCAAAGGATCAAGGACCTCTCCTTCGATTGATACTTGATAAGGCCATCCTCTGTTACATATGTGGCTGGAGCCATGGGTTCCTCCACGTGTTGATTGGTGGCTTAGTCCCTGGGAGCTCTGGGAGGTCTGGTTGGTTGATATTGTTGTTCTTCCTTAAGTCATTTCTCCATTAGGGACCCCATGCTCAGTCCAATGGTTGGCTGCAAGCATTTGTGTCTGCATTTGTCAGGCTTTGGCATATCCTCTCAGGAGACAGCTATATCAGGGTAGTTTTAGCAAACACTTCTTGGAATCCACAATAGTGTCTGAGTTTGGTGATTGCTTATGGGATGGATCCCAAGGTGGGACAGTCTCTGGATGGCCTTTCCTTCAGTCTCTGCTCTACACATTGTCTCCATATTTGTTCCTGTGAATATTTTGTTCCCCTTTATGAGAAGCATTGAAGCATCCACACTTTGGTCTTCCTTCTTTTTGGGCTTCATGTGGTTTGTGAGTTGTATCTTGGATATTCTTAGCTTTTTGGGCTAATATCCACTTATTAGTGAGAGCATAACATGTGTGTTCTTTTGTAATTGGGTTACCACACTCGAGATGATATTTTCTAGTTCCATCAAATTGCCTAAGAATTTCATGAATTCATTGTTTTTAACAGCTGAGTAGTACTCAATTGTGAAAATGTACCACACATTTGGTATCCATTCCTCTGTTAAAGGTACTTTCCAGCTTCTAGCTATTATAAACAAGGCTGCTATGAACATAGTGGAGCATGTGTCCTTGCTATATATTGGAGAATCTTTTGGGTATATGGCCAGGAGTGGTATAGCTGTGTCCTCAGGTATATTATGTAAAATTTTCTGAGGAACCGCCAGGCTGATTTCCAGACTGGTTGTATCAGCTTGCAATCCCACCAACAATGGCAGAGTATTCCTCTTCCTGCACATCCTTGTCAGCATCTGCTGTCACCTGAGTTTTTGATCATACCCATTCTAACTGCTATGAGGTGGAATCTCAGGATTGTTTTGATTTGCATTTCCCTGATGACTAAGGATGTTGAACATTTCTTTAGGTGCTTCTAAGCCATTTGATATTCCTCAATAGAAAATTTTTTGTTTAGCTCTGTACCCCAATTTTTAATAGAGTTATTTGATTCTCTGGATTCTAAGTTCTTGAGTTCTTTTTATATATTGGATATTAGCCCTCTATCAGATGTAGGATTGGTAAAGGTCTTTTTCCAATCTGTTGGTTGCTCTTTTGTCCTATTGACAGTGTCCTTTGACTTCCAGAAGCATTGCAGTTTTATGAGGTCCCATGTGTTGATTCTTGATCTTACAGCATAAGCCGTTGGTGTTCTATTCAAGAAATTTTCCACTGTGCCCATGTGTTCAAGGCTCTTCCCCACTTACTCCTCTATAAGGCTCACTGTATCTGGTTTTATATGGAGGTCCTAGATTCACTTGGATTTGAGCTTTGTAAAAGGAGATAAGAGTGGGTCAACTTGCATTCTTCTACATGCTGCCCTCCAGGTGAAGCAGCACCATTTGTTGAAAATGCTGTCTTTTTTCCACTGGATGGTTTTAGCTCCTTTGTCAAATATCAAGTGACGACAGGGGTATGGGTTCATTTCTGTGTCTTCAATTATATTCCATTGATCTTTCTGCCTGTATCTGTACCAATACCATGTAGTTTTTATCACTATTGCTCTGTACTGCAGCTTGAGGTCAGGGATGGTGACTCCCCCAGAAGTTCTTTTATTGTTAAGAATACTTTTCATTACACTGTGGCTTTTTTTGTTATTCCAAATGAATTTGCAAATTGCTCTTTCTACCTCTATGAAGAATTGAGTTGGACTTTTGATGGGAATTACATTGAGTTTGTAGATTGCTTTTGGCAAGATGCCAATTTTTAATATATTAATCCTGCCTATCCATGAGCATGGGAGATTTTTCCATCTTCTGAGAACTTCTCCGATTGCTTTCTTCAGAGACTTGAAAGTTCATACAGATCTTTCACTTGCTTTGTTAGAGTCACACCAAGGTATTTTATATTATTTGTGACTATTGTAAAGGGTATTTTTACCCTAATTTCTTTCTCAACCTGTTTATCGTTTGATTATAGGAAGGCTACTGATTTGTTTGAGTTAATCTTATATCCGGCCACTTTGCTGAAGTTGTATATCAGTTGTAGGCATTCTCTGGTGGAATTTTTGGGGTCACTTAAGTATACTGTCATATCATCTGCAAATAGTGATAACTTGTCTTCCTCCTTCCTAATTTGTATTCTTTTGACCTTCTTTTGTTTTCTAATTGCTCTAGCTAGAACTTCAAGTACTGTATTGAATAGATAGGAAAAAAGTGGGCAGCATTATCTAGTTCCTGATTTTAGTGGGATTGCTTCAAGTTTCTATCCTTTTAGTTTGATGTTGGATATTGGTTTGCTGTATATTGCTTTTACTATGCTTAGGTATGGGACTTGAATTCCTGATCTTTCCAAGACTTTTAATATGAAGGCATTTTGAATTTTGTAAAATGCTTTTTCAGCATCTAATGAAATGGCCATGTGTTCTTTTTCCTTTGAGTTTGTTTATGAAGTGGATTCCATTGATGGATTTCCATATATTGAACCATCCCTGCATTCCGGAGATGAAGCCTACTTGATCATGTTGAATGATCATTTTGATGTATTCTTGGATTCAGTTTGCTAGAATTTTATTGAGCATTTTTGCATCGATGTTCATAAGGGAAATTGATCTGAATAGTTCATTTGGTCTTTGTGTGGTTTAGGTATAAGCGTAACTGTGACTTCATAGAACGAATTGGGTAGTGCTCCTTAGGTTTCTATTATGTGGAAGAGTTTTTGGGTTTCTTTTTTTTTAGGGAAGATTGTTGAAAGAAGATTACTTTCTTGGTTTTTCTATGGTGTAGTTTCCCTCCTTGTGTTAGTGTTTTCCATATATTATCCTTTGTAGGGCTGGATTTATGGAAAGATGTTGTGTAAATTTGGTTTTGTCATAGAATATCTTGGTTTCTTCATCTATGGGAAGTGAGAATTTTGCTGGGTATAGTAACCTGGGATGGAATTTGTCTTCTCTTAGGGTTTGTATGACATCTGTTCAGGATCTTCTAGCTTTCATAGTTTCTGGTGAGAAGTCTGGCGTAAGTCTGATAGGTATGCCTTTATATTTTACTTGACCTATTTTCCTGACTTTTTTTTAGTATTCTTTCTTTGTTTAGTGTATTTGATATTTTGATTATTAAGTGACAGGAGGAATTTCTTTTCTGGTCCAGTCTATTTGGAGCTCTGTAGGCTTCTTGTATGTTCATATGAATCTCTTTCTTTAGTGTAGGGAAGTTTTCTTCTATAACTGTGTTGAAAATATTTACTGGCCCTTTACATTGAGAATCTTTGCTCTCTTCTATACCTATTATCCTTAAGTTTAGTCTTCTTATTGTGTCCTGGATTTCCTGTATATTTTGGGTTAGACGTTTTTTGCTTTTTGTGCGTTTTCTTTGACTATTGTGTCAATGTTTTCTATGGTATCTTCTGCACCTGAGATTCTCTCTTCTATCTCTTGTACTTTGTTTGTGATGCTTGCATCTATGACTCTATGATTCCTAATCTCTTTCCTAGGTTTTCTATCTCTAGGGTTGTCTCCCTTTGTATTTTCTTTATTCTTTCTATTTCCTTTTTTAGATCCTGAATTGTTTTGTTCATTTTCTTTGCCTGTTTGATTGTATTTTTCTGTAATTTTTCTAGGGATTTTTGTGATTCCTCTTTAAGGGCTTCTAGCTGTTTTCCTCTGTTCTCTTGTATTTCTTTAAGGCAGTTTTTATGTCCTTCGTAAAGTCCTGTATCATCAAGAGAAGTGATTTTAAATCTGAATCTTGCTTTTTCTGGTGTGATGGTGTATCTGTAACTTTCTGTGATGGGAGAACTAGGTTCTGATGATTCCAAGTAGTCTAAGTTTTTGTTGCTTATGTTCTTGTGCTTGCCTCTTGCCATCTGCTTATCTCTCATGCTACCTGCTCTTGCTATCTCTGACTCGAACTGTGAACCTGGTTGTGTCAGAACTCTTCAGAGTCCTGTTGTCTCTGTGATCCTGTGATTCTGGTATCCTGTGATCCTGAGATCCTGGGTATGTCAGAGCTCCTGGGAGTCAAGCTGCCTCTGGGACCCTGAGATCCTTGTGTGACCAAGTTCCTGAGATCCTGTGATCCTGTGATCGTGAGCATGTTAGAGCATCTGGGAATTGAGCTTCCTCTGGATGTTGTTGGACCTTTTGTGGAAGCAGCCCCCAAGATCTGTTCATGGTACCTTCTTAGATTGGAAGGAACCTGTGCCACTGGACAGCTGGGGTTCCTGATTCTCTGGATCTCTGGTTCTCAGTTACTCCTGGTGTTGGGGCAGATGTTGTGCCCTACTCACCTATGATACTATGATCCTTGGTGTGTTAGAGCACTGGGGAGTCGGGCTTCCTCTGGGTGTTGTGGGACTGCCTGTGGAGTTTGTGCCCAAGGTCTGCTGAATGCAATTTTTCTAGTTCTTCAATTCAAAAGTTACATTTACGGTAATTAATTTGAAAAGCTCTTAAGTTTTCTATTATGTTTCTCTCAATATTCTTATGATAATAGTGAAAATATCTGTAATTTAGATGATGGATTTTTTCCAATAGTACCATCCCTATAAGAATATGAACTGTTCCGATTCCGAAAATCCAAAATATCACCATTAATTTGAATTCTAAAGCTCCAAACTCAAGTCACAATGCTTTGTTTTAAACATATGTAAATATTTAAAATGGATTAACTATTAACTTTGAAATATGTAGTTGTCTTCAACTCAATGAATAAATATTCTTTATTCTTGGATAATATACATGTAATAATGGGAAATGATGTCAAAATTTTAAAAAGACATTAAGATATATTTTGATTTAGCTATATAACTGTGGTCTAGCACTGATATACACTGTACAAACCATCAAAGCATGGAGTTTCTGTAACCTGGTCCTTCGATTCCTTGGCTGCCAGCTGCCAAAGAATAGATAATTACATATCTGAGTCTGGTCAAAAAATACTTAGCAGATAATAGCATTACAATACATTAGAGTGATTCTGCACTTAACAGATTCTTACATTAGGTTAAATTACTTTATAAAAGGCTCACTTGTTTCAGAATTTGACTCTGTCTATTGTCAGTTAAATTGCTTTTCCACAATAACTAATAGTTCATAGGAGGACAAGAGAGATTCAAGGGGAACAATGTGGGTGCATTGAATTCAACAGTATCATAGGAAACATCTATATACATAGACACACACATGCATATAAATACACAAACACACAAATATATTCCTTTCAAGATTTATTTAAATGATCAAGAATTTACTCTTTAAGTATTTTTGAAGTCATATTTTAACAAGCAAAAACTTCAAATCATTGTCATCTAGCACTGATTGCATTGCACTAACAGGTTGATAAGCAGTCTGTGGTGAGCTTGGTGGCACTGTTGCCATTGGAGAATACCAATAGCCTATTCTGTGGTTGGTGTCTAATCATGCATTTCAAGACCAATTTTGGGTAAAGATTAGAGATTATTAAGATGCAGAATATTGTAAGTTAGAAAATATCCATAACAAAAATTTTTTAAAAAAGATTGTTACTTGGTAGTTGAAAGAAAAATTAAATCCTAATCTATGCTTGTAGACATATATTTTAAGAATAATATAACTCAATATTATATTACTGTTCTCTATGTTAAATGTGACAGTTCTGGAGTTTCTCTGTGTACTTTTCATGAATATTTGAATACATCTAGCACTGTTTATAAACCATAATATTTAACAAATTGATTTTTTAAACAACTAGTCTTGTCTGACATCAGTGGGAGGGGAGGCCATGGTTCTGTGGAGGTTTGATGCTCCAGGGTAGGGGCATGCTGGAGCAATGGGTCGGTCGTGGGTGAGTGGGTGGGGGAGCACCCTCACAGAAGCAAAGTTGAGGGGGAGAGGGCTTAAGGGATGAGTGGGGTTGTGGAGGAGTAACCACAAAGGGGGATATCATTTGAGATGTAAATTAATGGAATAATTGTTAAAACAAAATTTAAAAAAGAAAGAAAATAACGTGATATATTCTTCCATTCTAGTTGCTGATATCAATGCTCTTGAACTCATTTGACACAGGACAATTGTTTAGATGAATGATGAGAAGGAGTTCAGAGCTTCTAGATTAGGAATACCACATTGAAATACCCTCCTCTTGCTAATGTCAGAAATAATATTAGCCAATGGTTATTTTCGATAAGGCAGTGCCATAAAATGGAAGTCTCCTTTTAATGCATCTTAATGAGCCACCTATTCATGATAATCACGATTGATCACATGTTTGAGGAAGGATGTTCAGTCTTCAGCACAACACAAAGTGATGGCTTTTGTCTATAGCTTTTTGCATAAATGGACTTTTGAGATTTTATCCTGATTTAGATCAATAGAAATTAAGAATGCTGTTTCTTATGACCGTTAAGTACAGAAGAAGAGAAACAAGCTACCAATGATATGTTGAGTTGTGAATTGTTCCATTTTTTCCTATATGTAGAAAATCAGCTTACCACAATGCTTACATGCTCAATGAATTATGTAGATATTGTCATCACTACTTGGAACTTGCCAGTTTGTAGAGAGTAATCTATAATCTTAGCTTCAGCCTAGGTTATTTGCAGATTCAACCTTTTGTCAACACGTCATCTCAACTAGATGTACTCGAATCCCAGGACTGAACGCTTCATTTGATGACAAGACATGGCCAGTGGGGCACATTCTCTCTCTCTCTCTCTCTCTCTCTCTCTCTCTCTCTCTCTCTCTCTCTCTCTAAATATATATATTTCATTTCACTCACCTATTGTTTTACATTTCTGTACTGCTCCTCAAGTGTCCCTTATTATTAGCTATCTTCTCCCATATTCCTACCATTGCCCTCTTTCATTCCTTCATCCCATTTGATTCTCAGATTCCAGTCTCTCATCCATCCAGTGATAGTATCTATTCTATTTCCTTTTTAAAACATAGTATCAGATTTGACTTAAAGTTCACTCCAGGAGATGAAACCCATACCCAATACTACTTGGGTGACCAAGATCCTGAGACTAGGTAGCCCAGTGATCTGGGATAAAACCAAATACTACTTTTCTAAAACAAAACAAACAAAGAAACAAATATATAGTGATAAAATGACTCTTATGAATTCTGCTACCCTCCTAAGTCTGTACCTTGCTCAATCATGACCAGAGAAGCTTCCTCATATAACAGATTGGAACAAATAACAGAGATATTCCCACAGCTAGATATTATGCACAGAGTTAAAAACTTTAGAATACTCACTCCTAAATATATGTCTATATCAAATCCTTCCCCTGGTGGTTCGGGGGTGCCTGCAGAAGAGAAGGCAGAAAGAGTGGAAGAGACAGAGGTGATGGAGGACACAAAGAAAACAAGGCTCTATAAATTAACACAATCAAAGCTTATATGAACTCACAAATATTGAACCAGCATATAGAGGGTCTGCATGGTTTTTCAGCAAGTTCTTTGTATATATAATGTGCCTTCCAATGTAGTGGGTTTTATTGGACTCCTGAGTGTGCAAACAAGTAGGTCTCTGAGTCTTCTGCTTGTTTATCCTGTCCAATTCTCATGTGTTAGTTTTTATTATAATGTATTATATTAATCACTAAGAATATCGCCGTTTTTTCCTAATGAGAGACGGCAAGGTAGTGGATCCAATAGGAGGAGAAGTGGTGAGTAACGAAGAGGAAGAGAAGAAGGAAAAAACATATTTAGGGCATATTAGATGAGAAAAAAATCTATTTTCAATAAAAGAAAAGGTTATAAAATGAAATGTTTCACATTAATTATCCTTGATTTATATATGATTTTCTTCTTCTGTATTCAATATTTCTTCTAAAATTAAAAATACAGACTAAATATGATAGTATGAGTCTATTATGTGACTTATCTTTCATGAACAAGAACTACTTTTAAACTATACATCATCTCTCACATGTTACAGATCCAGAATGAAAATAAGAGCCAAAGTGATTCATGAAATATTTAGCCCCTTTTGATATCAGAAGAGCATTGGCAATGTCACAGCTGATCCTTTCACATCTCAACTCACAAATGTGTCATAATGCTTTGACAAGTGTCATGTCTGACTGGAAAATGACTTCAGAGTCTCCTGATATTTTAATGTCTGGATTTACATAAGCAGTTTTTACAAAAGGAATAGAACAGTGAAGCAGAGTTTAAGAGTTCTTTCAATTTTTGCTTTGTTTGGTGTGTGAAATTGGCTGTCTAATTTTAGAATACCATGGAAAACTAGAAGACTAATGATCCTGATTCCCTGAACAGATTTTTCTTTTAAATATGTAGAGAGTGAACAATTGATATGTACTTGGAAATTACATATAAGATAGATATATATTTAATATTTATTTTGTAATTAGAAATCTAGAATAACCCTTTAAAACAATAATTTAGATTCAATTTTTTCAAAACTCTGTAAATTCCAAACATACTTTTTTTAATCTATAAGATTTTAAATCTAATTTTATTCACTCAAACTGATCACTTCTTTTTTATTCATAAAACAATGATGTTGCTGAAATCACTCAGGCTAATTTAAAGGCAATCTTTTATAAAATTGCCTTATTTTTAAATAAAATACTGCAAAAATTAAAAATATTAAATTATATTTCTTTGCATATATAATTTGGGGTTTGGTGGTCTAGGTCTAGCTACTGTCTTATAAAATACTACCAAAGTAGGTAGGGAGTAATCAAAGCTATTAAGTTATTTTCAAAGTTAAAGGTTTTATTGGACAGTGTACAATGGACAAATTATTAGAGAAAAATAATAATTACCTGTAAGCAGATAGTGATCTGAAGCAGTACAATAAAGCCCAAGAGGACAGAGAAGCAGCCTAATACTTTATTTTCTCTTTAGGATTTTGGAATCACAAAGACCACTTGAAGATTATTCTTATTTGCCCTATACTCATTTCAATGTTATTGATTCAAGAAATCAACATTTAACCAAGTGACAAGAATCCAACTTGATAAGTGTGTTTGTTGGTTCATTGTGTTGTTAGATTCAAATTCCTTTTCCTTAATGTTCCTTAAAATGCTAAAATTCTTGCTTTGCTATTTTCTACTTTGGGTAGGTTTTATGTATAAACCAAATTTTGTACTTTGTTGTTCACAGTAACATGACTTTTACAGAAGCAATTAGGATTTTTATCACTAATTAAGTGACAATAAAATGACATATAAAAAAATAAAATACTACGTGCAAAGAATAGTCAATTTTATTAACATTTACAGATGAAAAAGTACTCAGTCATTGGTATGAAATATGTACAGTGACTTTTTATAGCAGGTATTAAAATTTAGTCTTGGAACAACTTTAACTCAGAGATACCTGACCTTTGATCCAAGCTCACATGTGCTGCTCTAAAGACATGTTATGAGAGCTCTCATACAATACTATCTCAGAAAAGAGAGCTATAGCATTTTAATGATGACATAGGTATGAGAGTTAATTCCACTCAAGTACATTCACAATCTTATCCCAATATACCATTTTAAAAATCTACATGCCACTATAAATCCTTAAATGTAAACATTGGGAAATTCAGTGATTAGGTATCCCATTTAATCTCTATTTACTTCACCCAACTAAAATGAATCTCTCTCTTTCTCCTCTCTTTCTTTCTCCTCTCTCTCTCTCTCTCTTACTCTCTTTTTTCTTTCTCTCTAACACATATACATGCACACACACAC
>CM052705.1:14002167-14027167 GCA_028551405.1 Uromys caudimaculatus | reverse complement strand
GAGAAAATAAATATCAAACAAAATTCTTAAGGATTTCAGAGGATATAAGTATATCTTTTTGAGATATTACTAAAATCATAATATTTTGGCATTTGGAATTGTCACTCAATGTTAGACTGATAAGAAAAGCAAGGAGCATAAAAGACTTTTATCATATAATGGTCTATGAATTCATGGTATCCAAGAAATTATATGCATACAAGTAACAAACTTAGTAGATTTTACATACACATGCATACATACACACACACACACAAACACACACACACACATACATACATACACACGCACACAGGTATACACATGTAACAAAAATGAAAGAGTGAAAAGAATAAAATTATATTTTAGTTTCTCAAAAAAATTAAATGACATTTTTTTAATAGCATTCTAAAATGTGTTGTTTGCTATGACCATCAGGTAGCTTCTCTTATTGGTCTACATTAATACATATGATATTTCCTTCAAGGTGAATTCTGTTTTATCTTTGCTACAGAGATATTTTCTTAGATGAGTCTGAAATTTGATGACATATATTTCAGAATGTTTTCTTTTCCATTATTAACAATATTAAATACAAGTGTCTCTGAAAAAATTTGAGACATTTTTCAGAGGTTAATCAGTGCATTTGACAGATTTTTAAGACAACTTCTACTTATCACCACATCTCACTCACTACTCATGGTCTTGCATAATGTCCTTCTATTGCATGTGGGTGGGATGGTAGATTATGAAAACGGTGATTTGATGCTGCTTCTGTGATGATATTATGTAAAGTTTTTATGTCTATCTTGGCTAGGACTCTCTACACTACTGTTGTCAATTAAATGACTATATGTGGGATAGCCCCATGCAAAACGGAACTTAGGACAGTTCTTAATTTAATGAGAGAAGTCAGACTTCTCAGAGTGATTGATCCTTAAAAACCAAATCCCATCAAAATTTTGAGACAGGAACCAGATCTTTCCCTAGTAGAGCATCAAAAGAGACCTTAGCACTGGACAGTGCTTTAGTTCTTGCTTTTTGAGATGTCCTGAAGCAAATGGGGATATTATCTTTTTCTGGGCCCTTTTCTGTGGAAACCCATCCTGTAGTATATTTGAATTGTTCTAAGACACCTGTGTGGTCATTTGTTATGTAATGTCAGATAACCAACATATTTAAGAATACATTTCACAGGACTTTGGGAATGAAATCCATACTTATTAAAAGAAAATCCAGCTCAACTTTTGAATTATGATCTTTTCTTGGGAGAGTGACCTATGGTAAGTTAGTCTCTTGTGCTTGACACAGAGTTGGATGAAGCTACTAGCCATCCATGCAGTTACAAGTATAGAGAATGAATGTACATACCATGTTGCCAGAATTTTTGACATTATCCTTTATAATTTTCCATCTTTTTTAGTGTGTCTCCTTAACCACTTTCTATACTTCTTTGTCTGGTGAAAGGATAGCAATTGCTATTTAGAGGAAATTGTAGATAATTACCAAGCACTTCAAGAGAAAGGCAGTAGTGGCAATTGCATGTGAGTTAGGGCTCTCCACTCCATAGTCTGACCATCTTAAAGGATAAAAAGTGAGTCAGTGAATCTGTGATAATGCAACATTGTTCAATCCATTCAGTCAACTGAAATCATGAAGAAATTGGAAGAACCATTAATATGGGTAATATGGCAAATCAGTTATAATTTGGGTGAAAGTCACTTGCAGCTGTGTGTACTGATCATTCTATTAAGGGTCCAGGAGATCCATGTGAAGACACTAAGTATTGCTGACATGCTAAGAGTTTGTCTGTGGTTAAACAAGTGGGTAAGTGGGATGGCTCATCATATAGTTTCAGTACGTACAAAGAGTTATGGTTTTCCAAGGTAAAACTGGGAAATTATCAAAGTGTCAAAACTGAAAGTGCTGAAGCTTTTAATTAAAAACTACATAAAATGCTGATTAGAAATATGTGTCACAGGGGCTCATGAGGCCCTGTCTCTTGCTGAATGGCTTTTGGTTGTTCAATTTTTCTTTAATAGTGGAGCCACTGATAAGTTGCCTATATTCCAGATAATAAATCCACACCCATCTTTTCTAAAACACCCTAATTAAGCTCAGGGGTCATTAACAATGTGTGAAATTAGGTGAGGGACTTGTTGAAAAGAAGGGGACTAAAGAGAAAAGGAGGGGAATAAAGAGTTTAATGATGGATGACCATAGGAAGAATACATTGCAAATATGTGTGATATTGTCAAAGAATAAATAAAAATATTTTAAATAAAATACTTTTTATAACATATATTTAATATCAACAAAAAGAGAAGATTATGAGAATATGCCATAGAGCATATGAACTCATGGATTTGAAGTCATTCATTGACCTTGCAATGGTGCCCTTGGATGAAAATGTGATTTCCAAAAATTCATATACATCGTTGTCTAATTTCAGCTATTTGATACTGTGATAAAAGACACATTTTCCACTTATTTGTTCTATAACAAAAGCCTCAGTGACATTATCATTATTTGAAAACTGATTACTGAATTATTTTAGTCTGTAAGTAAGAGCATATTTTAGACACAACTATACCCCATTCTGTCAGTATAGGCAAAGCCTGGGGTCATGTATGGCACAGAAGTAGCCTGCATAACAGCATGCTTTGAACCCACAACACTCATTCGATCACTGGTCCACGCAGCATTCTCATATAACAATTTTCACCAAACAATTGTGCAGATTTTGGTATCAGAATCTAACCAAATATTCTGATAGTTAGGGACATAATTTAGCATTCTGAATGCTAGCCAGTGTATCACTGCAGCCTAGGAAAGGTCGCATAGTCAAGTGTAAACACCATTGCTAATAAATTTTGATGACTTATGAGAAGACATTCAAAGGATTTCAAATATTCTGCTCTTGATGAAATATGGAACAACCATTTATTAGTGCTCTGGAAAGTGCTGGAATTAGACAATGATGAAGTGGCTATTTGTAAGCTTGTTGGAGTTCATAGAGGGGTTCAATATGAAATTAATTGAACCAGAGGGAAAAGCGGTAAAGAGGTTGAGGTAGAATAAGTGGAAAAACACAAAGAAATAAGAAAAATAACAGCAAACTAATTAAGACATTTGTGCAGTCAGCACTAGCATACTGATGACAATTACAGAAAATCTGTAAAAACCAGAAAAAACAAACAAACAATGCAAAACCGAAAGAGGAAAAACTGTAGTCAAAACTGGGTTTCCTCTGAAGTACTCTGTCAGCTGAACCTTCAGTTGATAGTGTATTAATGTCTTTTTTTTTTTTCACCTTGTCCTAAGCCTTGTTTTAAAGTTGTTGACATTGTCATCCTGGCAACCCTTCACCCAGCTATTCACTGCTGTTCAGTGCTTCACAATTGGTCAGGTCCAGTGTGGTTTAGCTGTGTGGTTTTTTAGATGAGAGTTGATGCAAATATTCAGTTTAGCATACTTAAAATAGGACTTCATAAACCACAGAAGAGATCTAAAACTTTATAACAGGCAGATGTTGTGTTAAAAGGCTTTCCTAATAGTGGATCCATGTTTAATATGGTTAAATCAGGCTAAGCTCAGCTTGTAGTATAGAAGGTGAGGCTCATTGAGCTTTACCTCAGTGGAGGAGCATCATCAGTGAGCAGCTCCCCAGAGACTCAGAGCAGGGCTGAGATAATTCAAGTATAAATGAATAACTGTCCACACTTAAAGAAATGGGATCATGCAAAAAGAAATGAGAAAGAGAAAGAGGCAAATATGAAGGTACTGCATGAACATATGATTCAAGGAGCCAAATTTTAGCATAAAGATAATTATGTACAGAGCTTATTTATAAAGATGTTGAAAGAGGTGGTTTTAAGATTATTTTCCTATTTGTTATTGTTCATGGCCATATTTTCTAAAGAAATATTTGTGATGTATTAATTTCTACCAAAAACTTTCACATATTAATATTTCCAGAAATTGTTCAGAATTTTGGTTTTTCTTTTCTGTATTTCTTAATATGTCTTGTTTGCATTAAAATTATGTACAGTAAGATGGGTAGAAAGTAAAACCATCAATATTAAGAGGAGAAAGCATTTTGAAAAGTTTTTCATCATAAAGGAATTATACATGTGAATTGGTGTGCCTAATCTGAGTTAAACACTACACAGTGTTTATATACATGAATGCACTACATGATAACTAAAAATAGTCTTAGAATTTTAATGTATTATTCAAAATTAATACAATTTTAAAAAACATTGTATCTAATTCTTGCATCCTACCACAATGAAATAAAAGATTGGAATACTCAGTAGATTTAAGCAACAAGTAAGGAGAGAAAGAGGAAATCAAAATGGAATTTGAAATAGCTCATCACATGATGTCCACAGTCAAGTAGTAGCAACCAATGATGTATCATGTTCTCTCTTTCCCTCTCTCTCTCTTCTATGGAAGAATCTTTGAAAGCCTGTGAATATCTTCTCATAAATCATATATTCATAGTTCAGCATCCCATGGCCAGGAAATAGTTCCATCCACAGAAAAGATGGGTCTTCACACATAAATCATCAATAGGTCCATATGTCAGGTGACTCTGGAGTCTGTCAAGTTAACATTTAACAACAGTATCATAAGTGGGAAAGGAAAGAGACAGTCTTATGATTACCTAGTTTATTGCACTGATTTCGGTTTTCAGTGAAGCAGTTGGCAATAAGACAAAAATCTAGCAGAATCTCAAAGTTGAAAACACATTGCTAATGGTATAAACAGATCAAGAAAGTAGAAGACCAGTCCAGTGTAGGAAACAGAGAGGCTAAATCTGTGAAAAAAATTCAGAGCTCTTAAGAGGGTTCTTCAGTGGGGTAACCCAGGATCAGAAAGACAATTGCTAAAGGTTTCCTCTTATATGGTGATCCTGGCTTTTAGTTCTTATGTGTATTTCTGTCTGAGAGCAGTAGATAAAGCCCAGGCAAGTACAGAGGGAACAATTAACAGTAGTAAAGAAAAGAAGCTGTAAGGAAGGGGAGGGAGAAAGTGGAAGGCATGAAAGGGTGCAAATGGGAACGTGGGTTGTGTAGATAGCAAGAGGGATAATTGGAGAGGTAGAAAGAACCAAGCAGAACTGTTTACAAATACCATACTGAAGCCTATTAACTTTCAATGCCAATTAAAGAAAAAAGGAAGAAAAGCCTATACTCTTCAAACTTAGAGTTTGAAATTGATGCTTGCAATTTTAATCCACTTGAAATTGAATAGCTTTTATTTTCCCTCTTGAAGAGGTAAATTCTTTGTTAGTTTCTGCTTCAAGTCAATGCTAATCATTCAGCCACGTGTTGGTTTCTGGGTTGTCTAGGTTGTCTTTGGTCATTTTTTCTGTTCCAACTTCTGTACCTTACTTGTGAGTTCTCTCTACCTTCCAAAGTATACTTTGGTCACATATCTCTATTTATTCTGAGGACTCTACTGTATTTGTTATCATTTTATTCTTTTGAGTCAAATTTAGAAACATAATACATACAAAAGCTGTAATAATACTTCTTGTGGGGAAATTTAATCATATCCATAATTCATAGGAGAATAATTAGCTGTACTTTATTAAGTGCATCTGATTCATGTCTTTCAATTTTAAATATTATAAGAAATATCTTGCAGATAAAAGCAATATAAACTACATGCTCAACTAAAACTTAGATTTTATGAAATTTATTAGTATCTTTATTTTCTTGTTGATATTAGAAATGCACTTGGTTTTGAGTATTAAAGTCACATAATTAAGAAATGTTTTTGTAGTAATTTTCTGTCAGTTTTGTTTATATGTAAATATGATATTTCTTAAAACTATAGCTCCATTTTCTTTCCTTAATTTTTTCATGATTTTAAAGTACTACTTAATGTAAGAACTTGTATATACTATTAAACAGAAGTGGTAATGCTGGCAAATCTAGCCTCAATCTCAGTTTTGGAAGCAATGTTCTGAAATACTGATTCATTGAAGAACCATTTGCAGATAATGGTATAATCAGCCTTCTGTGCCCATGTTTTCTGTCTCCAAATATGAACAAGTATACCTCCAAGAGTTTAGAATACTCTGTATTGAATACATACAAATTTTTTTTGTTCTAACTCCGCAAATAACACAGAGATTAATGCTTAGTCACATAATATTTACATTATATTAGGTGTTCTAAATTAGCTTAGGGATAATTGAATTGTTCAGGAAGATGTGTGTAGATTACATGCATAGGCGGCTATGTTACTTTCTGCAACATGATTGAGCATCTGACCATTTCAGTCTTGCAAGAAGCTTTGGAATGAAGTCCTGGGGCAGTGAGGTTTGCTTTCTGAAGCTCATTATTCTGACATTTACAACTCTACAGTAGGCTACAAAGCCGCTATTTATTTTATTGTAGTAGTTCTAGTTTGCTAAAGCTTTATGTATTCTACTGGATGTCAAATGGCTTTCTCATGCATGAATATGATTTTATTTTCAATTATTGGATCTCATATTTTTTCTTTGATGTACTAAAGATTTTACTTTAGCATATCATTTTTAATAACAATAGGAAACTGTTTCTATGCATTTGATTAATCTTACATGCAGATTTCCTGCAGTGTCATGATTTCTTATTCTACTACTCACCTCTATACTGTGTATCTCTGTATGTGGAGTGCCTGTGTGCCCATGTGTTTTTGCACATGTTCCCATGCATGCAGAAACCCTAACCTGGTGGTGGTATTTTTTATTGAGAGCTCTACACCTTATTCCTTGAGGCAGAGTCTTTCAATTGAACATAGATCTTGCTATTAAAGCCAGTCTAACTAAGAACTTTACTTCAGCGAACCCAATTTTCTGCCTTTTGGCAGTAGAATTGTTGCTATATATACCAGACACTTATGTAGGTACTCGAAAGTCTGAACTCTAATACTCACACTTGTTAAGGGAGTGTGCCTCACCTGATGAGATATCTCTTCAACCCTATACCACTTCTCTCAAGTAGGACTGGGCATGTTAGTAGTAAAGAGTACAGTTTAGTGTCATATGTTAATGAGTTCCTATGTGAATCTGGAATATTCACTTACTCTTATTTCTGTGTTCCCTTGATTTTACTTCCATTCACACTGGAATTGGGTTGAGTCATTTTTTTTTCAATGACAACATAGTCACTGTGTCTAAAATTGATAGATATTCGAAGAGAAATAGACATTATAATACTTTTTAAAATGTTTTCATTGAAGCTACTCAATGCTTATTCACTTTGGTCTCAGCCTCAGTTAAATCTGTTTTGTCTACCTTCTACTAATTTATAAGAGTCTCTCTCTTCTTTATGCCTTTGCTGTGTAGAGTTTTACTATTTTTTATTATATTGGATTAAAATATAGTGTTTATAATGGTAAAAGCACCATTTTCATAGAGCTGTAAGAAAGGAACTCATTTTAAAAGACTATTCTTCAGGTATGTGGGTTTGAATGGATAAAAAGAGATTTTGGTGAGAAGATACATTTAGAGGAGATCATACAAATATGCAAGTAAAGCAGGATATTCCACAGAGGTAAGGCAAGTGAATCACTTTTGGATAGCATAGATTTTATCTGACTGCAGCAAGAATCATTTTACATTTTTATAAGCTATCTACAATGTAATGCCTTAAATAACCTCTGTATAAAGAGAATTTAGTAACTCCATAAGGTATTCTCCAGCGTTTTGTAAATATACTGAAGAATAGAGTTATTCTACCCTGAGTTCTACAGTCCCTGTTATTGTTTTTACAGTTAATCCTAGGAGAGCAAAACAGTTGCCTATGCTAATTCATCTCTTTGTGACTTGAAGATTAATTTCCACAAATTTATTATTGTTTCTTACTTTCTGAAAATCAATGCTGGACAAGATTTTTGAAAAGTGTAAAACCTTTGTATAATTTTAGGACATATGGAACCTATATTAATATAATCATAAATTGTGTAATACAGGTTTGTCATTTATTTTGTTTTAATTTTAGAAACAATATATACTTTTCTACATTCTGACAACTTTGACTACTGCATTTTAAAACATTTTGACATAATATGAAGATCAAAGTATTTTAAATTTTCATTTGATATTAGGTAGATATTTTCTTTCTTTTCTTTTCTTTTCTTTTAAAGAGTAGCTTTATTGAGTTGAAGTGAAAACTATCCATTAGATTAAGCAAAAACAAAACAAAAACCAAAGGGAAAAAAAAAAAAAAGAACAACCAAACAAAAAAACCCAGAGCAAAAACGAAAATCAGTGATCTTTGAACTAGATCTCAGCTTATTGTGAAAGTTTTTTCTTCATCTAGTTGTCTGAGGTTAGAATATAATCTGTTAAATATAAACTACTTAAATTTTTTTGCTTAATGCATTCTTATGGTAATAATATTCCTGTTGACAAATTGATAACATTTTACTGATTGATACTCTCTAGCTAAAGTGATCTCAGTTGTCTTGTGAGTACAGATTATCAATGGGAAGAGTTGAAGTTATCAATAAGGTTGGTAGGCTTATCTATTTTTTTTAAATTGTGCATAAAATTTTATCTACTTAACTTATTTCTAGGAATTTATGTTGACAGAAATATGTATGTACTGTGGGATATATATCACAGTAATATATACAATGGTGAATTATGAGAAACATGCCAAAATTACATATAGAAGTAATAAATTATGAAATTACTTTTAGACATTTCTATAATAATTAAAATGCTATTTTCTTTAGAAACCAATTTTATCATCATCTTATAATTTCACATTATAAATATGATTTAAAAAATTAAGCCACTTTGTAAAAACATTATGCAATTGGAAATTATTTCTGACAGATCAACTCTTATAGTTTAATAGGCCATTCATTTTTCTTCTTTGAAATGACAAAGGGAATTTGACTTCAGTCAAAATAGCACACAATCTAATCCCATTAGTCACACATTAAATGTTACTTGATTTCAGTAGGTTTTGAAAACCTTACTACTGTCACACTCAACTAGAAATAAGTTGACAACTCCTTTCTAAATTCAGAGAAAATGAATACTAGTCTTCTAAAATATATAGGACTCAGCTCCCTAATCTAACCATAACATTCAAATACCTCCAACGCTCTCTCTTGAAGATATGTTAACTTCACTCTGAGAAAAAAGCACCATTCCTTTGTGTTTCTCAAGGCCCTTACACTGAGATTCATCATATACCTATAACACTTGCTGAAATTACCCTTTAAATATTTCTATTTGGCCAGCACACCAAGTGTCCTTCCTTATCTTTTTTGATAAATTTTGGTTGAAAGTTGATTTTACTCAATATTAGAATGGCTACTCCAGCTTTTTTCTCGGGACCATTTGTTTGGAAAATTGTTTTCCAACATTTTACTCTGAGGTAGTTTCTATCTTTGTAATTGAGGTGCATTTCCTGTATGCAGCAAAATGATGGGTCCTTTTTACATATTCAGTCTCTTAGTCTGTGGATTTTTATTGGGGAATTTAGTCCATTGATGTTAAGAGATACTATGGAAAAGTAATTTTGCTTCCTGTTATTTTTGATGTTATTTTTATGTTTGTGTGGCTATCTTCTTTTGGGTTTGTTGAAAGAAAATTTCTTGCTTTTTCTAGGGTATAGTTTCCCTCCTTGTATTGGTGTTTTCCATCTATTATCCTTTGTAGGGCTGGATTCGTGGAAATATATTTTGCAAATTTGGTTTTGTCATGGAATATCTTGTTTTCTCCATCTATGGTAATTGAGAGTTTTGCTGGGTATAGTAGCCTGGGCTGGCATTTGTGTTCTCTTAGGGTCTGAATGACATCTGCCCAGGATCTTCTAGCTTTCATAGTCTCTGGTGAAAAATCTGGTGTAATTCTGATAGGTCTGTCTTTGTATGTTACTTGACCTTTTCCCTTACTGCTTTTAATATTCTTTCTTTGTTTAGTGCATTTGGTATTTTGGTTATTATGTGACAAGGGGAATTTCTTTTTTGGCACAGTTTACATGGAGTTCTGTAGGCTTCATGTATGTTCATGGACTTCTCTTTGTTTTGATTAGGAATGTTTTCTTCTATAATTTGTTGAAGATATTTACTGGTCCTTTAAGTTGGGAATCTTCGCTCTCTTCTATACATATTATCCTTAGGTTTAATCTTCTCATTATGTCCTGGATTTCCTGGATGTTTTGTGTTAGGAACATTTTGCATTTTGCATTTTCTTTGACTTTTGTGTCAATGTTTTCTATGGTATCTTTTGCATCTGGGATTCTCTCTTCTGTCTCTTTTATTCTGTTGGTGATGCTTGCATCTATGACTCCTGATCTCTTTCCTAAGTTTTCAATTCCCCCAGTTTTCTCCCTTTGCGATTTCTTTATTGTTTCTGTTTCCACTTTAAGATTCTGGATGGTTTTGTACAATTCCTTCATCTGTTTGGTTGTGTTTTCCTGTAATTCTTTAAGTAATTTTTGTGTTTCCTCTTTAAGGGCTTCTAGCTGTTTACCTGTGTTCTCCTGTATTTCCTTAAGGTAGTTATTTATGACCTTTTTAATGTTCTCTATCATCATCATGAGAAGTGGTTTTAGATTTGAATCTTGCTTTTGCTGTGTGATAGTGTATCCAGGATTTGCTATGGTGGGAGAATTGGGTTCTGATGATGCAGGGTAATTGGGTTCTGTTGCTTATGTTCTTGCACCTGCCTCCTGCCATCTGGTTATCTATAGTGCTACCTGCCCTCCCTTTATCTGACTGAAGCCTGTCCTTCCTGTAATGCTGGTTGTGTCAGAACTCGTCAGAGAACAGCTGTCTCTGGTATCCTATATTTCTGTGATCCTGTGATCCTGAAATGCTGGGTGAGACAGAGATCCTGGGATTCAATCTTCCTCTGCGACCTTGAGAACATGGTGTGACCAAGCTCCTGGAATGCTGTGATCCTGTGATCCTGGGAATGTTAGAACACCTGGGAGTTGAACTTACTCTGGGTGTTGTGGGACTGGCTGAGGAGTTTGCACCCAAGGTCTGCTCAGGGCACCAGCCCAGACTAGAAGGAACCCATGCCACTGGTCCAATGGGGTTCCTGAGTGCCTGGATCCTTCTGGTCCCAGTTACTCAAGTTGTGACAAATGTTGTGTCTTCCTCACCTCTGATCTTATGATCCTAAGCAGGTTAGAGCACTTGTGAGTGGAGTTTCCTCTGGGTGTTGTGGGACTGGCTGAGGAGTTCGCAACCACAGTAGATCCTTTCTTAAGCTTGAAAGTATTTTACATAAATAAGAATGATAAATATTATTCTGAATGGTGTAATTCTCAAACTTGTAATCAATTTGATACATCACATATTGAATACCATTGTTTGATGATTCATGTTTTATGTGATAGATATTAATCATAAATGCTAATGAAGTTCTTGCTTCCCTTTTTGCTTTCATGCACTTAATGTAAATTTACTCCCCTTATAAAATATGCTAATGAAAAAATAATTTGCATATATGAAATGAACTCATATATATGAAGACAGTAAGTGCCAATTCAAAGTTTTAATAGAAAAGAGAAATAAGACATAAATGATGTGGTGTACTGATCAGGATTATTATCTGTCTTCTCTGATCATCCCAAACATTTTCAAATGTCTCCTAGTCATATATTAATATATTGTTGTCCAGTGGTCTCCCTATATATCCTTCCTTTCTTGCTTCCCATCCGCACTATTCCAAATGATGAGCATGCTCCACATTACTGAGTTTGTTTTTCTGTTTATCTCTAGAGCAAGGTGAAAAAATAAACCTTAAAAAGAAAAATAAAGTAAGTGCTGTTCAGAAAGCATAATAAATAGTGTTGACTACATCTTTCATTTATTTAGATGTAAATACTTTATCTTGCTAAAGCAGTCGCTTTCCAATTCAGAAGCAATTACTGATTGTGCACAGCTGTGCCCTACCTCTCAATTGTCAATAATATACTATTTCAACCATAGAAAAAATTATTCTTTAACTGTATAGTCATAATATTTTTGGATGTACTAGCTGCATCTTCTGTGTGAAAAGTTCTACTGTAACACAGTTGCAACTGGTTTCTGTTGCCTCGGTAAATTGTACACAATTCTCCAGTCATTCTAAGTGTTCTATCTGTTCTACATTGAAGCTACTATAACATCTCTTGCCAAATTTGTCAGTGTCTCCTTCAAGTTCTTAGGAAATATTCTCCTAAAAAATTATGTATAACATGTGTTTAACATACAATCCTTTTATTACTTGTCTTCTTGAAGATAGATGCCATTTTTAGCATAGTATGAATTTCTGAAGTGCTCACATGTAGTTTTTTAGGTGGCCCACTAAAAAAGCACTAAGGAAAAAAAAAAACCTCAGCCCCATTCCATAATTAAGTACCAAGGATTCTCAGGCTCATTCCATAAATAAGTATAAAATCTGCTTAGGGGTTTACAGAGCCCCTACTTGTATGCAGAGGTGGTAGGGAGGAAGAAAATATAAAGGGAAATAACACGGCTTCTCTTCAATATTAAAGGCAACATATAAAGTTGCTGTATTTATATAAGGCACTGTTGATGGCATGCATGTACTTATTAGTCTACAGAACTAGTTCACAGGAAAAAAGAGCTTCTAGATAAGCAGCGGCAGACAAAAATGATGATTACAAGGATTAAGATGCTGTAACTAATACCATATTGCTATACCAGTTTCTATAACAGGTACCATTTACTATGCTTTGCTCCATACTCATATTTTCAGCATTTTAGCAAGTTTCCTTGCATCATTGATAAAATATGAAACATATTTGGAACACTGAAAACTATAGTGAACTAAGGGGAAGTTGGAGGGAATTATTGAGTGAGATGGGGAATTTCTTATCACAGGTGAGAATAACTGGGAGTCTAGAATTCTGAGCATTCAATTGCCACTAAAGCCTCCCACCCCTCAAAAAACCCAAAACAAAACAAAACAAAAACAGACTATACTTCTATGTTCTTTTTCTCTAAAACTTGATGTATTTCAGAAACAGTGGAATCAGGATGTGCATAAAATAGTTTTATTGGTTTTGTTGTTGTTTTATATTAATTAATTAATTAATTAATTTATTTTGGTAGAAAAGCCATTGAAAACAAAGAAATAAGCAGCTATTCTATACAGCAAGACAGATTCAAAATAAAGAAGATTGTCACTGAAGGTCTTTGTCTATGGGTTAACAAGACTCTACTGGGCTGAGATATGTTAGTGTGTATGTGCATATGTATATGTATGTATGTGTTTGTGTGTGTGTGTGTGTGTGTGTGTGTGTGTGTGTGTGTATTGTAATGACTGGGTCAGGTGGTCAGGACAGGTAGCCCAACTATAGATCTCCACAATTTATTCATATGCCTTTCCTTCCTGGTGGCTGGCCTGGAGTTTCCACACAACTTCAAGGGTTAATGAAGTGTCTATAATACCTAGCTTCCAGACAACTGTGAATATTAGGTTGCTATGTAAAAGAAAAAGAAATGAAAGAAAAAAGCAGAATATTTCTGGAATGTCTGCCTTCCAGTCATGATAAAACTGCCTTAAAACCAAGGACATTTTTGGCTTCTGGCCCAGATAGTACTGGCTACCAAGTTTCAGAAAAAGAGCTGCTAGTCCACAATGGAAGAGTTAGAGAAAAGACTAAAGGAGCTGAAGGGGTTTGCAAACCCATATGAAGAACAACAATATCAACCAACTAGATCCCCCAGAGCTCCTAGGGACTATGCCACCAACCAACACATGAAGGAACCCATGGCTACAGACACATATGTAGCAGAGTATGGCTTTGTCAGGCATAAATGGGAGGAGAAGCCCTTGGTCCTGTGAAGGCTCGATGGATGTTCCAGTGTAGGGGAATTTGAGGGTGGGGAGGCAGGAGTGGGTGAACGGTTGGGTGGGTGGGTGGGGGAACACCTTCATAGAAGCAGGGCAAGGGGGATGGGGCAGGGGGTTTTGGTGTGTGGGGGAACCGGAAAGGGGGATAACATTTGAAATGTAAATAAAGAAAATATCCAAATAAAATAAATAAAATAAAATAAAATGAATGACAAGTGCCATTCTTCTTTTTTTTCCCAGTATATTTAATGTTATTGTCACCATAAAAGTGAGAAAAATGCATTATTAATATCAAATGTGTATGCTTTTCTATAAAGCTTGGATACAGAATGAAGGATATGCAATCCAATTTTTCAAATTTATGATTTGTTTGAAAATAAAATGTATCTGTTTCAAACCTATAAGCCATAAATTTTGGGGGTTTTAAACAGTCTCATTATTAACTATGTTAACATCTTAAAAGACAAATTGATAATAATATTTCAAAGATTATCCTAAAATATAAATTACCTATTAATAAGAGTAGTTTTGAAACACTGCTTTATATATAGGAGTCATTCAATCAGTGTTCAATATGATTATTATTCTATAAGATTAGTTTTCTTACAATGGAAAAAAATTAACTCCTTTTTCAGTGATTTAATTTTCTTCAATGGAGATGTTATTCCCTTAGCTTATTTTCATGTTAAGGGACATGTTTTTGTTGTTTTTGTTGTTGTTGTTATTGTTTTGTCAACTAATTACATTTATTTTTATCTGTTAAATAAAAACATAACAATTGTTCATATAAGTTGTGTACCCTGTGGTGATTGGATAGCAGGATACATTAAGAATTTCATTTTTAAATGAGTTCTCTTAGAATCTCTTTTTTAAAAATTTACTTCTTTTTTTTTTAGCTCCAGATTTTATTCCCCTACCAGTACACTCCCCAACTGTTTGACATTCCATACCTCTTTCCTGCACCCACGTCTTTACAAGGATGTCCCCATCTCTCCCCACCCCACCAGATCTCTAAACTCCCTGGGCCCTCCAGTCACATGAGGGTTAGGTGCATCTACTTTGACTAAACCCAGATCCAGAAGTTCTCTGCTGTGTATGGATTGGGGGCCTCATATCAGGTGGTGTATGCTGCCTTGTTGATAGTCCAGTGTTTGAGAGATATCGGGGGTTCCTGTTAATTGAGCCTGGGGGATCCTCCTACAGGGTCTCTCTCCTCCTCAGATTCAGCTTTTCCCTAATTCGACCACAGGGGTCAGCAGCTTCTGTTGTTTGGGTGCAAATATATGCTTCTGACTCTTTCAGTTGCTTGTTGGGTCTTTCAGAGGTCAGTCATGATAGGTCCCTTTTCATGAGCGCTCTAATAGCCTCAGTAGTAGTATAAGGCTTTGGGGCCTCCCCTTGAGTTGGATCCTAATTTGGGCCTGAAAATGGACCTTCTTTTCCCAAGGCTCCTCTCCATTGTCATCGCTGCAGTTCTTTCAGACAGGAACAATTAGGAGTCAGAGTTTTGATTGTGGGATGGCAATCCCATCCTTCACTTGATGCCCTGTATTTCTGCTGGAGGAGGGCTCTATAAGTTTCTTCTCCCCACTGTAGGGCATTTTATCTAATGTCCCTTCATTTGATTCCTGAGAGTCTCTCAACTCCCATGTCTCTGGTACATTCTGGAGAGTTCTCCCAACATTCTAACTCCCAAGGTCTCCTGTTTCCATTCTTTCAGCTGGCCCTCAGGGCTTTAGTTTTTTCTCCCACCCAATACCACATTATGTTTCCCTCTTGACACCTCCCTGTTCACTTTCCCACCCAGGTCCCTCCCTTCCCCCTTGTGATTGGTTTCTTTTCCCACCCAAGTGGGACTAAGTTGTCCTTAATTGGGACTTACAACTTGTTGACCTTTTTGAGTTCTGTGGATTGTATCTTGGGTATTTTGTACTTATTTTTTGGCTAATATTCACATATAAGTGAGTATATACCAGGCATGTCCTATTGGGTCTCAGTGACCTCATTCAGGATGATACTTTTTAGTTCCATCCATTTGCCTGCAAATTTCAAGATGTCCTCGTTCCTAATAGCTGAGTAGTATTCCATTCTGTAAATGACCCACATTTTCGGTATCCATTCTTCGGTGGTGGGACATCTGGGTTGTTTCCAGCTTCTGGCTATCACAAACAAGGTCACTATGAACATAGTGGAAAATGTGCTACTGTAAAATGGTGAGGCATCTTTTGGGTATATTCCCAAGAGTGGTATAGCTGAGTCTAAAGGTAGATCTACTTTCAGTTTTCTGAGGAAACTCTTGATTGGTTTTCAGAGTGGTTGTACCAGTTTACAATCCCAACAGGAATGGAGAAGTGTTTCTCTGTCTCCACATCCTTGCCAACATGAGTTATCATCTGAGGTTTTGATCTTAGCCATTCTTATTGGTGTAAGGTGGGATCTTAGAGTTGTTTTGATTTGCATTTCTCTGATCACTAAGGACTTGAACATTTCTTTAGGTGCTTTTTAGCCATTTGAGATTCCTCTGTTGTGAATTCTTGGTTTTGTTCTATACCCCAATTTTGATTGGGCCATTTGGTTTTTTGGTGGTTAGCATCTTGAGTTCTTTATATATTTTGTATAATAGCCCTCTATCAGATGTGGGGTTAGTGAAGATTTTTTCCCAATCTGTAGTTTACCGATTATTGACTATGTCCTTTGCCTTACAGAAACTTTCCAGTTTTATGAGGTGCCATTTATCAATTCTTGATCTTCAAGTAGTAGCAATTGTACCTCTGTTTAGGAAATTTCCACCCTGTTCTAATGAGGTCAAGGTCCTTTCCCACTTTCTTTTCCATTATATTGAGTGTATCTGGTGTTATACTGAGATCATTGATCCACTTGGAATTGAGTTTTCTGAAAGGTGACAAATATGGGTCTATTTTCATTTTCTACATAGAGTCAGTTAAACCAGCACCATTCATTATGGATGCTTTCTTTTTTCCATTGTATATTTTTGGCTTCTTTGTCAAGGATCAAGTATGTGTAAGTGTGTGGTTTTATTTCTGGGTCTTCAAATCTATTCCATTGATCAACCTGTCTGTCTCTGACCAATACCATGCAGTTTTTATCACTATTGTTCTATAGTAGAGTTTGAGATCATGAATGGTGATTTTTTCCCAGCTGTTCTTTTACTGTTAAGAATTGTTTTAGCTCTTCTGGGATTTTTGCCTTTCCAGATGAATATGAGAATTGGCCTTTCCATGTTTTTGAAGAATTCTGTTGGGATTTTGATGAGGATTACATTGAATCTGTAGATTGCCTTTGGTAGGACGGCCATTTTTAACTATGTTAATTCTGCCAATCCCTGAGCATGGGAGATCTCTCCATTTTCTGAAATCTTCTTCGAATTTCTTTCTTGAGAGACTTGAAGTTATTGTCATAAAGATCTTTCCATTGTTTGAGTAGAGTTACCCCAAGATACTTTATACTGTTTGTGGCTACTGTGAAGGGAGTAGTTTCTCTAATTTCTTTCTGTTTATCATTTGTATAAAGGAAGGCTACTGATTTACTCGAGTTAATTTTATATCTAGCCACTTTACTGAAGTTGTTTATCAGCTGGAGAACTTCTCTGGTAGAATTTTTGGCGTTGCTTATGTATACTATAATATCATTTGCAAATAGTGTTACCTTTATTTCATCTTTGCCCATTAGCATCCCCATGATCTCCTTTTGTTGTCTTATTGTTCTAACTAGCACTCTGAGTACTATATTGAATAGATATGTGGAGAGTGGGTATCCTTTTGTTACTCCTGTTTTAGTGGGATTGTTTCAAACATCTTTCCATTTAATTTGATATTGACTGTTGGTTTGCATTAAATTGCTTTTATTATGTTTAGGTATGGGCCATGAATTCCTGATCTCTCCAATACTTTTAACATGAAAGGGTGTTGTATTTTGTTAAATACCTTTTCTGCATTTAAGCAGATGGTCTTGTGAATTTTTTTGTTTGAGGTTGTTTATATAGTGGATTATATTAATGGATTTTTGTATATTGAACCAACCTTGCATCCCTGGGATGAAGCCTACTTGATCATGCCAAATGATGGTTTTGATGTGTTTTTGGATTCGATTTGCAAGTTTTGAGTATTTTTGCATCGATATTCATAAGCGAGATTGGTCTAACGTCATCTTTTTTGATTGGATCCTAGTGTGATTTAAGTATCAGAACAATTGGGGTTTCAGAGAATGAATTAGGTAGTGTTCCTTCTGTTTCAATTTTAAGGAATAGTTTGAGGAATATTGGTATTAGGTCTTTGATGATCTGGTAGAATTCTGCACTAAATCTATCTAGCCCTTGGCTTGTTTTGGTTGGGAGATTTTTAGTGATTTCTTCTATTTTCTTATGGGATATGGGCCTGTTTAGATAGATTACCTTGTCTTGACTTAACTATGTTATGTGGTATATGTTTAGAAAATCATCCATTTCATCTAGATTTTTGAGTGTTCATTAGTATAGGTTTTTGTAGTAGGACGTGGTGATTTTTTTTTTTTTTTTAACTTTCTCCATTTCTGTTGTTATGTCTCCCTTTTCATTTCTGATTTTGTTAATTTGGATACTGCCTCTGGGCCTTTTAGATAGTTTGGCTAGGGGTTCATCTATCCTGTTCATTATTTTAAAGAACCAGCTTTTGGTTTTGTTGATTCTTTGTTTTGTTCTCTTTGTTTCTCTTTGGTTGATTTTAGCCTTGTGTTTGACTATTTTCTGCAGTCTACTCCTCTTCAGTGAGTTTGCTTCCTTTTTTCTAGAGCTCTCATGTGGGCTTTTAAGGTGCTAGTGTAAGATCTCTCCAGTTTCTTTACCAAGGCACTTAGTGCTTTGAATTTTCCTCTTAGCACCGCTTTCATTGTCCCATAAATATGATGTGTCAATATTTTCATTATTCAAGGAAGTCTTTAATTTCTGTCTTTATTTCTTCCCTGACCAAGTTATCACTGAATAGAGAGTTGCTTAGTTTCCAAGTATATGTGGGCTTTCTGTTGTTATTGCTGTTATTGAATACTAGCCTTAGGGCATGGTGATCTGATATGATGCATGGTGTTATTTCAATCATCTTGTATTGTTTAAGGGTTGTTTTGTGACCAATTATATGTTTAATTTTAGAAGAGGTACCGTGAGGTTCTGAGAAGAAAGTGTATTCTTTTGTTTTAGGGGGAAATGTTCTGTTGACATATGTTAAGTTCATTTGGTTCATAACCTCTATCAGTTTCTCTGTTTCTCTGTTTAATTTCTGTTTCAATGACCTGTCCATGTTGAGAGTGGGATGTTGAAGTCTTTCACTATTATTATGTATGGCTCAATGTGTGTTTTGAGTTTTTGTAACATTTCTTTTATGAATATAGGTGCCCTTGCATTTGGGGCAGAGATGTTCAGAATTGAGACTTTCTCTTGGTGTATTTGATGAATATGAACTGTCCTTCCTCATCATGCTTGATAACTTTTGGTTGAAAGTCTATTTTATTGTATATTAGGATAGTAACTCCAGCTTGATTCATGGAACCATTTGTTTAGAAGACCTTTTTCAATCCTTTTACTCTGAGACAGTGTTTGTCTTTGTTATTGATGTGTGTTTATTGTATGCAGCAAAATGCTGGATCTTGTTTGCCTATCCAGTCTGTTAGCCTATGTCTTTTTATAGATGATTTGAGACCATTAATATCGAGAGATATTAAAGACAAATGACTATTAGTTCCTGTTGTATTTGTTTTTGTAGGTGGCTTTATGTGCTTGTGCTTCTCTCCTTTTTGCTTTTTTGTGAGATACTTAATATCTTGTCTTTTCTTTGATGTAGGTACCTTCAGTGTGTTGTATTTTTCCTTCTAGGATCCTCTATAGAGATGGATTGGTCTATAGATACTGTTTGAATTTGGTTTTGTTCTGGAATATTTTGGTTTCTCCATCTGTGCTGATTGAGAGGTTTTTTTGGGTATAGTAGCCTGGCCTGGCTTTTGTGTTCTCTTAGAGTCTGCATGATCTCTGACCAGGCTCTTCTGGCTTTCAAAGTCTCTGTTGAGAAGTCTGGTGTAATTCAGATAGGTCAAACTTTGTATCTTACTTGTCCCTTTTCTCTTGCAGCTCTTAATATTCTTTCTTTGTTCTGTGTGTTTTTTGTTTCAATTTTTGTGTGATGAATAGATTTTCTTTTCTGGTCCCATTTATTTGATGTTTGATAGGCTTCTTGTACGTTTATGGCCATCTCTTTATAGGTTGGGGAAGTTTTCTTCTATGATTTTGTTGAAGATGTTTTCAGGTTCTTTGAGCTGGGAATCTTCATTCTCCTCAATTCCAATTACTCTTAGATTTAGTCTTCTCATTTTGTCCTGAATTTCCTGGACATTTTGGGTTAGAAACTTTTTGTGTTTTGAATTTTCTTTGACAGTTTTGTTAGTCTCTTCTACAGTATCTTCTATACCTGAGATTCTCTCTTCTATCCCTTGTATTCTGTTGATGATACTTACATCTGTGATTACGGACCTCTTTCTTAGGTTTTCTATTTCCAGGTTTGCCTCCATTTGTGTTTTCTTTACTGTTTCTACTTCCACTTTTAGGTCTTAGACCGCTTTATGCAACTCCTTCATCTGTTTGATTGTGTTTTCTTGTACTTCTTTACGGGACTTTTTGGTTACCTGTGTTTTCCTGTATTTCTTTCAGTGAATTATTGATATCCTCCTTAAAGGACTCTATTACCTTCATGAGATAGGATTTTTGGTCAGTTTACCAATTTTCAGGTGTGTTGGTGTATTTAGGTCTTGCTGTGGTGGGAGAATTGTGTTCTGATGATGTCTACATATATTGGCTTTTTTTTACTTATGATCTTATGCTTACCTTTTGCCATATGGTTGTCTCTGATGTTTTCTTGTTTGGGTGACACTGTCTGGAATCTGCATCTTTTGTCCTTAGGTTGCTTCAGGTCTCCTGGTAGGCCTGTGGCCCTGGCTGTTGCAGACCTCCCATGGTGTCTTCAACTAGGGGGCTATTCAGAGCACCAGAGAAGCTGGTGATTTGTTGCCCTGGCTACAGTAGATCTCCTGGGAAGTCTTTAGATTGATGGGTCTTCAGAGGAGCAGTCATGCTGTTATCCTGTGTGAAGCTGTTCTCCAGTGGGGGCGGGGTATGCATTGTGGTTTCTGTTTCCCTGTGTGTGTGTGCAGCAGAACTAAAGGGAGGCTTTCTGCCTTTTGGGTCAGTTGTCCTGCATGTGACAGAGACCCTGGCAGGTCTTCGAACTGTGTTGTTGGTTGCCCAGTTGCCCCTGAGTGCTGTGTATCTCCTGAGATGTCTCTACCTGTGGTGGCAGATGCCCTGAGTGCAGCAGATCTCCTGGAATGCCTCAGGATATGGTGTCTTTCAGGAAGCAAACTAGCTAGCAGTCTCTCCAGGCAGAAAGGACTGGGCAGTAGAGGAGTGATATTTGGCAGGTCTGGTGTGACCAACCTCCTGGGTTCCTGTGGGCCTGGACATGTTAGAGCACCTGGAAGTTGAGCTTCCTCTGGGTATTGTGGGACTGGCTGGTTTATTACTGTGTTTTATCCTAATTTAATCTTTGCTTTTCAAGGGTTATTTGTATATCTGTCACAATGTATAGTCTATTTCTGAGGTAGAAATGTGAAAAAAGCTGAAAGAATTCACCAATAAAGATATTACACACACACACAAATCATTTTTATGACATTTTGAGAAAATCACACACAAAACCAGGCCAACACACATGATGCTGCCTGATAAATGTCTATCATGTAGACAAGCATTTTATTTTTTATCTCATTGAGCTCTCCATGCTATAGTCTATTCATAATTTGTTAGATTCTGAAAAAATACTATAACTATGGGGATAATTGTCAAATATCTTGAATGTCTTTATTAAGGCTTTTGTGATATAAATCTTGAAGTACTATAGTTAAAAAATTGATTGCTATTTTTTTCTATTGCTAACAGCTTATTTATTGAATGACCATTGTTCTTTGAAAAGAAATACAAGAATGCCATCAGACTAAAATTTTTTATAGTCTACAGTTACTACAAAAGTAAAACACAATTCCTAATATTCTAAAAAGAGTTGGGTTAAATGAGAAAATACTATAAATAACATAGTACCATCACTGTATTATGGATTTTCAGCTGTCCCATTTTAATATTTTCAAGAGATGGAAATTCAGTAATTACACAGGAAGAAAATGATCTATTTAAAAAACCAGTTTGAAGAGATTCTGATGGTAACAATTAATACTAGATAAAGTGTAAACGAGATACCAATTGACAGAATGCAGTCATTACAATCTTCTCATAATTTAATTAGCTATCCTTATTTCCAAAATACTCATTTCACTTTCATAATCATGACATAATTTCAGAAAATACTTTAAGAAATGACTTCTAGGAGCTATGTCCTATATCCCAAAGCTCCATTGTCATCATGGGCTGGTGAGGATGTGGAAGAAAGTGAACACTACTACATTGATTGTAGGAGAGCAAACTTGCACAATCACTTTGTAAATCAATTTGGCAGTTTCTCAGAAAGTTGAAAATTGTTCTACCTCAAAACCTAGATATACCACCCCTAAGCATATACCCAAAAGATGCTCCACTATACCACAAGAACAATTGCTCCACTATATTCATAGCAGCTTTATTCATAATATCTAGAAACTGGAAACAAACAAGATATTCCTCATGGATAAAGATAATGTGGTATTTCTACACAATGTAATACTAATCAGCCATTCTCTGGGAGGGAGGCAAGCCCTGATACTATTAATGATACTCTGCTATGCTTGGAGACAGGAAACTAGCATAACTGTCTCCACCAGCTGATGGAAACAGTTACAGAGATCTAATGTCAAACATCAGGAGACCTTGGGAAGTCCCATAGAAGAGAAGGAGATAGAATTATGGGAGCTGAATGGGTCAAAGACACCACAAGAAGACCTATAGAGTCAAATAACCTGAGACAATGGGGATTCACAGAGACCTAACAACCAACAAAAGACATAGATGGACTGGACCTAGACCCCTCACATTTGTACCAGATGTGTAGTGTGGTCTTCATATGTGCCACCTAACAATTGTATTAGATCTGTGTACTGGCTAGGTTTGTGTGTCAACTTGACACAAGCTGAAGTTATCACAGAAAAAGGAGTTTCAGTTGAGAAACTGCCTCCATGAGATCCAGCGGTAAGGCATTTTCTCAATTAGTGATCAAGGAGGGAGGGCCCTTGTGAGTGATACCATCTGTGGGCTGGTAGTCTTGGGGTCTATAAGAAAGCAGGCTGAGCAAGCCAGGAGAAGCAAGCCAGTAAGTGACATCCCTCCACGGCCTCTGCATCAGCTCCTGCTCCTTCCAACCTGCTTGAGTTCCAATCCTGACTTCCTTTTGTGATGAACAGCAACATGAAAGTGTAAGCCGAATAAACCCTTTCCTCCCCAACTTGCATCTTGGTCATGATGTTTGTGCAGGAATAGAAACCCTGACTAAGACAGTCTGTCTCTGACTCTGTTGTCTGCCATTGGATCCCCTTCCTCTAACTGGACCGCCTTGCTGAGAAATAATGTGCTTAGTCCTGCTAAGACTAGATATCCACAGCAGCCTATTACCTAAAGTGGACATTTCCACCTCTGAGAAAAAAGGTAGAGGGCAATGGATGAAGGGATTTATAAGGGTGGGACTGGGAGGAGAGTAGGGAAGTCTGATACAATAGTAATATGAAGTGAATAAATAAACTATTGAAGAAAAAAATGATTTCTAGTCCTAAAATCAACAACAATATTGGAACTTATGATTCTGATCATCATCTGAGTCAGTTCAAAGTTACAGTCTCTACTAGACAGGTTGTTAGACTTTCATATGTAACAGAACTTGGACATACTCCTTTTCTTTTTTCTTTTTTCTTATTTTTAACTTGAAATTCTTTTTTTAAAATTTTTTATTATTTTTTAATATTTATTTTTATTTTTTTGATACTTAATTTACATTTCCAATGTTTCCCCCCTTACAGGTGTCCTCTTTGGAAACCACCTATCCTCTCCACCTCCTCACCTCTATGAGGATATTCCACCTCCCACCCACCCACCCAACAACTCCCATATTCCCACCTTTGACATTCCCCTTTACTGGGGCCTCTCCTCCCCCTGATGGCCAACAAGGCCCTCCTCTGCCACATATGTGGTCTGAACCATGGGTCCCTCGATGTGTGTTCTTTGGTTGGTAGTCCAGCCTCCAGGAGGACCGGGGGAGTCAGGCCAGTTTACACTGCTGCTCCCTCCATGGGGCTGCAGACTCCCTCAGCTCCTTCAGTCCCTTCTCCAACTCCTCCATCTTGGAACTCACTCTCAGTCCAGCAGTTACTGTAAAGTGAAACTTGTGTATTCCGAACGTTTCAGCTAATATCCACTCATCAGTGAGTACATACCATGTTCATTCTTTTATGACTGAATTACCTCACTCAGGATGATATTTCCAAGTTCCATCCATTTGCATGCAAATTTCATTAAGTCATTGTTTTTAATAGCTGAGTAGTACTCTATGGTGTAAATGTACCACATTTTCTGTATCCATTCCTCTGCTGAGGGACATCTGGGTTGTTTCCACCTTCTGGCTATTATAAATATGGCTGCTATGAACATAGAGGAGCATGTGTTTTCATCACATGTTGGAGCATCTTCTGGGTATATGCACAGGAGTGGTATAGCTGGGTCCTCAGGTAGTATTATGTTCATTTTTCTGAGGGTCCACCAAACTGATTTCCAGAGTGGTTGTACCAGCTTGTAATCACACCAACAAAGGAGGAGTGTTCTTCTTTCTCCACATGTTCGCCAGCATCTGCTGTCACCGGAGTTTTTGATTTTAGCCACTCTGAGTGGTGTGAGGTGGAAACTCAGACTTGTTTTGAATTGCATTTCCCTAATGACTAAGGATGTTGAGCATTTCTTTAGGTGCTTCTCAGCCCTGCAAATTTCTTCAGTTGAGAATTCTCTGTTTAGCTCTGTTCTATTTTTTGATAGGGTCATTTGGTTTTCTGGAGTCTAACTTCTTGAGTTCTTTGTATATATTGGGTATTAGCCCTCTATCAGACTTAGGATTGGTAAAGATCTTTTCCCAATCTGTTGCTTGCTGTTTTGTCCTATTGACAGTGTCCTTTGCCTTACAGAAGCTT
>CM052705.1:13989671-14002067 GCA_028551405.1 Uromys caudimaculatus | reverse complement strand
GGTTCTTGATCTTAGAGCATAAGCCATTGGTGTTCTGTTCAGGAACTTTTCCCCTGTACCCATGTGTTCGAGGCTTTTCCCCACTTTCTCCTCTATTAGATTCAGTGTATCTGGTTTTATGTGGAGGTCCTTGATCCACTTGGACTTGAGCTTTGTACAGGGAGATAGGAATGGATCAATTCACATTCTTCTGCATGTAGACCGCCAGTTGAACCAGCACCATTTGTTGAAAATGCTGTCTTTTTTCCACTGGGTGGTTTCAGCTCCTTTGTTGAAAATCAAGTGACCATAGGTGTGTGAGTTCATTTCTGGGTCTTCAATTCCATTCCATTGATCTACCTGCCAGTCACCGAACCAATATCATGCAGTTTTTATCACTACTGTTCTGTAGTACAGCTTGAGGTCAGGAATGCTGATTCCCCCAGAAGTTCTTTTGTTGTTCAGAACAGGTTTTGCTATCCTGGGTTTTTTGTTGTTCCAAAGGAATTTGAGAAATGCTCTCTCTAAGTTTATGGAGAATTGAGTTCGAATTTTGATGGGGATTGCATTGAATCTGTAGATTGCTTTTGGCAGGATGGCCATTTTTACTATATTAATCCTTCCAATCTATGAGCACGGCAGATCTTTCTACCTTCTGAGGTCTTCTTCGATTTCTTTCTTCAGAGACTTGAAGTTCTTGTCATATAGATCTTTCACTTGTTTGGATATTCACACCAAAATACTTTATTTTTTTTGTGACAATTGTGAAGGGTGTCATTTCCCTAATTTCTTTCTGAGCCTGTTTAACCTTCAAGTATAGGAAGGCTACTGGTTTGTTTGAGTTAATTTTTTATCCAGCCACTTTGCTGAAGTTGTTTATCAGCTGCAGGAGTTCTCTGGTGGAGTTTTTTGGGTCACTTTAGTATACGATCATGTCATGTGCAGCGAGTAATATTTTGATTTCTCTTTCCAATTTGTATCCCTTTTACCTTGTTTTGTTGTCTAATTGCTCAAGCTAGAACTTCAATTACTATATTGAATAGGTAGTGAGAGAGAGGGCAACCTTGTCTAGTCCCTGATTTTAGTGGGATTGTTTCGAGTTTCTCTATATTTAGTTTGTTGTTGGCTACTGGTTTGCTGTGTATTGTCTTTATTATGTTTATGTATGGGCCCTGAATTCTTGATGTTTCCAAGACTTTATCATGAGGGAATGTTGAATTTTGTCAAATGCTTTTTCAGCATCTAATGGAATGACCATTTGATTTTTTCTTTGAGTTTGTTTATGTAGAGGATTACATTGATGGATTTCCAGGTATTGGACCATCCCTACAACCCTGGGATGACATCTACTTGATCATGATGAATGATCGTTTTGATGAGTTCTTGGATTCGGTTTGTGAGAATTTTATTGAGTATCATTACATCGATATTCATAAGGGAAATTGGTCTGAAGTGTTCTTTCTTTGTTGGGTCTTTGTGAGGTTTTGGTATCAGTGTAACTCTGGCCTCATAGAAGGAATTTGGTAGTGTTCCTCCTGTTTCTATTTTGTGGAATAGATTGAAGAGTATTGGTATTAGGTCTTCTTTGAAGGTCTGATAGAATTCTGCAGTGAACCCTTCTGGTCCTAGCCTTTTTTTGGCTGGGAGATTTTAAATGACTGCTTCTATTTCTTTAAGCATTATGGGACTAGTTAGATGGTTTATCTGCTCCAGACTTAGCTTTGATATTTGGTATCTGTCTAGAAAATTGTCCATTTCATCCAGATTTTTCAGTTTTGTTGAGTATAGGCTTTTGTCATAGGATCTTATGATTTTTTGAATTTCTTCAGAATTTGTTGTTTTGTCTCCCTTTTCATTTCCAATTTTGTTAATTTGGATACTGTCTCTGTGCCCTCTTGTTAGTCTGCCTAAGGGTTTATGTATCTTGTTGATTTTCTCAAAGAATCAGCTCCTGGTTTTATTGATTCTTTGTATAGTTCTTTCTGTTTCTACTTGGTTGATTTCAGGCCTGAGTTTGATTATTTCCTGCCTTCTACTCCTCTTGGGTGCATTAGCTTCTTTTTGTTCTAGAGCATTCAGGTGTGTTGTTAAGCTGCTAATGTATGCTTTCTCCAGTTTTTTTTGGAGATACTCAAAGGCATGAGTTTTCCTCTAAACACTGCTTTCATTGTGTCCCATAAGTTTGGGTATGCTGTACTTTCATTTTCATTAAATTCTAGGAAGTCTTTAATTTTTTTCTTTATTTCTTCCTTGACCAAGTTATCATAGATTAGACCATTGTTCAGCTTCCATGTGTATGTGGCCTTTCTGTTGTTATTGTTGCCATTGAAGACCAGCCTTAATCCATACTGATCTGATAGGAGGCATGGGATTATTTATATCTTTTTGTATATGTTGAGGTTTGTTTTGTGACCGATTATATGGTCAGTTTTGGAGAAGGTACCATGAGGTGCTGAGAAGAAGGTATATCCTTTTGATTTAGGATGAAATGTTCTGTAGATATCTGTTAAATCCATTTGGTTCATTACCTCTGTTAGTTTCATTGTGTCTCTGTTTAGTTTGTGTTTCCAAGATCTGTCCATTGATGATAATGTGATGTTGAAGTCACCTACTATTATTGTGTGCTTTGAGCTTTAGTAAAGTTTCTTTTATGAATGTGGGTGCTCTTGCATTTGGAGTATAGATGTTCAGAATTGAGAGTTCTCCTTGGTAGATTTTTTTCCTTTGATGAGTATGAAGTGTCCTTTCTTATCTTTTATAATGACTTTTGGGTGAAAGTTGATTTTATTCAATATTAGAATGGCTACTCCAGCCTGTTTCTTGGGATTATTTGCCTGAAAAATTGTTTTCTAGTCCTTTACCCTGTGGTAGTCTTTGTCTTTATCAAGAAGATGTGTTTCTTGAATGTAGCGAAATGCTGAGTCCTCTTTATGGATCCAGTCTGTCAGTGTATGTCTTTTTATTGGGGTATTGAGTCCATTGATCTTAAGAGATATTAAGGAATAGTGATTGATGGTTTCTGTTATTTTTGATGTTATTTTTACTTTTATGTGGCTATCTTCTTTTGAGTTTGTTGAAAGACTACTCTCTTGCTTTTTCTAGGTGTAGTTTCCCTCATTGAGTTGATGTTTATCATCCATTATCCTTTGAAAGGCTGGGTTTGTGGAAATATATTGTTCAAATTTGGTTTTGTCATAGAAGATTTTGGTTTCACCATCTATGGTAATTGAGAGTTTTGATGGGTATAGCAGCCTGGGTTGGCAGTTGTGTTCTCTTAGGGTCTTCATTAATTCTTCCCAGGGTCTTCTAGTTTTCATAGTCTCTGGTGAGAAATCAGGTGTAATTCTGATAGGTCTGTCTTTTTATGTTACTTGACCTTTTTCCCTTACTGCTTTTAATATTCTTTCTTTGTTTTGTGTATTTGGTGTTTTCACTATAATGTGACAGGATGAATTTCTTTTCTGGTCCAATCTGTTTGGAGTTCTGTAAGCTTCTTGTATATTTATGGTCATTTCTTTCTTTAGGTTAGGGAAGTTTTCTTCTATAATTTTGTTGAAGATATTTACTGATCCTTAAAGTGGGTTATCTTCACTCTCCTCTATACCTATTATCCTTAAGTTTTGTCTTCTCATTGTGTCCTGGATTTCATGGATGTTTTGGGTTAGAAGCTTTTTGCATTTTTCATTTTCTTTTACTGTTGTGTTGATGTTATCTATGGTATCTTCTGCTCCTGAGATTCTCTCTTCTATCTCTTGTATTCTGTTGGTGATACTTACATCAATGACTCCTGATCTCTTTCCTAGTTTTTCTAACTCCATAGTTGTCTCCCTTTGTGATTTCTTTATTGTTTTTATTTCTATTTTTAGCTCCTGGATCGTTTGCATTTCCTTTGTCTTTTGATTGTGTTCTCCTGTAATTCTTTAATGGATTTTTGTGTTTCCTCTTTAAAGGTTTCTAGTTGTTTATCTCTGTTATCTTGTATTTCTTTAAGGGTGTTATTCATTTCTTTCTTAAAGTCTTCTGTCATCAACATGAGAAATAATTTTAAATCTGAGTCTTGCTTTTCTGGTGTGTTGGGGTATCCAGGGCTTGCTGTGGTGGGAGAGCTGGGTTCTGATGATGCCAAGTAGCCTTGGTTTCTGTTCCTTATGTTCTTACCCTTCCTGTTTGCCATCTTATTAACTCTGATGTTAGCTGGTCCTCCTCTGTCTGATTGTGGCTTGCCCCTCCTGCAGACCGCTGTCTCAATACTCCTTGAAGACCAGCTCTTTTGAGTGATATTTGGGTTTGGAGAGCTCTGGCACAGGGTCAGCTCTGGGGTGCAGACAAAACCAGAAGTGTCTTGTCCCCAGCTGTCCCTTGGTTCCTATGTCCTGATGGCTCTTCAAGGGTCCCTCTTGATCCAGTGAGTTTGAACAGAAGGGGTGTTTTTTCCTGTGCTCAAATGTGTGTCAGCCCTCCTGGGATAACAGCTCTCCCTGGAGCCCTGTGGCCCAGGCTGAGGTCCCCAGGCAGAGATGGAAACTGGAAAGTTCCTTTCCCCGACTTTACCTCAGTCCCTGTGTCCCAAGGGGTCCGGGCAGGTCCTGGTGAGGAGTGGTGCTCGCCTTAACCCCACTCATGGATTTTCCACGCTCCCAGGAGTGTAGCTTTCTCCTTCTGCTAGTTGACTATTGACCCCTGGTGGCCCAGGCAGAGGTCTCCACCCACAGATGGAAACCGGAAGGTTCAGAGGTTTCCTGTCCCCGAGTTTTCCTCAGGCCCTGTATCCCGCAGGTTCTAGGTGGGTCCTGGTGAGCAGTGGTGCTCACCTTAGCCCCACTCACGACTTTTCCACACTCTTGGGAGGGTAGCTTTCTCCTGGCATTCGTTGTCTATGGACGCCTGGTGGCCCAGGTAGAGGTCTCCACCCTGACATATTCCTTTTCTAAATCATAGTTCAATCAAGAATATGGTCTACATAATTATGCTGTGAAGCTAAAGGTGTGCCCTACATATATTGAGTTATTGAGAACAATCTTTATAATGTTCCTATAATGAAAACCATAAATACATGTGTGACCCAAACCACAAAATAGGATTTTATATGATCTCAGACAATTTTGTATACTTGGGAAATCTGTATTTATTTTTTAAATGAAATCAGTTTTTTAAATCATGTCATGTGTGTGTGTGTGTGTACATAATTTTTAAAAATATTTTTAAGTTAAGGCAATGCCAGGACATATTAATAGCTACATTTCATTCATCATATATATTTCCATATCTTGATTGAATATGTGGGTAACTTTGCAAAACATCTATTTCCTCATATTATTGAATGATCCTTAGTTTATATGACTAATTATGAATGCTGAGCCAAAGGTAGACTGCCTGTATCTGTCCACATTACAATTAATTTAAAACTGAGATTAAGAAATAATACTATTATATATTCACAAATGGTAGCCCAACAAATAAATATGGGCCACCAAATGGTAAAATTCTAATTGGGTCATTTTCTATGTAAAGTCATTGATTTCAGCTGACTAAATTTTGAATGCACCGTAAAGACATTGACATTCTTTTTTTTTTTTTTTTTTTTTTGGTTTTTTGAGACAGGGTTTCTCTGTGTAGCCCTGGCTGTCCTGGAACTCACTCTGTAGACCAGGCTGGCTTCCAACTCAGAAATCCACCTGTCTTTGCCTCCCAAGTGCTAGGATTTAAGGTGTGCGCCACCACTGCCCGGTGACATTGACATTCTTTAAAAGATATTATATTGGTGCTCCTAATTTTCTTTAAAATTCCTCTACAATTATTTTCTCATTAGGACAATTCCTTGTCTTCACCTATTCACTGCTTTATCCCAGCCCCAAAACAGAGAAGACATTGCTGAAAAATCCATAATCCACTTGATCAGGAAACAGATAAGCAGAACTAATGTCACTTCTTCCTTGGCTTCTCTGACTGAGTCCCTCAGTCTCATCCTCATCTCTTCAGCACGTGTTCTTTCTTCCTGTTCCCATTCCCATTGGATGATTCTGATCTTCTACCTCTAATCTCCCACTCTCACTTATTGCTTTATCCAAGTCCACAACTCTAACTAATAGGCAATTCATGGAAACCCACATGACAGTCTGATCAGGGAAAACAGCTAGGTTAACTGAAGATCTTCATGACTTCTTCCATTTCTCCAAGGTCAATCTCCTAATTTCTGTAGTAAACCTTTCTGATGTGGTCTCTGCTCACTCTCTGGCCCATTCTCATGGGACTAAGCAGGTTCTGCTGAAATAACTTGCTTTTGTTCCTTCAGTGGATACCTTCAGACCCCTTCCTAATCCATCTCTATTCTTGAGTGTCAACTCTCAATACATAGAAACACATTTTACTTGAACCACTGTTGGCCATGCCTGCCTGAGTCCAACCCTGGCAGGATTCAAAACCCAAAGGAGGAGATGTGGAATAGGTAAAAGAAGACTTGGACTAAAAGGTGCAGCTCACACACTCTGACACTGAGACAACCTGGGTTACCTTTATTTATACATCTATTCTTGTCACAGCTGAAAATATTTTGAATTCATTTTCTTATGCACTGCCTCTTTTAAGAACATTTTATGTTTAATAATAATGTGCACACTGTACTTTTCCTTTCCTTCTCTACTTAAATCCCCACAATTTCCTGCTAACCTATTAACTCTATCAAGAAAGTAGAAACAGCTTCAACAACCAATTCATATCTAACCCAGCACATTAGTACATAATCAAGAGGACGTAGTTGGCAATTGTGGTTACAGTATAAAGAAGTGATAAGCTACATACCCAAGAAATGCTAGTTTAATTATTGACACCTAGCTTCTCCAAATAGCCTAATCAGGAGATTTAATTCTTCTAATGATCAGGGCTTTCAGAAAATTCATAACCTTAGTCTGTTCCTCATTCATGCTTGGCTCATCTCTGAATGGTTCTATTACCAATGATCAAGCAAGACCTTCCTGTTGTTGGGAAATGGTTGATGGGAAAATTATTGTCAGAACTATGCTCCCATCAAGAAAAAAACATCAGGACTTTAGCTGATGTACCCAGACAGGCTCTCATGTTGACTCAAATTCATCACTAATATTAAAAAACCTAGGAATAGAGATCTGTTCCATTTCCACAATACTCTGAGACAAAGAAGAATGAATCACAGTCTGAGCTTTCTTTTGTGGGTTCTGGAGAAATGTCTGTCTCAGGCAAAATGAAAGTAAAATTCCCAATGGTTTTTGTAGTAAATATTATTTGGAGGTTTCTACCCCATATTAGATCATTTAGTTTCCAAATAAAAACCACAAAACTTTTATGTTTATAATAAGCTGTAAAGTATTAGAACTGAGCAGATATTAACCCTCTATGCTATTTTGTGAGTTTCTTTGGCAATAATTCCAGATATCACTTGCCATGATCTTCCTCAGCTGTTCTTACTTCAGCAGTCTAGCCTTCACAGTCATTCACTCATGACCCAGCTACCCCACACCACAGAGCTTTTTCTCTCTTCTTCCCATTGAAGTCTGTGCCTCAGACCCCAAGTCTAGAAATCTACACTTCACCTACTTCTCTTCTGCCTAGATACAAGCTGTAGGTATCTTTTAATCATTAGTTTTAAATTGAGGCACAATAAATTAAATCACAAGAAAAGCTGGTATACATAAGAATTCACTTGTTTCAAGGCAACTAGACCTTAGGATACAGTATTCAGCATTACAATACATAACAACAGACCAAACCTCAATGAATAACCAAGCCAAAAAACGCAAATACAAGATAAAAGTCAAGGAAGCATTCTCTCTCACCTCAAGCATTCCTTGGCCCTCTCCAAGGCAGGAGTGTCTGCACAAAATTCTCCATGGGTCCTTGCCACATGGGGACTCAACTCCTCAGACCTTGCCATAAGGAGAGTTGTATGCATTATACTCATGCAGTTTTCTCAGAGAGACTTGCCTATACTCAGGATCCCTGAAGAATTTCCTACCAGGCAACATACAACTAGTACACCCTTCTAATAAGTACAAGGCAAAAGAAACCTAGGCACAAAACACTTACATACTACAAGCCCAGATATCAGCACCTAGCATAATAACTTTCTCAATTCCAGTTTGCCGAGAAGCCAAAATAAAAGGACAATCAATAATAACTAGGATAATGTGTCTCCACAAGAGTTAAGCAACCTCTTCACGGTAGACTCTGAGTATTGCAACATAGCTGAAGCATAATACAAAAGACCTTAAAACAGCCTTTATGAATATGTTAGAAATCCTTAACAGAAAATGAATAAATCTCTTTAAAAAATATAAAAACACGAGAAAGAAGTAGAAGAAAAACAATAAAACTGTTTAGAACCTGAAAGTGGAAAAGAAAAAAAAACTCCACAAACTGAGGAAAAACTGGAACAGAAAAAATTAGTAACTGAAAGAAAAACTTCGGAGAAAATCCATACAAATAGAATATGAGAGATGAAAAGCTAAATCTCAGTCACTGAATACTTAATCAAAGAAATGCATACCTTGGTTCAAAAACTGTAAAGTTTAAAATGATTCAGGCACAAAACATCCAGGAAATAGGAAACACTGAAGAAACCAAATACAAGAATAATAGGAATAGAGGAAGGAGAAGAAATTCAGGTCAAAGGCACAGAAAACATTTTCAACAAAATCATAGAGGAAAGAAAATTTCCTAACCTGAAGAAGGAAATGCCTGTCAACATACAAAAAGCAGACAAAACACCAAATAGACTGGATGAGAAATAAAATTCCTGTTGACATCCAATATTCAAAATATAAATGTGCAGAACCTAGAAAGAATGTTAAAAGCTACAAGTGAAAACTACCAAGGAACATATACAGGCAGAATTATCAGAATAACAGAATAATTGACTTTTCAACTCTAAAATCTAGAAGGGCTTAGACAGATGTCTTACAGACACTAAGACATGCCAGTTCAGACCACTTGCTCTGTAAAACTTTCAATCACATTAGATAGAGAAAATCAGGCATTGTGTGACAAAATCAAATTTAATATCTATCTACAAATCTAGACCTAATGATGTCTTTAGAAGAAAAACTCTAACTTAATGTAATTAACTAAAATGAAGAAAACAAAGAATTAATAATTCCCAGACCATCAATTCAAAATTTAGTAAACACACACACACATACAAACAGACAGACACACACAGACACACACACATACAAACAGACACACACACAGACACACACATATACATATACACATACACACACACATACATATACACACACCACCACCACCATCACCACCACCACCACCACCACCATCGCCACCACCACCACCACCACCACCGCCACCACCACCACCACCACCAACAAAAATAAATAAACATCAAAAAATACTGTTCATTAATATCTGTTTTAGTCAGGGTTTCTACTCCTGCACAAACACCATGACCAAGAAACAAGTTGACGAGGAAAGGGTTTATTCAGCTTACAGTTCCATATTGCTGTTCATCATGAAAGGAACTTAAGCAGATCAGGAAGCAGGAGCTGATGCAGAGGCCATGAAGGGATGTTTCTTTCTGGCTTGCTTGCTTGCTCAACTGGCTTTCTTATAGAGCCCAAGACTACCAGCTGACAGATGGTACCACCCACAAGGGACCTTCTCCCCTTCATCACTAATTGAGAAAATGCCTTGCAGCTGAATCTCATGGAGGCATTTTCTCAACTGAAACTCCTTTTTCCGTGATAATTACAGCTTGTGTCAAGTTGACACACAAAACCAGCCAGTACAATTGACCCCTTGTCAACTTGACACACAAACACATCACCATTAAGCATCGACCCTTACTTCCTTATTCATCCTCAGGAACTAAAGAACTTTAGAAGTCCCACAGTCTTGCATATTAAAAGTTCAATCCCTTTATAATATCCAATATATTTTAAAATTCAAGATCTTTTAAAAATTCAAAGTCTCTTAACTGTGGGCTTCACTAAAATACCTTCTTTCTTTAAGAGGGAAACATCAGGGCACAGTCACAATCTAAAGCAAAAATAACCATCCAACTGTCCAATGTCTGGGACCCACTCACGGTATTCTGGATTCCTCCAAGGGCTTGTGTCACTTCTCCAGCTCCAGATGCCTGTACTCTACTGCTGCTTGCTGTTCTTGATGGTCATCTCATGATACTGGCATCTTCAAAACACTGCTGTCTTCTGCCATAACTAGGCTTCACCAATAGCCTCTCATAGGCTCTCTTCATGGTGACAAGTCTCAACTCCTTTTCATGACTCCTTCAGTCTTGGGCCATCAATTGCAACTGAGGCTGCATCTTCACCAGTGGTCTTCAGCAGCCTCTCACAGTGCCCAATCTCAGCTGCTCTTCATAGCCCCTTCGTGCCTTCAAAACCAGCACCATCTGAGTGACTCTTATGTATTACCAATTCCAGCCACAGCACAAGGTAAAACCTTGGCTGTCTCTGGAACATACCCTCTGTGCTCTCAGAAAACACTTCCCAGAAGATTTCACCTCAATGATGTTGGTCTCTTCTTAATCACCACTAATATCTTAGCTCCAGCTAACCAGCATTAATAATCCCAGTAATGCAGTTTTTGCTTTGGTAGTTCTGGTATCTTGTTAATTCCAGCTGATTCTTCAGTCCCAGCTAACCAAAACCACAGAACCTTCACAATTAAAATATCAACAGCCTTGATAGGAGTCTTTAATCTTCCCTCTGAAATTTCACAAGCCAGGTCTCCATCTTCTGCACTATTCTCAACATTATCTTCCAAGCTCTTACACAACATCCCACAGAACACTTAACACTGAATGGCTCTTCAAGCCCAAGGTTCCAAAGTCCTTCCACAGTCCTCCCCAAAACATGGTCAGATTGTCACAGGAGTACTCCACTCCTGGTACCAATTTGTCTTAGTCAGGGTTTCTATTCCTTCACAAATATCATGAACTAGAAGCAAGTTGGGGAGGAAAGGGTTTATTCAGCTTACATTTCCACATTGCTGTTCATCACCAAAGGAAGTCAGGACTGGAACTCAAGCAGATCAGGAAGCAGGGGCTGATGCAGAGGCCATGAAGGGATGTTTCTTTCTGGCTTGCTTGCTTGCTCAACTGGCTTTCTTATAGAGCCCAAGACTACCAGCTGACAGATGGTACCACCCACAAGGGACTTTCTCCCCTTGATCACTAATTGAGAAAATGCCTTGCAGCTGAATCTCATGGAGGCATTTTCTCAACTGAAACTCCTTTTTCTGTGATAACTACAGCTTGTGTCAACTTGACACACAAAACCAGCCAGTACAATTGACCCCTTGTCAACTTGAAACACAGGAAACATATCTGACCATCAAGGATAGACATTAGGCCAGGGTAAAAGGATGGAAAAAGACATTCTAAGCAAGTATACCTATGAAGCAAGCTGACATTTCAATCCAAAACTAACAGGAAGAGATAAGGAAGAATGCTGAATATTCATCAAAGAAAAAAATCCACAATGAGGTCTTTATAAATCTTAAGAATTATGCATCAAATAAAAGAAACACTATTACAGCTGAAATCAAATATACACACTCAAACTAATGCAATGGGAGGCTTCAATTCCCCACTTTCATCAATAAAATAGAAATCTAATTTAAAAAGTAAACAGAGAAATTCAGAAGCTAACTGATTTTATATCTATCTATATCTATCTATCTATCTATCTATCTATCTATCTATCTATCTATCTATCTATCATAGACCTAAAGATATTTACATAACACTTAACCCAAACGCAATGGAAAATACTGACTTATTAGTAGTGCATGCAACAACATATTTAAACATATAACAGCGCTAACAGATACAAGAAAATTGAAATAATAACCTTGCATCCTGATAAACCATGGATTAACGCTGGATATCAACAACAAGAAATGACAGGCGAGAACCCGGGAACAGAAAGACTCCGAAACTTCCCGATCTCACTTGCAGGGGGAAACCTCTGCCTGTGACACCAGGAGTCGGTAGCCAAGGAGCGCCGTAGAGAGGAAGCCTCACAGGAACTTGGAAGGCCCGTGAGTGGGGTTGAGGGGAGCAGCACCTCTCGCCCAGACCCGCCCGGATCTGCCGGGATCCCGGGCCTGAGAACCCGGGAACAGAAAGACTCTGAAACTTCCCGATCTCACTTGCAGGGGGAAACCTCTGCCTGGGACACCAGGAGTCGGTAGCCAACGAGCACCGTAGAAAGGGGGAAACCTCTACCTGGGACACCAGGAGTCAGTAGCCAAGGAGCACCGTAGAAAGGAAATCTCACAGGAACTTGGAAGGACCGTGAGTGGGGTTGAGGGGAGCAGCACCTCTCGCCCAGACCCGCCCGGATCTGCAGGGATCCGGGGCCGGAGAACCTGTGGACAGAAAAACTGTGAACTTTCCGATTT
>CM052705.1:13960804-13989171 GCA_028551405.1 Uromys caudimaculatus | reverse complement strand
GGTTGGGAGGTGGAATTCCCTCCTAGAGGCGGGTTGGGGAGGGGATGGGGGGTATACAAAGAGGAGACTCAGAAAAGGGGAAACATTGGAAATGTATATAAAGTATCAAAAATAAAAAAGGAGGAAAAAAAAAAAAAAAAAAAAAAAGAAATGACAGGCAAAATAGAAAGTTTACCAACTCACTGAAAATGAGCAACTGACCACTCTGTGAAAAATTGGTGAAGACATAAATTGAGAAAGAAATTAAAGACTTTCTAGAACTGAATTAAAATGAATACACAAAATAAACTTATGGGTAACTATGAAGGTGGTCGTACAAAAGAAATTAGAGATATTTTATACTAGTTACTTAATAACATACCTGAAATCAATAGAACAAAAAGAAGAAAGAAATATATCCATATTAAAAAAATTAGAATTAAAAAGTATGATATAAGCAGACATGAAGGAGATCCATAGGATGATAATGACATACATTAAATACCTTTCATTAACTAGGAAAATCTAAAAGAAATCTAAAAGTTTTCTCTCTATATACCAAATATCTCAGATACCAAAGTTAAATTAACACATGATAAACAATTTAAAGAGACCTAGTGAAATTAAAGCAGTGAAATTAAACTCTCTCTCTCTTTCTCCCTCCCCCCTCTCTCTGTCACAAACACACATGCACACACACACACACACACACACACACACACACACACAAACCAACCAACTAAAACCCAATGGGTATAGTGGCAAAGTCTACCAGAACCTCCAAAATGAATTAGGACCATTACTCCTCTGGTTACCAAACAAAATAGGAACAGAAGGAAGATTTCCCAGTTTGTTTTATAAGTCTACAGTTACCCAGGCACCCAAACAATATAAAAACACAATAAATAAAGAAATACTGACCAGTTTTTCATATGAAAATACATGCAAATGTAATAAATAAAATGCTTGCAAACAGAACTGAAGAACATCTCAAAAATATGATAAAGTAGTTTTCATCACAGAGATTCAGAAATGGTTCAATATATATAAATTATAAATGTAATCATCCATGACAACAAACTGAAAGAAAAAAGGCAAATGTTTTTCTCATTAGATGGAGAAAAGTCTTTTGATTAAATTTAACATCAATTCATTATAAAATATTAGGGACACAAGGGACATACTTAAACATAATAAACATAGTTTACAGCAAGCCCATTGACAACATCATCCTAAATGTACTAAAATTCAAAGCAGTTCCACTAAAATCAGGAATAGGACAAAGTTGTTCACTGTCTTCATACATGTTCAATATAGTACTTGAAGTCTCAGCTAGAGCAATGCAACAACTTAAAATGAAAGGGACACATTTTGGAAAAGAAGATATCAAAATACTTGGAGATAATATGTTAGTATATATAAGTGATCCTATCAACTGTAAAAGAAAATGTATACAGCTAATAAACATTTTCAGCAAGGCAATTATATACAAGATTAACTCACAAAGGTCAATGTCCCTCCTATATATCAGTGACACATAGACTGAGAAAGAAATTAGAGAAATAACATCACTTCAATTAATATAAAATATCTTAGGGTGACACTTTCCAAGTGAGTGAAAGACTTGTACGAAAAAACTTCAAGAACTTGTGGAACAAAATCGAAAGAGAAATGTTTAGATATACCTCGTAAAACAAAATTCCAGGACAGGAATAGAGGGTCCCATGTAATAAAATATCGGTGATGTGCATCCCTATACCCCAGTTAAACTTTCTCTTCAAAACTGTAGTAATGAAACCAGCATGGTACCGGCATATAAACAAACACATTCATCAATATACTCAATGTGATACCCTCAATATACACCTGCACATCCATGGACATCTGATTTTTTATGTAGAATCCATAAACACATTAGAATTATGAAATAATATTCAATGAATGATTCTGGACAAACCAGATGGCCACATGTAGATGAATCCATAAAGATCCATATGTATCAATCTATACAAAACAACTCTAAATGAAATATTGATCTCAACCATAAAACCAGATGCACTCATAGAGGGGAAATTAAAGAATAGTTTTGAAATCATTGGTATTGCAAAGGACTTTCTGAACTGATCATCTTTAGCACCAACACGAGGATCAACAATTAATAACCAGTACCTCGTGAAACTTATAGGCTTTTGCATGGCAAGAAACAGTCATTTTAACATAGTGGCATGTTATAGATAAAAAAAATTACCAATTCCACATCTGACAGAACAATGATATTAAAATATACAATACCCCCCAAAACCTAGATAGCAAGAAAACAAATAACCCTACTAAAAATGGGGTAGCTATCCAAACAGAGAACTCTCAAAATAAATGCAAATGGCATTGAAACACTTGAAGAAATTTTCACCATCTTTTTACCACACAAATTTCATCTTACACCTGTGAGTTCATGCTGGTGAGAATGCAGAGCAAAGGAACAATTCATCCATTGGTGTGGAAGTGCCAATTGTATATCCACTATGGAAATCAGGGTGGTGGTTCCTCAAAAAAGATACAAGTAAATCTACAGGAAGATCTAGCTATGCCACTCTTGGGCAAAAGATGTTTGATCCTACCATAGAGACAGCTATTAAACCGTGATTATTTCTACTCTACTCATAACAAACAGAGATTGATAACAACCTAGATGTTCTACACAGACTTCACTGGCCATTTCTTGTCTCCAAATGAATCTTTGAGTACTGGGATTAGATAATTGAGCTGTTCAAAGAGTTTCCAAAGGTCCCATGGGTTTCCACAAACAGCCCAGGCTGTTGCCAAGACTATAAGTTGCCAAGACTATAAACTATCAGCAAGGTCCTGTTGCTGAAGACAACATCGACACAACTCACTGAACATGGAGAAGCTGAACTGGTACCTATATAGAACCTTGAACCACACATTTTAGCATCTTTGAAACAAGAAGATATATTTCATATTATCAAAAGAGAAGTATAAAAAGCAATGCAGTCTCAAACTCATTAATCTGCAACAGTGTCCTTCCTGCAAGATATTCTAGGGCAATGATGGTGAAAATCTTATGGGAGTAACCAAACAATATCAGATTTGACTTAAGGCCACTCCATAAAAATTGAGCCCATACCCAACACTGCTCTTGTGACCACAACCAGAGACTAGACAGTCTAGAGTCTTAGGGTAAAACGAAATACTACTGATAAAAAGAAAAAGAAAAGAACCACACAGTTATAAAATTAATCCTGATGGCATTGTGCTTTACTTATAGAACAGCATCTTACTCAGCCATTCACAAAGAAGCTTCCTTTAGCACCAGATGGGAAGAGCTACACATTCACACAGCCAGACATTATGCAGAGTTAGAGACCTTAGCATAATCAACCCTAAATATCTCTAGCAAACCCCTCCCATCAGGGCTCAGGGCACCTGGAGGAAGAGGGAATATAAATAGTATAAGAGCCAGAAAGGATGAAAAACACCAAGAAAATAAGACTCTTTTAATCAACATAAACAAAGCACATAGGAACTCACAGAGACTAAAATCAGCAAGCACAAGGCCTATATGAATCTTCTATATCGCACACACACACACACACACACACACACACACACACACACACACGCACACACACACACACACGCGCACACACACACACGCACACACACACACACGCACACACACACACACACACACACACACACACACACACACATTATGGCTTTCATTTTATTAGATTTAGAGGGTTCCTGAGTGTGTTAATGAATGGGTCTCTGGTTCTTCTGTCTCCTTTTGGGCTCCTTTCTCTCTATTTGCCTTGTTCAGATCAAATGTATTAGTTTTACTTCACCTTATTATAGTTTATATTTTATTTTATTATCATTCCTTAGAAGCCTGTTTTTATTTTGTTTTTTGTTTTTTTTTTTTTTGTTTGTTTGTTTGTTTTTGTTGTTGTTCTAATGAGAAGCAGAAACAAAATAAATCTGTATGGGAGGGCAGATGGAAAGTATCTGGGAGGAGTAGAGGAAGGGAAATTATAATCTGCATAAATTATGTAACACAAGTTTGTTTTCAATAAAAGGAATGAAATGGCAAAACAGAAAATTACTTTTCTTATGTGTTTAAGGATCAGCCTTTACTAGAAATAGCAAAGACATAGTTGGACACTGTAAGATTCTGGTTATATTGAAACATAGTCCAGTGTACTCATAAGTCAAAGACTGTAAATTAATACATAAGTATATAACTTCAAGTAAGAGTGAGGCTTGAAAGAGGTTATGCTATTGAGAGTGTCTATGGATTTCCGTTACCACTAAAGTATAAACTGAGCAGAGGTTGAAAACCAAAAGAGGAATGCATTTGAAGATCTAGACTGTGGAGGTTTTAAGCATCAAGCACATCAGACAGGCTACAGAAAACTGGAAAATGTACCCAGACTAAAAGCAAGGAGGTTAAAAAATGTAATGGAGAAACATCCACAGCTTCAGCATGGGGCTTGCTTTCATGCTTTTGCAGAATTTCAGTAGTTAACATCTATGTTCAGTATTACTGAAAAGAAAATGCTAGTCTTTATAGTAAATACTAGTAAAAATCCTGTAAATTAGTAATGATGTAATAATTTGCTTAAATTGAGAGGCACAGAGATTAAAATGAACAAACAGTCATCCAGTAGGAATGTCATTATTATAGAAGACAGACATCAAGTTTGTTAATAAAATTAACAGGAGAGGCTTTTTTTTTCCCTTTAAACAAGATGAATTTTGGAGTAAATATATCATAAAATACTGCTGTGAAATTTTGAGTTACATCTTCTATAACTTTTCTCATCTATAAATCATTTCTAGCAATTCTTTACCACAATTAGAATTACAAAATTTTCAGAGCAAGATATCTTTTTTTTTTTTTTTTTATCTGAATGTTTTTTTTTTGTTTTTGTTTTTTTTTTGGTTTTGCTTTTTAATTTATTTTGATTTATATAAATTCATTACAAAATTGTATGATGAATCCACAACACCAAGAAATTATATTCAGGAGATTGAACTCTACTCTAACCATCTTATAGGATATTTCCAATAAATGAAATGAGGATCCATTGATTTTTTTCAGTACCTTGAAATTTTCTTTTTTTTTTTTTGTTTTTTGTTTTTTTTGTTTTTTTTTGTTTTTTTGTTTTTTTTTATTTCTTCATCTTGCTTTATCTTTATTTTTTTTTTAATTTTTTTTTTGATATTTTATTTACATTTCCGATGATTCCCCTTTTCTTTAGAAACCCCGTGTCCCCTCCCCCTTCCCGCCTCTGTGAGGGAATTCCTCCTCCCACCTACCGGCCCACCCATTCCCATATTCCCACCTTGACATTCCCTTTTACTGGCGCCCCTAGCACCCTCAGCAGAGCAAGATATCTTAAGGCATAGTAGATCTGGTAAGTCTAGTAGGATAGTTAAAATATCATAAGAAAAAAATCATATGAATTGTTAGTCTAACTTGTAAAAGTAAAAATTATTTCAAACTTTTATAATGCTGATATCAATTTTTAATATTTTGTTGGGTAAATATATTTTCCAAGGACAGAAAGGGCTCATATGAAATTCTAGTGGATACAGTTTTGGCATATGGTCTGTTATAATTAACATTTTTTAATGGTAATTTATTCTGATAATCTAGTATATTTAAACCTCTCAGACAATTCAACAAAAAATCAGATTTGTTCTTCTGTGAGAGATGACATTAATTAAGGTAAGTTATTTATAACTCCAAACACAAGATGAGTTTTATATTTTAGTCATAAATACTACATTATAGTAATAAAATAGCTTTAATGTGAAAACAATCAGTTAGGATGGCAAAGACCTGTAATCTCAACACCCAGGACGTGATGCAGGATCATCATACATTTATGCCAATCTGAGATATAAACTGAGGTCCTGTGTAAAAATTTAAAAGAAAACCAAAATTTCTTTTAAAAGCAAAACTAAAGTTTATTTATGTAAATACAAACTCATTACAGAAATGACTCTTTTAGTTTTCAATTTAGAGTTCTGCAATCTAGAAAACATGTTAAAGGGGTTAAAAGGTCATATATTATAAAAGAATATGTTAAATTTTCTTTTCAAAGATTCAGTGTGCAATCTTTTTAATTTCAGACCTTAAACATATTGAAAATGAATATTAAACTAAATTAGAGTTATGTTGATTAAAAAACAATTAGCAAACAGCAAATTGTAGGTTACTATGTTTCTATTGAATACTACTTTTTATTTCAGTGATGCCTATGCCAGACAGCAATGTTCTTATTGTGATTTCTACTTAACATTCCCTGGTACAATTTTCAACACAGTCTGCTTCAATAACACAGGTTAAACAGTACTTCTCAGAAAAGACTCTGTCACCACACACAATGAACTTCCATGGTACATTATTATGGGCAAATAGAATGGCTGGATGGAGTTTCCAACCTGTGATTATTATATTACTTCTCTTTAGATGTGTGCAAACTGAGAATCTGGGAGGGCAATCTAATCATGCATTTAAAGTTTTAGCTGGAGGGTGCCTGTTGATGAAAGTGTAGGGCATTTCCTTAGATAGAATTAGCAGCTATCTACAATTTCTTAAGCACAGTTTGCTTTTCTCTCAACTGTGCATTTCTATTTAGAGTACAGTAGCAGAATATTACCTTACCACTTTTCAATAAACTTAAATATTCTATTTGTATAAATTGTGCTTATATGTTTGTTTCCATGTTTAAAAAAAAAACGTGTCTTTCCATTTCACTTTTGGCGCCTTTTCTATATTGTCTCGGAAAGATGTGCTCAGCATTTATATTTTCTGTGTAATATGACAGGTACTAAACAAACCAAGATTTCAGTAACTATTCCAAGAACTGATATTGATTATGTACTTTAATTTTGCCAGTTCACTTTCTATATGTAAAACTGGCACATTGAAAACTGAGCTGAAGTTGAGTTGCTTTATAACTACATCCAATTCTCTGAACGAGTATCTAAGCAAGATTCAAGATCCAAGTCCTGAGATTTTAACAATTTATTCCCAGTAAATTTTTCACACTAATTCTCACTCACCTTAAGTAAGTCTTACACTCATAAGTCTTTTTAAGATGTTTTATAAAACTGCTGACATAAAGTAGTACACTACTAGAACTCAAATTCTGTTTTGATATATTGGTAAAATCTCATTTGATTCAATGGAATAAAGCAGAAAATTTCTCCAGAAAACTGAAGTTTGTTCATTTTTTTAGTTTTCCTACTACTGATCCAGTAGTTATTTATATGAAGAGAGTACTTCAACTAAAGAATGGTAATACAAATTTACACAAATTGAGATTATTATAACTTAAAATTCAAGAAAGATTATAACTTAAATTAAAGAAAGCTGGATGTCTATGAATAAAAGACTGATATCTATTAAAATGGTAATTCCAATGGAAGGGTCAAATTACAATTTTCTAATTATTCTTGTCTGTTAATTTAGTTTTCTTTCTCACGATTATATTATCAATTTTAAATTACTGATATGTTTAAAATGCTAATGTTAAGCTAAAGATTATGCCACTTTATTTTATCATTTCAGAAATACTAATATTGTTCTAAATGTTATTAGTGGCAGCTTTGATATATAAATTGTGGTTGACAGCAGATTTAAATAGAAAAGAGAAGTTTACATAATAATTACACACATCATAAACACTATTTTGAATAAAACGAGCCAGAAAACGTTTTATATAACTATCAGATAAGTGAGGCCAACATACCTAGTCTATAATACTTTCTGTGAAGATATTACTTGTCTTTTAACTCTGGACAATGAAGAGAGAAGCACTATTGCTTTTTATAGGATTGAGAATAGTTCCTTATATTCATTTGAGTACTTGTTATGTCTGCATTCCTTATTAATGTCACATTTCTTTCTGCCATTTATCACTCTCTAGCTCAAAGAAATTCCACAAAAGCCATCAACTTTCAACAAAATATTGCTAAATGAGTCTTTTTAACATTGGACCCTTGAATGAGTCAGACTCATGACACACTGCTACAGATAAATGTCTACTGAGTATTGAAATGTCTATTGAGTTTTGAAATCTTGCAGTTATGAGGCTACTCAGGGAAGCAGGGTGACAGCTACAGGCTTCAGCCACAAAGTGAATATTAGCTACAAGTACTTTGGTTGATCTCCTTTTGGAAGTAAACTTTAGTCCTTGAAGTTGAGTAGGGAAATTTTGTTCCTGACTCTTTATCTTTAGTAGAGACTATAGACTTACTATTTTTAAATGAAATTCTTTTATTTTTTATTACAAGTCTATGGAGTGGAAATTCATTTTATGAATCACAAGGCAGGAAGTATTTCTTTCTTGATTATCTCAAGTATGTACTTTTCTTGACCCCTTTCTTGGAACAAGTGATTTTTTTTTCCTGTCTACTTTTAAGTTACTTCAAATTTCTTCTGATCCTTCTTCTTACATATACCATTATAAATTGTTGGTTTACTTAAAAAATTATGCTGTGTTTTACTTCATTTTCTCTTTTTTCTTTTTTATCAATCATTTTATGTGTTTACATTTCAAATGATATCTCCCTTCCTACCTACCACTCCACAACACCCTCATCCCATCCACCTTCCTCCTCCTCTTTGCTTCTATGAGGGTACTTCCCCACCCATACACCCACTCCTGCCACATCCCTCCAGCGTCCCCCTATGCTGGGACATCAAGCCTCCTTCCCTATCCATTGATGTCTTAGTTGCTTTTCTATTGCTTTAATAAAACAGTGTTTTTAAGACAACTTACAAAAGAAAGCATTTAATTTGGCTAATAGATTTGGAAGGTTAGAATCTACTACAAAATAGTGAAATGAGAAGAGAAAGCTTGATCTGACAGTATACAAATAGGTGGATGTATTCTTGGTAATAAAAGGTCTATAAGACATGAAGAAAGTCCTTTTGTTAAACAAAACAAGACCAAAAAAAAAAAAAAAGGAATAAAAACAATACGAAGTAAATTTTGTTTAACATATAATGACAGATTATGCAGCAAGAAGGATAAAAAAACTATTGGAGGGGAAGAAACACAATGGATATAATCTAATATAGACAAGTCATGAGTCCATTTTATTAGATTTATTTATTTCCATTTTAAATGAGTTCTAATCTCAAAATTGCATTGAAGTAAACAGCATTCTTAAAATTTTTATCTGATCTTAATAAGAGTTGATAGAATGTTTTCCTTATGTCTTAGGTAACCTAACCATGACAAAATGATATATGATTGTGTAAGAGAGCCTAAGCATGGCTTCATAATGACCTCTAAGCTTATTTAAACAAGTGTTTAAAACTCATCAAAATGTAAATAATATTATAGCTAAATATTTTTAAAAAGTCATTAGACTAAATTTCTATTAGTTTTAAAAAGATAATAACTTAATTTTATTTATTTTTTTTAGTTTTATTTTTTATTTTTAAAGTATTTCTATTTTTATTTTATTTAACACTTTATTTACAGTTCAAATGTTTTCCCCTTTCCAGATCTCCTCTTTGAAAAACCCCTATCCCATTCCCTCTCCCACTGCCTCTATGAGGGTACTCCCCCCACCACACACTCTTGCTTTCCCTCCCTGGCATTGCCCTATACTGGGTCATCTAACACTCTCAGACCCCAGGGCCTCTCCTCCCACTGATGGACAGCAAGGCCCTCCTTAGCCACTTATGTGGCCAGCACCATGGGCCCCCCATATGGATTCTTTGGTTGGTGGTCTAGTCTCTGGGAGCACTGGGGGGCCTCAGCAGTTGACACTGTTGCTCCCTCCCCATGAGGCTGCAAACTCCCTCAGTTCCTCCAGTCCCTTCTCCAACTCCTCCATCTGGGACTCCACATTCAGTCCAACAGTTGTTGAGAATTGAATCACGGGTGTTCTGAACATTTGGGCTAATATCCACTTATCAGTGAGCACATACTATATTTGTTCTTTTGTGACTGAGTAACCTCACTCAGGATGATATTTTCATGTTCCATCCACTTGCCTGCAGATTTCATGAAGTCATTGTTTTTAATAGCTGAGTAGTATTCCATTGTGTAAATGTACCACATTTTCTGTATCCATTCCTCTGTTGAGGGACATCTGGGTTGTTTCCAGCTTCTGGCTATTATAAACATGGCTGCTATGAACAAACTGGAGCATGTGTCCTTATTACATGTTGGAGCATCTTCTGGGTATATGCCCAGGAGTGGTATAGCTAGGTCCTCAGGAAGTATTATGTTCAACTTTCTCAGGGTCTGCCAAACTGATTTCCAGAGTACCAACTTGCAATCCCACCAGCAATGGAGGAATGTTCCTCAATCTCCACATCCTTGCCAGTGTCTGCTGTCACCTGAGTTTTAGATCTGAGCCATTCTGACTGGTGTGAGGTAGAATCTCAGGGTTGTTTTGATTTGCATTTCCCTGATAACTAAGGATGTTGTATATTTCTTTAGGTGTTTCTCAGCCCTTCGAGTTTCCTCAGTTGAAAGTTCTCTGTTTAGTTCTGTTCCCCATTTTTTGATAGGGGTATTTGGTTCTCTGAAGTCTAACTTCCTGAAGGAGCTGAGGGAGTTTGCAGCCCCATGGAGGGAGCAACATTGTTAACTGGCCTGACCCCTGAGTTGCTCCTGGAGGCTGGTCCACCAGTCAAAGTATACACATCGAGGGACCCATGGCTCAGGCAGAGGTGGACCTTGTTGACCATCAGGGGAAGGAGAAGCTCTTGGACCTGAGGGTATTTGATTCCCCAGTAAAGGGGAATGTCAAGGTGGGAAGACAGCAGTGGGTGGGCAGGTGGGTGGTTGGGGGAATACACTCATAGAGGCAGGGGGAGGGGGCATAAAATAGGGGGTTTCCAAAGAGGAGACCTGGAAAGGGGTAAATATTGGAAATGCAAATAAAGTATCAAAAATTAAAAAAAAAAGAAAAAATAGAAAATAAAATATTTGATGCTTGAAAAAAAATAGAAAAAAAAGTTATCAAGTTTGATGAGAGGCATTCTAACAAAGAAGAATACATAGGCAATGAACTTTATTTAAATGAAAAGCAATGAAAACCAGTTTATATGTTAAGTGAGCAGACATGGGAGGAAGGACTTGGAAGTAATGAGGGCTCAAACTCCTTGCAGTCTTTATGTCCATGGAAAGCAATAGGGCAAGAGAAGACAATGCAGAGCATATAGTTGGAAAGGCAACTTTGTTAATCATAATAGTCTTGGTACATATCTACACTGAGAGCTGAGAAGATGAAAGAGCAGACAGTTCATTTTACTTATTACTGTTTAAGAAATGGAAGGTTGAGGATAAGAAGAAGCAAAGACTAATCTTGGATTTCTGGGTTGAACAGCAAGTTGGATAGTCATACAATCTGCAGCAAATACTGGGAAAAATATTGTAGGGAGGAGGATCACATGTCTATAAGTTATATAGATTGTCAAGTAGGTAACTGGCTATGAAGGTCTGAGACACAAATATGTAATATTTCTATTCTTAGTTATTGCTTATAGGATTCTCTTAGTTACTTTTGAGAAGCTTTACTCAAATTACCTGTCAGAAATAACCTAAGAAAGAAACAATTCAATTGGCTCTTAGTGTGCATGACTGCTTATTCCCATGTGCTTAAGCAGAATATCATGGTTTAGGAGCTAATGCCAGAAGTCAGCTATTCACCTTATGGAAGTCAGGGAGCATAAAGTAGCAGCTAGCAGACAGGGATAATGCATCTTCACTTTCTGTGCCTAGTCATAGATACTGTTCCTAATAGGCTTCACCCACCCCCACCCCCCATGGAATATCAAAAGTCCTATAGAAACTTGACCATTTCAGATTTAATTTACAAAAGCTATTGTATTTTAGTATTTGCATTATATTTGTTGTAGTATCCATAAAACCTTTTCTGGAGTTTCTCCATAAATTTTAAGTTGTAGATTCTACTGTCTCTCCATGTAAGTCCTCAGCTTTTGTACATGGTGAGTCAGAAATAAATATGCTAATAGGTGAATATATTGTGCTGAGTCCTGTTATAGAAATGTTATAAAATCTTAAAATGTTTAAGTTATGACATCCCAACTGATAAATTTAATCTATGATTGGCAAACTGTGGTTCTTTTCCTAGCACACGCACTGATTTATGACGAGTGTGCATTCCCAGACTCATTGGTGCCAACTCATGAGAAAGGAATCCAGGGGTTTGTGTGTTTTGAGCTCTCAAAAAGATTCCCTTAATTCTACAACTAAGAATCATTGTAGCCAAAAACTCAGTTTGTAGATATGAAAGTCAGAAAATATTACTTTTAGAACACACTGAGATCACTTTCAGATGGCTACATTCAAAACTGTTGGTTTTGCCTATCAGCAAAAGTAATAAAATTTTCCTGGAATTTAAGTTGATTGACATTGCATTGCACCTAAATGATCATTATCAAAAGAATTAAAGTTAATGTAGAAGAAAAGTTTTATTGAACTGACTATCATTCTTAAATTTGGATTAGAGGAAATGGTTTCATCTTAATTAAATTACCAGACAGACTACAGACAATTTGAAATTAATCAAGAGATCATCTTAAGTTGTTTTCTTCCTAAGAATTTCTATATTTTCTTTAAATTTTGCAAATGTTAGGATGCAAATTTACAACTATATGTCATTTTAAACTTATCAGAGCTCTTCTTTGATTTATTTCTTCAGAGTCTTGAAGTTCTTGTCATACAGTTATTTCACTTGCTTGGTTAGAGTCATACAAAGGTATGTAATATTATTTGTGACTATTGTGAAGGGTATCTTTACCCTAAATTCTGTCTCAGCCTGATTATCCTTTGAGTAGAGGAAGGCTATTGACTTGTTAGTGATAATTTTATATCCATCCACGTTGCTGAAGTTGTTTATCAGCTGTAGGAGTTCTCTGTTGGAATTTTTGGGGTCACTTAAGTATACTATCATATCATCTGCAAATAGTGATATTGTGAATTCGTCCTTTCCAATTTGTATCCCTTTGACCTCCTTTTCTTTCTTTCTTTCTTTCTTTCTTTCTTTCTTTCTTTCTTTCTTTCTTTCTTTCTTTCTTTCTTTCTTTCTTTCTCTCTCTCTCTCTCTCTCTCTCTCTCTCTCTCTCTCTCTCTCTCTCTTTCTTTCTTTCTTTCTTTTTTCCAGACAGGGTTTCTCTGTGTAGCCCTGGCTGTCCTGGAATTTATTCTGTAGACCAGGCTGACTTCGAACTCAAAAATACACCTGCTTCTGCCTCCCAAGTGCTGGGATTAAAGGTGTATGCCACCACTGCCCGGTTAACCTCCTTTTTTTGTCTAATTGCTATACCTAGAACTTGAAGTACTATATTGAATAGACAGGGAGAGAGAAGGCAGCCTTGTCTAGTCCCTGATTTTAGTGGGATTGCTTCGAGTTTCTCTCCATTTAATTTGATGTTGGCTTCTGGTTTGCCGTATATTGTTTTTACTATGTTTAGGTATGGGCCTTGAATTCCTGATCTTGCCAAGACTTTTAACATGATAGGATGTTGAATTTTGTCAAATGCTTTTTCAGCATCTAATGAAATGATCATGTTGTTTTTTTCTCTGAGTTTGTTTATGAAGTAGATTACAATGATGGAATTCCATATATTGAACCATCCCTGCAACCCGGGCTGAAGCCTACTTGATCCTGTTGAATGGACATTTTGATGTATTCCTGGATTCAGTTTGGGAAAATTTTATTGAGTATTTTTGCATCAATGTTCATAACGGAAATTTGTCTGACATTCTCTTTCTTTGGTCTTTATGTGGTTTAGATATAAACATAATTGTGGCTTCATTGAAAGAATTGGGTAGTTTTCCTTCTGTTTCTATTTTGTGGAATAGTTTGAAGAGTAGTGGTATTAGGTCTTCTTTGAAGGTCTGGTAGAATTCTCCACTACATTCATCTGGTCTTTTTTAGGTTGGGAGATTTTAAATGACTGCTTCTATTTCTTTAGGGGTTACGGGACTGTTTAGATGGTCTATGTGATCCTAATTTAACTTTGGCACCTGGTATCTGTCTAGAAACTTGTTCATTTTATCCAGGTTTTCCAATTTTGTTGAGTATAGGCTTTTGTAGTAGAGGATGGGCTTGTCAGGCATCAATGGGAGGGGAGGCCCTTTGTCCTGTGAAGGCTCAATGGATGCCTCAGTGTAGGGGAATTTGAGGGTGGGGACACAGGAGTAGGTGTGTGGGTGAGCAAGCACTCTCACAGAAACAGGGGAGGGGGTATTGGATAGGGGGTTATGGAGGACAGAAGCTAGGAAAGGGGATAACATTTGAAATATGAATAAAAAAAATCCAAAAAAAAATCTTTATGAGAAAGGATTGCGTCTCTGTGTCTGACCAAGATCAGAGAATTTCTTATTGGCTCAGATAATCATGGGTACCCCAGTATCCTGTGCTCTTTGTGGTATAAAATGTACAAAGATCACCCATTCTCAGCAGGTTTGTGTTTTCTCTTGAGTTTTGTTGTCTCACCTGGAAATTCCCATGTCTTTTCTTTTCCATTCATCAGAATATGTCTTTAGACTCACTAGAGCAAAGATTGTGTCACTGTGTCTGACCAAGAGCATGGAATTTCTTATTGGCTCAGATAATTATGGGTACCCCAATATCCTGTGCTCTTTGTGGTATAATACATACAGAGATTGTCCAATCACATAAGAGGAGAAATAGCTTACATTATGGAGAAACAGGTTTTTTTCTCCCAAGGTAGAAATCAATAAAACATGGACAATGAATGCCTATTTCTGGGGGTGGGTCAAAAGCTATAAAACCCTTTCATACTTGTGTAATTATGTTCCCATTTATCTTGTTCTGAAGACCCACTACCTCAAAAGTTGTGCCTTTATGTTTTTAAATTGTTTCTGTGAAACTCAGTATTATCACCATGTACATTTTAAAGGGATTTCCAGTTTTATTTTTTCCACTGTCATTACTTAATGTACCATTTCAAGCTATTTTTGAAGAAGGTACATTGAAACCAATATATGCATACCTTTAAAAATAACTTTATTTATGATGAGACATGAGGTGCACATTTTCTCCATTAGGTATTATTTAATGTATTATAGAAATTTCATTTTATTTCTCTAAAATATTCTTATAAATGTGTCAAACCTTAAATTTTATTAACTTTAATTGCAGCATAAAGCATAAACCCTGTACTGTTAAATAATCAATCTTTATCTTTAATTTAATTAAAATCTCATTAAACTTGTGAAGTATACAAAATACTTTTAATTATATACAAATCTATGCTAAAAGTAAATTCCAACAGAGAAGAACAGGGACACGTTTTGACTACAGCTCAAATGTTCACATTCTTTTTAAAGAGACCACAAACAAAACTTTCTTTTTATAAATTTGTAAGCATGCATTTAATGTTGATTTTTTTTTACAGTTGTGTCTTGTTTTCTCTTTTGAGACCATGTACTTGCTCTGAGAAGTTGTTGCTTCTCTGATCTCTGTTAGTCACTTAGTATACCAGTTACAAATTTATTTCCTTAGGTTTTGTCTCATCTAGATATGTCCCATTGCAATGAGGATCTATTACCTGGAAAGAAATCATATCTAATATATTTCCATTAAAATCATTGATGACAGAGGGCTGTGTTTTTGCTCTGTAAAGACAGACTCTAGATGAACTGTTAAGGAGAAGAATGTACATGTAAGAAGTTTAGTAGACCACAAATGGTATACTGCCTCTAGTACACATCTGCTTTGCCTGATTCAGTTACTAAGGGAAACTTTTAAAATCAATCAGGGGCATTCATTTGTACTTCTTCCTCACTGTGCTGATACCTACTGTTAGTCTCATTGACTTCGTTGTACAAATGGGGCCAGTGATGCTGTGGAGTCTCCCCAAGCTCACACAGCTTTTGAGCAGCAAGTCAGCTGCGAACATAAGATACACATTCAGAAAAGAATCTTACTTTCTCCACAGTACTGCTTCATGACACACATATGATTCCTTCAAAAATACATAATATGAAAAGCCATGTATGAAACCTGTAAAAGTAAAAAGTTAAGATGTTCTCCTTACTCCTAAGAATTCATTTCTTAGGGCTGGAAAACAGCTGCAGTGTAATTGTCTATAGTTTTGCAATGGCTTGCAGTCCATATTTCCATAGATAAGAGGCGCCAGCTTACCCCTGCTTCTGTGTTGTAGAGGCTGACAGCTGTAAGCTTTCAAGGAAAATGTTCTCTTTTAATTGTACTCACACAATACACAATAATCTGCATTAAAATAAGTAGGATTAAATATGGCTGGCATAACTGAAAAAGCTCACTCTGTGCAGTCGCAATTTAACACTTAATTTTCTTATTAGCTTCAGAAATGTGGGCTTATTTTTCCACAGGTGTAAGCAATATGCATAATTAGTTCACACTTCGGGGTTCTGCAAAGGATTGCTGGCAGCATTAACTGTGTCCATGCTAGTCTGAAATTAGATTATAAATTATGAACAGTGTGAGTTCTTTATGCATTTTAAAGATGTTAGATTTTATTTTGGAGAAAAAATAAAACTTTAGAAAGCTAACATGGCCTTTCTTAAAATGAAAACAAAACACAAACAAAAACAAAAAAAAAATAGACAAAATATAATCCATGAACAGGAATCATGAGGACAGCAAGAGCTGCTGAATGTAAATAAGATTGATTTGGATGATATTTATAGTAAATTAGAAAGATCTACAGTAGCAGAACAGTGAGTGGACAGTTAATTAGAGTCATTTGAAATACAGGGTCTTTTCAAAAAACAATTGGCATCAAAACCATTTTTCAGGCTTGAATTATGTGCATCTGAGACTGTGTCTAGCTAATTTTTGTGATGGAGAATGGATTCAAACCACAGTTGATCTGAAGACAAAAGGGTCCTTATCTGCCTAATTTTAAGCATGACAGTAAATAGGACAAAAGAAACTCACCAGGAGTTTCACCTGAGTTCGAAGTGACCTTACAGCAGACCCCTAGCTTTGAACATTATATAATCTCTCTTTTCTTATTTCTTTCACCATATTATTTCATCAACCCTTGGCTTCTTCATGAAGCCAATATGCCAAAATTACATAGGAGGAAAGACTCCTGACTGTGGTAGGTAGATTTGAAATCAATAGAGACCCCAGGGGTCTGTCCCTTGATGATGAACAGAGTTCTCTGCCTGGCTCTAAATGGATTCCTAACATCACCACTCTGTGTGGGTAAGTCAATGGTAGAAAAAAAAGAACTTTCTCTTTTGATATTTCTATTTTAATTTGCTTTATTCCTATAAGTAGCTTTTTTGTAAATGAGGATATGATGAGATTATATATCATCTGGTGAGGGGCAGCCTGTCAGTTCTAGGAGCACAGAAGTATTGGTTCAGCTAAACTGAACAAGGGGTAATCATTGTAAAATGGTTGCAACTTTATGGCTACAAAATACTTAAAACCTCATCCAAGAAAATAGACATCACAGAATTTTGTTTTGTTTTCTCTATTTTACTTATATCTAAAACACTTTGTCTAATTAAGCTACTTAGTTACATGTAATGTTTCTATTATTTCTAATTTCTTTTTACTTACTTGTAAGGAAAAAAGTCACAGTAAAAGATTCCTTGACTTTAATATTTAGGAAGAAACAACAGCAATGTTTCTCAGACAATTTTTCTAGATCACAGTGATCTACCAGCTTGAAGTAGTGTCACTAACAAGTTAGGTGTTATTAGAAAGCAGAGATGCAGGCAGAAACATTTTTAAAGTCAAGAAAGTCATCAGCAACAACTATATGAACTTTCAATAAGAAATGTTTTACAGCTAGAAAGATGAGTGACTTTGAAGTGCATATCACAGAAACATGCTCACTTACTTGGAAGAACCACAATAGATTAGGATATTGAGATTCTGGGGCAAGTACCTGGGTGTACACGAGGATTGGTATCATTTACCTAGACTAGACTGGCTTAGTAGCAATCTTCAGTTAACTACATGTTAGTGCATTCCTTACAATTGTAATTATAAGCACATACTAACAAACTTAGCTTTTTTATTTAAGGGATAGGGTGTATACACACAGGTATTGTGTATCAACATTTACCATCTTCCCAGTCTTCTGGCAAAGATCTTGTTTGGCCTTGTTAACTATGAAGAGAATTAAATTATACCATAATTGCAATGGCAAGGCACTTAAGGACTAGCATGGTCTGGTTTCTATGCTTAAATATGCAAATCAGATCTCATGGAAGATTATATGATTGACATTAGAGTAGTAGGCAGGCAGTATCAATTAGAAGAAAAAGTAGAGAATTCTCTATGTTTTTGTGTCTTCAGTGAAATCATAGCAAAATATTAAATTCTCATGGGAGAAGAGATGGATAGTTGGGAGTGTAAGGGAAGAGGAACAACATTGCAATTACCATGTAGAAAACTGGTGGAGGAGGCTGGCAGAGAAATTTTAGAGTTTTGGTAAATCTAAAATCAGCGCTGATGACATGAATTGAGACAATGCTTTAAATTTATCTATCAGTGGAAAACACCAGAAATAAACTAACTTCATCCATGTAGACCTAAGCTTATAAACTAGCATAGGCGGATAATAGAATGATCTTTTTCATACAATGCCATTCTCACTGGAATACTGAATTTCTTGAATATTTTTATGATTAATGGTTATACACTATATAAATCCAAAAATCCCTCATCTAACTCAGAGTTCTATGAATACCTTCATATTCCAAGTAGCTCTAGAAAGACAAATATCTGAAAAACCACCATTTTTACTCATTTGTTTAATTATTTAAAAAATATTTTCTTTGAAAAAATAACTTTACAAAACTTGCAGTCCACTCTGATGTATTGAATTCCTAATTTTAACTTAAGCACACTAAAATGTTGTTTAAAGTACTGGTACGCTTTCCATTAAAGTTCTCCCATCCTTTCCACATTCTACTGGACCATAAGACTGTGGGTGAAGGGCTTTGAAATATCCCTATAAATGTAGGGCAGCCAAGGTTAACTGAGAGTGGTTGACTGGATTTTAAGGTGTCATGTGAGGAAGTTCTAAGAGTTTGGACACATGTCAAAATGAAAATTTCTATCAAACACTGGAATTGAAATTATTATAGGGACATATGGAGATAAGTCCTTGGTACAAGATTCCTGACTCACAGTAAGTCCCAATTAACCTTGCTGAAATTTTATTAAGTAATAATGGGCAATAAAAGGCCACTGATCATATGATATTCCAATAGATTCTTTAGTCAGGTCTCAGCACTCAAGACTGAGTACCATACAACCAGTGAAAGAAATAAGAGTTCATTGACCACTCACCCTAACTAAGAACCAGATCTCTCTTTCCCTGTTCCTCATGAATTCATAGGAAACTTTCTGATGTCACCTTAGAGGGGAGTAAAGGAAAGAAGATTTAAAGGAGTAAAATGGAGTCTCTCACAGATATGTTAAAAAGCTTTATTTTGATCAATGTTTAAGCAAACTGTACTATCCACAAGTGTGTTAACAAGAAAGATTGTTCGCTAAGTAAACAAGTTTCAAATCTGCAAGGTTGCCAGAATTTTTATATAGGAAGATGCATCAGACAAAACTCCTCCTTTAGCCATCCTGTGACACTATGTTTCACATTCAGCTCAATCCTGAATTAAATGGAGTCAGGTGTGCTTCCCTCCAGCAAGTACACCTTGGCCAGGAATCCCTCAGTGTTATTATCACTGACTATTAGAACTGCAATTTTCCAGCAAATCGTAATGGCTCCTCTTTCTCATTGCTGTTGACCTCAATCCTCTCTGACTAAAATCTTTATAAATAAGTCCTGCCACCTTTGTAGTGCTTTTATAACAAGTTTTCTTTTCCAAATTAACATGGTTTTCCAGCAGGCATTGAAACATATTTGTGTTCCATGGAATTATAGAATGCCTTTTTATTCCATGGATATATAAAATTTGCAGAATTCAATCTTTATGAGTTCATCATTAAAAGGAGAAGAACAAGAATAACACGAATGGATGCTTTTGTATGGGATTCACTAACCAATTATTGATGATATTTGTATTATATACATGCCATCTAAATATTTCCCAGTTCCTGGGAAATATGACTGTTTGCTATACAGTTAGATTGATCTTATTTTTTCTCAAGTTCTTGCTTTGCCTTTTCTAAGAGTTTCCAGTATAATTAATTTATGAACATAAGGCTTGGAGCTTGATTATTTTAAAGTAGATCAGCAATATGTCCAGCAATATGCTGAGGCTGTGAATCTGCATCTGGACAAATCTCATCCAACTGAATTTGTTCCAAAATCAGGTTCACATGATATCTTAGTGCTGTAACTGTCTGTACACAATCAAAGTCAATCAAACAGTACAAATATATAACTTTATAAAATATCTTTCCTGTTTTCAGGTCATACTTGGAATAGTTTATAAATTACATATCATCCTGAACTAGGATAAGAATTTACAGGTATAAAACAAATGCAAAATTATTAAAATGATCACTTCACTTGACTGTGTAGCCACCTTATAATTCTTTTAAAGAATATTTAGGATTAAGTTAGCTTATTTTGGCATGAACTATACTATTTTTTTTTTACGTAGTCAATGAAACATACTGGGTTAAGAGGTTAAATATTTTGTTTTCGATTTTTGCCATGCATAGCCTGAGATACTTTTGGGTTATATTAAATAAAGTAATATAGATTAAATTGAAGGCACACACAAGTGCTTGCATACACACATTCTATTTATATCCTTCTAAAATAGTAGTGGTTGAAATGAATAAATTTGTGATCTACCTTACATATATATCATAATCTTCCCATTTTTACTAAATGTAATTATTCCAATGTACTATGAGTATTAGAGAATAAACAAAACAGCTTTTTAGCCAGTAACTGGATAATGCCATTCATTTGTTCATCCCACATTTTAATAGAACTAGTGAAATACTTCAAACACTTTAGAGGAGAACAAAGGAAACATCTAAAGAAAGGAATTAATAGCAAAGCATTTTTCCCAGCAAAAACAGAAAACCATGCACAAAACTAAAGCCATCTTCATACATTTGAGTGACTGTATTATAAAGAATTAATCAATTTACCTAATAGTTTCTAGAATAAATATCTGTTAGAAATAAGAAAAAATAAAGAAATGTAACAAGTACTTTTGGAAATAATTAATGCTGTCTTATAGTATAATAATATGAATATGAGGAGACTGAGGATGTAGCTCATTGGTTGTTCATTTGCCTTGCATTTATAAAACCCTGGATTAAATCCCCAGTGAATGCACATACACACAGATACAAAATGTAGGTGAGAGAGAGATAGGAAGAGAGAGAGAGAACAAGGGAACAGCAATATGCCTATCATTCGTTTCAGGTGAGTTGGGACTTTGTGAAATGTTGCTTAAACACAAAGATCCCAAAGGAGAGCTGACCAACATGAATCCTCATGTCTCATTTGAATATAGTGCTAATTTTTAAAATGTAGACTGTTTGGGGAAAGCTTAGTAATATTTTACATGTATCTGAGAAATCAGTATTTCAATTCAAACATTTTTATAGGCCAATAATCAGGTCTGATATAGAATAAACAAATTTTACAAAATTTCCTGCAACATATTAATAATAACAATACTTATTTACTTATAAGTATGTCCATACTTTGGACAAAAATAATATGGTTGCACTGATTATCCTGTCAAGGATTGAAATATTAGTATTTCAAAGATATAGGAGATAACTATAAATTAAATTTATCCTCAAACACATATCATATTAACAAATAATTGATACTCTTAATGAATTGCAATGGATTTAACAACAATAAAGGTAATAAGACACATTTTGTCATTGCTAACTAAAGGAAATAATAGAATACTGAAAGATAATTTCCTCATATAGTCTGAAAAATGTTTAGAAGAAGCAAAACTATTTTCTCATATATTATTTCCTTTAACTTATAAAATTTTAATACATGCTTCTTTACATCCAGTGTGTGGAAATGAGCTTATGGTGGCAGTCTTAAGAAATACTTTCTTGTCCATGTCCATTTTTATTATACTTAAGATTTATTTAGTTTTCATGCCAGATATATGAGGAAACTTATAACATAGCCATATACACCTCTACTGTACCATCTTTATTTCCTCATACTATATTTTAAGCATTAATAACTTAGAATAAAATTCAATTTTGATTTACAAAGCATGGTTGATTGGACAATCAATTGACAAAAGACTCAAACACAGAAATATCTGTGCAATCATTTGATGATAGTAGAAATATATAGAGTTTATTGTATGGAAAATTTTACTCAACATGAAAGGAGGAAATAGGTCTGGAGAAATGGTTCAGCAGTTAAGAGCACTGACTGCTCTTCCAGATGCTTTGAGTTCAATACCCAGCAACCACATGGTAACTCACAACCATCTGTAGTGGGATGTGATGCCCCCTTCTCCTGTGTTTGAAGACAGCTACAGTCTGAAGATGAGCTACAATGTACCATTATAGATAAAATAAAGAAATAAATAATTTTTAAAGGAGAAAGTAAAAATATGAAAAAATATATAAAACCTTTAAGTTTGAAAAACTAGAAATACTAAACAAGATGTTTGGATTCTATTAATAAAGGAATTTTTCAAAATAAAAGAAATATTTTGGGCCACAGAATTAAATATTAGATTATTTAAAATAGCTATGAGACACTCTGGTTTTTCTTCTCCATGCTAGTGGTAGAAACAAGGAACATGACTATGTTAGGCAATTGACGTAATGTTGATATAGTCTCAGATTCCCCGTTTCTCCATATGAAAAGAACTCATTTTTCTGCTTAACAAAATTCATTGAAGTAATAGTCAAGCAGCGCCGGGAGAAAGTTACCCTCCCAGGAGCATGGAAAAACCGTGTGTGGGGAGAAGACAAGCACCATTGCTCACCGGAACCCACCTGGAATCTGCGGGACACAGGGACTGAGGTAAAGTCGGGCATAGGAACCTTCTGGTTTCCATCTATGGCAGGAGACTTCTGCCAGGGCCACCAGGGTCCCACAACCAAGCAGCACAGGGAGAAAGTTACTCTCCCAGGCCCTTAGGACACAGAGACTGAGGAGGAAAATTAAGTTTCCTTAATTTTATATAACATATATATATATATGTATATGTATATATATATATATATGTGTGTGTGTGTGTATATATATATATGTGTGTGTGTGTGTGTGTGTGTGTGTGTATATATATATATATATATACACACACATATATATATCAGTATTAGTTTCCTTCTAGTTTCCATCTGTGGCAGGAGACCTGTGCCTGGGCCACCAGGATTCCATAGCCAAGTAGCACAAAGAGAAAGGTACCCTCCCAGGAGCGTGGAAAAGCCGTGTGTGGTGTTAAGACAAGCACCACTGCTCACCGGGACCTGCTCAGAACCCGCAGAACACAGGGACTGAGGTAAAGTCAGGCATAGGAAGCTTCAGGTTTTCCTTTTGTGGCAGGAGATCTCTGCCTGGGCCACCAGGGTTCCATAGCCAAGCAGCACCAGGAGAAAGTCACCCTCCCAAGAGCATGGAAAAGCCTTGAGTGGGGATAAGACAAGCACCACTCCTCACTGGGAACTGGGGACCTCAGCCTGGGTCACAGGGCTCCAGGAGAGAGCTGGTATCCCAGGAGTGCTGACACATCTTTGAGCATAGGCAAAACCACCACTTCTGTTCAAACTCACTGGATCAAGAGGGACCCTTGGAGCCATCAGGACACAGAAACCTAGGGACAGCTGTGGACAAGATCCTTCTGATTTCTGTCGGCAACCCAGAGCTGACCCTGTGCCACAGCTCTCCAAAACCAAACACCTCTAAGACAGAGAGATGATCCTCAAGGAGTGTTGATACACAGGCATGCAGGAGGGACAAGCCACAGCCAGACAGAGTAAGATCAGCTAACATCAGATTTAACAAGATGGCCAAAGGCAAGGGCAAGAACATAAGGAACAGAAACCAAGGCTACTTGGCAACTCTAGAACCCAGCTCTCCCACCACAGCAAGCCCTGGATATCCCAACAGACCAGAAAAGCAAGACTCAGATTTAAAATCAGTTCTCATGATAATGATATAAGACTTTAAGAAGGACATAAATAACTCCCTTAAAGAAATACAAGAGAACATAGGTAAACAGCTAGAAGCCCTTAAAGAGTAAACACAAAAATCCATTAAAGAATTACAGGAAAACACAATCAAACAGGTGGAATTACAGGAAAACACACTCAAATAGATGAAGGAAATGAACAAAACCATCCGGGAACTAAAAATAGAAATAGAAACAATAAAGAAATCACAAAGGGAGACAACTCTGGAGTTATAAAACCTAGGAAAGAGATCAGGAGTCAGATGTAAGCATAACCAACAGAATACAAGAGCAAGAAGGGAGAATCTCAGGAGCAGAAGATACCATAGACAACATTGACACAACAGTGAAAGAAAATGCAAAAAGAACCTAACGCAAAACCTCCATGAAATACAGGACACAATGAGAAGACAAAACCTAAGGATAATAGGTATCAAAGAGAGTGAAGATTCCCAACTTAATGGAGCAGTAAATATCTTCAACAAAATTATAGAAGAAAACTTCCCAAACTTAAAGAAAGACATGGACATAAATACACAAGAAGCTTGCAGAATTCCAAATAGATTGGGCCAGAAAGGAAATTCTTCCTATAACATTATAGCACCCCAGAGCTGACCCTGTGCCACAGGTCTCCAAACCCAAATTCCTCTCAGAGAGAGATGGTCTTTGAGGAGTACTGACAAAGAGCTTGAAGGAGGGACAAGCTAGAGGCAGAGAGAGCAAGACCTACTAACACCAAAGACAATCAGATGGTGAAAGCAAGGGCAAGAACATAAGGAACAGAATCCAAGACAACTTGGCATCATCAGATCCCAGTTCTCCCACCAAAATGAGCCCAGAAAAGCAAGATTCAGATTTAAAATCACATCTCATGATGATGATAGAAGACTTTAAGAAGGAAATAAATAACTCCCTTAAAGAAATACAAAAGAACAGAGGTAAAGAGCTAGAAGCCCTTAAAGAAGAAACAGAAAAATCCTTTAAAGAATTACAGGAAAACACAATCAACCAGGCAGAATTACAGGAAAACACAATCAAACAAGTGACAGAAATGAACAAGACCATTCAGGATCTAAAAATGGAAATAGAAACAATAAAGAAATCACAAAGGGAGATAACCCTGGAGTTAGAATACTTAGGAAAGATATCAGTAGTCATTGATGCAAGCATCACCAACAGGATACAAGAGATAGAAGAGAGAATCTCAGGTGCAGAAGATACCATAGATAACATTGACACAACAGTAAAAGAAAATGCAAAATGTAAAAAGCTCCTAACCCAAAACATCCATGAAATTCAGGACACAATGAGAAAACAGAACCTAAGGATAATAGGTATAGAAGCTAGTGAAGATTCCCAACTTAAAGGACCAGTAAATATCTTCAACAAAATCAAATTCTGAGGTCTTCTTCGATTTCTTTCTTCAGAGACTTGAAGTTCTTGTCATACAGATCTTTCACTTGCTTGGTTAGAGTCATACCAAGATACTTTATATTGTTTGTGACAATTGTGAAGGGTGTCATTTCCCTAATTTCTTTCTTAGCCTGTTTATCCTTTGAGTATAGGAAGGCTACTGATTTGTTTGAGTTAATTTCATATCCGGCCACTTTGCTGAAGTTGTTTATCAGCTGCAGGAGTTGTATAGTGGAGTTTTTCGGATCACTTAAGTATATGATCATATCATCTGCAAACAGTGATAATTTGATTTCTTCTTTACCAATTTGTATCCCTCTGACCTCCTTTTGTTGTCTAATTGCTCTAGCTAGAACTTCAATTACTATATTGAATAGATAGGGTGAGAGAGGGCAGCCTTGTTTAGTCCCTGATCTTAGTAGGATTGCTTCAAATTTCTCTCCATTTAGTTTGATGTTGGCTACTGATTTGCTGTATATTGCTTTTACTATGTTTAGGTATGGTACTTGAATTCCTGATCTTTCCAAGACTTTTAACATGAAGGGATGTTGAATTTTGTCAAATGCTTTTTCAGCATCTAATGAAATGACCATGTGGTTTTTTTCTTTGAGTTTGTTTATGTAGTGAATTACATTGATGGATTTCCAGGTATTGAACCATCCCTGCATCCCTGGGATGAAGCCTACATGATCATGATGATTGATCATTTTGATGTCTTTTTGGATTTGGTTTGCGAGAATTTTATTGAATATTTTTGCATCGATATTCATAAGGGAAATTGGTCTGAAATTTTCTTTCTTTGTTGGGTCTTTGTGAGGTTTTGGTATCAGTGTGGTTGTGGCCTCATAGAAGGAATTGGATAGTGTTCCTTCTGTTTCTATTTTGTGGAATAGATTGAAGAGTATTGGTATTACTTCTTCTTTTAAGGTCTGATAGAATTCTGCAGTGAACCCATCTGGACCTGGGCTTTTTTTGGTTGGGAGACTTTTAATGAGTGCCTCAATTTCTTTAGGCATTATGGGACTGTTAAATGGTTTATCTGATCCTAACTTAACTTTGGTATTTGATATCTGTCTAGAAAATTGTCCATTTCATCCAGATTTTGCAGTTTTGTTGAGTATAGGCTTTTGTAGTAGGATCTGATGATTTTTTGAATTTCCTCAGATTCTCTTGTTATGTCTTCCTTTTCATTTCTAATTTTGTTAATTTTTATTCTGTCTCTGTGCCCTCTGGTTAGTCTGCCGAAGGGTTTCTCTATCTTATTGATTTTTTCAAAAACCAACTCCTGGTTTTGTTGATTCTTTGTATAGTTCTTTTTGTTTCTACTTGGTTGATTTCAGCCCTGAGTTTGATTATTTCCTGCCTTCTACTCTTCTTGGGTGCATTAGCTTCTTTTTGTTCTAGGGCTTTCAGGGGTGTTGTTAAGCTGCTAGTGTATGCTCTCTCCAGTTTCTTTTTGGAGGCACTCAAAGCCATGAGTTTTCCTCTTAAGACTGATTTCATTGTGTCCCATAAGTTTGGGTATGTTGTACTTTCATTTTCATTAAATTCTAGGAAGTCTTTATTTTCTTTCTTTATTTCTTCCTTGACCAAGTTATCATTCTGTAGAGCATTGTTCAACTTCCATGTCTGTTGTTATTGTTGCCATTGAAGACCAGCCTTAAACTGTAGTGATCTGATAGGAGGCATGGGATTATTTCAATCTTGTATCTGTGGAGGTTTGTTTTGTGATCAATTATATGGTCAATTTTGGAGACGGTACCATGAGGTGCTGAGAGAAGGTATATTCTTTTGACTTAGGATGAAATGTTCTTATAGATATCTGTTAAACACATTTGGTTCATAACCTCTGTTAGTTTCACTGTGTCTCTGTTTAGTTTGTGATTCCAAGATCTGTCCATTGATGATTGTTGGGTGTTGAAGTCTCCTACTATTATTGTGTGAGGTGCAATGTGAGTTTTGAGCTTTAGTAAGGTTTCTTTTATGAATGTGGGTGCACTTGCATTTGGAGCATAGATGTTTAGAATTGAGAGTTCTTCTTGGTAGATTTTTCCTTTGATGAGTATGAAGTGTCCTTCCTTATCTTTTTTGATGACTTTTGGGTGAAAGTCAATTTTATCCGATATAAGAATGGCTACTCCAGCCTGTTACTTGGGACCATTTGCATGGAAACTCATTTTCCAGCCCTTTACTCTGAGGTAGTTTTTGTCTTTATCCCGGAGGTGTGTTTCCTGAACGCAGCAAAATGCTGCGTCCTCTTTATGGAACCAGTCTGTCAGTCTATGTCTTTTTATTGGGGAATTGAGTTCATTGATGTTAAGGGATATTAAGGAATAGTGACTGTTGGTTCCTGTTATTTTCGATGTATCTTTTAGGTTTGTGTCTCTATCTTCTTTTCAGTTTGTTGAAAGGTTACTTTCTTGTGTTTTCTCGAGTGTGGTTTCCCTCATTGTGTTGACGTTTGCCATTTATTATCCTTTGTAGGGCAGGGTTTGTGGAAACAAATTGTATAAATTTGGTTTTGTCATCGAATATTTTGGTTTCACCGTCTATGTTAATTGAGAGTTTTGCTGGGTATAGCAGCCTGGGCTGGCAGTTGTGTTCTCTTAGGGTCTGTATGAGTTCTGCCCAGGATCTTCTAGCTTTCATAGTCTCTGGTGAGAAGTCAGGTGTAATTCTGATAGGTCTGTCTTTGTATGTTACTTGACCTTTTCCCTTACTGCTTTTAATATTCTTTCCTTATTTTGTGTATTTGGTGTTTTCACTATAATGTGACGGGACGGATTTCTTTTCTGGTCCAATCTATTTGGG
>CM052705.1:13929118-13960704 GCA_028551405.1 Uromys caudimaculatus | reverse complement strand
TAGATGTTGTCAATGGTATCTTCTGCTCCTGAGATTCTCTCTTCTATCTCTTGTATTCTGTTGGTTATGCTTGCATCTATGACTCCTGATCTCTTTCCTAGGTTTTCTCACTCCAGGGTTGTCTCTTTTTGTGATTTCTTTATTGTTTCTATTTCTATTTTTAACTCCTGGATAGTTTTGTTCATTTCCTTTGTCCGTTTGATTGTGTTTTCCTGTAATTCTTTAATGGATTTCTGTATTTCCTCTTTAAGGGCTTCTAGTTGTTTACCTCTGTTCTCTTGTGTTTCTTTAAGGGTGTTATTCATTTCTTTCTTAAAGTCTTCTATCATCATCATGAGAAATGATTTTAAATCTGAGTCTTGCTTTTCTGGCGTATTGGCGAATCCTGGGCTTGCTGTGTTGGGAGAGCTTGGTTCTGATGATGCCAAGTAGCCTTGGTGTCTCTACCTTAGGTTCTTGCCCTTACCTTTTGCCATTTTGTTAACTCTGATGTTAGCTGATCTTACTCTGTCTGACTATGGATTGTCCCTCCTGCAGGCCTCTTTATCAATACTCCTTGAAGACCAGCTCTCTCTGAGATGTGTTTGGGTTTGGAGAGCTGTGGCACCGGGTCAGATTTGGGGTACAGACAGAAACCAGAAGGATCATATCACCAGCTGTCTCTTGGTTCCTATGTCTTGATGGCTCTGCAAGGGTCCCTCTTGATTCAGTGAGTTTGAAGGGAAGTGGTGGCTTTGCCTATGCTCGAAAGTGTGTCAGCACTCCTGGGATATCAGCTCTCTCCTGGAGCCCTGTGTCCCAGTCTGAGGTCTCCAGGTCCCGGTGAGCAGTGGTGCTTTTCTTTTCCCCACTCACATCTTTTCCACCCTCTTGGGAGGGTGACTTTCTCCTAGCACTGCTTGTCTATATAACCCTGGTTGCCCAGGCACAAGCTCCTGGGAGAGTAGCTTTCTCCTGGTGCTAATTGGCTATGGAGCCCTGGTGGCCTGGGCAGAGCTGGGAACTAGGGTGTTCCTATGCCAGCCTACCTCAGTCCTTGTGTCTCGCAAGTTCGGGGCGGTTCCTGGTGAGAAGTGGAGCTTGTCTTGGCCCCACTCCTGGCTTTTCCAAGCTCCTGGAAGGGTAGCTTTCTCCTGGTGCTAATTGGCTGTGGACCCCTGTGGCCTAAGCTGGGGTCCCCAGCCACAAATGGAGGCTGGAAGTTTCCTGTCCCTCAGTCTCTGTGGCCTGCAGTTTCCGGGCAGAATCAGTGAGCACTGGTGCTTGTTTTGTCCCCACTTGGGGCTTTTCCAAGCTCCTGGGAGAGTAACTTTCTCCTGGTGCTGCTTGGCTATGAAACCCTGGTGGCCCGGGCAGAGGTCTCCTGCCGCAGCTGGGAACCAGGGTGTTCCTATGCCCGCCTACCTCAGTCCCCGTGTCTCACAGGTTCAGGGCGGTTCCTGGTGAGAAGTGGAGCTTGTCTTGGCCCCACTCCCGGCTTTTCCAAGCTCCTGGGAGGGTAGCTTTCTCCTGGCGCTAATTGGCTGTGGAGCCCTGTCACCCAAGCTGGGGACCCCAGCCACAGATCAAGATATTTTCATTTAATAATCCCAAAATAAAAGATTTAAAGGGAAAGTAGAGAAAAAAGCTAATATTACCTCTCACTCAGTAAAAAATCAAAACAAAATATGGAAATAATAATTTACTGCAGCATCTTTCTCGGGAAAGAAACTGGTTGTTTGGCCCATGAATGTAATAGCTAAATTGGAGTCAATGCACCAGCTTTAAAGATAGAAAAAAAGGATTTCCCTTAGTGAAGAGAAAAACAGATAGGAATCATTATAGTTTCTGGAAAGGGAACTGAAAAGACAGGAGATGAACTTGCAAAAAAGACAGGTGAGACAAAATACAGAGATTCAAATTACCTAGACACAAAAATGAGTTGTATTTGTATTCTTTCAGAAATGTCCGATTACACTGTTTGTTACAATATGATGTCTGTTCAATTATGATTGAAAGAGGGCAACTTGCTGCTATTCAGACTTTGAAACTTATGGACTGAGTGAGGTTCATCTGTGACCTTCTCATAACTCTAATTTTCACATTATCAGCAAAAGTACAGAAGGCACTCAGTGACATACTAGAATAATTAGCATTTGTGAAGCAAGGCCTGCATTGTAAAAAGCTTCCCTTCAAATACTTGGAATTATGTTGGCTTCTCCGGCCTAACTTTGTCTTTCAATCAAATGACAGAGGTCTCAAATCAGTACTTAGAAAAGAAAATTGGACTCATCAGAAAAAGAGCAGCACAGAAAAAGTGATATATACTGAATGAGTGAATTAAAAATAATGCTAATGTTCTATAAAGGCATCCTAACTTTCATAAGTCATCATTTTAAGATATTTTGATTTAATAATCCCAAAATAAAAGATTTAAAGAGAAAGTAGAGAAAAAAGCTAACATTACCTCTCATTCAGAAAAAAACGTCAAAACAATAAATGGAAATAATGATTTTTCTGCAGCATTTTATTTTTTTATTTTTTTGGAAAGAGTATTTTACTGGAAAAAATCTTATCTTTCAGTTTATTTTCCTTTAAACCATTTTTTTTCTCATTATCCATTCCTTCTGAACTTCATGGACACACAAGCACATCATGGATATAAGCATACACACAAAACATACAAATACACACACAAATAGACTTCTCTAATTTGGTTCTCTCTGAATAAGTTCATATTCTTTAAGCCTCTGGTCTTCTACCTTTTGCTTTGCATTTTCCCTCTGACTTACATATATCTGGAGGTATATTTAACATCTTTCTTTCAAACTGCAGAAGATTCACACAAGGAAGAATGGATAGAGAACATTTTAGTACATCAGCCTGATAGCACTTGGATGTGACTATTGGCAACAAAGATTCTGATAACACCAAGTTAATTATATCTGCATTATGAGCTCCCATTATTGGAACCACAAGTAATGCCTTATCATTTTATTGCCATTAATCATATGGAAAACAGGTGATAAATGAAAAGTGCAAAGTCAAAAAAATAGAAAAGAAAATAAAAGAAAAGAAAGAAATCTGTCTCAAAACAAAACAAAATGGGTCCAGTGTTGAAGGAAGAAGCTAAAACAAATAAATACAAGTTTCTATTAAAGTAAAGAAGATCTCAATGATAATTTTCGAGCTAAAGTTTAATGAAGATTGGCTTAGGTGGTCAAATACATATGAGATGTTATTCATATTTTTCAGGTCTTTGTGCTTTTTAATCACACCTTTCTTTGTTTTAAAATAGTAAAATAAAATATAATAAGGTTGAAAACTAACACACTGGAGTTGGACAAAACAAATCAACAGAAGAAAAGAAGTCAAAGAGAAGGTTCAAAATATGGACCCACTGGGAACACATTTAGTAATCATATGAAAACATTGGACATCAAATATATATGCAGAGGGCTTAGAACAGACTTGCGGAGGCTCTGTGCATATTGCTCAGGTATCTGTGAGTTCATATGAGCTTTGATGTAAGGTGTCATCTAGGAAAGGGTAAAAGATAGCAGGTCATCTTCCTGTGATGATTTCACTATAGACTGTGGACTGTGATGAACGAGCCTTTTCTGGAAAGGCTGAAGGAAAGACATTTTCAGGATTTGGTTCCTGCTATTGGTGTGCCTTTCCTGGCATTATTAAATCAAATTCATATATAGTCCCTGGATATTGGCTCACCATATTGGGCAGATTTTCTGCAGATCAATTAAGTTGTAAAGACTTGTAGTGATACTATACAAACAAATAATTTCTTAATTCCTAATGATGATTTTATAAGAATTCCTAAAATTATATTAGTAATTATTAAGCCCTTTATAATAGGACTGGTAGTAAAGCCTTTTCTGATATGAAAACTATAATTATAACTTTGCCAGGCTTCACATGTCACAAGTTAATTGCTTCTGAGATAGAAAGCAATGAATTACAATTTAGAATTCATTCCTTAAAGTTTTAAAACAATTAATCAAAGGGAAACAATAAAAAGGAAAGAATTATTTAATGAAGGTACAAGAATGGTACATAAAATATTGACTGGATTTATCTATAGAAAACCTAGATGTTAACTTAGACACAAAAATTATGGTTTTAAACTCTCAATGAATTTGTGGAGCTAGTGGCAGATAATGATTTGTAGCTAGATAACTAATCTTAATGGAAACACTTGTAAACATCTCTGATGTATACTTATAAACTTCTCATTTGATTTATTAACTTTTACATAAAAAATGGTCGCTTGGAAAACCCATATGATATAATCCTATAGAAAAGATACATAGGAACGATGACATTAGGTTGCAGAAGAAAAGAGCAAAATTAGGAGGAAAGGGAAGACAGCAGAGTACAGTAACTTAGAAATTAAGATATCAGAGTAACTTAGAAATTAGAGAGCACATTAGAAATTAAAAGAGTGTATTGTCTGATAGGGTTTTCCATTTTAATTTCACTTAGAAAACCCTAAGTTGATCAATTGTCTACATCAGATCATGTAGGCATATCTATTGAGCTTTTTCTTGATCAGAAACTAATGAAAGTAGGTAGCACTATAGGTTTTACTATTTCTAGGGATGTAGTCCTGGGTTATATAAGGAACTATGTTATCCAGAAGGTAAGCAAAGGATAAAGCCATTAAGCAGTGTTTCCCTGCAGTTCTCTCCTCGAGGCTCTCACACTAAATTCCCTTAATAATGGATATGACCTGGACATATAAGCTATGTAAGAAAAAGGTTTTCTTACAGCATGTTTTTTTTTTTTTTCAAAACACTATCACAGCCACAGAACTGTACCTAGATAAGGAAGTCAGTTGGCAATTTCTGAGATAAAGGACAAAAGACATTTTTAAATGAAGGAAATGAAAGGATATTCAATAAAAATATTTAAAGGTGACATAAAAGTATCATGCAAAGCCTGCATTATATTGTTCTTAGAGAATGAGTTTATTCCTCTTTTTCCACATCACTGCATGGGATGTTGTTAAGACAGTAAGCAGTTAGGGATGATAATTGGAGAACACTTCATCAATCTTTGAAAAATTATATTATTGTTGATTCTGAGTATTTATTGAGATATATTTTGATCATGTTCTTCAGTCCATATTGTAGTTGTCTGGGTTGAGAGAGGTAGGACTGATGGTTACATTTATACTACTAAAATATGCGAGGCATATTTCAGCATATGAAAAGTCTCTACATCCAATGGTTCAAACTTGTGATATATTCATAACTAGGACCTTAACATCAACTTCTGATAGGTAAGCAGAGCTATGTTAGTCAGGATCATCTTGAGGAACATAAGTGATAGAATGATTGTACAGGTATAAAAATGGAAGTGATTAAAGTGGTTTACAAGCTGTGATCCAACTATTGCAATAATGACTTTATCCCAAAGGAGACTCTAAGAATCTAGTTATTGTTCCATCCAAAAGACTACATATCTGAGCTGGTTTTCAGAATATATTGAAATCACAAAAAATGAGGCTCTAATACTAGTGAATCTAGAGTCAGAGTGGTCAGGTAAAAGCAAAAACTTTCTTCTTATAAATTGTGTCACAAGAAGGCACGACCCAGATTAAAAATGTATCTTCTTACTTCAAAATATAGATTAATGGTAAGCTTTCCCACTTCAAATGGTTTGATTAAGAAAAAAAAAAAAACCCTCATAGCTGTACCAAGCCACTTGGGTTTTAGCTAATTCCAGATATAGTCATACTGACAACCAAGAACAGCCATAACAAAGACCAAGGGCAATCATCTATATGGGGCCGGTCTCTGGTACCTGACTGAAAAACAACTATATTACTTGGCTTTTAATATACTAGTTGTGGGCATGTATGTACTTTAGTGGTTTTCTACAACAGACAATTTTCATATGACCTATCCAAAGGCTAGTTATCTTTGTCCATACTAATACTTTAAACATGCCATTATTTCCTCACTCCAATTAACCCATCCAGTTCTATTTCTCCAACCTCTTCCCTGTTCATATCACTGGTCCTGAACATTTGTAATTCCACATACTTTTCAACATTCTCACTTGTACCAGAGAAAAGCCTTGATATCATTCCTGAACCTAACACAAGGAGAAAGAAGGCTTTGCCAAGTTCTCATGGATCTCAGGCATTAGTCCTTGACATGGCTGTGCTCATAACAGCTTTACATAGTTATATTGAATGTCTTCCATTATTTACACATATACACAAGGCTTTCTTAGCTCTTCACACTTATGTAATATGCATTATTCAATTAGTAAATACAGGGATAAACATTTAACTGTAACTTGCACCAATGAAACACTACAATAAAAATAGCAGTTGAAAAGACAAGTCTTTAAAAGATCCTTATATATCTCATGTTATCTACTAGATTATAAAATTTCCATGTGGTATTCAAGCCTTGTTTGTAGTTATACTAAAACATACATATTTGTTTTATAAATTTTGAGTATTTGCTGAATGAATGACTTATTCACTGACTTGCTTTGCTCTTAAAAGCAGTAATTTGCAGCCATTTTACAGTGATAAATTGCCATGGGTATAGACTTGCTTTTAACCATAAAATTATATCCTTGTTTTGGAAGAAAAGAGAAGTATTTTAAGTATGCAAGTATTTTTGATTCTGAAAAACTAAAATAGCATTGAGTTATTTACTAAACAATGCTACTTAACATATTTGTCTTGTTAATGGCTATTGTATTCATTGTCTCTGTACCTTTTTCATTTTACTGAAATTATGCACTAATGCTATCATTTCTCTGAAGAACACTGGTAAGAACTGAAGACCTTGAGAGTGTTTCTAGATATTTCATTTTAGTTTTACTTTTAAGCCAAATTTGGCTTCCTGTTTCCATCTGTGGCTGGGAACCTCAGCCTGGGCCACAGAGCTCCATGACCAAATAGCACCAGGAGAATGCTAGCCTCCCAGGAGTGTGGACAAGCCTGTGAGCAGGGGTAAGACCAGCATCTCTGCTCAGCTGGACTTGCCTGGAACCCTCTGGACTCAGGGACAGAGGAGCAGTCAGTGACAGGAGACTTCCTGTTTCCATCTGTGGATGGAGACCTCAGCCTGGGCCATAGGACTTAATAGTCAAATAGTGCCAGGAGAAAGCTAGTCTCCAAGGAATATGGACAAGCCTGTGAGCGGGGGGAAGGACCAGCACCTCTGCTCAGAGGGATCCCCCTGAACCCTCAGGACACAGGGAGTGAGGCATGGTCTTCCTTCTGCGGCTGGGGAGCTGATCCTGTGACACAGGGCTCCATACTCAAATAGTGCCAGGAGAGAGCTTGTCTCCCAGGAGTGCCAACATACCTTCGAGCACAGGCAAGACCATCACTTCTGTTCAAATTCCTGGATAAAGAGTGACCCTTGCAGAGCCATCAGGACACAGGAACAAGAAACAGCTGGGGACAGAATCCTTCTGGTTTCTGTCTGCACTCCAGAGCTGACCTGTACCACAGTCCTCCAAACCCAAATTTCTCTCAGAGAGAGCTGGTCTTCGAGGAGTACTGACAAGGAGCGTGAAGGAGAAACAAGCTACAGACAAAGAGAGCATAACCAGATAACACCAGAGATAACCAGATCGTGAAAGCAAGGGCAAGAACATAAGGAACAGAATCCAAGACAACTTGGCATCATCAGATCCCAGTTCTCCCACCAAAGTGAGCCCTGGATACCTCAACACACCAGAAAAGCAAGATTCAGATTTAAAATCACATCTCGTGATGATGATAGAAGACTTTAAGAAGGAAATAAATAACTCCCTTAAAGAAATACAAGAGAACAGATCATTCATGATCTAAAAATGGAAATAGAAACAATAAAGAAATCACAAAGGGAGATAACCCTGTAGTTAGAATACCTAGGAAAGACATCAGGAGTCATAGATGCAAACATCACCAACAGAATACAAAATATAGAAGAGAGAATCTCAGATGCAGAAGATACCATAGAAAACGTTGACACAACAGTCAAAGAAAATGCAAAATGCAAAAAAGCTCCTAACCCAAAACATCCAGGAATTCCAGGACACAATCAGAAGACCAAACCTAAGGATAATAGGTATAGAAAAGGGTGAAGATTCCCAACTTAAAGGGCAAGTAAATATCTTCAACAAAATTATAGAAGAAAACTTTTCTAACCTAAAGAAAGAGATGAACATAAACATTCAATAAACCTACAGGTCTCCAAATAGATTAGACCAGAAAAGAAATTCCTCCTGTTACATTGTAGTCAAAACACCAAGTGTACAAAACAAGGAAAGAATATTAAAAGCAGTAAGGGATAAAGGTCAAGTAACATATAAAGGCAGAACTATCAGAATTACACTAGGCTTATAAGCAAACTATGAAAGCTAGAAGATCCTGGGAAGATCTCATACTGACCCTAAAGAGAACACGACTGCCAGCCTAGGGTGCTGTTCCCAACAAAACTCTCAATTACCATAGATGGAGAAACCACGATGTCCTATGAAAAAACCAAATTTACACAATATGTTTCTACAAACCCAGTGCTACAAAGGATACTAGATGGAAAACGCCAACACAAGATGGTAAACTACACCCTAGAAAAAGGAAGAAAGTAATCTTTCAACAAACTCAAAAGAAGATAGCCACACAAACATAAAAATAACATCGAAAATAACAGGAATACAAACACTATTTCTTAATATCTCTTAACACCAATGGACTCAATTCCCCAATAAAAAGACATAGACTAACAGACTGGATACATGAACGACCCAGCATTTTGCGGCATGCAGGAAATGCACTTCAGAGTTAAAGATAAACACTACCTAAGAGTAAAGGGCTAGAAAACAATTTTCCAGGAAAATGGTCCCAAGAAACAGGCTGGAGTAGCTTCTAATATTATATAAAGTCAACTTTCAACCAAAGTTATCAAAAAAGATAAGGAAACTTCATACTCATCGAAGGAAAAATCTATCAAGAAAAACACTCAATTCTGAACATCTATGCTCCAAATGCAAGGGCACCCACATTCATAAAAGAAACTTTACTAAAGCTCAAAGCACACCTTGCATCTCAAACAATAATAGTGGGAGACTTCAACACCCCACTCTAATCAATGGACAGATCTTGGAAGCACAACTAAACAGAGACACAGTGAAACCAACAGATGCTATGGTCCAAAGGGACTTAACAGATATTGACAAAACATTTCATCCTAAATCAAAAGAATATACGTTCTTCTCAGCACCTCATGGTACCTTCTCTAAAACTGACCATATAATCGGTCACAAAACAAACTTCAACAGATATAAAAAGATTAAAATAATCCCATGCCTCCTATCAGATCACTTTGGATTAACACTGGTCTTCAATGGCAACAACAACAACAGAAAGCCCACATACACATGGAAGCTGAACAATGCTCTACTCAATAATAACTTGTTCAAGGAAGAAAGAAAGAAAGAAATTAAAGACTTCCTAGAATTTAACGAAAATGAAAGTACAACATACCCAAACCTATGGGACACAATGAAAGCAGTGTTAAGAGGAAAATCATAGCTCTGAGTCCCTCCAAAAAGAAACTGGAGAGAGCATACACTAGCAGCTTAATGGCATACCAGAAAGCTCTAGAATAAATAGAAGATAATAAATACAAGAGGAGTAGAAGGCAAGAAATAATCAAACTCAGGGCTGAACTCAACCAAATAGAAACAAATAGGACTATATAAATAATCAACAAAACCAGGAGCTTGTTCTTTGTGAAAATCAACAAGATAGATAAACCCTTAGCCAGACTATCCAGAGGGCACAGAGAGAGTATCCAAATTAACAAAATCAGAAATGAAAAGGGAGATATAACAACAAAATCTGAGGAAATTCAAAATATCATCAGATCCTACTACAAAAGCCTATACTCAACAAAATTGGAAAATGTGGATGAAAAGGACAATTTTCTAGACAGACACCCAATACCAAAGTTAAGTCAGTATACGATAAACCATCTAAACAGTCCGATAACCCCTAAAGAGATCGAAGCAGTCACTAAAAGTCTCCTAACAAAAAGAAGCCCAGGACAAGATGGGTTTAGTGGAGAATTCTATCAGACATTCAAAGAAGACTTAATACCAATACTCTTCAAACAATTCCACAAAATAGAAACAGAAGGAACACTACTCAATTTGTTCTATGAAGCCACAATTACACTTAAACATAAGCCACACAAAGGCCAAAGAAAGAATGAGTACTTCAAACCAATTTCCCTTTTGAACATCGATGCAAAATTACTCAGTAAAGTTCTCACAAATAAAATCCAAGAATAATTATCATCAAAATGATCATTTCCCATGATTAAGTAGGCTTCATGCCAGAGATGCAGGAATGGTTCAATATATGGAAATCCATTAGTGTAATCCACTATATAAACAAACTCAAAGAAATAAACCACACGGTCATTTCACTAGATACTAAAAAATCATTTTTCAAAATTCAGCATCCCTTCATGTTAAAAGTCTTGGAAAGGTCAGGAATTCAAGGTCCATACCTAAACATAGTAAAAGTAATATACAGGAAACCAGTAGCCAACATCAAACTAAATGGAGAGAAACTTGAAGCAATACCACTAAAATCAGAGATTAGTCAAGGCTGCCCACTTTCTCCCTATCTATTTAGTATACTACCTGTTTTTTCTAGCTAGAGCAATTGGACAACAAAAGGAGGCCAAATTGGAAAGTAAGAAGTCAAAATATCACTATTTGTAGATGATAAGATCATGTACTTAAGTGACTCAAAAAACTCCACCATAGAACCGCTATATCTGATAAACAACTTCAGCAAAGTGGACAGATACAAAACGAACTCAAACAAATAATTAGCCTTCCTATACTCAAAGGATAAACAGGCTGAGAAAGAAATTAGGAAAATGACACTTTCACAACAGTCACAAACAATATAAAGCATCTTGGTGTGTCCCTAACCAAACAAGTGAAAGATCTGTATGAGAAGAACTTCAAGTCTCTGAAGAAAGAATACAAAGAAGACCTCAGTAGATGGAAAAATCTCCCATGCTAATGGATTGGCAGGATCAATATAGTAAAAATGGCCATCCTGCTGAGAGCAAACTACAGATTCAATCCAATCCCCATCAAAATTCCAACTCAATTCTTCACAGACTTAGAAAGAGCAATTATCAAATTCATTTGGAAAAAAAAAAAAACGGGATATCAAAAACTATCCTCAACAATAAAAGAACTTCTGAGGAAATCAGCATCCCTGATCTCAAGATGTACTACAGAGAAATAGTGATAAAAACTGCATGCTATTGGTACACTGACAGGCAGATATATCAGTGGAATAGAACTGAAGACCTAGAAATGAACCCACACACTTAGGGTCACTTGATCTTTGACAAAGGAACTAAAACCATCCAGTGGAAAAAAGACAACCTTTTCAACAAATGGTGCTGGTTCAACTAGAGGTCAAAATGTAGAGAAATGCAAATTGATCCATTCCTATCTCCCTGTAGAAAGCTCAAGTCCAGTTGGATCAAGGACCTCCACATAAAACCAGATACACTGAATCTAATAGAAGAGAAAGTTAGGAAAAGAAAAGTTCCTGAAGAGAACACCACTGGCTTATTCTCTAAGATGAAGAATCAACAAATGGTACCTCATGAAATTCCAAAGCTTCTGTAAGGCAAATGACACAGTCAAAAAAACAAAACAGCAACCAAATGATTGAGAAAAGATCTTTACCTGTCCTGCATCTAACAGAGAGCTAATATCCAATATATACAAAGAACTCAAGAAGTTAGACTCCAGAGAAACAAATAACCCTATCAAAAAAAAAAAAAAATGGGAACAGAGCTAAACAGAGAATTCTCAACTGAGGAAACTCGAAGGGCTGAGAAGCACCTAAAGAAATGTTCAACATCCTTAATCATCAGGGAAATGCAAATCCAAAGAACCCTGAGATTCCACCTCACACCAGTAAGAATGGCTAAGACAAAAATCTCAGGTGATAACAGAAGCTGGTGAGGATGTGGAGAAAGAGGAACACTCCTCCACTGTTGGTGGGACTGCAAGCTGGTACAACCACTCTGGAAATCAATTTGATGGACCCTCAGAAAAATGGACATAATACTACCTTGGGACCCAGCTATATCACTCCTGGGCATATACCTAGAAGATGCTCCAACATGCAATAAGGACACATGCTCCACTATGGTCATAGCAGCCATATTTATAATAGCCAGAAGCTGGAAACTGCTCAGATGTCCCTCAACAGAGGAATGGATACAGAAAATGTGGTACACTTACACAATGGAATACGACACAGCTATCAAAAACAGTGACTTCATGAAATTCACAGGCAAATGGATGGAGCTTGAAAATATTATCCTGAATGAGGTAACTCAGTCACAAAATAATGACCATAGTATGTACTCACTAATAAGTGGTTATTAGCCCAAAATTTCAGAATACCCAAGATTCAATTCACAGCAACCATTGGACTGAGCGTGGTGTCCCATATGGTAGAGTTAGAGAAGGGACTGATGTAGCTGATGGAGCTTGCAGCCACATGGAGAGAGCAACACTGTCAACTGTGGTCTGACCCCTTCCCCATTGCTCTAGGAGATTAGACCACCAATCAATGAATACACATGGTGGAACCCATGGGGCTGGCCACATATGTGGCTAAGGAGGGCCTTGTTGGCCATCACTGGTAGGAGAGGCCCTTGGAGCTGAGGGTGTTAGATGCCCCAGTATAGGGGAATGAGAGGGAGAAAAGATGGAAGTGGGTGAGTGGTTGGGGAAATACCCTCATAGAGGCAGGCAGAGGGGGGATGGGAGAGGAGTTTTCCAAAGTGGAGAACTGGAAAGGGGAAAATATTTGTAATGTAAATAAAGTATCAAAAAACGAAAGAAAAAAATAATTTGTCCAGTTTCTAAGCCCTAAAAGGGGCATCCCTATAACCAATGCCCAGGGTGCATTGAGGAAGAAGTGGTGGAAAGGTTGACAGAACCAGAGGATGAGGGATGAGGAGGACTGTTGTAAAATGTCATCTTCGAGATATGACCTGGTCATTGCCATGATGAGTGCACATCAGCTGAGGCCACCTGAATAACACCTGCAAGCACCAAAGCCATGAGAGTAGAAAGGTGATTAGGTAGCAAGGTGAAGAAGGTCAGCAGAAGTGGGAGGAGACAAGAAGGTAACTGGGCACGTGGATCAGAATATTCTGAATAATCATGAAACTGTCGCCAATTTAAAACCATAATAAATGAATAAATATCTCCTACCAAAGAAGCCCTATGAACACATGTATATGAATAAAATCTAATGGTCATGAAAACAGCAAATAAATAAAGCCAAATTTGTTCATTTTAGTATATTAAGGTTAATTTGTTTAAAATAAAATAAAAACAAATTTATTTAGACTAAAAAAGTACTCCATCTTCTGTGATACAGAAAATGGAAATATTAAATGGTGCAGAGTCTTGGCAGCTTCAGAGTCAATGTTCAACAGGACCTGTTTAGATCAGTTCCTATCTGCTCTGTCATTTCTCAAATTAGTGTCAGGTTGTTGGTGAGCACAGGGGGCTCAGGAAAGCTGAGGTCTCATGTCACAGAATTTTAAGGCCCTCATGAACATTTGAAGTACAAGAATCATAAATACCTATGTTGATGCTGTTAGTTGTATTTCATCAGTGGTTATTTATTGATGAACACATAAATTCATTATGAAGAACAATCATAGGTTTGTATATATTGTTGTTGCTTTATTTTATTTTTGATATTATAATTCCATTCTTATTCCCCTTCTTCTGCCTTATGCCAATGCCTCTCGCATACCTTTTCTTCCTTGTGTGTTTGTGTATATGTGTGAGAGATGGGGAAACAATTGTGTTTATTCCTAAATATATAAACCATATATTACTTGAATGTAGGTTTTCAAGGATGGTCATTTGGTATTTGATAAGCAGTTGCATTCTATTCCATTAGGGAGAATATTTTTCCTGATCTCAGAATTATTTAGTTGCCTGGAATATTTTGTCTAGGGCTGAGGCCTGATACACTATCTCCTTTCTACATTTACTAGTTCAGGTTGTGTTTAGGCAGCCATGTTTCTGAAATTCCATTGGTACAGTGTCTCTGACATTTCTTTTTTTTTTTTTTTTTTCTTTTGCCCTAGGCATTTATTCATTAAATATTAAGTCTCAGAGCCGTTATTTCTGGGAACAAAGTGGACAGGTGGAAACACATGAGGTTACAGATGACTTTCACTACAATGTCTCTGACATTTCTAAAATGCACAATGTCATAATAAATTTCTGTTTTCCATGTCTCTTACAATTGTGCTGCCCTTTCTAGAATAATATTTGAGTCTTAAGTGCAGGTGTTCTACTGTAGATGTTTCAATGGAAAGTGGGTTCTACTCTATAAGTACTATATTTTGACCAGTTGTGCTTTTCTTTAATGGTCTCCATCCTGTAACTTCTATTAATACTTAAACCATTTCTTTTATATTGTGGCAACCACGATGTACCAATCAATGATGATTGAAGAGTCATAATTTTAAACCACTGTGAACTGAATTTAACCAAACATGTATGTTTTACTTTCTGATTGTACACCTTATGTAATGTTCCCATGTGAAGGTCAAGTTGCAACCTTTTGAGATTTTAATTGCTTACAAAACGGATTTATTATTGTTAGTATTTCACATAAATACTAATATTTTTGTGTTTACAAAATGTTGAAACTATGTCCAACTATTAAGTGACCTGAATTACTTCAGCATTTTTAATGAGAAAATTTTCCAATATTCTTTATCTAATATCAAATTATTGTCCCAAATGAGAAGCCAATTATAGAATAATATGAAATTATCACCTAGATTTCTTACAACAGATAACATATATATGTGTATGTGTGTGTGTGTACTCGTATATTATACAACTCAAATTTATGCTGAATGTGTATTGTGTATGTGTATAAGACAAACTAATGTGGTTTAAGAGTGATTTCAACTATTTCTGAAATATTCCCTAAAAAAAGACATTTTGGACAGATGTAACCGTGTTGTGATTGTCAACTCCTCTATATAACATCTTACCTTCCCACCCACTTCATCTTGAAACTCCATTTTTTGTTTCAGTACCTGGTTTCTTATTTATTCATTTATTATTTATTTATTTATTATTTATTTATTTTTGTTGATTATTTTCTTTATTTACATTTCAAATGTTATTCCCTTTCTTAGTTTCCCCCCTCCCAGAAAACCCCTATCCAGTCCCCCCTCCATTTGCTTCTATAAGTGTGTTCCTCCACCCACCCACCCAATCCAGCCTCCCTGCCAACGAATTACCCCACACTGAGGCATCTATCGAGCCTTCATAGGACCAAGAATTTCTCCTTCTATTGATGCTTGACAAGGCCATCCCTTGCTACATATGCAGCTGGAGCCATGGGTCCCTCCATGTGTACTCCTTGGTTGGTGGCTTGGTCTCTGGGAACTCTGGGGGGGGGTCTGGTTGGTTGATACTGTTGTTCTTCCTATGGGGTTGCAAATCCCATCAGCTCCTTCAGTCATTTCTCTAACTCCTCCATTGGAGACCCTCCACCCAGTCCAATGTTGGCTGCAAGAATCTGCCTCTGTATTTGTAAGGCTCTGGCAGAGCCTCTCAAAAGACTGCTATGTCAGGCTCCTTTCAGCAAGCACTTCTTGGCATCCACAATAGTGTCTGGGTTTGGTGACTGTATACAGGATGGATCCCCAGGTGGGGCAGTTTCTAGATGGCCTTTCCTTCAGTCTCTGCTCTACACTTTGTCTCCATATTTGCTCTCATGAGTAAAAACAAAAAGAAGTAAAAAAAGAATAAACAAATCCAGGAGCTGGTCCTTTGAGAAAATCAGTAAGATAGGTCAACCCTTAGCCAGACTAATCAGAGGGCACAGAGACAGTATCCAAATTAAAATAATAAGAAACGAAAAGGGAGACATAACAATGGAAACCCAGTAAATTCAAAAAATCATCAGATCCTACTACAAAAGCCTATACTCAACAAAATAGGAAAACCTTGATGAAATGGTCAATTTTCTAGATAGATACAAGGTGCCAAAGTTAAATCAGGATCAGATAAACCATCTAAAAAGTCTCATAGTCCCTAAAGAAATAGGAGCAGTCAATAATAGTCTCCCAACCAAAAAAAGCCCAGGAACTGACGGGTTTAGTGGAGAATTCCATCAGACCTTCAAAGATGTCCTAATACCAATACTCTTCAAACTATTCCACAAAATAGAAACAGAAGGAACACTGCCCAATTTGTTCTATGAAGCCACAATTACACTTAAACATAAACCACACAAAGACCAAAGAAAGAATGAGTACTTCAGACCAATTCCCTTATGAACATTGATGCAAAATTACTCAGTAATTTCTCACAAACAGAATACAAGAATAATTATCATCAAAATGATCATTCCCCATAATCAAGTAGGCTTCATGCCAGGGATGCAGGAATGGTTCAATATACAGAAATCCATCAATTTAATCCACTATATAAACAAACTCAAAGAAATAAACCACATGGTCATTTCACTAGATACTGAAAAAGCATTTGACAAAATTCAGCATCCTTTCATGTTAAAAGTCTTGGAAAGATCAGAAATTCAAGTCCCATACCAAAACATAGTAAAAGGAATATACAGCAAACTAAATGGAGAAAAATTTGAAGCAATCCCACTAAAATCAGGGATTAGACAAGGCTGTCCACTGTCTTCCTATATATTTAGTATAGTACTTGATGTTCTAGCTAGAGCAATTAAACAGCAAAAGGAGGCCAAAAGGATACAAATTGGAAAGGATGAATGGGGGAACATGCTTGGCACGGTGGGATGAAGCCCCACATGTCTGTCCAGGGGCGCTGCAGCTCTGGGTGGAACAGCAGACACGCAGGAAGTGGCCGCACATCTTCTCATACAGTCAGATGGGCAGGTGGGGGCTGTGGGAAGACTTTGCAGGCCCTGCCCATTGTTGGGGGAGGGGAGCATTCTCAAGGAACACACAGAAGACATCTCTGTGGATTCTCTAGGCTGGAACATCTCCTCAGGGTGCCACAGATGAGCTGGCTGGAGAGGAGCTGGTGTTCCAGCCAAGACTGGGTTTCAGTGACTTGGGGCACTGGGCTAGCCATTAGGCTTGGGTGAATGAGTACCATCTAGGAGCGCTGGGAAACCCTCGATGAGAGATGAGATGCGGCTCCTTAATCGAGGGCAAGATCCCTTGAGTGGCCTGGATAGAATTGTACCCCCTGGCCTCTGGGAGATGCGAGGCAGATATCGTAACTGGGAAGGGGTGTGGCTAAACCTCTAGGTGTCTCATTAACTTGGGGATGGCTTGGGATTGTGTGGCCATGCCTCTACCTGAGGAGGAGTGGTGCATGACTGTAACTGGAGCCAAAGCCTCCCGGAAGCATTGGCATAAAGTTTTCCAGTCCCTTGTGGATTATTCCATGGGTTCGCCCAGATTTTATGCCTGTGCTCAACTGGGTGCCAGATTGCCTGTTACAGATGACTGCCCCACAGAAGAAGTCAATATATCACTATTTGCAGATGAAATAATGGTAATCTTAAGTAGACCCCATTAATTCCACCAGAGAAATCCTAAAGCTGATAAATAAATTCAGGAAAGTGGCTGTATATCAAAATAACTCAAACAAATCAGTAGTCTTCCTCTACTCAAAGGATAAACAGGCTGAGACAGAAATTAGAAAAACAACACCCTTCACAGTAGTCACAAATATTATAGTATGTAATATTTGTGAAATACGTGTGAATCTAACCAAGCAAGTGAAAGATCTATAGGACATGAACTTCAAGTTTCTGAAAAAATAAATCAAACAAGATCTCAGAGGATAGGTTGTTATTTAGAAGCAGGTATGTCTCTCAGCAAAATTGAAAAGATGTTTTATGGGAGCAACATAGCCTGAAAATGTAATTGTTTTGATAACACATATCAAAGCATAATGCTGTATTTTATTTTTCACACATTTTCTTGAAGCGTTCTGATTGAGATTTTATGTGAATCATTCTATATTTGTAACAGAACACTTTTAGTTTCAGTTTTTCTGTCAAATGTTTCCAGGTCTTTGCTGAATTCATGCATGAATATAAGGAATAACATTTTCTTAGCAGTACAGTGTATATTGAAGTAACAAGCTTGCACTCTTTTGTGGAATGACCTGGAGATTGGCACAACTGGGAGTGATGAGGCTCTATCAAGGTGAATGAGTACTGTCTTATTAGGTAAAGCAAATAATTTTTTCTGTCAACCTCTTTTGTTTTTGCTTCAGTTGTAATGTAGACTTTTGGAAACACAGATAGTTTCCTGCATCCCACATCTGATAAATTTCCATTTGATATATCTATGCAGACACACCATATTTTCTCTTGCCAGCTTTTCTTCCTCTATGAGAATCTGAAATTTAAATTCTTCAAATTATACCTGGACTGTCTCCCTTGTGGAAGCTGCCAATGCATTTTTGAGTTTTAGTGCAATGTAAAAAATTTGATATTCACAAAAGCAGATGAAGTAATATAATGACTTTTCTGCTTTATTATTTTCAGAAAGGCTAAGGGTGTGGATTCAGGCATCTAGCAACTTTCCAGTTCTTCTAAAACATTATATATAATTTATTGAAACTAATTTTGTTTAGTTTTCAATCCATGTATACATTTGTTTTTTTGTATCTTGCAATGTTCTGATTGCTATAATGTTTATTCTGCATAAACTGTGTAATGACTTGTGTTCCTCATGTAAAAATATCTCAAAGATTATTAAACTTTTTTTCATTTCAAAGGGGGATAAATGGAAACCAGCTCCACTGTTTAAGTGGGACTAGAAGAAAAATTCCTCTGTCTTTTAAGAAACTACATGTGAAGGCTCATGATAGTATTAATGCATGAGTGAATTTACATAAATGGAATAAATTTAATTCATCCTTTTTACTCTGTTCATTTGGATTTCTTCATTCTAATACTAGGTAGCTACAGCAGCAAACATTGTAGAATACCATAATCCTATTTAAGATTACTTTGTGTCAATACTCTGTCAATGATTAGAACTATTTACTTACAAAATTGATATATTTTTATATGATGGTGCATGATGATTATTGATGCATATGATTATTTCTGATTTGTGTACATGTAGGAAATATTATGATGGATTACTTACTCAATATTCAATATATTTGTAGAAATTTCAGTATCTCTCAGTAAATACCAAATCCTTAGTAAACAGGTGTGTGTATAATATAGAGGTGTGTTGTTCAATTGTATTGCACCCAATCATATGTAACCTTCATATGTAAAGTTAAATGAAAATGAATATTATAATGGAAGAACTAGTAAGATGGAACCGCCCGTACATTTTGATGTTGCCTTAAAAATTCAACCTCTTCATGTATTAGTCATATACCACGTACTCTGTAGCTACAGGTAACTTGTGGCTATCAGGTTGGAAGACAGAGAAAGTTCTATTGACCAGTACTCATCTTTGATATACAATAGATCAGACCTAATATTCTAGTTCCATTTGAATTTCTAGTTTATTTCTTAAGAATATTTTATGACAGCTACTGAGTGTTGTGTTATGTTGATCTAAATATCTGAGATTGAAATAATAAAATCTTTAAGCTCTTTTCTTCAGGTAGTTATACAATAAAGGAGTGCAAGATAATGAAGCCATTTGAAAACAAAGATGAGGCATGCTTCAAAGTTACAGCGTAAAAAAATAAAAAAAAATTAATTATTTCTCCATGTTAACTCTTTATCTGGTACATGTTCTATTTCAAGAACACTTCCTTCATAGCAGAACACAAGCTTCTGCTTCCTATAATAATCTAATGAACAGTAAAAATAGTCTTTTTTCTTTAGCGCTATCCTCTATTTATCCACTGCTCTCTGTGGTTTGAGAGAATGCTGTGAACTGAGGGTGAAACAGCCTTGCTTTAATGAATTTTGGAAATCAAATATAGTTTACTATATAGTAGGTAGAATCTGAAATTTAAATTCAGATATTTTTTAGAGTGATTTTAAATAAAACTTAAGAAACCACTGTGGACATCCTTTGTTTGATCCAAGACCCAGAGAGAAAATGGAATAGCATCTGTATAACGTCTGAGGAACAAAGGGAGTAATTAAAAAGACAATAGCAAATCACATTCTTCAATGCATAACTAGTAATGGAAGTTCATAAATAAATAATTGTTGGTCCTTTTTCAGTTAACTATTACTAATAAGTCGTAAGAATAGATAGAAAGAAGACTACCTCTCTTTATTTTTTAAAAAATTTTATTTATTTATTTATTTTTTTGATACTTTATTTACATTTCCAATGTTTCCTCCTTTCTAGGTCTCCTCTTTGGAAACCACTTATCCCCTCCCCCTCCCCCACCTCTATGAGGGAATTCTACCTCCCACCCACCCACCCGCCCACTCCCATATTCCCATCTTGTCATTCCCATTTACTGGGGCCTCTCCTCCCCCTGATGGCCAACAAGGCCCTCCTCTGCCACATATGTGGTCCAAACCATGGGTCCCTCCATGTGTAATTTTTGGTTGATGGTCCGGCTTCCATGAGGACCAAGGGGGTCAGGCCAGTTGACACTGTTGCTCCCTCCATGGGGCTTCAGACTCCCTCAGCTCCTTCAGTCCCTTCTCCAACTCCTCCATCTGGGACCTCACTCTCAGTCCAGCAGTTACTATAAAGTGAAACTTGTGTATTCCAAACGTTTCAGCTAATATTCACTTATCAGTGAGTACATACCATGTTCCTTCTTTTGTGACTGAGTTACCTCACTCAGGATGATATTTTCAAGTTCCATCCATTTGCCTGCAAATTTCATGAAGTAATTATTTTTAATAGCTGAGTAGTACTCCATTGTGTAAATGTACCACATTTTCTGTATTCATTCCTCTGCTGAGGAACATCTGGGTTGTTTCCAGCTTCTGGCTATTATAAATATGACTGCTATGAACATAGTGGAGCATGTGTCTTTATTACATGTTGGAGCATCTTCTGGGTATATGCCCAGGAGAGGTATAGCTGGGTCCTCAGGTAGTATTATGTCCATTTTTCTGAGGGTCTGCCACACTGATTTCCAGAGTGGTTGTACCAGCCTGCAATCCCACCAACAATGGAGGATTGTTCCTCTTTAACCACATCCTCGCCAGCATCTGCTGTCACCTGAGTTTTTAATCTTAGCCATTCTGACTGGTGTGAGGTGGAATCTCAGACTTGTTTTGATTTGCATTTCCCTGATGACTAAGGATGTTGAGCATTTCTTTAGATGCTTCTCAGCCCTGCGAATTTCCACAGTTCTCTGTTCAGCTCGGTTCCCCATTTTTTGGTGGGATTATTTGGTTTTCTGGAGTCTAACTTCTTGAGTTCTTTGTATATGTTCGATATTAGCCCTCTATCAGATGTAGCATTTGTAAAGATCTTTTCCCAATCTGTTGGTTGCCGTTTTATACTATTGACAGTGTCCTTTGCCTTACAGAAGCTTTGTAATTTCATGAGGTCCCATTTGTCGATTCTTGATCTTAGAGCATAAGCCATTGTTGTTCTGTTCAGGAACTTTTCCCCTGTACCCTGGGGATTTTACATTAAGAATAGAACTTGCCTCATATATCTTCTTGGCCTCCCATTATTTTTTTTCTGGCTATTTTTCCATTTAGTGATACATTATATTTGAGGCCTCTTTGAGAATATATTATACTTTATAAAATGGTTATTCTTCATGAAGTCTCTTTTATTTATTTATTTTAATAATTCTCAAAAATTCATAATTTCTTGTTAAGAATACTTTGAGTTCAATAAGAAAGATATTGCTTGCCACTATGGTATGTGCAATAGTAGTGAACATTTAGAGTTATCATGCCATGTTGGTTATTGTTGTCGTTCATAGATTTCAATTCTAGAAAGTATTATTGGTCTTCCTTCTTCTGGAATCTTGAATGGCTTCTCCTGTTATCATGATTCTTTATTCCTCCTTCTTATCTAGAAGTCTGTCAGAATGTAACAGTGTTCAGAGCTATATTTTTCTTCAGGATTCTAATATTAATTTTTGTCCATAAGGATTTTGTTTGTTTGTTTGTAGCATGCATAGTTAATGTTCATATGTGCATATATTATAATTTCTCCAGCTTAGCCATTTTATAAGTATATGTATCTCAAAACAAGTCACATATTATTAAAACATACATTATTTTAGGAGGATTTGGAGACAAAGTAATGGAACAGAGTTAGTAAAAATGAAGATATGAGTAAACCACGTAAAAACTTCCTATCATGAGATCAGCGTTCCTGCTCACCAAACTCTACAGACTGCCTGTCTCTCAGGAGGTCTGTTCAAACCAGGGACACAGGTGAGATGCCTAGCCCTATACCTATGCAGCCAAGGGCCCCCACTGAGCTAAAAGGAGATGGCAAAAATCCCTCTCTGCCCAAGCACCATCACCCTTTTGGAATGCACCTCTACCTCTACCCATGGCAGATTAGCATTCCTGCCCACTTGACCTCACAGGCTGCCTGTCTCCCAGGAGTTCTTACCCTAACCAGGAATAGACAAGGTCTTCTCTAAACATGGAAACAGGTGACCTGAAGTAGCACTGTCTGCCTACAAGGAGGGCAGCTCTAACCCAAGTCACAGAGCTCTGCCTGCCACTTAGGAGGCATGCTCCAATCTGAGAAACAGACCATTTAACAATAGAGATAACCAGACGGTGAAGCAAGCTCAAGAAAATGAGCTATAGAAGCCAATGTAATTTGGCACTACCAGAACTCAGTTCTGCCACAGTAGGCCCTGAATATTAGAACACTCCTAAAGAGCAAGATTCTGAACTAAAATATCATCTCATAAAGATTATAGAGACCTTTAGGAAGGATATAAATAACTTCCTTAAAGAAATACAGAAAAGTACAAACAAACAGGAGAAGGAATCAAATAAAACTGTCCATGACCTAAAAATTGAAATAGAAACAATAAATCACAAATTGTGGCAACTCTGGAGATATAAAACCTAGGAAAGACAACAGAAACTATACATTCAAGCATCACCACAGAATACAAGAAATGGAAGAGAGAATAACCTGTAGAGAAGATATAATAGAAATTATTGATACAATGGTCAAAGAAAATACAAAAGTGAAAGTTCCTAACACAAAACATCCAGATAATTTGGGACACAATTATAAGACCAAACAGAAAAATAGGTAAGACTTTGGGCGCTAGCTCTGCACTCAGTCATACAGCACCCAGAGGAAGCTCGACTCCCAGGCGCTCTAACACACCCAGGATCATAGGATCATATGTGATGAGGCAAAAAAAAAATTGGCCTCAACACCAGGGAGTACTGGAACCAGCTGGATCCAGGGAAATAGGAACTTGGCCAAGCCAGTGGCATGGCTCCCTGTCAGTGCCCTGAGCAGACCTTGGGTGCTAGCTGTGCACCCAGTCCCACAACACCCAGAGAAAGCTCTACTCCCAGGCACTTTATCATGCCTAGGATCACAGGATCAGAGGATCTCAGGAGCTTGGTCACACCAGGATCTCAGGATGCCAGAGGAATCTTGACTCCCAGGAGCTCTTATACACCCAGGGTCTCAGGATCCTAGGATCCCAGAAGTACAAATTAACAGAGAGAGCTGGAACTTGAGGCATTCTGAAACAACCAGGATCACAGTAAGGACAGGCTTCCTTCAGATACAGTGAGGATATGTAGCACTAGCGATAACCAGATGGCAAGAGGCAAGCATAAGTACAAAAGCAACAGAAACTGAAGATACTTGGCATCGTCAGAACACAGTTCTACAAAAATAGCAAGTCCTGGATACACCATCACACAAGAAAAGCAAGATTCTGATCTAAAATCACTTCCCATGATGATGATAGAGGAATTTAAGAAGGACAAAAATAACTCACTTAAAAATATACAGGAGAACATATGTATACAGGTTAAGGAATTGAACAAAACAATTCAGGATCTAAAAATGGAAATAGAAACAATAAATAAATCACAAAGGGAGATACCCTGGAGATAGAAAACCTAGAAAAGAGATGAGGAGTCAAAGATGCAAGCATCACCAACAGAATACCAAAGATAGAAAAGAGAATCTCAGGTAGAGAAGATAACATTGACAACAGTTAAAGAAAATGCAAAAAGCAAAATGCTACTTACACAAAACATACAGAAAATTCAGGACATAATGAAAAGACAAAACCTAAGGATAATAGGTATAGAAGAGAGTGAAGATTCCAAATTAAAAGGACAGTAAATATCTTCAACAAAATTGTAGAAGAAAACTTCCTTAACCTAAAGAAAGAGAGGCCCATGAACCTTTCGCAAAGCCTACAGAACTCAAAATAGACTGGACCAGAAAAAATATTCTTCCTGCCACATAAAAATCAAAACACCAAATGCACAAAACAAGGGAATAATAATAAAAGCAGTAAGGGAAAATAGATCAAGAAACATATAGAGGCAAACCTATCAGAATTACACCAGACTTCTCACTAGAGACTGTCAAAGCTAGAAGATCCTGGGCAGATGTCAGACAGACCCTAAGAGAACCAAATGCCAGCCCAGGCTGCTATACATAGCAAAACTCTAAATTACCATGGACGGAGAAAAGAAGATACTCTATGACAAAACCAAATTTACACATTATCTTTACACAAATCCAGCACTACAAAGGATTATAGATGTAAACCATCATCACAAGGAGAGAAACTTCACCCTAGAAAAAGCAAGAAAGTAATCTCCTTTCAAGAAACACAAAAGAAGATAGCCATTCAAACATAATTCTACTTCTAACAACAAAAATAACAGGAAGCATCAATTACTTTTCCTTAATATCTCAACATCAATGGACTCAATCCCCCATAAAACGACATAGCCTAACAGACTGGACTCATATACAGGACCCAGAAGTTTGCTGCATACAGGAACCACACCTCAGTGTCAAAAACAGATACTACCTCAGAGCGAAAGGCTGGGAACTATATTCCAAGCAAATGGTCCCAAGAATCCATCTGCAGTAGCCATTCTAATATCTAATAAAATCGACGTTCAACTAAAAGTTATTTAAAAAGATAAGAAAGGACACTTCATACTCACCAAAAGAAAAATCTACCAAGATGAACTCTCAATTTTGAAAATGTATGTTCCAAATTCAAGGGCACCCACATTTCTAAAAGAAACTTTACTAAGTCTCAAAGCACACATTGTATCTACACAATAATAGTGAGAGACTTCAACACTACTCTCTCAGCAATAGACAGATCATGGTAACAGAAACTAAACAGAGACCCAGTGAAACTAACAGAAGTTATGAACCAAATAGATTTAACAGATATTTACAGAACATATCATCCTAAAACTAAAGAATAAACCTTCTTCTCAGCACCTCATGGTACCATCCCCAAAATTGACCATGTAATTGGTCACAAAACATGCCTACACAGATACAAGAAGACTGAAATAATCCCATGCATCCTATCAGATCACCACAGACTATGGCTGGTTTTCAATAACAACAAAAGTAGCACAATGTTCACATACACATGGAAGCTAAACAATGCTCTACTCAATGACAACTTGGTCAAAGAAAAAACAGAAAGAACTTAAAGGCTTTTTAGAATTTAATGAAAATGAAGGGACACCATACCAAAAATTATTGGATACATTGAAAGCAGGGCTAAAAGAAAAAAAAAAAAATCACATCTCTAAGTGCCTCCAAAAATACTGGAAAGAGCATACACTAGCAGCTTGACAGCACACCTGAAAGGTCTAGAACAAAAAGAAACAAAAAACTCCCAAAAGGAATAGACTATAAGAGGAGTAGAAATAATCAAACTCAAGGCTGAAATCAAACAGATAGAAACAAAAAGAACTACTCAAAGAATCAACAAAACCAGGAGCTTGTTCTTTGAGAAAATAAATAAGATAGATAAACCCTTAGCCAGACTAACCAGAGGGCACAGAGATAATATCCAAATTTATATAATCAGAAATGAAAAGGGAGATATAACAACAGAAACCAAGGAAATTCAAAAAATCATCAGATTCTACTACAAAACCCTATATACTCAACAAAATTGGAAATCTGGATGAAATGGACAATTTTCTAGAGAGAGGCCAGGTGCCAAAGTCAAATCATAATCAGATAAACCATCTAAACAGTCCTCTAACCCCTAAAGAAATAGAATCAGTAATTAATAGTCTCAACCAAAACAAACAAACAAACAAACAAACAAACAAAAAACCAAAAAAAAAAACCAAACAAATCCCAGGAACAGATGGGTTTAGTGGAGATGTTAAACACGCCGAGAAAGAGATTAGAGTAATGACACCCTGCACAATAGTCACAAATAATATCACATACCTTGGTGTGGCTCTAACTAAACAAGTAAAAGATCTGTAAGACAAGAAATCCATGTCTCTGAAGAAAGAAATCGAAGAAAATCTCAGAAGATGGAAATATCTCCCGTGCTCATGGATTGACTAGATTAATGCAGTAAAATGACCATCCTAACATAAGCAATCTATAGATTCAATGCAATTTCCATTAATATTACATGCCAATTCTTCACAGAGTTAGAAAAAACAATTTGCCAACCATTTGGAATAACAAAAATCCCAGTTTAATGAAAACTATTCTCAACACTAACACAACTTCTGGGGGAATCACCATCCCTGACCTCAAGATGTACTACAGAGCAATAGTGACAAAAACTACATGGTATTTGTACAGAGACAGGCAGGAAGATCAATGGAATAGAATTGAAGACCCAGTAATGAACCCCCATACCAGTAGTCACATAATGTTTGACAAAGGAGTTAAAACCATCCAGTGTGAGGGGGGGCATTTTTAACAAATGTTTCTGGTTCTACTGGAGGTCAGCATATAGAAGAATGCAAATTCACCTATTCTTATCTCCTTGTACAAAGCTCAAGTTCAAGTGGATCAAGAATCTCCACATAAATGCAGATACAATGAAACTTATGGAGGAGAAAGTGAGGAAGAGCCTCGAACACTTGGACACAGTGGAAAATTCCCTGAACAGAACACCAATGGCTTATGCTCTAAGATCAAGAATTGACAAATGTGAACGCATAAAATTGCAAAGCTTCTGTAAGGCAAAGGACACTGTCAATAGGATAAAATGGCAAACAACAAATGGAAAAAAGATCTTTACCAATCCTACATCCAATACAGAGTTAATATCCAATAAGTACAAAGAACTCTAGAAGTTACAGAGAATCAAATTGCCCTATTTAAAAATGGGGTACAAAAGGAAACAAAGAATTTTCATCTGAGGAATATTGAATGGCCAAGAAGTACCTAAAGAAATGTTCAGTACCCTTAGTCTTCAGGGAAATGTAAATCAAAACAACCCTGAGATTCTAACTCACACCAGTCAGAATGGCTAAGATCAAAAACTCAGGTGACAGCAGATGTTGACCAGGATGTGGAGAAAGAGAAACACTACTCCAATGCTGGTGGGATTGCAAGCTGTTATATCCACTCTGAAAATCAGAAAATGGGACATATTACTAGCTAAGGATCTAGCGATACTACTCCAACATGTAATATGGATACATGCTTCACTATATTCACAGCAGCCATATTTATAATAGCCAGAAGCTGGAAAGCACACAGATTTCCCTCAACAGAGGAATGGATACAGAAAATGTGGTGCATTTACACAATGGAGTACTACTCAGCTATTATAAACAATGACTTCCTGAAATTCTTAGGCAAATGAATGGAACTAGAAAATATCATCCTGAATGAGGTAAGTCAATCCCAAAGAACATACATGGTATGAACTTGCTGATAAGTGGATATTAGCCCAAAAGTTCAGAAAAACCCAAGATACAACTCACAGACCAGATGATGTCCAAGAAGAGGGAACCTTCAGTGCTTCTCAGAAAGGGGAACAAAATGCTCACAGGAGCAATTATGGAGACAATGTGTTGAACCGATACTGAAGAGAAGGTCATTCAGAGACTGCCCCACCTGGGGACCCATCCCGTGTACAGTCACCAAACTCAGACACTATTGTGGATGCCAAGAAGTGCTTGCTGAAAGGAGCCTGTTATAGTAGTCTCCTGAGAACCTTTGCCAGAGCCTGACAAATACAGAGGCAGACGTTCATAGCCAACCATTGGACTGAGCGCAGGGTCCTTAATGAAGGAGTTAGAGAAAGTATTGAAGGAATTAAAATAGTTTGCAACCTCATAGGAAGAACAACAATATCAAACAATAAGACCCTCCAGAGCTCCCAGGGACTAAGCCACCACACAAGGCGTACACATGGATGGACCTATTGCTCCAGCTGCAGATGTAGCAGAGGAGGGCCTTGTTAGGCATTAATAAGAGGAGACATCCTTCATCCTGTGAAGGTCCAATGAAGTTTAGGGGAATTCAAGGGTTGGGAGGCATTAGTGTGTGGTTGGGTGGGGAAATATCCTCATAGAAGTAGGGGAGGGGGCATTGAATAGGTAATTTTTTTGGGGGGGACCCGGGAAAGCAGATAACATTTGAAAGGTGAATAATGAAAATATCAAAAAAAAAAAATTGTAATAAAAGAGTGGAGTTAAAAGTACCAGAAAATATCTTTAATGAAATCATAGACAAAAACTTACCTAACCAAAATAAAGAGATGGCTATAAACATACAAGTAGGCTACAGAACACCAAATATATTGGAACAGAAAAGAAAATCCTTCTGACACATAGTCATCAAAACACTAAATATACACAAGAATAAAATAATATTAAAAGCTGTAAGGGAACGTGGCCAAGTAACATATAAGGCAGACCTATCATAATTACATCAGACGTCTCAAGAGAGACCCTAAAAGCCAGAAGATCCTACACAAATGCCGTGCAGTCACTAAGAGACCATAGATGCAAAGCCCAGGCTACTATACCCAGCAAAACTATCAATCACCATAAATGTATAAAACAAGATAATCCATAAAATAACTATATTTAAACAATATATTTCTAATAATCTAGCACTACAGAGGATACTAGAAGAAACTTCCTACATAAAGGGGGTAACTACACCCATGAATACACAAGAATTTAGTCATCTCACAAGAAACCCAGAAGAATAGAATCACACAAACATAACACCTCCTCTAACAACAAAAATAACAGGAATTAACAATCATTGGTCTTTAATATCTCTCAATATCCATGGACTCAATTCTCCAATAAAAAAAAATTACAGGCTAACATACTTGCTATGAAACAGGATCTATCATTCTCCTGCATACAAGAAACACAACTCAACAGCAAAGACAGATACTATCTCTGAGTAAGGAACTGGAAAAAAGTTTTATAAACAAACAGTCCTAAGAAATAAGCTCTAGCAGCCACTCTGATATACAATAGAATAAACATTCAACCAAAAGTCATCAAAAAGAGATTCTGGAAGGATACTTCATACATAAAAAGAAAAATCCACCATGATGAAGTCTCAACTATGAACATCTATAACTTAAACACAAGGGCACCCACATTTGTAAGAGAAACTTTACTGAAGCTCAGAACACACATTCCATCTCACACAACTATAGTAGGAGACTTCAGTTCTTACTCTCATCAAAGTACAGATCATTGAAACAGAACCTAAACAGAAACAAAATGAAAGTAAGGGAAGCTATGAACCAAATGGATTTAAGAGATATCTATAGAACACTTCACCTTAAACAAAAGAGTATACCTTCTTCTGAGTACCTCATGTAACCTTCGAAATTGATCATATAATCGGACCAAAAGCAAGCCTCAACAGATACAAGAACAAAGAAATAATCCCATGCATTCTATCAGATCACAGAACTAGGCTTGATGTCAGTTACTACAAAAACAACACAAAGCCAACATACTCATGGAAACTGAACAACTCTCTACTCAATGATAATGGGGACAGGGAAGAAATAAGGAAAATAAAGACTTTCTAGAATCCAATAAAAATGAAGGAAAAGCACACCAAGACAATATTAAGAGGAAATTTCATAGCACTAAGAGCCTACAAAAGAAATTGGAGAGATCCTATACTAGCAACTTATCAATACACCTGAAAGCTTTGGAACAAAAAGAAGCAAACACACCCAAGAGGAGCAGATAGTAGGAAATATTCAAATTTAGTGCTGAAATCAACCAATTAGAAACAAAGACATTGATACAAATAATCATCAAATATAAGAGTTGGTTCTTTAGAAAATCACCAACACAGATAAACCTTTAGCCAAACTAATTAAATGACACAGAGAAAGTGTCCAAATTAACAAAATCAGAAAAGAAGATATAGCAACAGAAACTGAGGATATTAAAAAATAATCATCAGGACCAGTACAAAAGCCTATGCTTAACAAATCTAGTAAGTCTAGATGAAATGGATGATTTTCTAGACAGATACCATGGACCAAAGTTAAATCAAGATTAGGTAAACTATCTAAACTGTCCCATAATCCCTAAGAAAATAGATGCAGGAATGGTTCAATATAAAAATATTCATCAATGTAATCCACTATACAAACAAACTCAAAAAAAAAAAAAAAAAAAAAAACGATCTGCCTGGGCCACCAGGGTTCCATAGTCAAGCAGCGCCCACTGGGAGAAAGTTACTCTCCCAAGAGTGTGGAAAAGCCCCGAGTGGGGCCAAACCGAGCCCCAGTGCTCACCTATTCCTCCCGGTTTCCGCAGGCCACAGAGACTGAGGGACAGGAAATTCCGGCCTCCACTGGCGGCCGGCGACCTCAGCTTGGGCCACAGGGCTCCATAGCTAATTAGCGCCGGGAGAAAGATACCCTCCCAGGAGCTTGCAAAAGCTGGGAGTGGGCGCAAGACAAACTTCACAGGTCACCAGCCCCAAACCTGCCAGCCACAGGGACTGAGGTAGGCAGACATAGAAACCCCCTGGATCCCAACGGCTGCGGCAGGAGACTTCTGCCTAGGCCACCAGGGTTCCATAATCAAGAACTCCAGGAGAAAGTTACTCACCCAGGAGCGTGGAAAAAACACCTCTCAGAGAGAGCTGGTCTTCAAGGAGTATTGATACAGAGGCCTGCAGGTGAGAAAAGCCATAGCCAGAAAGTAAGATCAGTTAACATCAGAGATAACAAGATGGCAAAAGGCAAGGGCAAGAACCTAAGGAACAGAAACCAAGGCCACTTGGCATCATCAGAACCCAGCTCTCCCACCACAGCAAGCCCTGGAGTCCCCAATACGTCAGAAAAGCAAGACTCAGATTTAAAATCATTTCTCATGATGATGATAGAAAACTTTAAGAAAGAAATGTATAACACCCTTAAAGAAACACAAGAGAACAGAGGTAAAGAACTAGAAGCCCTTAAAGAGGAAACACAGAAATCCATTAAAGAATTACAGGAAAACACAATCAAACAGACAAAGGAAATAAACAAAACTCTCCAGGAGCTAAAAATAGAAATAGAAACAATAAAGAAATCATAAAAAGAGACAACCCTGGAGTTAGAAAACCTAGGAAAGAGATCAG
>CM052705.1:13895230-13928618 GCA_028551405.1 Uromys caudimaculatus | reverse complement strand
ATGTCCCTCATCAGAGGAATGGATACAGAAACTGTGGTACATTTACACAATGGAGTACTACTCAGCTATTAAAAACAATGACTTAATGAAATTTGCAGGCAAATGGATGGAACTTGAAAATATCATCCTGAGCGAGGTAACTCAGTCACAAAAGAAGGAACATGGTATGTACTCACTGATAAGCGGATATTAGCCCAAAATGTCAGAATGCCCAAGTTTCACTTAACAGTAACCTCTGGACTGAGAGTGAGGTGTTGGAGAAAGGTCTGAAGGAGTTGAGGGAGTTCGCAGCCCCATGGAGGGAGCAAGAGAGTCAATGGGCCTGACCCCCCCCCCCCTGGTCATCCTGAAGTTTGGTTCACCAACCAAAGAATACACATCTATGGACCCATGGTTTGGACCACATATGAGGCAGAGGAGGACCTCGATGTCCATCAGGGAGAGAGGAGAGGCCCTTGGGCCTGAAGGTGTTAGAGGCCCCAGTAAAGGGGAATGTCAAGGTGGGAATAGGGGGATGCATGGGCAGATGGGTGGGAGGTGGAATTCACTCATAGAGGCAGGGATGGGGAGGGGATATGGGGCTTCCAAAGAGGAGACCCAGAAAAGGGGAAACATTGGAAATGTAAATAAAGTATCAAAAATAAAAAAGAAAAAAACGAAAAAAGAACACGATTATCACATTAGATAATTAAAAAGGCTTTGATAAAATTTATTACCCTGTGGGACTGTGAAAGGCAACTGGGTTTCTAGTTGAGCTTAGGTTTTAAACCCCAGGTTGACCCAGTAGTGTATAAAAACCCTACAATTAATGGCAGGCATTTACCATGTTGCTTGAACGAGCTCCTGACACGTCGCTGCAGCTCTCCATACGTCTGTGACATTTAGTCACCTAAAGGGAGCACCCCAAGTCTCTCCACATGTAGAGGTATGGTCATGTAGCCTCAAGACATCCCCACCCTAATGAGGCACCTAGAGGCTTAGTCACTCCCCTTCCCAGTTATTTCAACCTCACCCCTCCCTGAGGTCATAGGGGTACAGATTCTCATGCCACTCTCCACCATGAGAATAAATGCCCTAAAACCCTGGACTGTCTCTATTTATTGGGATTGTGCTGTGGGAAATGAGGGAACTGGCCTTCATCTAAAGAGCAGGGTCTAATCTCCGTCAGAAGGCCTCCCAGTGCTCCCAGCCATGGCCACCACCCAACCAACCAACCCAGCTAGCCAGCGACTGAAACACAGATCCTGGTCCCCAGCGGGATCTGGCCAGTGTCCTCCCTGTCTTTTTCCTATCAGCCCAGGCCACCTCTAGCTTGAGTGCCCCCACTTTGTTCTTAGCTCTTCTGTGGCATCCAGATGTCCAAGAGCATAGGAACCAGACATAGCTGGCTTCCCTGCGATCCCCATGACCCCGGACCATATTCCCCCACCCCGGGAGGTGTTTCAGTGGAGGCTTCTCCAGCCCAGCACACACTCTGCGATCTTGGGGGGCACGCAACCAAACTGCCCTCTTCTCGACTACCACTCTAGTTAACGCTACATTATCCCTTCGTGTTAAAAGTCTTAGAGAAATCAGAAATTCATTGCACATACCTAAACATAATAAAAGCAAAATACAATGAATCAACAACAAGCATCAAATCAAATGGAGCAATCCCACTAAAATTAGGGACAAGTCAAGACTGCACATTCTCTTGTATATCTATTAAATATATCATTTGAAGTTCTAGCTAGAGCAATAAGACAATAAATGCAGAACCAGGGGATACAAACTGGAAAGGAGGAAGTCAGAGTATCACTATTTACAGATGATATGATAGTATATATAAGCAAACCCCCTCCCCCCAATTTACAAGAGACATCTTCAGCTGAGAAACCCCTAGAGCAAAGTGGCTGGATATAAAATTAACCCAATGAAAACAGTAGCCCTCCTATATACAAATGATAAATGGGATTAGAAAGAAATTTAGGGAATCAACACCATTCACAATACCTACAAATAAAGTAAAATATCTTGGTTTACTCTAACCAAGCAAGTCAGAGATGTGTATGACAAGAATTTCAAGAAGAAAGAAATAGAACAGGACCTCAGAAGATGGAAAGTTCTCCCATGCTCATGGATTGGTAGGATTAACATAGCAAAAATGTCTTTCTTACCAAAAACTATCTACGAAGTCATTACAATCCCCATCAAATTTCTTACATAATTCTTCACAGATATGGAAAAAGCAATTCTCAGCTTCAAATGGGAAAAGAACAAACCAAGGATAGCCAAAACAGTTATCAACAATAGAGGAACTTCTAGGGGAATCATCATCCCTGACATCCAGCTATACTATCGAGCCATATTGATAAAAAACAACAAACAAACAAACAAAAAAAGAAACCCAGCACAGTATTGATACAGAGACAGAAAGATTGATCTGTGGAGTAGAGTGAAAGACCCAAAAATAAATCCACATACCTACAGACAACTGTTCTTTGACAAAAAAGCTAAAACCACTCAGTGGATAAAAGAAATATCTTCAAAAAATGATGCTGTTCTAACTGGTGGTCTACATGTAGAACATTGATCCATATTTATCAACATATACAAAGCTCACGTCCAAGTGGATCAAGACTCAACATAAAACCAGATATACTGAAACTAATAGAAGAAAAAGTGGGAAATAGCCTGGAACACATTGACAGAGGGGAAAATATTCTGAGCAGAACACTAATGGCTCAAGCTCTAAGATCTTAAATTGACATAGGAGACCGTACGAAACTGAAAAGCTTCTATATTGCGAAGGATATTGTCACTAGGAAAAAATGGAAACTTACAGATTGGGAAAAGATATTCAGTAACCCTACATCCAATGGATGGCTAATGCCTAAAATATATAAAGAACCCAGGATGTTAGTTCCTACAAACACAAGTGACCCAATGTAAAAATGGGATACATTACTAAACAGAATTCTTAACAGAAGAATATCCAATGGCTGAGAATCACTTAAAGAAATGTTCGACACCCTTATTCATTATTCATTATTCCACCTTACACCATAAAAATGGCTAACATAAAAATGGGACAGCACATTCTGGTGAGGATGTAGAGAAAGAACATGCCTCCATTTCTAGTGGGATTGCAAACTGGTACAACCATTATGAAAATCAATCTGACAGTTCCTCAAAAATTTGGAAATAGTTCTACCTGAAGATTCATGTATACAGCTCCTGGGCATATACCTAAAAGATGATCTACTATTCCACAAGGATACATGCTCCACTATGTTCATAGAAGTCTTATTCATAAGATCAAGAAACTGAAAACAACTCATATGTCCCTTAACTGAAGAATGGATATAGAAAATGTTCATTTTCTCAAATGGGAAACTGGGAAAAAGGGAGGAAATTGAATGCAAGAGGGTGGGGGGAGAGGAAAGGGGGCAGAATCATGTATGGGGGGGAGGCAGGAGATAAGCCCAGAGGGCCAGGAGAATCAATGGAATTATGAAGCTGCTGGTGGTGGGGGTGGGACATGGGGGGAACCTCTAGAAATTCCCAGAGACCTGGGATGTGAGGGGCTTCCAGGAATCAATAGGAGTGACCTTAGTCAAAATGTCCAAAGATGGAATGTGAAGAGACCATCTCTAGTAGATAGAAAGGGCCTCCAGTACAGACATGGGGACACCAACCCACCTTCAAAATTTTTGACCTAGTATTGTTACTGTCTAAAAGAAATGCAGAGACAAAAATGGAGCAGAGACTGAAGGAAAGTCCACCCAGTGACGTGCCCAACTTTGGATTCATCCTATGCTCAGGCACCAAAACCTGACACTATTAGTGTTGCTCTCTATGTTGTGCTTGGAGACAGGAGCCTAGCACGGCTGTCCTCTGACAGGCTCTACCAGCAGCTGGTTGAGACAGGTACAGATTCTTACAGACAACTATTGGACTGAGATCAGGGACTCCTATGGATCAGTTAGGAGAAGGATTGAAGGAGCTGAAAGGATGATAACCCTATAGGAAAAAGAACAATGTAAAATAGCTTGGAAATCTGGGAGCTACCAGAGTCTAAGCCACTAAACAAAGAGCATACAGAGGCTGGTCTGAGGCCCCTGGAACATATTTAGCAGGGACTACCTGGTCTGGCCTCAGCTCTTAATTCTGTAGAGAACTGATGTCCCAAGGAAGCAGGATCAGGGTGCCAGGTTGTACCTTCTCAGAGGCAAAGGAGACAGGGGAATGGGTGAAGAATCCTTGGAGGTAGGAATGGAAAGGGGACATTTGGTAAGTAAATATATAAAATAATTAATTAAAAATAAATTTAAAAAATTACTATCTTGTAACCCACATTAAAAATATAAAAAACAATTCAAAAGAAGATATCACAAAAAGCTATGTTATGCTGATTTTACAAGTAATAGATCATTAAGCAAAACTGCAATGTCAGGTATAAGATATCATCATTGACATTGCTGGTCAAAGAGATCTTAGAGGCCCCACTGTCAATATAAACTTTTGCCATTCCTCTTGGTGACCTACCAGAACTAGTTTCTAAGAGTCTTATTGCTGAAGACCCTGGTTACTTTGAATATAAAGTATAGAGAAAGCAAGATGGAACTGAACTGGAAGTTCCCTTTTTGCTAGCCTTTGTTCCCAGTAATAGGGTGCTAGGAGGTGTGGTAGAAGTGTGAAACCAATATGTAAAGTACCATAATCTCATTTATACAATAATTACACAACTATTTTGGGGGTAATTTATCAATATTGAATATGAGACCCTCTCTACAAAAGTGAATGACTAATACTGTAGTTCCTTGCCAAAACCTCATCTTGAAGATGTCTTTGGTCCAAGAAGGAGAACCTAAAATTACTGCTTGGCTGAATTAACTTTGCAATAAATTATTTTCTAAATATCTATTTTTTCCCAGACACAAAAGTTATTTTCTGCCTTCAACAAAGAAGTGTCTTTCTTTAGTAAATATAGGTTAATGCAAAGACTCTTGGCTTTGAAAGATGTCAAGAATATGGAATGATTGTTAGTTCATTCTTAAATGAAACATTATACCATATGGGGAGAAACATTGGCTAGGACAATATTGTGAAACAGGGCAGAAAGAATGAAAGAGATAGAAGATAAGATGAAGAATCATTAAATTCCATCATTTAAGCATGACACACCACAACAATAATGAACTCAAAGAATCTGTCTATTAACACTAGGACAAGAGCTACAAGAGATATAAACAGGGCCCTCTTGACAGTTCATTACAGAAGTAGAACTTTCATATCCTTTCCACTTACTATGGCTCTTATAGCAAGTTACTGATTCTTGGATAGAGTGAGGCATAGTATCTAGTTGAATAGCACTTATGATTCCAGAGGTCACTAATAGTAGTTGTAAACCTAGCATTATAGAGACCGTGCTAGTTAATCTCTTTGGAACACTAAATAACAAAAATGTCTAAAAGATGCAAAAATATTTATAAACGAAAGGTAACACTCAGAGAGAGAAGGAAAATAAGGTGTAGAGAATAACTAGAATGCACTATATACATGTATGAAATGGACAACGCTAAGATTTTTGAATAAAAAATAAAATAGATAATGCTGAGAGAAGTAGTTTTCCTAATAGATGGACATTTTAAATCATCATCCAATCTCAAGTAGTTGGCCCTAAGAAAATATAGATTTAATTAACCCAAAATGAATTATAAGGTTGTATTTATATATTTATTAACTTAAGAAGATATATATATCAATAATCATTACAGAAAAAAGGGATGTGAGTTCAATAGGGAGCCCAGACTGGGGCAAGGAGAAATTAAGTGAAGGAGAAAGAAGGGAAATGTTGAATTATGTTTTAAATTATAGAAATTATAAAAAAAAAAGTACATTAAAAGATTTTTACTAAAGGTAGCCAGACTTTAGCTTGTCTATTTCACATTTATGCTAACAATTTGGAAGAATTAAATTCATGACCTTTTGTTTTTCTTTTTGGTTTTGTTTTTGCCTTTTTAGTGACTCTGAATTTAGAATGCTGTAATACTATCTTTCTATCGCTGTTGGCTTGGAAGTCCATCATCATCCTGCCTGCAAGATATGCTGAGACAATAGTGGTACAAAACTTGTGGGGGTTGGCAACCAATATTTGGTTTACCTTGAGGCTCAAGTCATGACAGTGTACTCCTGCCCTACACTGTACAGATAGCCAGGATCTTGAGACTGAATTGTCTAGAGACCTAGGGCTGAACCAAACACACCTCGAAGAAATAAATAAATCAGTGAAAAGATTCCTAATGATATTTTGATAATTCCGCTATACTTACAGATCATTGCCTTATGCAGTCATTATCAGAAAGGCTACTTCTGGCATCAGATGGGAGCACGTGAAGATACTCACAGTCAGATATTATGTGGAGATAGCGTCTAAATTGTAAGTCTCCATGGGGTCCCTCACTTTGGAGATCAGATAACACTGTAGGAGAGGGATAGGTAAGATTGCAGGAGTCAGAAAGATTGGACGGTGCTCGGAGAACATGGACCACCAAATCAACTCAGTAGGGCTCACAGAGTTTAAAGTGGCAAACATGAGGTCTGCATGAGTCTGTACCTGGTCCTCTGAGTATACATTATGGCTGTTAGCTTGGTGTTTTTGTGGGAGCAGGTGTAACTCTATTTTGCCTGTTCTTGGAACTATTCATTCCTATTGACTTACCTTATTTAGCCTGGATATGAGAGCTTTGCCTTGTCTTATTGTATGTTGTTGTCCTGTTTGACTGTTGTTTATTTCATACCTGTTCCTTTCTGAAGAGGAAATGGAGAGGCAGTGAATCTCGGGGAGATGGGAGGTAGAGGTGAGCTGGTAGGATTGGAGGGAGTGAAACAGTGGTTGTGATGTATTGTACAAGAAAAGAATCTATTCTCATTAAAACATTAAAAAAAGAAAAATAAGATTCTGTAATTCACAGAAACTTTATGTAGAGTGCTTGGATCAGATGCTTTTTCTTAATAATAGTAAAGCTAAATTGAAAATATATTTTATAATTAACAAATTAGTTAACATCCATGGATATTTAAGTCTCCCTATTCGTAGTCATCCATGTCTCCACATTGATGTACTTGAAATGTCAAATATATACAAAGATAATTCATATTGAAAGAAATACCAAATAATGATAAAATATCTTTGTATATCTTTTTGACTATTGATAATTGCTTTGTAAAAACTTATCAGTTCACAAGAAGTGCTTCTACACTTCCTATTCATGTGTTAATAGGCTAAAAAAATACCATAGTTGGAGGGCAGTCAGATTGAATAGGAACCTCATGATATTTCTGTCTTATACCTCTGAATACATAACACAAATGGAACCTGGACTTGTCCCAGGGCTCCTGTTCTCATCTTAATGTACACACTACTGGGTAGAGATCTGAAGGTCATATTGAATCATAGAAGAAGTCTTTGTTTTGTCCTTAGGGGTTTTTAGGATCTAAAATGCATAACTTGAGAAGTCAATGGAAGACTTATTGAAGGAAAAACTTTGTTCAATAGAGTAATATTCTGTAGGTTGGTTCCAAGTTATACAAGGAATAATTTTAAGACAACACCTGTTCAATATTTAGACTCATGTCCCGTTTCTACCACTAAGACCTACTCTGTAATAAAATACAATCTAAGATTACCAATGGCTTCTTATGAATATGAGCATTTGAGAATCAATAATGCAAGTAATAGTAGATTTACCTCAAAAATATTGTTCTTTTGCATTAACAATTGCTATTATTTTAGTAGGTGACAATCAATCTGAGTGCAGAGAGAAATCCTTTATCCTTCCACATGTTCTTCACATGTGTAATTCATTTTTACATTTATTGTCAAGTATGACACTCATATAGTTGGACATCAATGAACTTGTCTGTTTTAGTCAATACCTTGTTAAGCCTGTTTGAGCTTCTTTTTGTGCTATTACAAATAGATTACTTTTTCTTGTGTTAATAACATTGCAAAATATTAACAACAATTTTCATGTAAACTACTTAGTTCCAGTTATTTGTTTATATATTTAAGAGAAATAATTGCATTTTACTGTTCTAATGTATATCTGTTCTACAAAGAGAACATTCAGAAATATCTGTCAAAGAATAATATGCTAAAGTCAACTGATTCACATATCAAGTGTCTGCTGAATGTCTAGAGTTTTTCACATCTAAATAGCAAAGATTTCATTTGAATAGGATGGAAAGAAAAAGTCTTTATTCTCAAAAGATTTATACAACATAGACAGAGGATACATGCTGGTTAAGCAAAGATGGAGCTGCTTCAATTTCAAATATTAAAAATAAAACAAGTAAATTATCAAAGAAGAGAATAAGTCACAGCAGCAGGAAGGCTTTGAGCAGCAGGCATCATCCATTAGTTTATATATACAAAACTTTTCACTCTTTAGTTTTCTTTCATGTTGATTTGAAATGCTTCGTTTGGTTATTATGTTATGCAACTTTCCATAGGAAGTGATAGTTTCATTACTCTTAGGGTAAAGCCCTAGATTAAAAAAGGTGGCTTTTATGAGGAAATGCTTATGTCATGAAGAAATTTGATTCAATGACTGTAAGACAGAGATGAAGGAAAACTTGGTTATTCTGAAAAAACTGGTTAAGGTTATATGCTAAATGTTAGTGTTTCCAACATTAGTTTAATATTGCCCATTTGTTAAATTCTCCCACTTAAACAAGATCCTAACAAGGTTAATTTATGTCTCTCTTATTATAAATAATAAATAAAAATAACAAGATTAAGAAATTTGTGACTTCACATTACAGAATTTCTTCTCCACTGTATAGTTTCCTAACTAAAAAGAAAAGAAGCATATGGGAAGAGAGGAATGAGTCATTATCAGAACTGTAATGGCAGAAGCAATGGTTGAAAATAAGATGACAGAGGGATAGTTTAGGCTAATTCATTAAACATTTTAAAGATGAAAGTGCTAGGATATTATATATATGAAAGAGGATTGGCTAAATAGTGCAATATTGGGTATACAGGGTGTTTTTATAACTCTTCATGTATTTACCCTGATGAAAGGGGAATTAAAGTAATAAGAAAAGTCATTGATGTGTCATTCACTATATATTATTATTATATAAACTTCTTTTATGTACCACACAGTATGTCATAATATATTACTTCTTTTTCTATATTTAAAAAACAAGAGTTAGTTCATTTTATTAATTATTCTCTTATACTTTTGTGGGTATAGTAAATTAAAGCTTTATGTGTTAAGTTGTAAGCACTCATAATCTCATAATCTATCAAATTATGTAAATTTATAGTGGTGGGATAAAAGCCCAGAGCATCATTGATATAGATAAGTACTGTACCACTAAGCAACAAGTATAACATCTATCAATCATTTAATTAAAATAATCCCCACTAAAATTTTGAGATGAGTGTCATACTGCTATATTCAATGATCTCAATCAGACATCAGGCTGGTGCCCATTTTCCCATTAGAACACCCAATATCCTTTATCTTTAGAGTACTCTATTCACATGTTCTTTTTTTTCTCTCTCCAGCTCTATTGAACATAGAAACTCCTCCTATTTATTAGCCACTCACATGATTGTGGAGAACAAAGGAAGTCCTGAGTAACTGTATATTGTTCTGTGGGCATTGACTTGAGAGTATGTCAAAGCTTCAGATGCACAAGAATGTCAGGACCTTCTCTGGATCAGACTCTTGGGAGTGGCAAAACTTTGTCCTAAGCTGATCTTGGATATTGATGAATGGTTTGCCTTTATATAAAAATGTAGTTGTAAAAGTATGTACATGGCCTTCCTTATCTAGGATGAGCTCATAATCATGCCCCCAGCTGCCAAACTGCTTCCATACAGAAATTTTCTACTGAGATTAACTATCCAATTTCCTTAATCACACCTCAGAGTCAAGAAAGGAACTACAGATATTTGAATCCAGATTAAGAGACATTTGTGTGTCATATGGATGTTTTACTTCCTTTAAACTTACTTATTTTTCTTACTAAATTGTCTACTCTATGTATTATAGCACAAGAAGATAAATCTATTGAATGGATTTATTCACATCACAAGGGCCAGGAAATACTAATTGCTTACCTCTCTTTTCCTTTTCAAATAATAAATCAGAGGAGGGCATGATGTCATCAATTGCAGAGATTTTATACATGCTGTTTTTATTACCTTTAACTAACATTTTATTTTTAGGAATGTTATAGAACTCTATAGATTCTCCAATTACATTTGCAGATTTCGGGATTTCAAAAACTGCACAAGTTTTACTCATTCCATATGCAGATTCTTATTTTATTGATGAGACATCATCAGTAAAGGGTACAAGAGGGATTTATTGCCCAGAAATTCTTCAATCAATTACTATATCTGTCTTGATTCACCTATTCTGGTTAATTCATAAACTCTGAAATATAATTCTGGATTCTGCTTACATTTTAGGATCATTTCCAGTAATAGACTCAGGCACATTTTAACCTCCCAAGATTATTACAGGAGGAAATAAAGAAGCTGATGAATTAATCATCCCCATTTTTACTTCTCCAAAAGAAAATTGGGATATGGTATGTATTGGTTATTGCAGATATATCCATTGAGATACTGTGGCTTCCTGTTCAGCTTCTCAGGCCCCAGACCATCAAGAAGAGGGTGAATAAACAGTGGTAGTCACCAGCAAGATCACAAATGCCAGCTAAAGAGCAAAAGAACGTATTGACCATATCATCAGAAGTCAAGGCTTCCTACCTTTGGCCAAGTTAAGGTGCTAGGCACCAAAGATGAAGTTATTCAATAAACCACAGAATACTATGTTCCTTGGGAATTTTTTTTCTAGTATGCTAGCTGATCCTGTGCATCTATAGTGAGTAATCCTGAGCGTTGCTCTTCATCCTGCTGTGCTTCAACTTGTAGATTGGATAGATCCAGTTCCTGTTATTTTTACTAATGACTATTTATGCCAATCTTGGGACTGTAATGGATTCTTTCATTCACCTGAAGAAGGGACTACTTTTAAGTTTCACTTTGATTTAAATAATTTCCTATTTGTATAATATATTTATATTCTTTTTAATCTATATTCTATTTTTATACTCTGTATTCTATATTCTAATATTCTATGTTACCATTACATTATTTATATTCATATTAAAGGTAAATATGAGCTTACACTCTACAAGATATCAGAACTACTAACCATATAGGTGTAATTTCAAGCTATTTTCTAGATTTCCTGATCAATATAACAATGTAACCAATAATAATAGACATACTTTGGATCCTCATACCAAGTTGTTCTTGGTGCAGGGTATTACACACAATGGTCTGACTGCAATAATATTATTATATTATAATTTTGCCTATACATAGGATACTCATGCAGTAGGTAACAATTAAATTTATTTATGATACCTCAAATCAAATCTATTGCAGATATTCTGCTATTTAAATATTGTAAAAAGTAAGGTAATGGGTACACTGTCCAAGAATGAAGTCATGTAATGAGATTTCTGAATGTTTGTGAGAAAATTTCTAGCCAGGAGTCTTGTGATCTCAATTTCTTCAAATCACAACATTTTTCTTGAGATGGGTTTTCATGCTCCTCTCATGGATAGGGGATAAGAGAGAATTTAGTGCAGATTATTCATTAACACTGACTATTGTTAGGCTTTATGGAAAAGCATGTTTTTGCCATGTGTAGGAAACCCATCACATGTAGCTTGCTCTTGTAATTCTCTTTACCCATGTGACTATTCTTCAGCTTCTAGATATAAATTACCTGGTGCTTTGAATAACATAGATTATTATGTGAGACTTTATTCCATTTCATTTAATCACTCAATTCCACCCACTGCCTCTAGAACAGTAGAGAACACATACTTATAGATAATTTCACACACACATAGAAGAATATGCCTTTCCTCTGCACCTCATTGAATTTTCCCCAATTTGACTACACACTGGGACTAAAAAACAAGTCTCAACAAATGCAAAAACATCCTACATCCTATGTGACTACCATGGATTAAAGCAGGCTATAAACAGCAATGGAAATAATAGAGAGCTTATAAACTCAAGCTAATTGAACAGCCAATTACTGAATAAAAAACTGATCAAAGCAGAAATTAAGAAAGAAATTGACAACTTTTTAGGATTGAATGAAAATGCAAACATACCATACTCAAATTTATGTGGCACAAATAAAGTGCTGAAAGACAACTTCATAGAACCAAGTGACTGCATGAGAGAGAGAGAAAGAGAGAGAGAGAGAGAGAGAGAGAGAGAGAGAGAGAGAGAGAGAAACTCTAGAACAAAATTTAGAACAAAATTTTAAAAATGATATAAGGAAATATTAGGCAAACTAAGGGCAGATATCAATAAAATAGAAACAAGCAAATAACAATAAAAAGAATCAGTGAAACAATGAATTGTTTCTTTGAGAAAATCATTAAGATTGGCAAACCCTTAGCCAAATTAACTAAAATGTAGAGAGCAAAAATATCAAATAACAAAGTTATGGAAGAAAGTAAAAACATAAAAGCAGATACCATGAAAATCCAGAGAATCATATTTACATACTTTAAAACCTGTGCTTTAAGAAATTGGAAATAATCTTATATTGTTTTTATAACAAGGTTCAATCAAGCACCAATTAGTAACTTAAACAGACCTATAAACTCTATGGATGGAAATAGAAGCAGTAATTAAAATCTTGCAAGAAAAAGTCCATGGCTAGATGGTTTTAGTACAAAATTCCACCAGACTTTGAAAGAGGAATAAGCACCAATACTATCCAAATTATTCAACAAAATCAAAGTAGAAAAATCTTACCTGATTCTTTTAATGAGACCACATTACATTGATACCCAAACCACATAAACACTCAACCAACAGGGAAAATTTCAGACCAGTTTGAGCATAAATGGAAAAAAAATCTCAAAAAAATACTTGCAAACAGAATAAAAGAACACATCACAATGATCATTCATCATAATCAAGTAGAGTAGACTTAATCACAGAAGTACAAGAATGTTAATGTTTCAGCATATGTAAGTCAATAAATGAGATCCACCATATAAACAGACTGAAAAAAAAAAAAAAAACACATGATCATTTTTTTAGATGAAGAAAAGTCCTTTGACACATTTTAACCCTCCTCCACGATAAAAGTCCTAGAATGACTATGCAAAGAAGGAGTAGATCTCAAAAAACAAAACAACAACAAAACAAACAAATACCCCCCCCCCCAAGTAGATTTTTCAGGGCACCTTGATTGTATAAACAGTGTTTAGATGGAGGTTCACAACTCTCTGTGAATCCAGTTCCAGGATTCTGATTCTTTTTCTGGTCTTCATGGGCACTTCATGCAGGTGCAAACAGATACACATGCAAGCAAAGCACACATGAACATCAAATAATAAAAAGTTTAAAATTAAAAGTCTCTTGCCTCTGAAATAAGAAATATGTGCGTTTTAGGCATCTATCAGATTGCTTCCCATATATGAAAAATTTTAAAATTGTAAATAACCAAGGCATAGCATATCTCTGGCAAATACATATGTAATAATGGAAATAAATGCATATGCTACTTTTGTAAAAAACATGATTCGAAATAGTTTATTAGTTTTTAAGCAAAACTCTTTATATATATATATATATATATATATATATATATATATATATATATATATATATACATATATATATCACAAGTATTTGTAACATATGAAGGATTAGGTGTTGAATGACTAAATGGCAGGTGTAATCTGTTTATACGATAAGCAGTACAGTGTCAACAGTGAAAAAACAGAATCTAGTGGGTATACAACCTTTCTTTCTTATGATAATAATTGCATCTTATGTTTATACAGATAAATATGTTGTGACTAAATCAAGACACACACTTTAATCTTTACACAGCTGTAGTCTTCCACGAAACAGTAATTTCCATGAGTTCTGTACAGCCTTATGAGGCAGTAACTCCTAGCATATTCTAAAGCTATTTGCATACATGTTTATAGTTTTCTTTTGGATATTTAGAACAAAAGTTAGATCTACTCTGCCAATAAATTAAAAAAAAAATACCCCATCACCCCTTGAAGGTTAGTATAATGGTTAATAGCTGGTAAGTCTGCACCTTTATGTTCATTAATGATTTTTATTCTACAATCAAAACATCTGAGCTTTTCTGAACAGATAATCAGTCATAGCTCAAAAATATTTAATTACTGTCTTAATTCATAATTTAAAGAAGATGAGAGATATGTCTTGGCTAACTTCAACATTCTTATAAGTCAGCCTCCTCATTAAAAGTTTTAAATGCAAAGGCCTTGTACAAACTGTGTTAATTTAATGGCAGTTTTGAAATATTACTTCTTCTATCACTAATTCATCTGGGAAATAGATGCTTTTGTTAGCCTCAGCTCTGCTTCTTTCTTATTGTTCTGAATACATATTGGACAGCTTTTTCCTACAGTGTGAAAAATCAAGGTAACATAAAGTAACCTTCAACATCCCCCTTATGCGATACGCAAGCACTAGATACCAACATGACAAAATAAGGAACACTTCAAATGGGTTCAACTCATTGAAGTGTGTTTTAAGATAAATATCAACAGAAAAAGAAATGGAGATCTGTATAAATGTACTAAAACCTTATGTACATAATGGTTCATAGGAAAAGTACTTAGAAATAAAAGTACATTAGTTTTGTGTAAATAAAGGTTGGATTATGTTTATTGTATAGTGCTGATGTCATACTCTCATCCTTTTACTATTTATGAAATAGTAGATTTCTGGTATCACTTATATACATTATAAATGGTAGTGGCTTTTTATCTTATCCTGTAGTATTTCAGATATTTGAACATTCATGCTTTTGTATTGCCTTAGCTTTAAATAAAACAGATCCTGAAATTTACTAGATCTGACAAATTTTGTAACCAGGTCTCCATGGATCTATACATGACTATTCTCAGTAAAAGTTCTCTTAATAAATTATGAACTTTTTCCCCATCTCTCTATCAATATATACTACAATTAAGGGTCTAGAGGAGGAAATTTTTCTAAAGGTGGAAAATTTTAAGAAGTCTATGTTCTTTCTACTACATATACAGACATCCAGGAAGATCAATGTTTACATGAATTTCTAACTTGTGTTTTCTGTCTTCCTCTAATATCATTTTTGAGACCCCAGCATTGTTACAATAGCATCAAATTTCTCACCAGCCATTCACACTGATAATATTGATTCTAAAAATGTTTTACTAAGGACTGGGGGATAGTTCAGTTGAATTCCATGCAGAAAGACCCACCTTTGATACCCATCCCAAAAAGTTGAGAATAAAAAGTTGTATTATTGTATTTATGCAATTCCAATGCTGTTTTTGAAGACAGGTGGATTCTATATCACACTGGCTAGCCAACCTAGATGACTTGACAAGCTTCATGATAATGAGAGACCCTGGCTTAAAAATAAAATGGTGGGCCTTGTCTGCCTCTCCTTTCTGCTGGGGAAGATGCCTAGATGGTCAGCTCCAATGAATACACCATATCCTGACCCATACTAGAGGATCTGCTGGACTCAGAGAAGTTGAGGATCAGCTGCACTCAGAGCAGTTGGACAACAACTTGACTGTTTCACTGAAGACCCAACAGTCTGAAGGCCTCTCGTGAGATTGGCTGCAGCCAGGGCTACATATAAGCAGCTTCTCTGCCCTTCTGAAGAGTTCCCAGTTAGAAGACCCCACAGGTGGTCACCAGGCCTACCATGAGACCTGAAGCAACCCAGGGACAAAAGACACAAACTCCAGACAGTCATCCAGACTAACAAATACCAGGTATATCCATATGTCGAGGGGCAAGCACAAGACTATAAGCACAGGAAGCCCCGAATATACAACACACCTGAAAATCAGGAATCAATTTGTTCTAAAATACTATCTCATGAAGATAATAGACTCTTTTAAGGAGGATATCAAAAACTCACTGAAAGAAATACAGGAAAACAGGTAATCAGGTGAATGAATTAAATAAAGCGATCCAACACCTAAAGGGGGAAGAAGAAACAGTAAATAAAACACAAATGGAGGCAAACATGGAGTAGGAAAGATGTCAGGAATTACAAAGGTAAGTATCACCAACAGAATACAAGAGATAAAGGAGAGACTCTCAGGTGTAGAACATACCATAGAAGATATTGACACAACTGTCAAAGAAAATTCAAAACATAAAAATCTCCTAACCCAAAGCATCCAGGAAATTGAGGACACAATTGAAAGACCAAATCTAAGGATAATCGGAATAGAGGAGAACGAAGATTCCCACCTCAAAGGACCTGAAAATATCTTCAACAAAATCATAGAAGAAAACTTCCCTAACCTAAAGAAAGAGATAGCCATAAAGGTACATGAAGCCTATAGAATACCAAAGAAATGGAACCAGAAAAGAAATTCCTCTCATCACATAATAATCAAAACACTAAATGCACAGAACAAAGACAGAATATTAAAAGCTGCAATGGAAAAGGGCCAAGTAACACACAAAGGCAGAACTAGCAGAATTACACCAGACTTCTCAACAGAGACTAAGAAAGCCAGAAGAGCCTGGTCAGGGGTCATGCAGACTCTAAGAGAACACAAATGTTAGCCCAGGCTACTATACCCAGCAAAACTCTCAATCAACATAGATGAAGAAACCAAAATATTACAGGACAAAACCAAATTCAAACAGTATCCACCTACCAATACAGCCCTACAGAGGATCCTAGAAGGAAACTATAACACATGGAAGGTACCTGCACAAAAGAAAGGACAAGATATTAAGCATCTCACAACAAAGCCAAAAGGAAAGAACCATAAGCATATAAAGCCACCTACAAAAACAAACATATCAGGAACCAACAGTCATCTCTCTTTAGTAGCTCTCAATATAAATGGACTCAACTCACCTATAAAAAGACATAAGCTAAGAGACTGTATACACAAACAAGATCCAGCACTTTGCTGCTTACAAGAAACACACTTAAATAACAAAGACAGACACTATCTCAGAGTAAAAAGATGGAAAAAAATCTTCTAAGCAAATGGTTCCAGGAAATAATCTGGAGTTGCCATCCTAATATCCAATAAAATAGATTTTCAACCAAAAGTTATCAAGTACGATGAAGAAGGACACTTCATATTCATCAAGGGGAAAATCCACCAAGAGAAAGTCTCAATTCTGAACATCTATGCCCCAAATGCAAGAGCACCCACATACATAAAAGAAACTTTACTAAAGCTCAAAACACACATTGAACCCCACATAATAATAGTGGGAGACTTCACACCCTACTCTTACCACTGGACAGGTCATTGAAACAGAAACTAAACAGTGACACAGTGAAACTAAGAGAGTTTATGAACCAAATGGATTTAACATATATCTACAGAAAATTTCACCCCAAAACAATAGAAGACACCTTCTTCTCAGTACCTTATCGTACCTTCTCCAAAACTGACCACAAAACAACCCTCAACTGATACAAGAATATTGAAATAATCCTATGCATCATATCAGATCACCATGGCCTAAGGATGGTCTTCAATAACAGCACAAACAACAGAAAGTTCACGTACACATGGAATCTGAACAACTCTCTACTGAATGATATCTTGGTCAGGGAAGAAATAAAGAAATTAAAGACGTCTTGGAATTTATGAAATTGGTAACATATCATAAACAAACTTATGGGACACAATGAAAACAGTGCTAAGAGGAGTACTAAGTTCCCTGGTAAAGAAACTGGAGAGATCTTACACTAACAACTTAACAGCACACCTGAGAGTTTTAGATCAAAAAACAGCACACTCAACCAAGAGGAGTAGACATCAGTAAATAGTCGAACTCAGGGCTGAAATCACCCAAATAGAAATAAAAAAAACAATACAAAGAATCTACAAAATCCAAAGCTGTTTCTTTGAAAGAATCAACAAGATAAATAAACCCGTAGCCAACCTAACTAAATGGCAAAAAGGCAGTATCCAAATTAATAAAGTCAGAAATGAAAAGGTAGACATAAAAACAGAAATGGAGGAAATTCAAAAAATCTTCAGATCCTATTACAAACACCTATACTTACAATAACTGGAAAATCTAGATGAAATGGATGGTTGTCTAGACAAATACCGCATACCAAATTTAAATCAAGAGGAGATAAACTATCTAAACAAGCCTATATCCCATAAGGAAATAGAAGTCATTAAAAACCTCCTAAACAAAAAAAGCCCTGGAGCCAGATGGGTTTACTGCAGAATTCTACCAGATCTTCAAAGAAGACCTGATAGCAATAATCCTCAAACTATTCCATAAACTAGAAACAGAAGGAATACTACCTAATTCATTCCATGAAGCCAAAATTACTGTGATACCTAATCCATACAAGGACCCAACGAAAAAAGAGACCAATCTCACTTATGAATGTCAATGCAAAAATACTCAATAAAATTTTTGCAAACCAAATCCAAGAATACATCCAAGCCATCATTCACCCTGATCAAGTAGGCTTCATCCCAGGAATGCAAGGTTGGTTCAATATACAAAAATCCATTAATGTAATCCTCTCTCTCTCTCTCTCTCTCTCTCTCTCTCTCTCTATATATATATATATATATATATATATATATATATATATATATATATATATATATATATATATATCCCTCAAGGAAAAAAAATCACATGATCAACTACTTAGGTGCAGAAAAATCATTTCACAAAATACAACACCCTTTCATGTTAAAAGTATTGGAAACATCAGGAATTCAAGGCCCACAGTTAAATATAATAATAGTAATTTAGTGCAAACTAACAGCCAATATCAAATTAAATGGAGACATACTTGAAGCAATCCCACTGAAATAATGGACAAGGATGACCACTCTCCCCATATCTATTCAATATAATACTGAAAATGCTAGATAGAACAATAAGACAACAAAAAATATCAAGAGGATATAAATACACAAAGAAATAAAGGTGTCACTATTTGCAGATGATATGATAGTATACATATACTCCCACAAAAATTCTACCAGAGAACTTGTCTAGCTGATATACCACTTAAGCAAAGTGGCCAGATATAAAATTAACTCAAATAAATCAGTAGCCTTCCTTTATAAAAATGATAAACAGGCTGAGAAAGAAATTAGGGAAACAACTCCTTTCACAATAGCCACCAATAATATAAAATATCTTGGGGTCACTGTAACCAAACAAGTGAAAGACCTATATGACAATAACTTCAAGTCTCTCCAGAAAGAAATCGAAGAAGATCTCAGAAAACGGAGAGATCTCCCACGCTCATGGATTGGCAGAATTAATATAGTAAAAATGGCCATCTTACCAAACGCAATCTACAGATTCAATGCAATCCTCATCAAAATCCCAACACAATTCTTCAAAGACATGGAAAGAGCAATTCTCAAATTCATCTGGAAAGGCATAAAACCCAGAATAGCAAAAATAATTCTTACCAATAAAAGAATGGCTGGGAGACTCACCATCTCTGACCTCAAACTTTACTACAGAGCAGTAAGGATAAAAACAGACAGGTTGATCAATGGAATAAATTGAAGACCCAGAAATATAACCACACACTTACCGACACTTTATCTTTGACAAAGACATCAAAAATATACAACGGAAAAAGGAAATCATCTTCAATAAATTGTGCTGGTTTAACTTGTAGTCTCTATGTAGAAAAAATGAAAATAGACCCATATTTATCACCTTGTACAAAGCTCAAGTCCAAGTGGATCAAGGACCTCAACATAAAGCCAGATATATTGAATATAATAGAAGAGAAATTGGGAAAAAGCCTTGATCTCATTGTTACAGGGGGAAATTTTCTAAACAGAACTTGAATGGCTAATGCTCTTAAGATCAAGAATTGATAAATGGGACCTCACGAAACTGGAAAGCTTCTGTAAGGCAAAAGACATAGTCAATAAGACTAATCGGCAAACTACAGATTGGGAAAAAAACTTCACTGACTCCACATCTGATGGAGGCCTCATATCCAAAATATATAAAGAACTCAAGAACTAATTACCAAAAAACCAAACAATCCAATAAAAAAAGGGGGGGTATATAACTAAACCGAGAATTCACAACACAGGAATCTTGAATGGCTGAGAAGCACCTAAAGAAATTTTCAAAGTCCTTAGTGATCAGAGAAAAGCAAATCAAAACAACCCTGAGATTCCACCTTACATCAATCAGAATAACTAAGATCAAAACCTCAGCTGACAGCACATGTTGGGGATTGCAAACTGGTACAACCACTCTGGAAATCAATCAGGAGGTTTCTCAGAAAATTGCAAATAGATGTACCTGAAGACCCAGCAATACCACTCTTGGGTATATACCCAAAATATGCCCCACAATACCACAGGGGCACATGTTCCACTATGTTCAGAGCGGCCTTATTTGTGATAGCCAGACAGTGAAAACAACCCAGATGTCCCACGGCTGAAGAATGGATACATAAATTGTTGTTCATAGAACAAGGATATCCTGAGTTTTGCAGGCAAATGGATGAATCTAGAAAATATCATCCTAAGTGAGGTAACTCAGACCCAAAAGGACATTCATGGTATGTTTTCTCTAATACGTGGATATTAGCCAAAAAACAAAAACAAAAACAAAAACAAAACAAAAAACAAGTACAGAATACCCAAGATACAGTCCACAGCACTCAAGAAGATCAACAAGCTGCAGGGTCCAAGTGAGGATGCCTCAGTCCCACTTGGGAGGGAGAAAAAGCAATCACATTGGGGAGGAAGGGAGAGACCTGGAAGCAAAAGTGGACTGGGTTGAGTGGTGGAGTGGAGAGGGGAATCTGTTCTAGTATTGGGTGAGGGAAAAGGACTGAAGCATTGAGGGCCATTAGAAAGATTGGAAACAGGCAACTTCAGATGGTAGGAAGTTGTTGGGACCCTCCAAAATGCACCCGAGATCTGGGAGGTAAGAGACTCGCAGGACTCAATGGGAGAGACCTTAGATGAAATGCCCGACAGTAGGCAGAGGGAATTCATAGAGTCTAAAGACAGGGCATCAAATGAGGGAGGGGGTTGCCATCCTACAGTTAAAACTCTGACCCATAATTGTTCCTCTCTGAAAGAATTACAGGGATGGAAATGGAGAGGATCCAGAGGGAAAGAAGATCCAGAAACTGGCTCAAAGTAGGATCCAGCTCGAGGGGAGGTCCCAAGGCCTGACACTATTACTGAGCATATGGAGCCCTCACAAAAAGGGACTTAGCATGACTGCACTCTGGAAGACCCAACAAGCAGCTGAAAAAGTCAGATGCAGATATTTGCACCCAACCAATGGACAGAGACTACTGACCCCTGTGGTTGAATTAGGGAAAGGCTGAAAGAAACTGAGGAGGAAGGTGGTCCTGTAGGAGGGCCAGTAGTCTCAATCTTTACTCCTGAGATCTTTCAAATAATGGACCACCAAACAGGCAGCATATACCTACTGATATGAGGCCCCCAACACATATACTGCAGAGGACTGCCGGGTCTGTGTTCAATCAGAGATGATGCACCTAACCCTCAAGAGACTGGAGGCCCCAGGGAGTTCAGAGGTCAGGTGTAGTGTTGGGTAGGGGGTGGGGACATCCACTTGGAGACAGGGGGTGGGGAGGAGGTATGTGATATACCACAGCCAGAGGGTGGACAGGTGGGGGAAGAAAATCTAGGGTATAAAAAATTAATTAATTAATTAAAAATGACAAAATGAATTCTACATATGAGAGAAAAAAATAAATAAAATGGTGGGTCTACGAGGACTGATAGCACAAGTTGCCCTCTGAACACCTTTCACACACACATACACTGAGTATAAAAAGTGTTTCTGACTGACTTAATGAAAATTATCAACTCAACCTTGATGCTAAGACTTATTTTCTAATATATTATCACATTATGTTCATCAGATGTGGATGGTTATTTTCATGTTCCCAAAAGCAGCTATAGTACAAACAATTAGCTGCATTTATTAATCATCTGATGAAGAATAAGTAAAACATGCCTAGTTTTTATTATTGGCTTCTGGTCATTCCAATAAAAATAAAAGTCCAAAACAAAGCCACTTCATTTTTTCCAATACATAAATTAACTTCCAGTTTTCCATTCTTTTTCTAACTCTTTTCACATTGTTTGTTTGTTTTACTCTCCTTTTTTCTAATAGAAGCTTAATTGGATTCCTGGTGCCTTCTTAGATTGTTACACAGCATGCATAAACATTAGCTTTCTGAATAGCTGTCTTTGTGTTCCTGGGATCTTTTTTCATTGCATGGAGTACAGTTGTTCTTGCAGTCACTGAAAAATCAGTAGACAGCAATGGGTTTGCTACACAGTCTAACTTTAGTGTCTGATATATGTAAATCTAAGTACGAGATTGTTATAATGAATAATACTGTCAGCAGTAAAATTTTACACACATTCCTCTTCCTCCTCCTCTTCTTCTTCCTCCTCTTCTTTTTTGTTCTGTTTCTGACAGAGTAGTCCATAAAATTGAACAGTTTGATTGAAGATAGGATTCGAATACATACCTTAACTACTTAGAATAAACATTTCATCAGTAGCTAAAGCATAAAGGTAATTGTAGTTTTACATTCTGTCCTTTTGATGGAAGGTTTGTTTCTAGGTTCACTGTGCATGTTGAGAATAGAAAGGTCACATCTTCATAGCCCTTGTCCTAGGAGACAGAGTTAACTGGTTTTCGATTCTCAATTTCAGTAATGCTATAATAGAATTAGAGTAGGGTAAAGTAAGCAAATATGGTGCTGTTAAACAAGAAAACATTTCAATGAAGATTGTAAAATTATAACCTTACATGATTATATATAAGTGACATGCTGTCTTCTTTGGGTTTAAAACTGAAAATAGTAATATTTTTTAAATCATAAAACCTAAAGTACCATATACAAAAGTTATACTCTATTAAGTTAAATGACTTCTCTGTTTTACAAATTATAGACATTTGGATTGCAATATGCATTACATATAACAACTAAACTAATTCAGAAAAATAGATGCTACAGGGATAATAAAAAATATCCCATATTTCATCTAATGCTATTGTGAACAAAAAGTAAATGTATTTTTTGCAAAATCAAACAAACAAACAGGATGAATCCATGAATGAACACAAAGAAAATAAATGCAGTGATTTAACAATCCATGTTTCTGCTTTCCCCCAGGTAAAATAAGGGCTGTTCCATCAGCATGTCCCAGCCTACTGCTCTGTTGAAATGTTGTAAATGAATTACAATTTTCAAAATAAAAAAGGAAGCACCCCAAGTTTATTCATGCTTGTCCAATTTCAAAGTGAATGTTATAGAACCAAATAATGCTGACATAAAGGGATGATACTTAAAGATAAGTATTATGTTTCATTTAATAAATTTTGATATTTCACCTCTCTGAAAATTAGGTAATCTTTATATTTTAAGAATGACCTTATTTGTACAAATTTAATGAGAAACACTAATGTCATAGAGATTGCACCATTCAAAAATTCTGTGAAAAAAATGAAAACTTTTTTCATTTTGTTATTAGTTATTATATTTATTTACATTTCAAATGTTATCACCCTTCCCAGTTTCCCCTCCACAAGCTCCCTACTCCCTCATACCTCTCCTGCCTCTATAAGGGTGCTCCTCACCCCCACCTACTCCTGCCTCAGTGGCCTAGCTTTCTTCTATCCTGATTCATCAAGCCTCCATTGGACCAAGGGACTCACCTCCCAGTGATGCCAGATGTGGCAATCCTCTCCTACCTACCCAGCTGGAATCACTGGTACACCCTGTGTATGCTTTGGTTGGTGGATTAGTCCCTTGGAGCTTTGGGAGATGTCTGGTGGGTTGATATTGTTTTTCCTATGAGGTTGAAAACCACTTCAGCTTCTACAGTCCTTGCCCTAATTTCCCCATTGGGGTCCCTGAGATGAGTTCAATATTTGGTTGTATACATTCTTATCTCTATTGGTCAGGAACTGGCAGAGCCTCACAGGAAACAGCTGTATCAGGCTCCCTTAAGCAAGCACTTCTTGGCATCGGCAATAGTGTCTGGGTTTGTTGTCTGCATGCTGGATGGATCCCCAGATGGGGCAGTCTCTGGATGGCCTTTTCTTCAGTCTCTGCTCTACTCTTTGTCCCTGTATTTCTTTAGACAGGAGCAATTCTGGGTTAAATTTTTGGAGATAGGTGTGTGGCCCCATCTCTCAACCGGGGGCCATGTCTAAATTCTGGATATGGTCTTGACAGGATCTCCCTCCATTTTGTGGGGTAATTCAGCTAATGTCATCCCTGTGGAGTCCTTAACTTGTTTTCCTGGTGTCTGGAATATTCTGATTGCTACCCCCAGTTCCACATCCCCATTGCTACACACCTCTGTTCAATTTCCTGACCTGTATACCTTCTCCATCTCCTACTATACATGATTCTTCACCTCTTTTTCCCATCTCTCTTTTCTCCCTCCCAAGTGTCTCCAACCATCTACTTCCCTTGATTATTTTGTTCCCCCTTCTAAATGGGACTGAACTATTCACTCTTTGGTATTCCCTCTTCTTGAGCTTCATATGAGTTCTATCATGAGTATTCATGCTCTTTGCCTAATATCCACTTATCAGTGAATACATACAATATGTGTTCTTTTGTGAATGAGTTATCTCACTCAGTATGATGTTTTCTATATCCGTCTATTTGCCTGCAAATTTCATGGACACATTGTTTTTAAGAGCTGAATAGTATTCCATTGTGTAAATGTACAATATATTCCGTATCCATTCCTCTGTTGAGGGACATCTGGGTTGTTTCCAGCTTCTGGCTATTACAAATATGGTTGCTATGAACATAGTGGAGCATGTGCCCTTATTGCATGTTTGAACATCTTCTGGGTTTATGCCCAGGAGTCATATAGCTGGGTCCTCAGGTAGTACTATGTTTAATTTTCTAAGGAACCATCAACTGATTTCCAGAGTGGTTGTACCAGCTTGCAATCCCACCAGCAATGGAGGAGTGTTCCTCTTTCTCCACATCCTTGCCAGCATCTGCAGTCAACTGAGTTTTTGGTCTTAGCCATTCTGACTGGTGTGAGGTGGAATCTCAGGGTTGTTTTGATTTGCATTTCTCTGATGACTAAGGTTGTTGAACTTTTCTTTAGGTGCTTCTTGGAAATTTTAGTTTCCTCAGTTGAGAAATCTCTGTTTATCTCTGCCATCCATTTTTAATAGAGTTCTTTGGTTCTCTGGAGTCTCACTTTTGAGTTCTTGGTATATATTGAATATTAGGCCTCTTAAGATTCAGGACTGGTAAAAATCTTTTCTCAATCTGTTGGTTGCCATTTTGTCCTATTGACAGTGTCCTTTGCCTTACAATGCACATTTGTGGCTTCTTGGACTTATAGCATAAGCCACTGGTGTTCTGTTCAGGAAATTTTTCACTGTGCCCATGTGTTCAAGGATTTTCCCTATTTTCTCTTCTATTATATACAGTGTATCTGGTTTTATGTGGAGGTCCCTGAATCACTTGGATTGAGCATTGTACAGGGAGATAAGAATGGATCAATTTGCATTGTATTATGTGTTGGCAGTCAGTTGAACCAGCACAATTCGTTGAACATGCTGTTTTTTTCCCACTGGATGATTTTAGTTTCTTTGTCAAAGATCAAATGACCATAGGTGTATGAGCATATTTCTTGCTCTTCAATTCTGTTCCATTGATCTACTTGCCTGTCACTGTACCAGTACCATGCAGTTTTTATCTCTATTGCTCTGTAGTACAGCTTGAGGTTAGGGATGGTGATTCCTCCAGCTGTTCTTTTATTATTGAGAATAATTTTTATACTCTTGGGCTTTTGTTATTTCAAATGCTCTTTCTAACTCTATGAAAAAATGAGATGAAATTTTGATGAGGGTTGCATTGAATTCGTAGATTGATTTTTGTAAGATGGTCATTTTTAGTATATTAATCCTGTCAATCCATGAGCATGAGAGATCTTTTCATCTTCAGAAACTTGTAGTTTTTGTTGTACAGATCTTTCACTTTTTGGTTAGAGTCATACCAAGATATTTTATATTGTTTGTGACTATTGAGAAGGGTGTCATTTCCCTAATTTCTTTCTCAGCCCATTTATCCTTTGAGTGTATGAAGGGTATTGATTTGTTTGAGTTAAATTTATATGTAGCCACATTGCTGAAGTTGTTTATCAGTAGTAGGGGTTCTCTGGTAGAAATTTTGGGGTCACTTAAATATGCTATCATCCACATGTAGTAATATTTTGATTTCTTCCTTTCCAGTTTATATCCCCTTGACCTCCTTTTGTTGTCTAATTGCTCTAGCTAGAACTTCAAGTATATTATTGAATAGATAGGGAGAGAGTGGGCAGCCTTGTATAGTTTCTGATTTTAGGGGAATTGCTTCAAGTTTCTCCCCATTTTGTTTGATAGTAGCTGTTGGTTTTCTGTTTATTACTTTTACTATGTTTAGGTTTAGGGCTGATCTTTCCAAGACTTTTACCATGAAGGGATATTGAATTTTGTCAAGTGCATTTTCAGGATCTAATGAAACGATCATGTGTTTTTTCCTTTGAGTTTATTTATGTATTGGATTATGTTGATGGATTTCTGTATATTGAATCATCCCTACATCCCTGGGAGGAAGCCTACTTAATTGTGGTGAATGGTCATTGTGATATGTTCTTGGATTTTGTTTGTCAAAATTTTATTCAGCATTTTTGCATTGATATTCATAAAGGAAATTGGTCTGATGTTCTCTTTGTTAGTCTTTGTGTAGTTTAGGTATAAGCTTAATTGTGGCTTCATAGAATGAATTAGGTAGTGTTCTTTCTGTTTCTATTTTTGTAGAATAGTTTGAGGAGTATTGCTATTAGATCTTCTTTGAAGGTCTGGTAGAATTGTGCACTAAACCCATCTGGTCCTGGGATTTCATTGTTTGGTAGTCTATTAATGTTGGCTTTGATTTCTTTAGGGGTTATGGGATTGTTTAGATGATTTATCTAATTCTGATTTAACTTTGGCACCTGATATCTGTCTAGTAACTTATCCCTTTCATCCAGATTTTGTTGAGTATGGCTTTTTTATTAGGATCTCATGATTTTTAGAATTTCCTCAGTTTCTGTTGTTATCTCTCTCTTTTCTTTTCTGATTTTGTTAATTTGAATACTGTCTCTGTGCCCTCTAGTTAATATGGCTAAGAGTTTATCTGTTCTGTTGATTTTCGCAAGGAACCAGCTCATGGTTTTGTTGATACTTTTTATAGCTCTTTTTGTTTCTATCTGGTTGATTTCAGCTCTGAGTTTGATTATTTCCTGCTATCTACTGCCCTTGGGTGTATTTGCTTCTTTTTGTTCTAGAGCTTTTAGTTGTGCTGATAAACTACTAGGGTATTCTCTGTCCAATATCTTTTTGGAGGTCCCCAGAGCTATGTCTTTTCCTCTTAGCACTGTTTTTATTGTGTTCTATACGTTTGGGTATATTGTGCTTTCATTTACATTAAATTGTAAAAAAGTCTTTTATTTGTTTCTTTATTTCTTTCCTGACCAACTTATGAGTGAGTAGAGCATTGTTCATCTTCCATGCATTTGTGGGCTTTCTGTTGTTTTTCTTATTGAAGATCAGTCTTTATCTGTGGTGATCTGGTAGGATGCGTGGAGTTATTTCAATATTCTTGTATCCATTGAGGTCTGTTTTGTGACTGATTGTATGGTCAATTTTGGAGAAGGTACCATTAGGTGCTGAGAATAAGTTACATCCTTTTGGTTTAGAATGAAATGTTCTATAGGTATCTGTTAATTCCATTTGGTCCATAACTTCTCTTAGTTTCACTGTGTCTCTGTTTAGCTTCTGTTTCCATGGTAAGTCCATTGATTAGAAAGGTGTTTAAAAGTTTCCCACTATTATTTTGTGTGGTTCAATGTGTATTTTGAGCTTTAATAAAGTTACTTTTACGAATGTGGATATTCCTTTATTTTGAGCATAGATGTTCAGAATTGAGAGTTCATCATCATAGATTTTTCCTTTGATGAGTATGAAAATGTCCTTTATTATCTTTTTTGAAAACAGTTGGTTGAAAGTCGATTTTATTCCATATTAGAATAAATACTAATATTAATTAGTATTAATATTAATTAATTAATTAATACTAATAATAATTAGAATATTGGAACCATTTGCTTGGAAAAATTTTTCCAGCCTTTCACTCTGAGGTACTGTGTGTCTTCATCACTGAGGTGTGTTTCCCGTATGCTGGGTCCTGTTTACATATCCAGTCTGTTAGTCGATGTCTTTTTATTGGGGAATTGAGTCCATTGATGTTAAGAGATATTAAGGAATAATGATTGTTCCTAACTGTCATTTTTGTTATTAGAGGTGGAATTATGTTTGTTTGGCTATTTTCTTTGGGTTTATTGAAAGAATATTACTTTCTTGCTTTTTCTAGGGTATAGTTTCCCTCCTTGTGTTGGAGTTTTCCATCTATTATCCTTTGTAGGACTGAATTTGTGGAAAGATATTGTGTAAATTTGGTTTTGTCATGAAATATCTTCGTTTCTCTATCTACGGTAATAGAGTGTTTTTCTGGGTATAGTAGCTTGAACTGGCCTTTGTGTTCTCTTAGGGTCTGTATGACATCTGCCCATGTTCTTCTGGCTTTTAGAGTCTCTGGTGAGAAGTCTGGTGTAATTCTGATAGGTCTGCCTTACATGTTACTGGATCACTTTCTCTTATTGCTTTTAATATTCTTTCTTTGTTTTGTGTGTTTGATGTTTTGAATTTTATGTTATGAAAAGAGTTTCATTTCTGGTCTAGTCTATTTAGAATTCTGTAGGTTTTTTGTATGTTCATGGACATCTCTTTCTTTAGTTTAAGGAAGTTTTCTTCTATAATTTGTTGAAGATACTTACTAGCCCCCCCCTTTTTTTTTCAATTCCTATTTTTTTATTTTTTTATTTTTGATACTTTATTTACATTTCCAATGTTTCCCCTTTTCTGGGTCTCCTCTTTGGAAACCCCCTATCCCCTACCCATCCCCGCCTCTATGAGAGAATTCCACCTCCCACCCACCCACCCACCCATCCCTATATTCCCCTTTACTGGGGCCTCTAACACCCTCAGGCCCAAGGGCCTCTCCTCTCTCCCTGATGGCCATTGAGTTCATCCTCAGCCCTTTAAGTTGGGAATCTTCACTCTATTAAATACCTATTATCCTTAGTTTTGGTCTTCTCATTGTGTCCTGAATTTCCTGGAGGTTTTTGGTTAGGAACATTTTGCATTTTGAATTTTCTTTGACTGTTGTGTCAATGTTTTCTATGGTATCTTCTACACCTAAGATTGTCTCTCCTATCTCTTGTGTTCTGTTGGTGATGTTGCATCTATGAATCCTGATCTCTTTCTTAGGGTTTCTATCTCCAGGGTTGTCTTCCTTTGTGATTTCTTTATTGTTTCTATTTCGATTTTTAGATCCTGGATGGTTTTATTCAATTCATTCACCTGTTTGGGTGTGTCTTTTTGTAATTCTTTAAGGGATTTCTATGTTTCCTGTTTAAGGGTTTCTACCTTTTGACCTGTGTTCTCTTGTATTTCTTTGAAGGAGTTGTTTTTGTACTTCTTAAAGTCTGCTATCTTCATCCTGAGATGTGATTTTAAATCAGCGTCTTGCTTTTCTGGTGTTTTGGGGTATCTAGGGCTCCCTGTGTTGGGATAACTGGGTTCTGACAATGCCAAGTTGCCTTGGTTTCTATTACTTATGTTCTGCCCCTCCCTCTCACCATTTGGATATCTCTGGTGTTAGCTGGTCTTGCTGTCTATGACTGTGGCTTGTCCCTCTTGTAGTCTGTGTGTCAGAACTCTTGGGAGACCAGTTCTCTCTAGGAAGAATTTGGTTATTGAAAGCTGTGGCACAGGTCATATCCCAGCACAGAATGAAACTGGATGTATCATTTCCCAGTTGTTCCTTGATTCCTGTGTCCCGATAGCTCTGGCTAGGTCCCTCTTGGGCCAGGAATCTAAGCAGAGGTGATGGGTCTCACCTGTGCTCTGGTGTGGTATCGTCTTGGAAGGCCCATTCTCTCCAATGGGATTTGGGTATAGAGAGCTATGATATAGGGTCAGCTCCAGGCACAAATGAAAACTGGAAGGATCCTGTCTCATGAATTTTCCTTTTAATGAAAAGAAAAAAAAATGTAACTCAGTGTCTAATGGTAATTTAAGTAGGTATTCTCACTTGAAGGGTAAACCATGGGGTTACAAAAAATGAGGCTATGTTTAATATTTAGTGAATAGTTGCTGATTTTCAACAGCCACTTCCATCTTAGAGTACAGTGTTTGTCCCTGTTAATCCTTTGACATTCTTCCCTCTGCTCACCCTCACCTGACAACTTTTGTTGTAACATCATTTGTACATTGTGAAACTTTATAAAATTCAAAAAAAATGTTAAAAAACCTTATTTTCAGAAATAATTAGCATTAATTCTATTTTTAAGTGGGTTTGGTGTTCTCAGCCAGATCCTTAGTGACAGGTTTTCCATTTCAGATTTTATTTATTTTTTGCTTCATCACTTATTTCACTGGAGTTATTTATCATGTTTGCATTTTTCACTTCAAAATCTTTCATAAATGCCACATTTTCTCACATTCTGCATGTCTCACAATATTAGTCATTTTATATTGCTTTATTGTACTTGAAGGACAATTTGGTTATATATAAAATATTGGCTAAGATTTTTTTTTCCTTTTAGAATTATGTTAAGTATTGTATGTTTGTTTGTGTCTACCCGTCTTTTTTGGGAATTTATGCTTTCTAAAAAGAATAAATCTAAGGTGAAACTAAACTATTTTTTAACAACATCTAATATTTTTCACTCTCTTATGTGAATGATGGATTTTGTTCCTTTGAAATTAATTAATTACTTTTATGTAGCCACTTGAATACTATTTTATTAACATAAGTTATAATATATTTAAAGTCTTATATTTTCTTTCTCTCTCCTATTCCTTTCATAAATAAATTCTGTTTAACTATTGAGATATTTATTGAAGTACAAAAATTTAAATTGCAGCTCCCAAAGCTGCTGAGGGGCATGGTGATTTCTTTGAGTTGGAATGCAGCCTGATATACCTAGTGAGTAGAAACAGAGTAATATTGTCTAGTTATTTTTATGAGGCTATGGTTACCCTGAAACCTAAACCACATAAAGACCAAACAAAAAAGAGATCTACAGACCATTTTGCAGAAAATATATGCAAAACTTTTCAATAAGATACTTGAAAACTGAATCCAAGATTACATCAAAGTGATCATGCTCCATGATCAAGTATGCTTCATCAAAATGATGCAAGGCTGGTTCAACATATGTAAATTGACAAATGTAACCCACCATATAAACATACTGAAAGATAAAGAAGCATGAACATCTCATTCAATGCAGGAAAAGGCTTTAAACAAAACCCAGCACTCCATAATGATAAAAACCATAAATAGACTAGGGCTACAAGGGACATACCTCAAACTAATGGGGACAATTTATAGGAATCCCATACTCAGCATAAACATAAATAGAGAGAGAGATGCAAAATATTTCCATTAAGACAAGGTTTTCCACACCTACTAGAGATAGTACGTGAAGCCTTGACTAAAGCAATAGGACTACAGAAGGAGATTAAGGGGATCAAAACGTGGAAATACTTTAAATATCTTTATTTATAGATGATATAATTGAATACACAATAACCTTAAAAATTATTGGAAGAAAAACTCCACATCTACAAAATATTTCAACAAGGATATAAAATTAACTCCCCAAAATCTATAGCTCTACTTGATACAAATCTCAAAGGACTGAGAAAGAAATCAGGGAAAAACCTTTCACAATTGCATCTCTCAGAGTCCCAAGTGCATGTTAGAAGGTGTTGGCTCCTCTGGCACTTCATATCCCTTCTTCCTAGGTTAGACTTCTCCTACCCCTGAACTTTCCTTCCCTTGGTCCTCTTGGCCCCCTTTCTCCTCTTGTTCCCTTCCTGTTTCCTGGAGTCCCTTTCTATATCCTTTCGTGTTTTATGGCTTGGTTTCTTCTGCTGGAAATACTCAGTCTGGACTTTTCCAGATGTTTATTATTGTGTTCTCTTTGATATCTACAATAAAAACTTTCTCCTCTATCATTATGAATAGTATACATGTCTTCATTTTATTTAATAAGGACTTCAAACACTGGACCCTAAGTAAACAAATAAGCTATTAAAATGGGGCATGTATCTAAATGGAATTCTCAAAAGACAAACACAAATAGTAAAGAAACACCTAAAGAAATGTGAAACATTCTTAGTCATCAAGGAAGTGTTAATTACTATTTGGAGGTTCTTTGTCTCATAATTTTTTTGTCAGGCTTTTTATCTTCTTTTACTCTGCATATATATTATGGTAGTTGCTGCTTTAATAGTTTTATGAGATTTCAATATATGTGAACCTGTGGGTCAGTGTGTCTGTATATGTTTCTTGAAATTTTTCTTTGACTTATATTTGGATGCATTATTATTATTATTATTATTATTATTATTATTATTATTATTTATATGCCTGTTTGCAATCTAATGAGGGTGAAAAAGAAAGAGTGTAAATTTGGGTATGTGGGGAATAGGTAGCATCTAGCAAGTTGGAACCTATAATCATAATATACTTTATTAAAAAATTAATTTCAATAAAATTTGAAATTAAAATAATACAATAGAGAAAGGCGGAAACCTCTGCCTGGGACGCCAGGAGTCGGTAGCCAACGAGCACCATAGAAAGGCGGAAACCTTTGCCTGGGACACCAGGAGTCAATAGCCAACGAGGGCCATAGAAAGGTAACCTCCCAGGAACTTAGAAGGGCCGTGAGTGGGGTTGAGGGGAGCAGCACCTCTCACCCAGACCTGCCCGGATCTGCCGGGATCCGGGGCCTAAGAATCTGAGGACAGAAAACTCCGAAACTTTCAGATTTCACTCGCGGGCGGAAACCTCTGCCTGCACCTCCAGGAGTCGGTAGCCAACGAGCACCAGAGAGGGGTGCCCTCCCAGGAGCCTGGAAAGGCTGTGAGTGGCATTGAGGGGAGCAGCACCTCTCGCCCAGACCCGCCCGGATCTGCCGGGATCCGGGGCCTGAGAACCCAGGGACAGAAAAACTGTGAACTTTCCGATTTACACTGGTGCCTGGGGACCTCAGCCTGGGCCACAAGGCTCCACATGAACAGGGAATCCAAGAAGTGCTGACACACCTTTGAGCACAGGCAAAACCACCACTTCTGGATCAAGAGAGA
>CM052705.1:13828981-13894730 GCA_028551405.1 Uromys caudimaculatus | reverse complement strand
ATACAGAAAATGTGGTACATTTACACAATGGAGTACTACTCAGCTATTAAAAACAATGACTTCATGAAATTTGCAGGCAAATGGATGGAACTTGAAAATATCATCCTGAGCGAGGTAACTCAGTCACAAAAGAAGGAACATGGTATGTACTCACTGATAAGCGGATATTAGCCCAAAAGTTCAGAACGCCCAAGTTTCATATAACAGTAACCGCTGGACTGAGAGTGAGGTCCCAGAAGGAGGAGTTGGAAGAACGTCTGAAGGAGCTGAGAGAATTTGCAGCCCTATGGAGGGAGCAAGAGAGTCAATGGACCTGACCTCCCCCTCCCCCCCGGTCCTCCTGGAGTTTGGACCACCAACCAAAGAATACACATTGATGGACTTATGGTTTGGACCACATATGTGGCAGAGGATGACCTCGATGGCCATCAGGAGGAGAGGAAAGGCCCTTGGGCCTGAGGATGTTAGAGGCCTCAGTAAAGGGGAATGTCAAGGCGGGAATATGGGGATGGGTGGTTGGGAAGGGGTTGGGAGGTGGAATTCCCTCCTAGATGCGGGTTGGGGAGAGGATGGGGGGTATCCAAAGAGGAGACTCAGAAAAGGGGAAACATTGGAAATGTTTATAAAGTATCAAAAATAAAAAAGGAGGAAAAAAAATGTTAGGTTTATGGGGGTAAAAGACCAACCGAACCCTACTGAGGCCAAGGAATAAAGTTTTATTGAACTACTAAAAAAAATAAAATAAAATAAAATAATACAATAAAAATAAAGAAAATGTTTCTTTTCTTGAAACACATACAAAACTTCCAATAATTTTCAGTACTACTCATAAAGCTTAAAGCTAATAGATTGGCTTTCATGCATTTACTGGGTGAGAAAGGTAAAATTTCCTTCATTTACATACAAACAGGTTCTAAGTCGTTTACACATGACCACTCTGCATCCAGGCACTACTAGTATTCTGTTTCTTGAGATGTTCAGTATTGTTGACAATACTTCTTTGGGACTTTATGTTAGGAAGGAATGTCTAGAAAAGAGGATCAAGTATGGTCAATAATAATTGTATTAGTTCAATTATATGAAAAAGATTCCATCCTCTAGAGATATGTGACCAGTGTACCTTCATAGAGGAATGTATTCTTAGTTCAAATGTCCTTTATTTCATAAAAGTATTAACGTCCATATTTATAATATAAAGAATCAACTTCTTGTATTATATTCTCATTTCACTTATTTATAACCAATAACTTTTGATTTTCAATTTCTATTATGTCAGAATATCCTCTGAGCAGTTGAAAAACAAGGGAAATAAATATAGTCTTTGTCCCCCTTATTCACTTCAGGATATGTGTATGGTTCTCAGTGCATCCAATAAAAAATGTTCAAGTAGGGCAAGGTCTTAGGGTGATGGATCTTGTGCCTCTTTCCTGGACTGTTTCCACATAAATTCTCAAAATTTTCTTAGTAAGACTATTTAGTGAAGGTTATAGTTTTCTTAGTGCTTTGTGACTTATATTAGACTTTCTTTTGTCATTGTTATTCAGAAAGCCCTATTTACTTTTTCTGTGTCTTTTATTATCCATTCTATATTAGTGCCTAATTATCTATGTTTAGTAGTCATGTGAAAGGCAAAGTCAAAAGGATATAAAAATAAGCGGGAATTTCATTTAATTTAGAAGAATCTTCTCTTTCAATTCATGTTAGATTAAAAAATCATCCAGTTGCTAAGAAGTGATGAAAAAAATAACAATGACAAAATCTCTTGTTGAATCTACTGGAATTTGTTTATAATTTTTGTTTTCAGCAAGAAAGACCAAAGGCATCTAAGTTCTAATGTGTGTGGTTGGGCATGAAGACAAAATCCTTATAAAATATCATGAGTTTTGAATTATTATAAGGGAAAATATATATAGATTATAATAACTCAATATACTATATAAGGACGTGATGGAATGTGAAGATTTAATGAAATTATTATATATATTATTACAAACAAATAATGTATATAATAAATTTTTATATAATGAAAATACATAAAATGTTACAAAATTAGCTCTGACTTCAATATGCAGAATATATCTATTTGTTTGCACATTTTCAGCCAAACATTTTTTTGTTAAAGGTATAGTCTAGCCTCAGCCTATATCAGAATGTAATCTCACATTTAGTCATGAAAAATATACATATTAATATATATGAGTCACTCTTACTAGCATAGAATTCAGATTGGTTGGAATGAAAGCTTCAGTTACACACTGTTCAAAGTCTTTCTTCTCTCTCCTTACCAAGGTCTAGACATGGAGTGGTATGGCATTTGATAGGGAGAAGAACACATTCTCACTTTTACACTGTGTTCATATATGGCCTCTTGGTCTCCAAGAATTAGTAAAGAGTTAGTAAAAACTGTGGCCTTCTCTGTAGTCCTAATCAAGAAAATCCAGATATATTTTATTTTCTAAAAAGCTTTGAAGTCCTGGGGTGTCTTTCTTGGAAACAGCCTGATGAAGATTGTCCAACATATTTACCTTACCTGGATCTTCTTGTACTATGAGAAACAAATGTGGGTTCTGTAAGCACTTAAACTGGTGTTCCCTTCAGTTTGTGGGGGTCTTCTTATAATAAAGTTAATGTGGTATTTTCCTACCTTTCCTAATCTCAGGAAAAAGTAGCCACTGTTTTTTTTTGATTTATGCATTCCTTTATTTCTAATAGATGCATCATGAGGTTTTCTACTTCTGTCTTCTTTTTGTTTGAAATTTTTGTTTTAATTTCTTCTTAGCACTTTTTAATTTGAAATTATTATCTTTCAATATTTTGAGACTATAATTAAATAATACCTTTTCTTCCTCTAAGTCTTTAAACATACCTCTCTTTGCTCTATCTACATCATAAATGTTTGTCTTTATATCTATGGTTTAGTCCTCATTCCTCATCAAGAAATTATCTATTTGCAACAGAAAGAGAACACTACAGAAAACTACAACCATTTAAAGGAAACTACAAACATTCCAAATACAGAGTTTTAGAGCTGAATCCCAGTTGGGTACATTTGCAATAGAAGACTTGCAGCTAATGTTTGGGATCACTGTTGAAGAAGGGGCTGAAAGATTCTAAGAGCCAGATGAACATGGAGTTTGCTAATTAATAATTTTTATACAAACCCATCCTTCTTAAAATGAGGCTGTCCACTTCTTCAAATAAACATGAAGTGATTTTCACAGTATGAATATAAATTTCAAATAGATAAGCATAATATTTATCATATCCCAAAATCAAGGTCAACAGTTGGAGAGCCAACAGTAAATGAATAAATCTGGAATCACCTTTTCCTATGAGCCTAGGTGCCAACTGTGAATTATAATTCAAGCTAATTTTGGGATACATGTGCAGACCATTACAACATAATAAGCCTGGATATTTAGTGTAGGCTTAGATTTTTCAAAGCTTACTTTTAATAAGGTTTCATAAATATTTTCACTTTCCTTCTAGCCCACCACTCACCAGCCGTAGTGGAAAGGAAAGGTTAATAGAGCAAAGAAGGATGTAGACCTGTTTAGGAATCATTAGGAGAAAATCTGATTTGGTTTGTCAGGATATCATCAGTCCTGTTTACACAAATCAGTAGCAGCAGATTGATACACTGACAAACACCACTAAGAAATCAGCAATAGCAGAAGAAACCACTAGGCTGTACTAAGCGACCTGAGACTGCAAAAGGCTCTGGAACCTCAGCAGAAGTCCTTAGAGAGCATATCTCTCTATGAAGTCACAACAAATGATTACCAGAAAAGAATGGCAAGGCAAACCAATACCATTAGCATAACCAGTGTCAGATATGCCTAATGATGACCAGCAAAGAATGGTAAAGTATACACATACCACACAGAAACATCCATTGACTGTTGGATTATATTTGTACCCTTTCCAAACATCACATGTTCTCTCAAGCATTTTGTTCAGAAAGACCTCATATGTCCATTTTCCAGGATTCTTCCAGAAAAACACCACATGTGTGTTCTCAGCAAAACATCCTCCCTTGATTTTGCTTTAGAAAAAACATCCTCTCATAAGACAATTTCCAGAGAAAACATCACATGGCACAACTGGATCACCAAAGAAACCAAAAAATTTCTACTTGAACTTCTATCTGGAAACATATCAAATATTAAATAATTATCTACATTGGTGTGTAGCTCAGTGGTAGAACTTGTAAGAGGACTGAGGAGACATTGGCTTTATCCTGAGCACTGGAAAAAATGTTTTGTGGTAAAATTCCTATTGCCGTAATATTAGAAACAACAATAAACATTTTGCCCTTTGTTCGATGGATTCATTTTATAAGCTATATATTTAATTATGTAATATAATCAATATTTCCTTATAAAAAATTTTAAGAATTTCCTCTTTTTACTTTATTGTTTCAAAATCTCATATATGAGCACTGTATTTGCATTATTTTCTCTATCTCTACCCCAAAACACTTCTGTGACCCTCTTCTCAAGTTCATGACCTCTTATCTTTTCTTTTCTACTATATATATATATATATATATATATATATATATATATATATATATAGTTAGTTAGTTAGTTAGTTAGTTAGTTAGTTATAGTTATAGCTATTATGAGTTTATTTCATGTTCGTTAGAGCTGACTGCTTGCTATTTGGCACTTGAAATCCTGTCAAAGAATTTGGCTGTCTGCTGACAATTCCAATTTGTCTGTGGGGTTACAGGGAAAAATACTTATTTGGCATGGGCCAGAGCTACTTTCAGTACGAGTATGGCATAAGCAAAAAAGATCTAGGGACTATGATGTCTTTTTTTGAAATGCATACATTCTTCATACTTTTCATTCTATTATTGCCTTTTGAAGAAATATTGACATGCATTTTCAATGAGAAGAATCAATTCTATTCTTAGAAACCTTTGAACAAACTCTGGCCTTGAGAGTGTAGATTGATCCACTCAATGAAAAGTATAATTCTCAATTTCTTTTAATGGGGTGTCTATTTGTCATGATGATGTGAAAAATACATTATCAATATTAATAGAAAATTTCAATATGGGGAAAATCATGTTCAGTATCATGTAATATGTACCTTAGATTTTTATTTTACCTTGAATATGTCAAGAGAGTTTTTTCTTGACAAAATGACTTAAATAAATAGTTTCTAATTTTCTTTCTTTCTTTCTTTCTTTTTTTTTTTTTTTTTTTTTTTTTTTTTTTTTTTTTTTTTGAGTTTTAGAGAGAAGTTTATTATCAATTCCTAGATAGGAGTGGTTGGTGGTGGCTCTTCTGTAGATGGAAATAGGGAATCATTGAGCTGTCTGTCCAGAGGCTTTTTAAAGAACTGAGGGCATAAACTGGGTTAGGGATATGGAGGGAGATTGATGCTCAGTGCAGCTGCTCCCCGCAGGGGTCCAGGTGCTCTAACTTGGCTTCTGTCTCCCAGTCAAGAACAGCTCCTTTAGACAAGGAGATGACAAATATGCAGAAAGTATTACTCTCTCTGGCTTTCCTGGCTTTCCTGACTTTCAGCAAAGGTATTCCCAGAGCAATTGCTGTGAGGTCCAGTGCCCACCCTAGTTCCAACCTAGTTCTCAAGTCTGTGTCAATTACAAAATGTTACTTCTTTTCTTCCTTTTCTTTTTCTTTTTTGAATGTATTTAATCTTCTTTTGGCAGTCCAGATTTTATACCCCTCCTGGTCAACCCTCTGACTGTTCCATATCCCATACTTCTTCCCTGCACCCCTGTCTCCATAAGGATATCTCCAACCCTACTCCCCATGTCATCAGACCTTGCCACTCCCTGGGGCCTCCAGTTTATTGAGGGTTAGGTGCATCTTCTCTGACTGAGTACAGACACAGCTGTCCTCTGCTGTATATGTGTTGTGGTCCTCTTATCAGCTGGTGCATGCTGCTTGGTTGGTGGCCCAATGTCTGGCAACCCAATCCCTCATTTGATGCCGTGTCTTTCTGCTAAAGGTGGGTTCTACAAGTTCCCTCTCCCCACAAAAAGGTATGTAATCTCAGGTCCCTCCCTTTGAGACCTGAGAGACTCTCACCACCCGGTTCTCTGGTACATTCTGGAGGGTTCCTCCACCTCCTAACTCCTGAGGTTGCCTGTTTCTATTTTTTCTGTTGGCTCTCAGGACTTCAGTCCCCCACCCCCTAGTACCTGATCATATTCCCCTCTTCCCCTCCCTGTTCCCTTTCCAACCCATGTCTCTTCTTCCCTAGCCCTTCCTGTGATTAATTTCTTCTTCCTTTCTAGTGGAATTGAGGCATTCTCACTCAGGCTGTTCAGCTTGTTAACTCCCTTGAGTTCTGTGGATGGTATCCTGGGTATTCTGTACAATGTTTGGCTAATATCTACTTATTAGTGAATATATACCATGCATGTCCTTTTGGGTCCGAGTTACCTCACTCAGGATGATATTTTCTAGTTGCATCTGTTTGCCTGCAAATCTCATGATACCCTAGTTCTTAATAGCTAAGTAGTATACCATTGTGGAATGAGCCACATTTTCTGTATCCATTCTTCTGTTGTGGGACAGCTGGGTTGTTTTTAGCTTCTGGCTATCACAAACAAGGCTGCTATGAACATAGTGGAATCCTAAAGGCCCACTGCTGCCACTGGGAGCCCAGTGGACTCAGGACCCATCACTCCCTAAAACTCCCACCCCTCAAATTCCATTCTCCTTCCAGCTGGCACCTTCTGCCAGGGCAGATTGCCAGCTTGTCTGCTCCCCTAAAGACACCACAGACAGAAGGAATTCCAGGAGTTCCTTTGCATACAAGGCAACAGGGCAACTGAACCACCAGTCTGAAAGTATCCCTGGAGTTCTGTTGCACACAGGGAAAAAGACCTCACACTCCAAAAAACTCCCTGGAGAACGGCTCCACACAGGGCAATAGCATTACTGCTCCTCTGAAAACCTGAACAGTCTGAAAGTCTCCCAGGTGATCTCCTGCAGCCAAGGAAAAGATCAGCAACATCTCTGCCCCTCAAAAGACCCCACAGTAAGAAGACCCCACAGGAGGTCTGATACAGCCAGGGCCACAAGCCTACCAGGAGACCTGAAACAACCCATGGACAAAAGAAGCAGGCTCCAGAAAGAGACACCCAGACCAGCAAACACTGGGGATAACCAGATGGCAAGAGGCAAGTTCAAGATCATAAGCAAAAGAAGCTTATATATGTGGGCATCATCAGAACCTAGTTCTTCCACCACAGTAAGTCCTGAATGCATGAACACACCTGAAAATCAGGACACTGATCTAAAATCCTATGTCATGAAGCTAATAGAGTCCTTAAGGAGGATATAAATGACTCACTGAAAGAAATGCAGGAAAACACGGGCAAACAGGTAGAAGCCTTTAAAGAGGAAACAAATACGTTCCTTAAAGAAATACAGGAAAATACAATCAAATAGGTGAAGAATTTGAATAAAGAGAACCAAGACCTATAAGACAAAGTAAAAAACAATAAAGAAAACACAAATGGAAGCAACTTTAAAGATGGAAAACCTGGGAAAGAGGTCAGGAATTACACATGTAAGCATTACCAACAGAATACAAGTGATAGAGGAGATAATCACAGGTATAGAAGGTATCTTAGAAGAGATTATCACAACTGTCAAAGACAATTCAAACATAAAAAAAAAAAAACCTCCTAACCCAAAACATCCAGGAAATCCAAGACACAATGAAAAGACCAAATAATAGGAATAGAAGAAAGCAAAGATTCTCAGCTCAAGGGACCCAAAAAACGTCTTCTACTAAATCATAGAAGTAAAATTCCACAGCCTAAATAAAGAGATGGCCTTACACATTCCATACATGTGTAAGTTTTCTCTACATTATGAACTTTCTGATGTGTTGAAGAGTTGAGCACTTAGTAAAAGATTTCCCACATTCCTTACATTTGTAAGATATCTCTTGGTTATGAACATGCTGATGTCTTTGAAGATGTAAGCACTTGGTAAAACATTTTTCACATTCCCAACATTTGTAAGGTTTCTTTCCAGTATGAATTTTCTGATGAGTTTTAAGAGTTGAATTTATAATAAAAGATTTATCACATACCTCACATTTTAAGGCTTTTCACCAGTGTGGATTCTGTAATGCCTTTTAAGACATGATAATTCAATAAAGGACTTACCATACATACACACAAAAAGATGGCCTTAAATGTCCAAGAAGCCTATAGAACACCAAATAAATGGGAGTAGAAAAGAAAATCCTCTCATCACATAATAATGAAAACACTAAATGCACAGAATAAAGACAGAATATTGAAAGCTGCAGTGGAAATGTGCCAAGTAATGTATAAAGTCAGACCTATCAGAATCACATCAGACTTTTCAACAGAAACACTAAAAGCCACACTGGAGAAGTCATAGAGACTCTACGAGAACACAAATTTTAGCCCAGGCTACTATACCAGCAAAACTCTCAATCAACATAGATGGAGAAGCCAAAATGTTCCGGGACGAATCTAAATTCAAACAGTACCTATCTACCAATCCAGATCTACAGAGGATTCTAGAAGGAAAACTCCAACTCAAGGAGGGTACCTACACCAAAGAAAAACAAGATATTAATCATCTCACAACAAAGTGAAAAAAAGAGAACCACATGCACATAATGCCACCTAATACTAAACACAGACACTATTGCAGATGCCAAGAAGTGCTTGTTCACAGGAGCCTGATACAGCAGTCTACCGAGAGGCTCTGCCAAATCCTAACCAATACAGATGCAAAGGCTCATCGCTAACCATCAGACTGAGCACAGGAACCCCAGTGGAGGAGTTAGGGTAAGTTATCAAGTGAGATGAGAAAGGATACTTCATATTCTTCAAAGGCAAAATCCACGAAGAGAAAGTCTCAATTCTGAACATCTATGCCCCAAATGCAAGGACCTCTACATTCACAAAATAAACTTTGCTAATGCTCAACACACACATAAAAGCCACACAATAATAGAGACTTCAACACCTTACTCTCCCCAATAGACAGGTCATTGAAACAGGAACGAAACAGAGACACAGTGAAACTAATAGAGGTTATGAACCAAATAGATTTAAGTGATATCTATGGAACATTTCACCATAAAACAAAAGAATACAGCTTCTTCTCTTATATGTTCTCCAAAATTGACCATATAATTGGTCACAAAACAAGCCTCATCTGATAAAAGAAGATTGAAATAACCCCATGCATCCTATCAGACCAGGACAGAATAAGGCTCGTCTTCAATAACAACAAAAACAACAGAAAGCCCATATGCACATGAAAATTGAACAACTCTCTACTCAGTGATAACTTGTTCAGGGAAGAAATAAAGAAATTAAAGACTTCCTGGAATTCAATGAAAATTAAGATACAACATACCCAAACTTATGTGATACAATGAAAGCAGTGCTAAGAGGAAAATTAATAGCACTAAGTGCTCTGGTAAAGAAACTGGAGAGATCCTATACTAGCAACTTAACAGCACACCTAAGTTGTCTAGAACAAAAGAAAGCAAACACACCCAAAAGGAGTAGAAGGCAAGAAATAGTCAAACTAAGAACTTATATCAACAAAACCAAAACAAAGAAAACAATACAAAGAATCAACAAAACCAAAAGCTGGTTCTTTGAATCAACAAGATAGATCATCCCCTAGACAGACTAACTAAAGTGCTTAGAGGCAATATCTAAATTAACAAAATCAGAGATGAAAAGGGAAACATAACAACAGAAACAGAGGAAATGTAAAAAATCATCAGATCCTACTAGAAAAGCCTATACTCAAAAAGAAATTTAAAAATGTAGAAGAAATGAATCATTTTCTACACAGATATCATATTCCAAACTTAAATCAAGAGCAGGTAAACTATCTATACAGGCCCATATCCCATAATGAAATAGAAGAAGTCATTGAAAACCTCCCAACCAAGAAAAGCCAAAGGCCAGATGACTTTAGTGCAGAATCCTACTAGAACTTCAATGAAGAACTAGTACCAATATTCCTCAAACTATTCCATAAAATAGAAACAGAAGGAACACTACTTAGTTCATTCTATGAAGCCACAGTTACTCTGATACTTTAGCCACACAAAGACAAAACAAAAAGAGACCAATTTCACTCATAAATATTGATGCAAATATACTCAGTAAAATTCATGCAAACCGAATCCAAGAACACATCCAAACCATCACTCACTATGATCAAGTAGGCTTCATCCAAGGGAAGCAAGTTTAGTTTAATATATGAAAATCCATGAATATAATCCACTGTATAAACACAGTCAAAGAAAAAAATCACATGATCATCTCCTTATATGCTGAAAAGTCATTTGACAAAGTAAAACACCCTTTTCTGTTAAAAGTATAGGAGAAATCTATGGCCCATACCTAAACATAATAAAGGCAATTTACTGCAAACCAACAGCTAATATCAAATTAAATGGAAAGATGCTTGAAGCAATCCCATTAAAATGAAGGACAAGACAAAGATGCACAGTCTCCCCATATCTATTCAATATAGTATTCAAAGTTCTAGCTAGAACAATAAGACAACAAAAAGACATCAAGGCGATACAAATTGGCAAAGAAGTAAAATGATCACCTTTTGCACATGATATGATAGTTTACATAAGTGACCCCAAACATTCTACCACAGAATTTCAACTTCTGATAAGCAACTTTAGGAAAGTGGCTGGATATAAACTTAACTTAAATAAATCAGTTGCCTTCCTTTTAACAAATGATAAACAGACTGAGAAATAAATTAGGGAAACAACTTCCTTCACAATAGCCAAAGATAATGTAAAATATCTTGGTGTAACTCTAACCAAACAATTGAAAGATCTGTATAACAATAACTTTAAGTTTCTCAAGAAAGAAATTGAAGAAGACCTCGAAAATAGAGAGATCTTCCATGCTCATGGATTTGCAGAATTATCTTAATAAATATGGCCATCCTACCAAAGGCCTTCTACAGATTCCAAGTAATACTCATCAAAATCCCAACATAATTCTTTAAAGACAATGAAAGAGCAAATCTCAAAATCATCTAGAAAAACAAAATAACCTGAATAGCAAAAACAATTCTTAACAATAAAAAATAAGTTTTCCATCACACACTTTCAATGGTGCTTGCTTTATTTTGACACATCTATATTTTTCCAAGTCAAATTCTAAAAGTATCATGAATTCAATTACTATGTTTCTGATCCCATCAAGTACATATCATATTTTGAACATATCATTTTGAACAAACCTAACAAGTTTCTATGAAAGTACTCAACATAAATCATCATTTACCTTAAGTAAATTTTCATTTGTTAATTACATAAATGAATATTAGCTAAATTTTATAGTAAAGAAGCAACTGATATTTGATTACACTTATTTCTAAAATTAGTATGTGCAAGTTTGTCCTGCATTCGCCAACCAAGGTCATTCATTATGTTCAACTGATATTTCTGTGATCTTATCTGGAATAATTCCCTTTCCTACTGATTTTCATTTATGTGTTACAGGAACTGGGTCATCTCTCTGGTGTAATTTTCCACATTCTGTAAATTTTTGTACTATTTAATATGGTCTTCTAGTGCCAGAATTGCTTATAAATTGGGAGATGTATCAAAAGAGTATGTTTAGATACAAACAGATATTTTTATAAATTTATTGTTATTTTGAGTGTTCCCATGTGTACAGTCTTAGTGAATTTAATAATTCCTGCAAAATTGTATCATCTCTACGCCCTCATTTTAAAGTACTAACCAATTTGTACTTAATTATTTAACAAATATCACCTGTCATTATTTGTTCTAATACACACACACACACACACACACACATACACACACAGACAGATATATATATATATATGTATATAATTTGAGCTATATCCTTTATTTCTTAAAAATTGTCTCTTTTCTTCTGTAAGGACATTTTTTAAATTGATTCTTTGGTTATTCTAAAAATAATTCTTATAAAACAGATGAGGCAATTGCTTACTTCTGTTTCTGTATTTGTCTTGAATAGTGTCATGTCGAAGCTTCTTTACACTCTGTTTAAAAGAAAAAGAAAATGTGATTATTTAACTCAATAAAAAGGACATTAAAAATTGAGGCCATGTGTCATGTCACATGCCTGTAATCCTAACATGTGAAAACTGGTCAGAAGAATCAAGAAATTATGTTCATGCTCAGCCACTTAGCAAGTTTGAGGCCATATTATTAGACTATGTGAGGCACTGTCCTTTTTTTTTTTTTTTTTTTGAGACAGGGTTTCTCTGTGTATCCCTGGCTGTCCTGGAACTCACTCTGTAGACCAGGCTGGCCTCGAACTCAGAAATCTGCCTGCCTCTGCCTCCCAAGTGCTAGGACTAAAGGAGTGCGCCACCACTGCCCGGTGTGAGGCATTGTCTTAAAAAGCCAGCAAGCAAATTAATTAGAAATTTAGAATGGAGTCACTTGCATAATTCTGATACCATTTTGGCTAGTATGAGAAACTCATATCTAAAATACAGAACTATATTAAAAACAAGATATATGTAGAAAAAAGTATAACAAGAAAAATAATACTGAAAGCTAAAATCAAATCTAGTTACATGGATAAAAGCAGATTGGAATTTAAAACAGACATTTTTTTCCTCAATTATAGCAGACAATGAGTATTTCCTACAACATAAGGATTTCCTTGCCAATCCACCACCACTGTGACATCCTATGATCAAAATGTTCAAAGAGAATATTGTCACCAAGTTCTTATACAGAAACACATGCAATGTAGCATTGGGAAGCAGTTAAACATTCACAGTTAAGAAAAGTGGAGGGGGAAGGTATGCTATGAGGGGGTCAGAAAAGGGGGGCAGCATTTAGCATGTAAATTAATTAATTAATAAAAGAAAAATAAGAATTTATTAAGTATTATACAATAACTTTATATAAAGAAGAATATCTTGAATTTACAATAAATATGTGAAGATATATTTTGAATAGCCATAAAATTTCTTAGAGTCAGTAAGGAAAATATATAATTTTTAGTAAGGGATGAAAGGCAGCCATAAATTTTATACTCTGTCAAAAAAAAAAAAAAAGTGATGCACATTACCAAAATTATTTTCTGGTAAGGTTGTGTTTTCATGTTGTTTTTGTCCTCTGCAAAGTGGTTTTAAAACTTCATTTTCATTACATCATACTTTTATAAATTAATTTTCTGACATAATTAACTTATAAAATGATTAATTTTGTTTCTTCTTTCAGATCAAAACTTACACACATTTATAGTAATTGAATTCTAATTTAGTGAGTGATACATCTATCATGTAAGTTCTATTTTTTAAGCACATACATTGTGTGTGTTTCTCGTGTGTGTGTATGTGTGTTTGTGCATACACATGCAAGTGCAGACATATAAATGTGTAGCACACGAGTACAAGTAACCTCAGTGACAAGAATTGGGTATAAGGTACACTGGAGTTAAGAATTATTAGCAGTTGTGAGCTACTTGATGTGGTTGTAGTGAATTGAACTCAGGTGCTCACAATAAGAACACTTAAGAACTAACCCCATCACACCAGACCAGCAGTGAATCATGTTAAAAGAGATTTCCCACACATGAATACTTTTTTATCAATATGTCACTTTCTAAAAAAAAAATAGTTTGGCTTCCGGTCTTCATCTACTCCCCAAATACTGTGCCATAGCTTTCCATACTCAAATACTGCCCAGAGAGAGATAGTTAGTCTCACAGGAGTGCTGTCACTCCTAAGATCAAAGGTCAGACCCCCAATAACTGGCCAAAGAGGGACCCGCCAAAGTCCACAAAGCACAGAAACTGTGAAGCAGCTGGGGATAGAATTTTTCTGGTTGCCATCAGCACCATAGACACCCTGTGACACAGCTCTCCACATCCAAATCCCACCTAGAGAGAGCTGCTTTCCCAGGAGTACTGACTCAACTAAGATCACAGGATCATATGCTCACAGGAGGGAAAATCTCTAGTCAGAGACAGTAAAACCAACTAACACCAGAGATAATCAGTTGGTGAGAGGCAAGCTCAAGAAACTGAGCAACAGAAATTAAGGCTACTTGGCATCAGCAGAACACAATTCTCTTTCCACATCAAGTCCTGAATACCCCAGCAAACTGGAAAAGCAATTTCGGATTTAAAATCACATATCATGATGATGGTAGAGGAATTTAAGAAGGACATCAATAACTCTCTTAAAGAAATATGGGAGAACACATGGAAAAAGTTAGAAGACATTAAAGAGGAAACACAAAAAATCCTTAAAGAACTACAGTAAAACCAAACCAAAAAGGCGAAAGAATTGAATAAAATCATCCAAGATCTAAAATTGAAATAGCAACAGTACAGAAATCACAAAAGAAGAGAACCCTGGAGATAGAAAACCTAGGAAAGAGATCAGGAGGCATACATGCAAGCATCACTAACAGAATACAAAAGACAGAAGAAAGAATCTCATGTGCAGAAGATACCATACACTGACACAAAAGTCAAAGAAAATGCAAAATGCGAAAAGTTCCTAAATCAAAACATGCAGAAAATCCAGGACACAATTAGAAGACCAAAAGTGAGAATAATAGATATAGAAGACAGCAAATTCTACCAACTTAAAGGGACAGTAACTATCTTCAACAAAATTATAGAGGAAAACTTCCATAACCTAAGGGAAGAGATGCCCATGAACATACAAGAAACCTACAGAACTCCAATAAGATGGGCCCAGAAAAGAATTCCTTCTGTTACATGATAATTAAAACACCAAATGCACTAAACAAAGAAAGAATTTTAAAAGCAGTAAGGGAAAAAGGTCAAGTAACATATAAAGGCAGACCTAACAGAATTACACCAGATTTCTCACCAGAGACTCTAAAAGGCACAAGATCCTATGCACATGTTATAAAGACCTAAAGAGACCAAAATTGCCAGCCCAGTCTACTATACCCAGAAAAACTCTCAATTACCATAGATGGGGAAACCAAGATATTCCACAATAAAACCAAATTTACACAGTATCTTTCCATAAATCCAGCTGTACAAAAGATAATGAATGGAAAACTCCAATATAAGGAGAGAAGCTGCAACCTAGAAAAAGAAAGAAAATAATCTTCTTTCAACAAACACAAAAAAGATAGCCACAAAAATATAATTCTACCTCTTACAACAAAAATAACAGGAAGAACCAATCATTTGAACCAATCATTATTCCTTAATATCTCTTAATATCAATGGACTCAAATCTCCAATAAAAAGTCATAGATTAACAGACTGGATGTGTAAACAGGATCCAGCATTTTGAAGCATACTTGAAACACACCATGGTGACAAAGACAGATACTACCACAGAGTAAAAGGCTGGAAAAAATTTTCCAAGCAAATGGTCCAAAGGAACAAGCTAGAGTAGCCATTCTAATATCAAATAAAATCTATTTTCAACCAAAAGATATCAAAAAATAAGGAAGGACACTTAATGTTGATGAAAGGAAAAATCTACCATGACGAACTCTCAGTTCTGAACATCTATGCTCCAAATGCAGGGTAACCACATTGATAAATATACTTTACTAAAGCTCAAAGCACACATAGCACCTCCTACAATAATAGTGGGAGTCTTCAACAACTCAGTCTCACCAATGGACAGATCATGGAAACCAAAACCAAACAGAGACACAGTGGAAAGAATAGAGGTTATGAACAAAATTGATTTAACAGATGTCTATAGAACATTTCATACTAAAACAAAAGAATATACCTTCTTCTCAGAACCTCATGGTATCTTCTCCAGAACTGACTGTATAATCAGTCACAAAACAGGTCTCAACAGATACAAGAAGACTGAAATAATCCTATCAGATCACCATGGATTAGGGCTGGACTTCAGTAGCAAAAGCAACAGAAAGCTGATATACACATGAAAGCTGAACAAAAATGTACTCAATGAAAACCTGTTCAAGTAAGAAATAAAGAAAAAAATTAAAGACTTTTTGGAATTTAGTGAAAATAGGAGTACAACATATCAAAACTTATGGGACATAATAAAGCAGGGCTAAGAGGAAAACTCATAGCTCTGATTGCCTCTAAAAAGAAACTGGAAAGAGCATACACTAGGAGCTTGATGGCACACCTGAAAGCTCTAGAACAAAAAGAAGCAAATACACCCGAGAGCAGTAGACAGCAGGAAATAATCAAATTTTGGACTGAAATCAATCTTGTAGAAACAAAAAGAACTATACAAATAATGAACAAAACCAGGAGCTAGTTCTTTGAGAAAATCAAGAAGATAGATAAACCCTTAGCCAAACTAACCAGAGTGCACAGAGATAGTGTCCAAATTAACAAAATCAGAAAAGAAAAGGTACATGTAACAAAATAAACCAAGGAAAGTAAAAAAAGTCATCAGATCTTACTACAAAAGACTATACTCAGCAAGACTGGAAAATCTAGAAGAAATGAACAATTTTCTAGAAAGATACCCAGTGCCAAAGTTAAATTAGGATTAGAGAAAACATCTAAACAGTCCCATAGCTGCTAAATAAATAAAAGCAGTCATTAAAAGTCTCCCAACCAAATAAAGTACAGGACCAAATGAGTTAAGTGCAGAATTCTATCTGACCTTCAAAGATGACCTAATAATGCCAATATTCTTCAAACTATTCCACAAAATAGAAACAGTAAGAACTTTAACTAATTTGTTCTATGAAGCCACAGTTATGCTGATACCAAAACAATATAAAGACCCAACAAACAAGAGGACGTCAGATCAACTTCCCTTATGAATATTGATGCAAAAATACTGAATAAAATTCTTGCAAACAGAACCCAAAACACATCAAAACTATTATTCACCATGGTCAAGTAGACCTCACTCCAGTGATGCAGGGATGGTTCCATATAGGGAAATCCATCAAAGTAATTCACTATATAAACCAACTGAAAAGAAAAAAAACAAAACATATGATCATCTCATTAGTTGCTGGGAAAGCATTTGACAAAATTCAACACTTCTTCATGTTAAAAGTCTTGGAAAGATCAAGAATTCAAGGCTTTTACCTAAACACAGTAAAAGCAATATTCAGTAAACCAATAGCCAACATCAAACAAAATGGGGAGGAACTTGAAGCAATCCCACTAAGACCAGGGAATAGACAAGGCTGCCTACTCTCTTGCTACCTACTCAATATATTACTTGAAATCCTAGCCAGAGCAGTTAGCCAAAGAGGAGGTCAAGGTGATACATATTGCAAAGGAAGATGTCAAAATATCATTATTTGTAGATGCTATGATAATATATTTAAGTTACCCGAAAATTCTACCTCAGAATTCCTAAACCTGATAAACAACTACTTCAGCAATGTGACTAGATATAAAATTAACTTAAATAAATCAGTAGCTTTCCTCTACTAAAAGGATAAATGGGATGAGAAAGAAATTAGGGGAATGATGTCATTCACAATAGTCACAAATAATATAAAATACCATGGTGTGATACTAACCAAGCATGTCAAAAATCAGTATGACAGGATCTTCAAGTCTATGAAGAAAGATATTGAAGAAGTTCTTAGAAGATGGAAAAATCTCCAATAATCCAATAATCATGGTTTGGCAAGATTAATATAGTAAAAATGGCTATCATACCAAAACCAATCTACCAGTTCAATACTATCCCCATCATCAAAACTCCAACTCAATTTTTCATATAGTTATCAAGAACAATTTGCAAATTCATTTGAAATAACAATAAACCCAGGTACATGAAAACTATTCTCAACAACAAGAGACCTTCTGGTGGAAATGCCAATCCTGACTTCAATCTGTATTACAGAGAAAATTTGAATAAAAATTGCATGTTATTGGTACAGGGACAGTCAGGTAGAAGAATGGATTAGAACTGAAAACCCAGAAATGAGCCCACACACTTATAGTCACTTGATCTTTGACAAAGAAGCTAAAACCATCCAGTGGATAAAACCATTTTCAACAAATGTTGTGGGTTCAACTAGGAGTTAACATGTAGGTGAATAAAAATTGATCCATCCTAAACTCAAGCTCAAGCCTAAGAGGATCAAGGACCTCCACATAAAACTGGATTCACTGAGTCTTATAGTAGAGAAACTGGGGAAGAGCCTCAAACACAAGGGCACAGGGTAAAATTTCCTGAACAGAACACCAATGGCTTATGCTCTAAGATCAACAATCAACAAATGGGACCTCATAAAATTTCAAAACTTCTGTAAGGCAAAGGACACTGTAAATAAGATGAAACAACAACCAACCGATTGGGAAAAGATCTTTATCAATCTTACATCTGATAGAAGGCTAATATCCAATATATATAAAGAACTCAAGAAGTTAGATTCAGAGAACCAAATAAAAGAATTGGTAGAGAGCTAAAAAACTGAGGAATATCATATGGTCAAGAATCACCTATAGAAATGTTCAATATCTTTAGTCATCAGGGAAATTCAAATCAAAACAACCCCAAGATTCCACCTTTTACCAGTCAAAATGGGAAGGGTCAAAAACTCAGGTGACAGCAGATGCTGGAGAGGATGTGGAGAAAGAGGAATACTTCTACATTGCTGGTGCGATTGCAAGCTGGTACAATACCTCTGGAAACCATCAATCTGGTGGTTCCTCAGAAAACTGGACATAGTACTATGCAATATGTCTCCTGGGAACATACACAAAAGATGCTCCAACATATAACAGGGACACATGTTCCACTATGTTCATAGCAGCCTTACTTATAATAGCCAGAAGCTGGAAAGAACCCAGATGTCCTTCGACAGAGAAATAGATACAGAAACTGTGGTGAATTTACACAATAGAGTGCTACTCAATTATTAAAAACAAGGGCTTCATGAAATTCTTAGGTAAATGGATGGAAATAGAAAATATTCTGCACTCACTGACGGCTGGATATAAGCCCAAAAGCTAGGAATCCCCAAGATATAACTCATAGATCATATGAAGCTCAAGAAGGAAGACCAAAATGTAGATGCTTCAGTCCTTCTTAGAAGAAGGAACAAAATACTCAAGGTAGGTAGAGAGTGAGAGCCACTTGGGAGGAAGAGAAGAGGGGGAGGTGGGAAAGGGAGCAGAATCAGTTATGGAATAGACAGGGATGATATTCAGAGGTTAAAGAATTTGAACAGAGCTATGTAGCAATGGGGGATTGGGAACTGGCAGTAACCACCAGCAAGTCCTGGATGCCAGGAAAGCAAGAGGCTCCCAAGAAACAAAAGAGATGAGATTAGGTGAAATGCCCACCAAAGGGGAGGGAGAACCTGTGGAGACAATATCCAGAGGTTAGACAAATCCTCCAATTGAAAGATGAGGTGACTCACACATCTCCAAATTATTAACCCAGAATTGCTCCTATCTAAAGAAAATATGGAGACAAAGTGGAGAAGAGACTGAAGGAATAGCCAGCTGCCCCACCTGGGGTTCCATTTCTTATATGGACACCAAACACAGAGACTATTGTAGATGCCAAGAAGTGCTTGCTGACAGGAGCCTTATATAGCTGTCTCCTGAGAGGCTCTGCCAGAGTCTGACAAATACAAAGGCTGATGCTTGCAGCCAAACTTTGGACTAAGCACAGTGACCCCAATGCAGGGGTTAGAGAAGGGACTGAAGGAGCTGGAAAGGTTTGAAACCCCATAGGAAGAAGAACAATATCAACCAACCAGACCCCCCCAGAGTTCCCAAGGACTAAACCAATAACCTAAGGGTTACACATGGAGGGACCCATGGCTCCAGCCACATATGTAGCTGAGGATGACCTTGTCTAGCATCAATGGGAGGAGATACCCTTGGTCCTGTGAAAGCTTGATGCCTCAGTGTAGAGGAATGCCAGACCAGTGAAGTGGGGGTGGGTGGATGGGTGAGGGAGCCTGCTTATAAAAGCAGGAGGAGGGAGAATAGGGATAGGGGGTGTCTGGAGTGGAAACCGGGAAAGGGGATAATAGTTGAAATGAAAATAAATAAAGTATCCAATAAGAAAAAATATAGTTTGATTGCACACTTTATATTTCTCTCAGTGTGTTAGGGCATGCATATGTGTATATATGTACAATGTTATATATATAACAATTTTGAATCATTCATTTTTAGAACTGCTTTAAGGGACACAATAATATAAGAATAGACACAAGAAACTTATTTTGAAGACAACAGAAACAGCCAGATCAGAATCAACCATGGGAACAAAACATAACTAAGCAGTCCTCCAAACAATTCTATGTTATGTAACTGTGAACAACTTACTTAAATTTCTATGCTTTTAATTTTTTCCATACGCATAAGAAATTGAATTCAATTTATTTTTCAAAAGCAAAAAGTATAATGTATGTGTATATGTGTATGTGTATATATATATATATATATATATTTATATATAATTCAGCAACCAAGTATATCAGTCTGCTTTGAACCACTAAAATACCTGATATATGTTCCGTAGAAAGAAAAGCTGCATTTAGCTTGCTTTTGGAAGTTTAATGTCCAAGAAAGGGAGGTTCGTATATTTAACCTACTAAGATGATGACAGTAAAATGGGTCACATCATTACAGACATTCACACAACAGCAAAGCCGCCTTATCAAGCAGAGCTAAGGAGAGGACAGGAGGGAAAAGGAGAGCAAAGAAAGAGGGGGGGAAGGAGGGAGGGAGAGGGAGGGAAAGAGAGAGAGAGAGAGAGAGAGAGAGAGAGAGAGAGAGAGAGAGAGAGAGAGAGAGAGAGAGAGAGAGAGAGAGAGAGAGAGAGAGAAAGAGTCTTTCTTCACCTCATACCAGCATACCAGGCTTCACAGTAATACTCAACACCCATGTGTCCTAGATACTCCTTGATGCTAGTAGAACAGATTGCTTGACAGAGGCAAATGTCTTTCATTGCTCTGCTTGAGTAAAGTAGAGGAAAGCTCATAGAAGAAAAAAGTGCAGTTAGTGCTGTCAGACTTCTACATTATTACAACCAGTAGAAAAACTAGTAGTTGGAGACTTAGAGTAAACTTCAAAAAAGTAAAAACATCTATGAGTAAAAATTGCTACGTGTTTTAAAAGTCTTCCTATAGATCCTTTAATTTGTTTTAATTTACTGTTATTTATTTTAGTGAAATAAAATCATTGCATACAAAATTTGCCTAATTGACTTACTCTCTTTCTACTGTTAAGTAACATACTCATCTTAAAGTTTCTTCTACATTTGGTAACTCTCATAGACACTGATGATAATAATTGATCATGAGCCAGTGATTGGACTCAAATGCATATTTAAATGAATACATGGCATTAAGCAGCTTTTGACAAACTCCCAGAACTTATTCTCTTTTCAGTTAGTGACAGGAACTGAAATCTCATCTCACTAAAAAAGTGATTACTGTTGAATTCAAGTCATGGTTACTCGAAAGTTTATCCTTTGGTCCTCTCTTCTCTAGGGTGAAAGGAATTTCACATGTTACTAATAAATAAAATACCAGTATCTCAGCTCCTTAATGTCAGGAGATGAGGAGGTTTTATCTAGTAGTGGCTACCTTAGTTCTAATTTCAGTGAAACATTATTACATTAAATCAACAGCAAGAATAACAACAAAAACCTGAATCTCTGCATTTGTGAATAGTGTGAATACAACTGTCTTAAGGATTCCTGTTGCTTTATGTCAGGTGAACGTATTTTCAAAAGAACACCCAAAGAAGTAGCTGGCTTGTAGATTGCAGCTATGGGGAAAATAATCACGTTTTAGAAAAGACACTGTCTTTTACCCAATGAAGACAAAGCCAAGCAGAACATTTGGCTCTGTGAGAACAGAGACAAGCAAGCATAAAGAACATTGTTTCTCTTCTGTTTTTAGTTATTTATTTTTTCATTTCAGGTTCTTCATACTTCTCAATAAGCACTCAAGACTAGAGAGTATAACAATGTGATAAAAGGATTTGGGTTTAAATATTGTAAAAGGGTTTTTAGATTATCTCTAAATGACCTATATTTAGCATTCTCACCCACAGGTTATACCTTAGAATATCAAGAAAATTTGCAAAGGTGAGGGCTAAGTCTCAGTAACAGCTGAAGAAATGGCAGAGATTGATACAATATGATGATGAGAAACTACCATTCTGATTATCCACGTAGGTGTGGTCTTGGTGGATGAAGTATATCACTTATCCATCAGGCTTTGAGGTCTTCATTGCTCAAGCTACAACCAGTGTGACAGTCTCCTTCTGCCACCTGCAGATCAAGTAGTATAACTTTCAGTTTCTCCAACCCCATGTCTGCCTGCACACTGGCATTTTTCCCACCATGATAATAATGAACTAAACCTCTGAAAGTGTAAGCCAGCCCAAATTAAATGTTTTCCTTTATAAGAGTTGCTTTACTCATAGTTCTTTTCACAGCAATGAAACATTAACTAAGACAGTGTGTTATAGGTCAGTGTTTTCAAGTTATTATATCTCTTTATAATAGCTGAGAGTACTTAAAATAAGTTCAAAAAGGTGAAAGTCAAGATGAAACCAAGAAAGATAATTAATACTTTACATTATATAATTCTCCCGACTCTAATGCATTTATGATAGACTGATTGATTATGAAGAACCTAACCAATAATATAAAACTTCTTCAAATAGTATAAAAATGGGGACAAATATATATCTATCCAAGTTCACTGGTACATATCTATACTCTCAGCAGTCCACATTTAAGAAGGGGGGATTTGATTTAAAAGCCAGTGAAGGATAAATAGCACAACTCTGTATTAAAACACAAAAAGAAGTATATCTGTGGCAAATGATAAAAGAAACCTATGTATTATGGTCTGTTGAAAGAAGAGTATCATAAAAATAAAAATGCAAGCTTAGATTATATCACTAAAAGAATATAAGCAGTTATTTTGGGCAAATGTAATTAAATACAAGCTCCCTCATTTTGACGAATTGAAAGCTGATTTGAAATACCATATTTTTGCAAAACTACTCTGTAGTTTCTTATTTTGAATTGATGAAAGTAATATTCATTCTCTTATGAGGTGTTAGAGTTCAAATGAAGTCATGCATATAAAATTTGCAGCACACCATTTTCTCTTTGATAAGAACTCAATAAATTACTGTTGCTGTTACTGTTAGAAGTCTGTTCATTCTATCTCATGACTTTGGGCCTTTATTATTTATCTATTGACATATTCACTTAGTTATGTGTTCTTTATTGCTCTCTACTTGAAAATAAAAATTCAGATCTTTCAGGGACTCTATCAAGTATATAAGGAAGCATGTCTTCATGCCTTATTGTCCAGAGTTAGTGAAATATAATTATTTTTCTCATAATAATGTGTTTCAACTCACATGGTCACAAACATTTTAAAGTGCCCCCTCTGCCAGTTTCATTAAGTATTAGAACATTCACTTTCTGACAATTTCTAATGAGAGTCTTCTGTGAGTTTGCAAATTACCTTATCTCTACTTATTAATAAGTTCCTGACATCTGTCAAAAACCTATTTCTACACATTACCACAGTCTGTTAAATAAATGGGAGCATCTACTCTCTGGAAATCCTGAGCTTCCCAGTAGCATGTGTTTTCATGATTTTCTTTGCAAATCCTAACAGCTTTGGCTGTTCTTCATAGGATTATTTCCTTTACTTGGCCCAGTGTTTCCTTTCTCTATTAACTCTATTTTTATCTGTTACTTTGCTGATGCTCTCTCTGCTACTTTACATTAATCTAGAAATTTCCCGGCAGTGTCAGCCAATGCTGAATCCCATGTCCCTAACTGACCTACCACCATATAGTTATAAAGTTCTTGGTCCTGTTGAGTTATCATCATTAAGTTTCATTTTATAGGTTTGACATAGATACCTTATTTTTCTTATCTATATGTGATGAATGGTATACCATTTTTATTTCTATTATGTAGTGAAATGTATTATATACACATTAATGAAGCATGTATATGGCATGTGGAAAAAGATAAAAAATAAGAAAAATACGTTTTTTTAAAACTAAGCCCATATTCCAAAGGTATTGTTAAATTAGAGCAGTTTATAAAATAGTGTTGATTTATTAATCAGGTACCCAAATTGACTTTCTACAGACAATATGTTATCTTTCCACACACATTTGTATTTCTAATGACATGCTAAACATAGTTTGCTCTTTTTTAGGCTCAATGAACAGAATTTCTAAGCATATCACTTATGATTTCATTAGACTTCCTTTGTGAGTCTATAGCTGTAACAATGGTCTGGGTTTCTGAGTAACAAGCTGCCATGTTTACTGTATTTACTAAAATCAGAGGGAGGAATAGCAAACAATTGCTGGGTTTTTCCATTGAAGTATGCAAGCCATATGGAAAATAGAAAAAAGAAAATCTACTTCTTTTTCTATTCTTCCTTGAGACTTACATTGAACAAGGAGCCCAAGAGAATACTGTATATCATAGCAGTGCGTATACTGAGAATAAAAATTTTACTAAGCACTGAGCCATGGGAGCTATTAGTGTACCCTAAGCCCAGTTTATCACATTCTGGAAGAGACTGGTGTTGAAGTTTCATTCTGAATGTAATTTCTCCTGATTCCTTTCTATTTAGATGTGTGAAATTGTGAGGAAGCTGAAACATGTGGAGAGAGATAGAATATGTCTAGGGTGATGACACATTTAAAAATATCATCCTAAAGAGCCCTGAGCTCTCTTGATATGGATCTAAATATAGTTACACTACCAGAAGAGGCATGTACCAGTAGGGTTTAGAGAAAGCTTCCCCAGCATGATTCACCAGGGGAGGCTGGATGGAATGTACTGTTTCAGCACATTTTTTAAACAATCAAAGCCAGTCCTCTTCATGTCACAGTTTTCTCAAAGAACTGGGAAGCAACATATTGGCTTTAAATTTCTACACCTGGTCATTGTTAAACCCTTCAAATGTGTTTTATGTACCAAAAAGGCTTTCTAGATAGTGATTGTTATTTGCAAAGAAAATACAATAACAAAAAAAAGGAACTGGTGTCTCTTTAGACTACACATGTGTTGGTTCGAATGTTGCTTTTATTTAATTTGATTTAATTTAATTTTATTTGTTTATCTTCATTAGGGTGGAAAATGTGTGTGTAAAAAAAAACTTAAAATATGTGGCATTAAACATATTTTTAGCATTCTGAACAGTGAATTAAACAAGGTCACAAGAAGGAAAGACCTTTTAATATACAGTTCCTTTTTATTTTTTTCGGTTGAGTTATATGCAAAGAAAATTTAGATATACAACTCGCCAACACCTGAATTAAAATCAGACATTACAACCTGTTGCTGAAGCCACATCAAAAGCACCAGTGTAGTTCTTGCTCCCTGTATATTTACTGTGCTGAGATTTATTGCATTTTAATGCAATCCTATGTTGATTCTCCACTCAAGGCTATTTAAAACATCCAGTGCTGTGCTAACTATACAAACTTGCCATCTGTATCTCTTAGGAAGCAAGTGTTAAATTTATTCAATTCATATTGCCATTCTCATTTTCAGTCTAACCTCTTCTATAACTTCCCTGCTTTAGATTCCTAAATTTGGAGGGCTTTGGAGCTGACTTGTTACCATCATTAAGAAACAGAAGTAAGTTTTGAGCTCTGACTTCATTTAGGGGTGGAAATTTTTATTACAACCCCACCTCTTTCTTTCCCTTTCATAATTATACTTCCCAAGAGTAAGTTAGGCTGCTTCCCATGATTCTGCCACTCATCTTTGCTGAAACTGCTGTGTGATTTTATCAGGTGTGTGACTTCATCCATCTCTGACTTCATTCACAAACCTTAGTAGGGAGCTATTCCTCTAAAAATCTTTTTGTTTTGTACCTCATTTTTATTCTCTTTGTAAAAAGTATTTAGAAATGTCTATTCATTAAGAGTTTTGCTTTATAAGCTTTTGAAAATACTATTTCACCCTGTTTTCTTATCTTTTTGATTTTATAAATTTATATTCCTCTATCCCTCTAAGAAGTAGTTAACAAAGAAATATGAGCTAGCAATAACAACAACTTAAGCTATGACTAATTTTTCCCTTAATTTTAGACATACTTCCTGGTTTCCCTGTTTTTAACTTCAGAACATTTGGGGCTGCTGAGATGGTTCAGTAGGTCAAAACTCTTACCCATCAAGCTTCATAACCTGAGTCAATCTTTACACTACATGTTATACAAATGTCATATTATAGCAAAGTCTACAAACACATCAAATTGATGTTAACTTTGTAATAAAAGTTTAAAAGTAAAGAATTTGGAATTTGAGACAGAGTGAACTGCTGATGAATAACTTGATAACAAATAACTTCATCTCAAGTGTCAGAAAAGAGTGAGGAAGAGATGAGAGTAAAGTGGGGCAGGGTGCAGAGGGTGTCAGCCTGAGCTAGCTCACTTTGAAGTGCACACATTCTTAAGGCTGTGTCCACAGTGTCTCACACATGAGTGGGTTCAGCCACATTCTCCATTTTCTCTTTTATTCCAAAGCCTAATCAGATGCCTGGCTCCCTTGTTTATCTTACCTCACTCCTAGAGAAATTAATTGCTCCAAAGAAAGGAAGAAAAGATATTGATGAGAAGATTTCTACCCCACTAACTTTGATCAATTCTAAACTTTGGGTAATTGGTCCATCTTCATTCTAGATGTTCTGGTTACTTACTTTTGATCTTGGTAATGTGAAATTGCATTAAAAATGATAATCTACATAAGTCTTAGTGTTATATTTAACACAAATAGGCAGAATTTTCTCCCATGATTCTCAGTAATAAAGAACCAAGTATCAAATTGTGATCATAATGAAATTATAATTATTTCTCTTCATATATTTTCTAGAAGTATTTTTTTTTATTTCTGGCCACCCACAAATTTGGAATGAATTGTTCTTAAAATATCATTTCAAGAATATATTCCTAGAAATATCAAGTAAGAATTGCATCATACTTTAAACTCAATTGGATACAACAATAAGCTAATTTATAAAAAAAAAAAAAAAAAAAAAAAAAAGAACTGACCTGGAAATCAGAACACAGATTTCCTCTGTTTTCCTGCCTATGGTCCATATGTATGACCTTGGGCAAGACACTTAATCTTCCATTAGCAAGTCCTCATGTGTAATGTGACACTGATCTTCTACTTGATGAATTAAGAAAAAAGAAGTGGTTGAATTTTTAATAAAGTATTTTAATATTTTCCCCTACTGATAAACAAGATTGAGTTTCTTGAGGACAATAGAGAAAACCTTGACCATTAGAATATATTAGATATTGTTGTCCCATTTCAAAAGAATTTTCTTGATCACATTCAGCTCTTTGGTCCTAGGATCTATAACACATAAGCATCCACCAAAAATATTTTGAAGAAATGCATTTACATGCTCAGCAACACCAATTCTTCTTTAAGAATGATGCAATCTCAGCATATCAATATTTTATTTTTTTGCTTGTCCACCATAGCTTGATAGTGAGACTCTGTTGTTAGAGACCACAACAACGTTTGAAGTAGTAAAGACAGTAATTAACCCCACTTGTCAAGAAACAGTGCTGGTGAGCTTTCATAGTGTTAGAACACATGATGAATCCTGGTCAGAGAGAACAGACATCATGGTCTTACATAGTATTGGATATAGAATACTATAAACTCAAACCTACCTGAGAAAATAGGTCTGTTGTCCAAATAGTGCATGATCATTGATTGATCAGGGTAACCAACTACCCTCTTAATTGAATTTGATATCTGCTCTATAGAAGAAGGTCCATGCTTTGCATTATATGCACAGACAAAACTTTTAGGTAGAAAAATCAGTTGCTTATGAGAAGAATCTTTGTTTATACTTTGCAAAATGATCATGATTTCAGACTGCTCTCTAATTTTTTGTATTCTTTTTACATCTTTGTACTAATTGTAACATTGAACATCGAAACTTATTGCAGTGGACATTCATTAACATAGACTCATAACCATTCAAAGTGCTAAGAATAATCAACTGTAAGAATTCAGACACAGATGGAATATTTGTATCAAGTCCTTTTCTATGTCTTAAGGTACTTCTTGGAAGAGCAAGAAAAAAGAATATAAAGGGTGCTGTGAAATGCTGTCTATGGACTATGACATGACTAATGCTCACATGAAAATCAATGAAACTGTGATTATATGCATATCCTGGCATGAAAAGGACGAGCAGATTCCCAAGTTCCTATCTTTAGCAGAGGAGCTACTTGCAGTTGAGGATGCTATGGATGACAGACTTATTTTCCTCTGAGGACTGGCCACTGGCAGGGTCAAAATACCCTAGTGAAGAATCCCACAATAGTAGGCACATTTATAGGAAGCACAGAACACACTTTGTGGGTTAAAAATAAAAAGAAGTATTTCAAGACAGAAGGAGATCTGCAGAAGAGGAAGGCAAAGGATTGCATATGATTAAACAACACTGTGCACACTGCTGAAATCTTCAAAGATTTTCCTCTTAATTTTTTTATATAAAAGGAATTTTCATTACTAGCACCTAAAAGAACGTTTCAGGACCTAACATGCCAAACTCAGGTGTATTTAGTATTTCCTGTGCCTCATAGATTGCAGTTTATAAGTCATTAATATCACAAAAATAATGTAAAGCGTTCTACTAGTATTGTAACAATGTGAATGGTTGATTTCTATAACAATACTGTATCTGACACAGTCAATGATGCATATTTTGAAATGAAAAAATTATACTATTCATTATTTTAATAATAATGATTTAGTTTTATGGCTTCAAAAACAAGATGTTATTATATAAAGTATTAAAGTATGCTATATTTATAATTTTAAAAATACACTATGTATTTGGTATTTATTCATTTTTACTTTTCTTTCTGGAGTGTTACTTAAGATATTTTATTTTATTTATTATTTTTCTTTATTTTTGTAGAAAAAGTCTTTAATTATTTTAACAGGTATTTCTGCTTTCAAACAGAAAATTATTTTTATATCCAACACATTAATAATGCATTATTTTCAAACATCTCTGATTTCTACTTATACCCTCCTATAATAAAATGCTGATAATATTTCAATTTAGTATCAACATTTAGATCTTCAATTTAGATCTTATGTTATAAAAATTTAAAATATTGATTATATTTTTCCATATACTGAAATTTTCTAGTCAGTCATAATACTATATTAAAGTCTGTTTCATTATTTTGGCAAGGAGGAATAGTCCAGACTTTTGAGTTCTTCTAACTGTTTTTTGTTCTGTTACCAATTGCTATTTCTTTCTTTTTCTTTTATTTTGATATCTTATTTACATTTCCAATGTTTCCCCCTTTTTAGGTCTCCTCTTTGGAGACCACCTATCCCCTTCCCCGTCCCCATCTCTATGAGGGAATTCCACCTCCCACCCTAGAAACTGGCAAACTGTTTAAAGCAAACATTCATTTTTTTTTGCTATACAATGCAGTATTCATTAACTAACTCTATCTTTTTCATATTTAAAATGACAACATTAATCTAATTAAATTGTTAGCACAAAATGAATTATTATATAAAATTATTTAAATGAACACTATCACAAAATTAGTATGCAATATAAACTTGTTGTTATGATTATAAGTATGATTTCATGATGAGAGAAAAGTAATTAACTTTCAAAAGAGACATTCATCTTTGAAAATCTCTTGTCCTTGCAATTTGGATATCTTCAATATATAAATCTTCTTTGCTTCCAATATATTTCAGAATATATTGCTTCCTTTTACCTCTTGGGAAGAGAGTAGGTTTGTAAGCCGAGTCAGGTCAACTTTTTATGGTTAATAGGATAATACTTTAGACCTAGATTCTAGAAAGCAGTTGAAAATGGAATTATTGATGTGCCTAGATGTTTCAATGAGGAAGTTAGTAGTTATTACATCTTTTTCTACACATCATTTTGTATCATAAAACACCAGAGCTGAGTTTGTGGAAAGATATTGTGTTAATTTGTTTTTGTCATGAAATATATTGGTTTCACCATCTACAGTAATTGAGAGTTTGGCTGGGTATAGCAACCTGGGCTGTCACTTGTGTTCTCTTAGGGTCTGTATGAGATCTGTCCAGGATCCTCTAGCTTACATAGTCTCTGGTGAAAAGTCTGGGGTAATTCTTAAAGGTTTGCCTTTATATGTGACTTGACCTTTTTCCCTTACTGCTTTTAATATTTTTTCCTTGTCTTGTGCATTTGGTGTTCTGACTATTATGGGATAGGAGGAATTTCTTTTCTGGTCCAATCTATTTGGAGTTCTGTAGGCTTCTTGAATGTTTATGTTCATCTCTTTCTTTAGGTTAGGGAAGTTTTCTTCTATAATTTTGTTGAAGATATTTATTGGCCCTTTAAGTTGGGAATCTTCACTCTCTTCTATACCTATTTTCCTTAGATTTGCTCTACTCATTGTGTCCTGAATTTCCTGGATGTTTTGGGTTAGGAGATTTTTGCATTTTGCATTTTCTTTGACTGTTTTGTCAATGTTTTTTATGGTATCTTCTGCACCTATGATTCTTTCTTCTGTCTCTTGTAGTCTGTTGGTGATGCTTGCATCTATGACTTCTGATCTCTCTCCTAGGGTTTCTATCTCCAGGGTTGTCTACCTTTGTGATTTCTTTATTGTTTCTATTTCAATTTTTAGATCTTGAATGATTTTGTTCATTTCTTTTCCTGTTTGATTGTATTTTCCTGTATTTCCTCTTTAAGGGCTTCTAGCTGTTTACCTGCATTCTCTTGTATTTCCTTAAGGGATTTATTTATTTCCTTCTTAAAGTCTTCTATCATCATCATGAGAAGTGATTTTAAATCTGATTCTTGCTTTTCTGGTGTGTTGGAGTATCCAAGGTTCACTGTGGTGGGAAAACTGGGTTCTGATAATGCCAAGTTGCCTTGGTTTCTGCTCCTTATATTCTTGCCCTTGCCTTTTGCCATTTGATTATCTGTGGTGTTAGTTGGTCTTGCTCTCTCTGACTGTGTATTGTCACACCTACAAGTCTTTGTGTCAATACTCCTTGGAGACCAACTCTCTCTGAGAGGAATTTGGGTTTGGAAAGCTGTGGTACAGGGTCAGCTCTGGAGAACAGACAGAAGCCAGAAGGATCCTGTCCCTAGCTGTTCCTTGGTTCCTGTGTCCTGATGACTCTGCGAGGGTCCTTCTTGATTGAGGAATTTGAACAGAAGTGGTGGTCTTCCTGTGCTTTAAGGTGTGTTGGCACTCCTGGGAGACCAGTCCTCTCCTGTCACTGAGTATGGAGCCCTGTGTCACAGGATCAGCTCCCTGGCCTCAGAAGGAAACCAGAAGGCCACTCCTCAGTTCCTGTGTCCTGAGGCTTCTGGTTGGCTCTCTCGGAGCAGAGGTACTGACCTTACCCCTGATCACAGGCTTGTCCACACTCCTGGGATGGTAGCTCTTTCCCTATGCTTTTTGGGTATGGAGCAGAGTGGCATAGACCACAGGTGTAAAATGGAAGTCTCTTGTCCCAGAGTATTCTCTGGTCCCTGTGTCCTGTGGATTCAGGGTGGGTCCCGCTGAGCAGTGGTACTGTCTTACTTCCACTCATGGGCTTGTCCACACTCATGGGATGCTAGCTTTCTCCAGGTGCTATTTGGCTATGGAGCTCTGTGGCACAGACTGAGGTTTCTGGCAGCAGAAGGAAACCGGCATGCTCCTGCGCCAGGCTGTCTGTATGTCTTTGTGTCTTGGGGGTTCCAGGCAGGTCCCTCTGAGCAGAGGTACTTGCCTTACCCCAAATCACAGGCTTTTCTACCCTCCTAGGAGGGTAGCTCTTTCCCTGTGCTATTTGGGTATGGAGCCGCTGCGTGGCACAGGCGACAGGCATAAACTGGAAGGCTCTGCAGTCATATATTTTTTGACTGTTGTGCCAATATGTTGTATGGGATATTCTGTGCCTCATATATCTATCTCTCCTCTAGCTCCTGTATTCTGTTGGTGATACTAGCATCTGCAACTCCTGATCTCTTTCCCAGGTTTTCCATCTCTAGGGTTTCCTGCCTTTATGATTTCTTTATTGTTGCTTTTTCCTCCTTTAGATCCTGAACCGTTTTTTTTTTTTCCGTTCTTTCACCTGTTTAAATTTGTTTTCCTGTATTTCTTCATCAGATTTATGTGTTTCCTCTTTAAGGGCTTCTACCTGTTTACCTATGTTCTGTATTTGTTTAACGGAGTTAATTATATCTTCCTTAAGGTCCTCTGTTATATTCATATGATGGAATTTTAGGTCAGAGTCTTCCTTTTCAAACGTATTAAGGTATCAAGGGCTTGCAGTGATGAGAGAACTGTGTTCTGATAGTGCCAGTGTCATTGGTTTCTGCTGCTTATGTTCTTGTGTTTGCCTCTTACCTTCTTGTTATTTCAAGTGTTAACTGGCTATGCTGTCCCTCCTGTGAGCCTGTCATCCTGGTTGTAATCAAGCTCCTGAAAGTCAAGCTGTCTCTGGTTGTGGGAGGTGGTCTGGAGTCCTGGCTCTGCCCCAGGTTGAGTTGTGAGAAGTCCAATGTTTTAATGGTTTGTCCACCCTCTGGTTGAATATATTAACTAACAATCTATGATACAAGCATACTTTTCCTCATTATTGTATTCTGAAAAACATTTTTCTATAACAGGTCATGAAAGTTCATCTATGGAATCTCTGTTATCAACAAAGATCTCAAGCTTCTACAATTGAAATCCAAAATTGAGAAACCAACCAATCAACCAACCAACCAACAAACAATCAAACAAAAACCCATCACTTTATGTAATGGACAATATTTGAAAGTTATGTGAAATAGCTTCAATTATTATAGCTTTATTAAAAGCCATACTTTATATTATATTAAAATTTTTATATATCTAAATAATATATCTTATCAAATGGATTCCTCACCCAGCCTCTCCAACTCCTCCCTGTGTGCTCATAATACCTTCATTCCAACATCATGTCCTCCCTTTGTATTTATTGATTGATTAATTTATGTATTTAATCCAGTTAGAATCCTGTTAGTGTTTCTCATATATGAATGGGTGTGCTATCATTCATTCAGGCATTGGGAATGTACAAGTGGAACATGTCTAAATAAAAATGACTGTCTGTCCCCAATATCCCTTAAGCTAGGGGTAGGACCCTGGGAACATGTCTGCCATCATGTTTGCTCCTGGTGAGGTTTTATGTAGATAATACTGCTCCTGTGAGATCTGATACTCAATAACCACCTCATGCCTAACAGTGAGAATATTCCAGCACTCCTTTCCAGACCCCAGTCCTCACATCCTTTCTAATCATCTTCCTTGATATTATTTGAGCAATGACAATAGGCTGCTTTGTTTGGCTTTATCTAAGATCTTTTTGACCACTAACATTAGGGGTGCAGCCTATGTCTGGCACTGATACTTCTGTTGAATAAGCTGTGTTTGCAAGGAAAAATCTTACTCACTAATGTGAAATACTATACTGTTCAAGTTCCCTAAAAAATCTGTTAGGTTACAAAATATGGGTTTTATAAAGTTTTTTTGCTAATACACTTCTACCCCTCATTTCTCCTACTCTTCTGTCCCATTCCTGATTAAACATTTAACTGTCAATATTCTTCCACCATTATTTCATATACATATTCTTACATTTTAATATAATTTTTACTTGTATTGTAAGATTATCAATTCCCAAATCTTTATCATTCACATTTCATTTGTTCATGAATTCCCCATTCCCTCTCTTGCTCAGCTTCATCACTCTTGAATCCTTCTGTCCCTATTTTCATAATCTCTAATTTTATTTCCCATATCTTATGCTATCCTCCCTCACTAAGTGTACCCCCAAACAATTGTCTTTTCCTAGTGTTTTAGAATGCCCTGCTCCCTCACTTTATAATCCTTAACACATACGTGAACTCTTCTGGCTACATATGCCCATTGCTGCTTTCATTCTTTTTTTTAGTATTGTATTATTCTACATCCCCAAATGTAGCTTTCTAGCAATGGTTTGTTTCTAACCACCAAGATTCTATATGTTAGGCACATAAATGGAGACTATTCAAAATAAAGAACTTTATTTTAAAAAGATGTAATCATTATTTTTAGGGACCTGGGATGCCTCACATATTAAAAGTATCCCAGTTACATCTGTTGTGGATTTGGTCTATAGCTTATATTATATTAATGGGATTCCCAAATTACACAAGAATTTGAACATCTGCATGCGAGATGCTGATGGTCCTTACCCCCAGCTGGATCGAATTAGTAAATAAAGTTGCCAGTGACCAATTGCTGGCAGGTAGACAGAGGTGGGACTTTAGATTTCCCAGGAAAGGGATGATGAGAAGAAGGAGATTTTAGAATCACCATGCCAGAAAAGGTATAGGATGCAAGTATGAGAGCTGAGGAAGACAGAGAATAAGCCATGTAAGAATCAGGGAAGAGAGGCCCCAGAGGCCACTTCCCTAATTGGATCTGGAGTAGCAGAGAAGAAATACAGATTTTAGTAAGTAATAATTCAGGAATATTAGAGAGGAGGCATTAGCACCATGGACGTTTGGGACTGGCCTAGACATTGATGTGTTTAGGGCATATTACAAATAAGGCTGCATGTGTGTGTCTTTCACTCATGAATCAAAAACATTTTGGTGGGTAGCAAGGAGCACTCACACACCACTCAGGGAGTTAAGAGTGGATTAGCTGTCTACTGCTACAGATAGTGTTCAATGTGTTAGATTCTTACTCACTTTTAAAAATTAAGTAGACATTTTAGAATGGAAGACACACTATGTGATGTGAGATTACGAGGTGGGGAGATTTGGTTTCCCAACAAAGCTGAGCTGAGTCATGTGGTTCCTCCCCAAGCTTTACAGGTTCAGAACAAGAACAAAAAGTATGCATAATTCTGGAGCTCAGGGCATGAGCTGGGACACATTTAAATCCCCCAAGTTGACCCAGACAAAGCTGGATAGCAGAGATTTACCACAGATGCCTCTCAAAGACTTCTGAATACCTGTGAACTCCAAGATGCTGGAAGCCCTTACTGTGCATACTGACAGGCTATTAGGAAGGATGGCAGAGGCAGACAGTAGAGGCTGCTTGCCTTAAACAAGCAGATAAGCAAAGGATAGAGATTAATAAAATTTGATTTGATTGGTTTTAAGGATATAATGTATTATAATGGTAATTGTTTAAGTGTTTTTAAGTATACATGGAATAAAGAAATCCAGGCCTTTGATCTCAAAAGTAAGAATCAAAGTCATGGGAGAGAGGGAATAGAATGTATGAGAAAAATGCATTAAAAGAAATTTTAAAAAGTCTATGCCATGGCACCACTTGATATCTTTCAAAGGTGGTCTACATGAGATTTCTGGGATTGCTTAGCCTGGTATGACAATTTATAGTCTAAAATAGGCTAATATCATAAGTAGAATTGAATTGAAGTTAAATACATCAGAAAGGATAGGAAGTTAAATAGGAAAGGATATTAATTCCACAGAACAAAAATTTAAGTATACATAGATGAATAAATTGAGGCTTTTGATCTTATATTGTAGGTCAAGAGAGAATGGGGAGAATATCTGTATCAGAAAGATATTAGAAACTTTGACCTTGATCTCGTTAAAGAACAGGGAAGTAAAGGAGATAGTAAAGGATCACTCTCTTAAGAGATAATAGTATTTGTTTAGATTGCTTTAATTGCTTTGAATTGTTTTACTTATCAAAATGTGTGCTGTCATAAGTTTGGTGGTTATGATATTAAAAATCCTCTGAGAGAGAGGTCAAGCTACTAAACTGAATCAATCTATAATTTTGAAGATTGCAGGTTATTGGACCAAGGACATGCTATTTTGGGAGAGAGGTTCTATATTTGTGTTAATGGAAAAAAGAAAAGGCTTTTGGCCCCCTCTAGAGCAATATGGATCAGATATGACAGGGGAAGACCTCTGAAGATCTTGACTACTGAAGAGAAAATTTTGAGAACATCAAAGAGGACAGGTAACTTGAATTGCTGATTCCTCCACATGGGAACACCCCAGGAACTGGCTTGGACACAAAATTGTCTGTGGCCAAAACTTCAGTTAAATTTGAGAATAAATGTTTTTGGTTATGGCATTCTTAAGATTCATTATACCATCCATTATATGGCATGAATGAAGATTTATTACAATAGGTTATTGATCAAATTTACTCCTAAAATGATAGTTGTCTTTCACCTGCTCAAACAAGCACATAGTTCATCCTTTACTGATCTGTGTACCTTGCTTAATTCATATGGATATCTTAATAATACTAAATTTTTGTAAGATTCATATATGACAGAATGTACACTCTGACAGGAATTATCTATAGGGATGCTGAAATGACCTGCTGTTTCAACTACCTGCCTCCCAAAACAGCTTCAGGAATAACTGCTGATTCTTGATGCTCATCAAGCCTTTTAGACAGATCAGGTCTGAACTTCAGTCAGGTCCCAAGCCTTCTAAACATACAGAGACTGGATAACAGATGCAAAAGCTAGCCTTCTAAAGTCTGACAATTTTTTATAATTTTCTTACTGCCTCACCTCCTCCATCCCTTTAAAGAATTTTGCATATCTCATATTCAGCAGGAAGAAGCCATGGAGAGTTATCAGTCCAATTCCTTGGGTTTGAATATCTGGTTACAGTTATTTTATAAATTATATGTTGGTTGTCATTTTAAGGGATGATTTGGGAATAGTCATAATTTTGAACAGGGAAGAAATAGATGGGATGGATTACTAAATTTATTCCTGAACAAAGCATTGTGTAACCATAATCTTACACTGACATTAATATTTATAATTGATGCAAATTGAAATTATAATTTCTTACATTGGTACAGAATTTATGTATTGATACAGATTTAAAGTTTTCATTGGTTTAATCTTTGCATATTGATACAAAATTGAAATTAATATTGTTACTCTTAGATAGCCATTGTGCCTATGCAACTGTTTTATGAATACAAAGTCCTTCTATAGCTGCTATTACAAACTGTTTAGGATGATTAAGTAACATAAGTTAAGGACTAGATAGTAAAGTCATGGTTATATTAGATTCTGATTTAATTATAACAAAGTGTTTTCAATATTCAAATAGAAATAGTTAAGAGTAGTCAAGATTTAACAGTTCAGATATAGATAGACAGTCTTCAAATTCATCAGAAATCCTCAGAATATGGCATTCATTTTTGTTAGATTTTTGACTAAGATACATGTAAATTTCTGTCAATGCCCTTTTCATGATTCTAAGAAAATATTGACCATCATCTGGGCAAGAAGTGCCTTAATTCATCTATAGGAAAAAAATATTGTCCTGGAAAGGACACAGTTGACAGCTTAGCCCTGCCAAGACAGAGTTAGTCTTTCATAATTCCTCTTTCAATTAAGTTCTGTAAAATGGTTCTGAGCAAGAAGGCTGAAGAAAGATACTTCAATGTTTTGAGGAATAGGGGACTGTCCAGGTAGTCAGCAGTCTCTGCAAATATGTTACATTTTGGAAGCTGTGTTTTTGTGCTTCCTATAAATTTAGATAATATTTAATTTCTTCTCAGATTTCTGAAGAGGTTGAAGACTAGTTGTAGTCACATAATCAAACTTAAGTTGTTTAGCATTGAGGAAGGTGATGTAGATTTGAAAGAATGGTTTTTATATGGTAATGATAGTTAAAATCAGAACATAATTCAGGGATAGAATTGTAAATTTTTTAAGTTAGGATGATGTTAGAGTAATTTACCTAAATTGCCAAAGTTGATGGACTGGACATTATTAGTGTATATCATACCTTATTGTTAACATAACTGTTATAACTGTGTTCAATGTGTGTCGGAGAGAAAGGACCTTTATAATGTATGAAAAGGGTGAGATGTTGTAGGTTTGAATCATTGCTTATATTATGTTAATTGGATTCCCAAATTACATGAGAATTCACACACCTGTGTGTGAGATATTGATGATTCCTAACCCCCTCTGTTCTAATTGGTAAATAAAGCTGCCAGTAGTCAATGGTTGGACAGGGCAACAGAGACTGAACTTTAGATTTCCTGGGCAAGGTATGTTGAGAAGAATGAGGTTTTAGAATTGTCATGCCAGGAAAGGAATAGTATGCAAGCATGAGAGCTTTGGAAGTCAGACAATAAGTCATGTAAGAATCAGGGAAGAGCAGCCTCAGAGACTACTCCTCTGATTGAATCTGGGGTAACAGTTATGAAGTAGAGATTTTAGTAAGTAATAATTCAAAATATATCAAGGGAGACATTAGAAATGTGGAACTTTTGCATTGGCCCAAGTCATTGAGCTGCATAAGTAATGTTAAAAATAAGGCTGTGTGTGTGTGTGTGTGTGTGTGTGTGTGTGTGTGTGTGTGTGTGTATGTGTGTCTTTCATTTGTGAATTCAAAATATTTGGGTAGGTAGTGGGGACTCTGCACACACCTGTCAGTAAGAGCAGATTAGCTAACTATATCTACAACTCCCATTTAACTCCAAATTTAATAATTTTATTTTATTTTTTATGGCTAAGGAATATATCATTTTGTATATATACATTTTTATTATCTGTTGGACAATTAATGAACATTTGTGTTGGTGCCATTTTTTGACTACTGTAAACAGTAGCAATGAATATGCATTTGCAGGTGTCTCTATTTGTAGGATATAAAAGGCTTTGGGGATATGCACAGGAATGGTATACATGAATCATATAGTAGACATATTCCTAGGGTTTTGAGAAACCTCAATGCCGATTTTCAGAGTGGCTGTCTATTTTCTACTTCAGCTAATAGTGTCTAAATGTTTCCTTTTCCTTACATCCACACTAATATTTTATTATTTATAATCCTGATAATGGCTGTTCTGTCTTGTATGATGTAAAATTTTAACATGGCCAAAGATGTGCAACACTTCTCTAAGTGTTTACTAGTTGTTTTGTTTGTTTTTGTTTTGTTTTGAGTAATTACAACAGAAACAAAAACAAGGTGAGTTAGGTGAGTAGGATGCAGCCCATAGAAAAAATTTTATATATATATATATATATATATATATATATATATATATATATATATATATATCAAAGAATCAGTGTCTTGAATATATGAAGAACTTTAAATACTCAACACAAAGATAGCAAGCATCATAACTTAAAAGAGCTACAGAATAATATTAATTAATAATCCTTTTCTTAAATATATATGACAATAATAGTGTTGACATTTTTGTATGTGTCTTATTAATATGAAAGGAATAATAATAGCAAACAGTGAATGATCTTAATCATTTGGAAATCACTTGTGCAGGATCCTGAAAAAATGTCAAATAATTTTTCAGCTATGGGAATTTATACTGGAGATTGGGTATTTTGAGTAAAAAGGAAAACCATCTAGATGCTTAGAACAATTGTATATAAGACACTGAAAAAGGAAAAGAAGTGATAATTGAAGAAATAAAGGAAAAAGAGTGGACCTCACATAATATGAAGCAATAGTAAAAATTGTATTTTTGAAGCCGAGTGTATTTATTTTTCTTTTCCTGAACAGTTTAGAGCTTATAATAACCCACTTAACATAAATTTGGTATTAGGAAACCCCTTTTATATGTACTAGTTGGTGCAGCATACATCCCTCAAATATGTGTGATCTGTTTAGCCACCGTGTTTAATTTTTAGGGGCACTCTAAACTTAAACCTTGAAAGTGACAGGAAGTTAAAGTAGGAGAGAAAGTGAAAAGGGAAGTGTCAACTGGGGTCCTCTGCTTACCAATCAGAAAATTGTAAAAAAAACTAATTACTAATCCATTTTCGTGAGGGCTTACCATAAAACCATTAATGGGTCCTAACTGTAACAGCCAATTTGTTTATCACACAGGTAGCATAGTTTGACAGTGTCTTTTAATAAATATACATAGAGAGGGTTTTCCTCTTAAGGTACAAAGACTTAGAAATGAAAGACCTAAACTCTGAGGACTAACTTGCCCTAACCAAAGTAACTGGATACATAAATAGAACAAGTAATAATTCTTACAGTTTCACCCTTACAAACCTGAAGATCAGTTACTATGCTCTTACTCAGTGTACCAGTTATATTTTTCAGCTTACTATGATCTACTGAACTTGGGATAATAAGCTACCAAACACAGGTTTATTTTGCCTAAATATTTGGATGGATTCCTAATTGGTTGGCTCCATTGCTTGGATCTGACTTAAGGTAGTGCAGCAGGAACATGAATCATAGTAAATATTCATACCTCCACAGGTGAGAAGTTATGTGAAAGGTGTTAGAGTCCTACAGACTTCTCTATTGCCTCACCACGTAGGTTGAGACAACCAACGAGTCCCGCCTCCCAAATTTACCCGCAATATACTATTCTGGGCTTTTTTAAACGTGTAGCATATAAAGTATAGCACAGCAAATGAGTTATAATTTAAAATTTAATATTGAGGATTAAGAGATAGTGTAATTTACTTTTGTGGTTTTTATGACTGTTCTAGAAAACATCAGTTGTGCACATTAGTTTCCTTTTAAAGTGCTGTTAAAGAAACATTGAATTTTCTAGCTTTTTAGTCATTTGTTCTTCCTTTGGATTGATTTCTGGGCCAATTTGTTCATATGTAGATACAAGCATAATTGCTTTTAGAAAGTTGAAGCAAATGAGGACACTGTACCACACTATTTTCTATAGGTGACGTTGAACTGCTCAGGCCCTTTTCTGGGCATTTCCTCTGTTTTGTGTTAAACAGTGAACCATTTGATGGCTAAGATATCACTTAATATCAGAAAACAAGAAAAATATGATACTGGATGTATAAATTTCTCTTTCAGGTCATTTTCACTGGTAGAAATAACCTTGCCAAATATTAAAATGTACATTAAATTTAGCTGATAAATTACAAACTGGTAATTGCAGATTCTTCTATAGGTTACCCCTGTAACTTTTATTGAGCAACACTTTTCCTAAATGAGAAATTTCAATCTGTGAATCATAGCACTTTCTGCATATTATATGCCTTCATTTCTGTCATTGGTTTAAATAGTCTTATAAAAAATACATGTTTTGCATATTCTTATTTACAGTTTAGTTTTTCACGATAATATGCATGGCAAAATTATAGTAACTAAAGTTAATTTTTTCCATATTCTAAGCTTCTACTTGGTTAAAATAGACAAACACACACATTCACTCAAACACACACACACACACACACACACACACACACACACACACACACACACTTATCTAGTCTATTGGCTTGTCTTGTTTTAGATAATTATTTTTCAATTTCAATATCTTCTTTCCTGTACAATCCTTCAGCAAACGGCTCTGTTTCCTGTTTCAATGATGAAATAAGAAAATCAGAAAGGGAGCTCCTTATAGTTTCAGTAGACATTTACTGATTGTTCCTTCCTTTATGCTGCAACAGATTAGCTTTCCAATATTATCGAAAATGAATTCCTCCTTTTCACAGTATTTTCGATCAGGTCATGCCTATTAAAGAAGACATTCTTGTTTTTGGTTTTGCTTCTGTCAACAAGCTTCTCCTGGTTTCTTTGTTTCAAACAGTTAGTCTCTCATTTCAATTTGTTATGGCTGATCATTAACTTAGAATGCATATAGACTGATGTCTTTTCTGACTTGCCATTTAATTCATCAACAGAAGGAGGTTTCCTCAGTTCAGTGAGTCCAGGCTTATATGTTCAGTGCTACAACTTCAGGCCACTCCAGTCACATAATAAACAAATTTTTTGTCAAGTACCTCCAAAGTGTTTTTTTTCCCTCTATGTATTGTCAGCTATCATGTCAGAATGACTACATTAAAGCACACAAAGATTGTGTTTCTCCTTTGCTCAACATTCCCAAAAGCTGCCCAGTCTTACCTAGAGACAAGCAAAATGAATGTCCATGTCAGAGTATGTTTCCTTGCCCTGCTACTATATTCATTAATCTGCCTAGGTCACATCACAGTTCTCAGAAAACACTTTAATGTGCCCGTGTTTGGTTCCCTTGTCAGGCCCATTCTCTGCTGGGTTAGTATTTCCTTCTGATTCTACTTACTATTTAGTTGAATTAGAACCATGTTTTGAAAATGCTGACTTTTTTTCCACTGAATGGTTTTAGTGTCTTTGTCATAGATTAAGTGTCTATAGGAATGTGGTTTCATTTCTGTATCTTCAGTTCTATTCCATTGATCTACCTGCCTGCCTCTGTAATAACACCATGTAATTTTTATCACTAATGTTCCATTGGACATCTTGAGGTCATGGATGGTGATTCCTAGAGAAATTCTTTTATTGTTGAGAATAGTTTTCCCTACCCTGTTTTTTTGTTTTTGATTTTGTTTTTTGTTTTTGTTTTTGTTTTGGTTTTTTTGGCTATTCCAAATGAATTTGAGAATTCATATGTTAATCCTGTCAATCCATGAGCATGAGAGATCTTTCCATCATCTGAGGTCTTCTTGAATTTTTTTTTCAGGGACTTGAAGTTATTGTCCTACAGATCTTTCAGTTGCTTGGATAGAGTCACACCAAGATATTTTATATTATCTGTGACTATTTTGAAGGATGTTGTTTCCATAATTTCTTTCTCAGCACTTTTACTTTTTGAATATAGGAAGGCTACTAATTTGTTAGAGTTAATTTTAAGTCCATTCACATTGCTGAAGTTGTTTTTAAGCTGTAGGACCTCTCCAGTTTCATTTTTGTGGTTACTTATGTATACTAACATATCAACTGCAAATAGTGCTGTCTTGAATCCCTCCTTCCTAATTTCTATCCCTTTGCTGTCCTTTTGTTGTCTAATTGCTCAGACTAGGACTTTGAGTACTATATTGGAAGAGTGGGCAGCCTTGTCTTGTCCCTGATTTTAATGTGATTGCTTTGCGTTACTCTCTATTTAGTTTGATGTTGCCTATTGGTTTGCTGTATATTGCTTTTATTATATTTAGATATGGACATTGAATTCCTGATCGCTCCAATACTTTTAACATGAATGCAAGTTGTATTTTGTCAAAAAACAATTTTAGCATTTAATGCTCTGTTCATGTGTTGTTTTTATTTTTTTTTTAGTTTGTTTTTGTAGTGGATTATGTAGATGGATTTCTGTATATTGAACCATCTCTCCATTCCTGGGATGAAGCCTACTTGCTCAGGGTGAATGATCATTTTTATGTATTCTTCTGCTTGGTTTGTGAGAATTTTATTGTGTATTTTTGCATCAATATTCATAAAGGTCTGAGATTCTCTTTCTTTGTTGGGTCTTTGTATGGTTTAGGTATCAGTGTAACTGTGGCTTCATGGAAAGAATTAGGTAGTATTCCTTCTGTTTCTATATTTGGAATAGTTTGAGAAGTATTGGTATTAGTTCTTCTTTGAAGGTCTGATAGAATTCTGCACTAAACCCATCAGGCCCTGGACTTTTTTTGGTTGACTGCTTGTATTTCCTTTGGGGTTATGGGAACGTTTAGATGGTTTACTCAATCCTGATTTAACTTTGGTATCCTCTAGAAAATTATCTATTTTATCTAGATTTTATATTTTTTCTTTAATATAGACTTTTGTAGTAGGATTTGATTGTTTTTTGAATTTCCTCAGATTCTGTTGCTAGGTCTCTCTTTTCATTCCTGATTTTGTTAATTTGGTTACTGACTCTGTGCCCTCTGTTTAGTGTGCATAAGGGTTTATCTATCTTTCTGATTTTCTCAAAAAAACAAAACAAAACAAAACAAAAAACCAGCTCCTTTTTTTGTTGATTCTTTGTATAGGTCTCTTTGTTTCTACTTAGTTTATTTCATCCCTGAGTTTGATTATGTCCTGCTGTCTGTTCCTGTGGGGTTTATTTGCTTCCTTTTATTCTAAAGCTTTCAGATGTGCTAATAAGCTCCTAGTGTATGCTCTCTCCAATTTCTTTAGGGAGGAACTCTGGGCTGAGTTTTCCTCTTAGCATTGCTTTTATATGTTGTGGCTTCATTTTCATTAAATTTTAAAAAGTCTTTTTTTTTCTTTATTTCTTCCCTGACCAAGTTACTATTGAATCGGTAATTGTTCAGTTTCCATGTGTATGTGGGCTTTCTGTTGTTTTGCTGTTGTTGTTGTTGTTGTTATTGAAAATCAGTCTTAGTCCATGGTGGTATGATAGACTACAGGGGACTAATTCAGTGTTCTTATAGCATTTGAGATTTGTTTTGTGTCTGGTTATATGGTCACCTTTTGAAAAGGAAACATGAGGTGCTGAGAAGTAGGTTATTCCTTTGATTTAGGGTGAAATGTTCCATAGACATCTGTTAAATCTATTTGGTTCATAACTTTTGTTTGTTTAACTTTGCCTTCTGTTTCCATTATCTCTCTGCTGGTGAGAGTGGGGTGCAAAAGTCTCCTACCATTAATGTATGAGGTTCAATGTATGCTTTGAACATCAGCAATGTTTCTTTACAAATGTGGATACCCTTGAATTTGGTTCATAAATGTTTAGAATTGAGAGTTCTTATTGGTGGATTTTTCCTTGGATAAGTATATAGTGTCCTTTCCCATCTTTTTTGAAAACTTTGGGTGAGAGTCTCATTTTTTCGATACTAGAATTGCTACTCTAGCTTGTTCCTTGGGACAATTTGCCTGGAAAATTTTTTCACAGCCTTTTACTTTGAGATAGTGTCTGTCTTTGTCACTGAGATCTATTTCCTGTATGCATCAAAATACTGGGTATAGTTTACATATATATCCTGTTAGTCTATGTCTTTTTATTGGGGAAATTGAGTCCATTGATGTTGAAATATATTAAGGACCAATGATTGTTGCTTCCTGTTATGTTTGCTGTTAGAAGTAGAATTATGCTTATGTGGGTCTCTTCTTTTAGGTTTGTTGTGAGTTTATTTTTTTGCTTTTTCTTTTGTGTAGTTTCCCTCCTTGTGTTGGACTTTTCCTTCTATTATCCTCTGTAGGGCTGGGTTGGTGGAAAGATATTGTTTAAATTTGGTTTTGTCATGGAATATCTTGGTTTCTCCTTCTATGGTAATTTGGAGTTGTGCTGCGTATAATAGCATGGGCTGGCATTTTTATTCTCTTAAGGTCTGTATGACATCTGCCCAAGATCTTCTGGCTTTTAGTGTCTCTGTTGAGAAGTCTGGTATAATTCTGATAGGTCTCCCTTTATATGTTACTTGCCTTTTTCCCCTTACCACTTTCAATATTCTTTCTTTGTTCTATGCAGTTGGTGTTTTAATTATTATGTCACAGGAAGAACTTCTTTTCTGGTTCCATCTCTTTGATGTTTTGTAGGGTTCTTATACATTTATGGGCATCTCTTTCTTTAGGTTAGAGAGGTTTTCTTCTATAATTTTGTTGAAGATATTTGCTGGCCCTTTGAGTTGGGAATTTTCATTCTCAAATAGGTAAAAATACCTATTATTCTTAGGTTTGGTCTTGTCATTGGGTCCTGGATTTCTTGAATATTTTGAGTTAGGAGCATTTTGCTTTTTGTATTTTTTTTTTTTTTTACAGTTGTGTTGATGTCTTCTGTGGTACCTTCTACACCTGAGATTCTCTCTTCTTTCTTTTGTATTTTGTTGGTGATGCTTGCATCTGTGATTCCTGCTCTCTTTCCTAGGTTTTCCATCTCCAGGGTCATCTCTCTTTGTGTTTTCTTTAATGTTTCTATTTCCATTTTTAGATCCTGGATGGTTTTGTTCAATTCTTTCACCTATTTAATTGTATTTTCCCATATTTCCTTAAGGGATTTATGTGTTTCTTCTTTATGGGTGTCTACTTGTTCATTTGTGTTCTTCTGTATTTCTTTATGGGAGTTATTTATGTTCTTCTTAAAATCCTCTATCATCCTCATGAGAAGAGAACTTAGATCTGATTCTTGCTTTACAGGTAGGTGCTTTGGAGTATCCATGGCTTGCTGTGGTGGAAGAACTGGGTTCTGATGTTACCAAGTAGTATTGGTTTCAGTTGCTTATCTTCTTGAGCTTTCCTCTTGCCATCTGTCTATCTCTGGTGTTACCTGGACTTGCTGTCTCTGACTGGAACCTGACCCTCCTGTGAGTCTGTTATAATATAATCTGTGATTATTGGTGTATCAGAACTTCTGTGGGGTTGAGCTGTGATTTGGATGTGTGCTGAGTAAGTGGGATCCAAAGCAGAGGCTCTGCTTCCTGCTTTGGTGCACAGTGGAAGAAGCATCTCTGGAAGGGTCTCTGTCTGGGTGGGGCATCTGTCAATTCTACTTCTAATTTGAAGTGTTTAACAGTTTTATTTCCTTATACTGTTTATTTGTGTTTACATGAATTTCTAGGATGGATTTATTTCCTATTTAAGGATCTCTATCATATTCATAAAGGCTATTTGAAGACTTTTTTCTTGTGCTTCAACTGTATTTGGATATTCACAGCCTACTGAAATAGGATAGCTGGGATAGTGGAGATATCCTGAATTGGCTGCTGTAATTGATTATGTTTTTTTCTGGCCTCTTAGCATCTGGGTTTGGGATGATTATAGATCTAGGGTTTCTAGATTTGTCTTTGTTTGGGAGCTACTTTGTTCCCTGGCTTCTGTAACCTCTCTGGATTTTTAGAGAGTGTGGTAGCTATGTGTTGCTTTTTTCCTTCCCTGTTCAGTTAGTGTGTTCAGCAGGGAATCCTAGCTAATGTTAAAGGTTGGGATACTGGGAGGAGTTGGCAGAATAAATGTTGAAGGAGAAAGTCTTTGTGATTTATTGTGAATAAGGTCATAAAGCAAAGGAAAACCACAAAAAGTTTCCAGCTACAAAGCTGGGGAGATCATTCTCAGGAACAGTAGGGGGGTTTGAGTCTTTTTTCAGCCTTCTTGATATCTGGAAGGAGCAACCTTTATATTACCAGGGTGTGATTGTTGGAGTTGGGGTCTGTGACAAAGTATCAGTTGATTAGAAGAAAGTTGGAAGGAGGTGATATGTGGGGTGCTTAGGAATTTGGATAAGTAGGGTAAGAAAGGTTACTATGGGTATTCTGCTGCAAAAATGAGGACAAAACTAAGGCTATTATGTCTTGGGGAACAGATAGGAGGAGGGATGTCTTAGGTAGCCTCCCTTGTTTTCTGGTAGTCTTGGCTTGTGGTTTATCAGGGGTATCTGCTGGTTTTGGAGGCTGGGATATAGTAGTATGTCAGGGAATGTGTGCAGGAAGGAATGGTATGTGGGCTTCATAGGAGATTTGGCAGTGGCAAAGGAAGGCTGTAGCTGGTGTCTTGTAATAGTAGGGGTGAGACTGGAAATTGGGTCAGAGGAAACAAAGAAAGATGAAGTCTGTGGGCAACTTACCAGATTTTATTGAGATATGATTTTCATAGCAAAATAATTTTCAATATGAAATGAGAATAATTTTCCAATATGAAATAATTTTAGTATATTCACCATATTATGTAGTGTTCACTATTATCCAGTCATAATCCACTCAACATTTTGTAACCCCAAAGTTATTCGTTCAGATAATACATCTCATCCTCAGATGCTGTAATTTCAGAGACCATTTAACTTCTGCAGACTACATACTTTAGAGAAGAGAAATTAAAGATAAAGACTATGGAAAAAATTAAAGATACAAAAAGAATTATGAAAAATGAGGGAGACAGCCAACTAGTATGTAGTTAGTTATTACATAGAAAATAAATTCTATTGACAACAAAAACTAGGTAGAGACTAGCTTCAAGGCAAAATTCTCCACTGACCTCCTGATGTCATAGAAGGACCTGGGGTGGAGTCCAGAATGTAAGTATGTTCCCTATCTCAGTAGGAAACTGACCTGAAGTTATGGCTGATGTAGGCAATAAACAGTCTCCATGTGTAATAGTTATGAGGACATACTGAAAATTGGGACTGATGTGGCCCTTCTTATATTTATCAAGCCATTTTAAAAAATAATATTTGAAGAAGAGCTTCTCTGTTCCAGAAAGTCTCTGAATGGCATAATACTAGCTCATAATTATGTTCATAGAAACCACCTGGAATTGAACTCAAAGATGACTCACAATGATGATGATGATCTCAGAGTACAAGTATTTGTAAAATTAATACTATCCCAAGAATCACTAATTCTGTTTAACTTCAGACACAGTTAATGATAGAAGTTTTTTTTTTTTGAAAAAGAGAAAATTAATTAAAAACCAGAGCTGGATGAGCAAAATACTTTCTTGCCAGGTGGTCAACAAAATATATTGATTTTTTTTTTTTTTTTTTTTTTTTGGTTTTTTGGTTTTTAGGTTTTTTGGAGACAGGGTTTCTCTGTGTAGCCCTGGCTGTCCTGGAACTCACTCTGTAGACCAGGCTGGCCTCGAACTCAGAGATCCGCCTGCCTCTGCCTCCCGAGTGTTGGGATTAAAGGCATGCGTCACCACTGCCCGGTGAAAATTTAATGAATAAAAAGTGATTTTAAAACCCTGTAAGTCATTGAATATTTATTATAAATATAAATTTAATTTCTAAGCCTATTTAATAAGTAATCTGGTAAGTCAATCAGATGAGCTGGAGAAATGGTAACCAAAACGTGCATTTGATGATTTATCTCCTTATATAGTCATTGTTCCTTTAAAAAATTTTTTTCTTTGGTGTTTTAAACCTTGTTTGTGGTGTGTGTGTGTGTGTGTGTGTGTGTGTGTGTGTGTGTGTGTGTGTCTTGTGTTTCTGTGTGTCTGTGTTTAAGAATGTTTGTACAGAAGTCCAGGAGACATTGGAAGACTGAGGTGCCAGATACATGCAAGCTGGAATTGTAATTTTTATGAACTACCTATTTGGGTGCTAGTACATGAACTCCTCGATGAATAGTACAAATTCTTTATTGTGAGCCATCCCTGTAGCCCTCATTATGTTTATTCTTTATTAATTTACTTTCAATGCTATGGATTGACTTTAGATCCTTGAATATGATAGGCAACCGCATTACCATTTTCATCCAACACCTTCAGATTAGAACATAATTAGTTAAATGTGATAATTATTTCAATTCAAGCTAACTTGCCTTTGGAATCAAATAAGAGAAACCATTTTAAAGAAATCTATTTGGGTATTTCAGGAAGAAGTTCTTAAAGTGGAAAGGTGCTCTCCTAAGGTGGGCAGTACCTTTTAAAGGCAACTCAGATATAAAGAAGTTGGGGGGAAAAGCAGAGGTCCTTGTCTGCCTTCCTCTGCTTTCCACTTGTGAGTCTATTCTAAAGTCATTTTCTTCTGCTGACATTCATTGTTGCTATCAGAACTCAGCTTATTTGACCTTCCAACAGAGATTAAATATCAATGACTCTTCAGGGATATTCCAGGTATTCAGCACCAGATTGGGACTACCGAGGATTTCAGCCCTGTGAAGTAGGTTCTAAATCTCTCTAGTGCACAAGCGGTTATTATTGGACACTCCAGTCAAGGTCTTGTCAGCCAAAACAATAAGTCCCTTGTTGTAATATCCATTAAAATTTATGAGTTCTATTTATCTAGTGATCCACAATATAGGAAGCCAAAAGAAAGGGGTATGAAATCAAAAGAAAGGGGTATGAAGAGTTTGTATATTATTAACAATATGTCTTAGACTGAAGGGGTGAACCATTCACTTCTTGTGAATGGAGATTCATCTATCACAATGCAAGGAAGAGCATCTGGAGAGACCTTCAGTTCTTTTCCATCATATGAAGCACACAGCCACAGGGCAGGTGAGGGATTGATAACCCTGAATTAGACAAGTGAAACAAATTATGAAGGTTGAAAATAAATGCATGCATCTATGATGCACAATGGATGTATAGACTAATATCACTAGTAATTTATAGTTTTTTTCCTGTATAATGTCACTGGACTTACCTTGCTTCTTATGGACTGTAAATGAAAACAGATGCTTTGTTAAAACAGACATACAGCAAATCAAATTTCTTACTAGCAAAACCATGTTCTGTGCAACAGGAATAAGGAAAGAGTGATAAGGTGTTGGTAATGTGAAATGCATCTGTGTACCATGTGCATACTTGTTGTCCATAGAGGCTAGAAGTGGGCATCAGATCCTCTGCAAAAGGATAAGGGTTCAGGAAACTGAACTCAATGCCTCTGAAAGAGCAGCAATGCTCTTCACTGCTGAGCCATATCTCTAGCCAAATGCTGTATTTTTACTGAAACAGTTTGACAGTGTCTAATTTTAAAATGTGTAGATTTTTCAGCACAGTCTTATTCTGAGCTTCTGCTTCACCCAAATTATTCAGTACCCATGAACAACTGTAAAAAAGGAACTAGTAATTATGTTCATAGTGGAAAATTAAATGTAACCCAATACTGGAATTACACAAAAATATATGAGCATATAATTTTATTTAGCCATTTCAAGTAGTAGTTAAAATCCATATTGATTAAAAGTTATCCCTGTCTTCTCTATTTGTCATTGACAAAAACATCCACCCCCCAAAATACATTAATTACAAAATTTGTAATCTATAGGCTGTAGAGAGGGGTCAGTTGTTAAGAGCACTGGCTACTCTTGCAGAAGACCCAGATTCAATTCCCAGCACCCACAAAGTGGCCAATAACCACTTGTGGCTTCAGTTCTAATGCATCAAAGGCCTCTGTTGTCACTGCATGAAGTTAATATGCAATCATAAATGCATTAAAACTACTCATGCACAAACAAAATAAAATAATTAATTAAAAGGTTTTGAAAAAGTGCTAGCTAAGATATCTTAAAAAAATAAATAAAACTAAATGCGTTTGAGTTTTGAATACTAAAATGTAGAATGCTATCAGTAAACCTCTCAGTATTGACTGAAAATTGATACATCATAAATAGTAAACAAGAGAAATAGAGTGGTAAGTAAAATGATAACTTATATTTTTAAGTTGTATTCACTTGTGTAATTACTACCATTTATATAAAAATGATAGCTGTTCACAAATCTACACATTAATAGTATTACTTGGTGTCGCTAAAATACGTTCTTTTGTGTGCTTTTTGGTACTGCCCTAAGTATCATTTTATTTATGATTTACTCAAAAATATATTTCTGTTTTATGGGAAATAAGAATCGTGTTGTTCAGAGACTTGAAATGCCATGGTGTGGGGGTATACCCAGGGGTTCCCTACACACTCAGAGGAGAAAGGGAGGGATGGCGGAAGGATAGTGGGAGGGCCAGACTGGGATGGAAAGCAGTGATCCAGATGTAAAGTGAATAAGTAAAAAAATTAAAATTAAATTTAAAAAAATAATTGTGGTCTTCAAAAAATATATAAAACCAAAAATGTGCACAATTTCAAATATTTGATTATATGTATCCACTATTACTCCACCCCAGATTCTAAGATGGCAAGGCAATTGGCATTGAAAGAAGAGTCCTCTATGGATTCAGGTCTCTGCATGGCAGTGCGAACCCAAAGTGGCGGGGAAGTTTCGAAAAATAAACTGCTATGGTTATAGTAAAAGAAAAGTTGGAAGAATGTTAAATAGCATATGGTTGTCTGGAAAACTAAACTGTGTCATGTTTCTGAGGAATTAGAAGATTTCTGTTCAATATTTAAAAGGATAACATATTCCAATTAATTCTTTCAGAATAATAAGTACCCAACTGGCAAAATGAATTACAATTTTGCCTGGTATTCTGAGTACTTAATTTAATTTCAAGCCTAGCCTCTTATGGGAGTAACACTTAGGAATAGTCGACATTTCAAAGAACACTTATGGCTCCTGGTCCTCCTTTTCTAACCGGAAAAGTCCCCAATGTATTATAAATCAATTTTACTGATGAAACTTGGTAGATCTATTAGCATATTAAGCAAATATTACTGTGAATTTCTCAAAGGAAAATTACACGATATCTATTTTTTCATTGTGGGATTTTTTTTCATGGTTGATTTAAAGCTGCATTGACCATTTATTGCATAGTGATTTTATTTTTATTATTTTACTTCAGCCAATTTAATGTGGCAAATTAATATTAATATTATCTTTTATAAGGACCTATACTCTGTGCTTGTAGTATATATCCATGTGCATTTTTGTTTAATAATACAATATTGTCACTATCTCTCCCTAGAATGTACCTAATGTTTAGTTACAGATTTAATGACAATGGTGCATGGTAACGATGTATATTATTACTAACAGCCTCTATTTAGGACTTGATTCCTTATAGCATTTGTAAATATATAAGGTTACCATAAAATACCAGAGATAATTAACTTTTTAAAGAAAAATGGTTTGTTTGAGCACACAGTATAGAAGTTCTTTATACAAGTTCAAGTGGATCCAAAACTGCAGACCTCTGTCCATTTTGCTGAGTGATGATGTCAGACAGGGTCCTATAATCAAAATTGCTTATCATGGCCAACCAAACCAAACCAAACCAAACCAAACCAAAACAAAACAAAACAAAACAAAGCAAGCGGTGAAGAGGCAATCATCAAACAATTTCCTTTAAGGTCATGTCCTCAGTGGCCTAAATGTCTTTGACTAGATTATATTTTATAAAGGTTGTACCAACTCTTAATAGAGATAGGTCACCAAGTAATTCATTCATATACACACACACACACACACACATATATATATACACATATGTATATATATATATGTATATATACATATACATATAGTATTAGGCATGTGAAATATATATATAATGGGAAGTTTTTACCCCTCATGAAATATTTGTACCATTTTATTTTAAACAAATTTACTTTTTGGATTTTCATTTTTCTCCAAAATTGGGTAAAATAGTCTTCTAGTTTCTAGCAATTTAGTTCAAATGGATCATTTAGATTAAGCAAACTTTTATACCATATGCTACAACTGTAGCAGCTTGTGAACTCATTCAGTTGGAAAAATTATGCTTTGAAAATTACAAAAACTTCAAAGTAATTCCATGAACTGAAAACTGAAGGGTAATTTCAAACTTTGAGTTAGAGAAGTTAGTCTCGCACGTTATAGATAGAACGATTATGTCACACTATCAAGAGAGCAGCCTAGAGCCAGCAAGCTGGCTCAGGAAGTGTAGGTGCCTCTTGCCAAGGCAGAAACATTCCCTAAAACCCACTTGCTTGAAGGAGAGATACAATCCACAGGAGGTGTTTTCTGATTACTATCTTAGAACCTGAACATGTATGCCTACCCACTCACTCTCCACCAGTATTAAAGATAAAAACATAACAATGAATTATTTTTCAAAGACTTAAATTATTATGTATTTTGGGGGCATTCCTGTGTATGTATGAGTGCAGATATCCGTAAAATCAAAGGAAGGGAATTATAGACTCTGTAGTTAAGTTATATGTGTTTGTGTACCACTTGACATCGTACTTGGAACATGAGACTCAGGGAGAGCACAACATGTTCTTATCTGCTAAGCTATATCTACACCCTCTTCCCAAATATTTTATTTTAAAGATAATCTTCTATCACCCACTTTGATACTTCATGGGGCTCTACTTGTTGTTTCCTATCTCTAAGCTACAGTGAAAGGAATGTTCGACAGTGTTTCGTGTTTTTAGTTTCTATGCTAATCTCTGTCCTCAGTTATATTGGAAGATACTTACCCACAGATTATTAAACGTCTGTGTTTTGGATCCATGAAGTGCAAAGGTATCATGAATAGATTTGTGTGATGTTCAAGGAAACATCAGTAAGAAATGGATCAGAGTCCATAATTTTTAGTGACTCAGATCTCAATGAAAGGGGAAATATTCCAGCTATCACTTTTAACAGGAAGTGCCACTGCTGTTGTCATTTGTGAACCAATTATAGAGACAGAATTTGTTCTGGAGACTCCTACACTACTTCACATTTGAGCTGTAAGTAGAAGAATGCTATTGCAGCTAACTCTCCTAACCCTGACACATAGGATACCGGGCCTGGGGAAGCAGTGTGTAGTGAATTGTAAGTAGAAAGAAAAAGAGACATAGGATCACTTTCAGGATATACCCAAGAAAATTTAGAACATTTGAGCAAAGTTAAGAATGATAAAGAACACATTCTTTTATTTGCAAGTGAGAGGTAGATTTGGAAGAGGAAATCAAGAGCCCTGTCTTGTTCAGTACTTTCATTTTCATGCATGACTCTCCCTTCTATGTGCTATACACATGCTAAAATGATCACAGTCTCTCCGAAACTGAGCATTAAAACTTAAGAACATACAGATGGGGGAGGGGGAAGGGATAGGTGGTCTCCAAAGAGGAGACCTAGAAAGGGGGAAACACTGGAAATGTAAATAAAGTATAAAAAAAAAAAAAGAACTGGAGTATGTCAATAAAGAAAGAGTGAACAATGTTTGAGGATTGAAGAAGAAGGGTTCAAACCTGGCAATAAATTAATGAAGTGTCTACATTTTGAAATAAGATTTAAGTGTAATATGTATTCTACACCAATAAAGATAGCCATGTATTCTGTATTTTCTTGAAAATAAATAAATAAATAAATAAATAAATAAATAAATAAATAAATAAATAAAAGGAAAAGAAAAATGATTTGGGCAAAGATTATTCCTCAGCAAGATCTCAATACAAATAAAATAGGGCAGCAGTATTCCTCAGTGGGCAAAGAGCTCGTGTGAGATCTCAGTGACCTGAGTTCAATCCCTACACAGCTGCTTTATTAATAAAATAAATTTATAAAAATAAATTAAAAATAAGTGATTACTCAACTCATTAAACTTGTTTTCCAATATCACATCTACTGTGAGATCTGATTTTTAATTTTTTTCTGTAGTTGGTATATTCCTGCATGTTATGATTCTTTTTGAGTACTTCAGAAGTGAGTGTACTTTAGTCTTTAAACAATAACTTTAGACATTTAAATAATAACCAGTGAAGACTATTAGAAATATTATTTAAGTCACTATAATTATGAGGTTTCTGAAAATTCCTGGGAATAATGATTTATTGTCCCAGAATCTTAAAAGCTGGCATGGCAAGAACTTTAAAACACTGAGCTACTTGTTTTTCTTTCTCAGTTTATGTTAAAATTCTAAAATGTATCTTTATTGAGGAATAAATGTACTTGTTTTATTAGCTGTAGATTAAGTACATATATATTTTGGTCCAGTTTTTCTGTCCTGCCCTAGCATCTTGTACAGAATCGTATTGAAAGAAAACATTTACAGCACTATCGTATCTAAAATATTTATGTTGTAAGGCCTCATGTCATTTCTAGAAAATGTCAAATTGTTCTGACTTCTTGGTACAACCCAAGTACTTAGTTTATGTGTAGTCCACATTGAAAAATTTACAATGACATTAACCTAAGTAGTTCTCTTACTATATGGACTTGCTCGTCATACGTTATCAAGTATAGTCTACTGGGTAAGAGTGATTAGTATTTTAACTAAATGAATAATAGAGAAGTAATACCTGATTAAATTTGTATTATGGTATTAGTAGAGCCATGTCAAGTATCCCATAGCCTCAGACTCATGGGAATGGGGATGTCTTCCTTGGAACAGTTGTAAAGTCTTTCTCTGTGTTTGGATGTCAATTGTGTATGCAGAAATTTTCCACTATATCTCCACTCCTACCCTGGATATTTATAAACTGAAATCTGCTCCCATTTCAGAGATCATTCCTGCCACAATTTACTAAAGATGTCTCCTTCACCCACGTATGTAACATAAACGGACTTTTAATTTATCTGTATGTGATAATTCCACCTCTTTGTTCAGCTGTATCCATTAGACCCATATCACTATTAAACTACCTATAATAAACAGGTTGAGCTTGGGAAAGGAGAGACTGATTGAATTTTCCATCAATGAAGCTCAATCTATATATTTGTCTTTTCTTTATTCCTTCTTCACACAGTTCATGCAAGTCTCTGGAGGTATGTGACAATAAAGATGGTTGAGCAGTTAAATGTTTGGAACATAGGTTCTAAAGTAAATAATATCATCCATGTCTTTGTAAAGTATGAAATAAGGGACATGGAACGACCCTTGTGTATTCTGAGCAAATAGCAGCACTAAGGATGAGTATAATTGTTCTTCTGTGATGGACTTCATATTCATTTTCAAGACAGGGGGAGGGGAGATGGGACAAAGGGTTTATGAAGGGGAGACATGTAAAGGGGAGAACATTTGAAATGTAAATAAAAAAAATATACAATAAAAAATCCACAAGAAATATTCTTTAGAATCAGCATATTTATGGGGACATGCTGATTTGAATTCAATCTTTCTTCCTCTCTGAGTTTCTTTTAATAATATTGGAGGTATCCTTAAGAGATGTATGCTTATGATCACAGATTGGAGTTGATGGTGAGCTGAAGCCTTATGAGACTTTAAAAACTTTTCTCAGGGAGAGATTGGGATAGTGGTATCAAAGTAATGATGTCATAGTGAAGGACAATCTACATAACGAAGATATAGGTCAAACACAGGTCAGCAATCAGTATGGAGTAAACAGATGTTACTTGTGAAAATTAAAACAAGGAATCTCAGGAGATTATGGTTCAGCGAAGCTCAGCATCTCTTTCAGCTTTGATGATATGATGCACAATCCCAGAGGACAAGGAATATAGTACACCATCTATCTGTGAACATGACATCTCAAAAATATGTATTCCTTTAATCATGGACAATGAGTGACTGTTATGCTGATTATTTCCATGAAGTCTGTGTTTCCTCATTTTTTAGTCTCTCCCACTTTCTCTAACCACAATTCTCATTTCCTATATTCAATGATACACATCATAATACTTCAGTGAACCATTCACACAAAAAAGAAGACAAACACTAGTTTAATTTTAGCTATCAACTAGATAATATATGGTGTGATTTTTAAAAAGTGAATATAAAATATATTAGACCATTCTAGTAAAATTCCATATGAAATTGGCTGATTTTCTAAATATGATATTATGTGGATTGAACTGGCTTCATAAGGAAGATAGATAGAATATAAGTTTAATTTATAAAAAACACATTTATAATAAATCACACTATTATATAATTTATAGAATACATTTATCAAATAGCTTATGAAATTATAGATTGACTAATCTTTGCAATGTTAAATTTATTGTCATATTTATTATGTTTTGTAGACAGGAAAATATCTTCTTCCTTTGTATTTTCTGTCATCTTTTCAAGTACATAACTAGTTTAGAAGGAAGATTCTAAAGACAAGATGCTTTGGGGAGACATGTTTTCTTCCTCAAAGTATTTTTTATTTTTGTCTTCCTTTAATAACCATGATTACAATTTAGGGGTAGGTGTTAGTAAATGCCTTCTGGAGCTATGAGAACTTTATCTAGACAGCAAAGATCTAAGTCTGGAAGGAAATCCAATAATCAATAGATGATCCTTAGAAAAATGGTGTTCTCCTCTTGATGACATATCATAATGGCTCGGGTAAAATGTTTGAATATTAAGCCATTGAAGAAGAGTTGTCAACATATGAAACTGATAAATGCTGACATTAATAGTTTTGGTTTTCTATGAAAGAATAACATCGCAAATATATTTTCTTCTGCCCTAAATTGTTTATGGAAAGTAAGAATTTCAGACAAAAATATGTATGGAATGTGAAAAATATTTTCATAATTATGACATAATCATAGTCATACAGCGATTTCAAATCAGGAATCAAAACACTGGAATGTATAGCAGGCAAGTTACTGAACCACAGCCGAAAATGCTAGAATATGTTTTTCATATTTATTTTCTTTATAATCTCTAGGATATTATAGTAGGTTTCATGATAATTATGGTACAGTGTAAATGCTACAAAGTAATCATATACTTCTGTATATAAAACATATAAAAAGTACATCACATTTAGAAGAAACAAGAAAGGGTAGGTACCTCAATGTTAGAGCCACAACGTAGAATATATGAGGTCTGAGGAATGTTACTTGACCCTGCAAGAAAATAAAATAAAAACATGAAGAGGAGAATGAAATAAAGGCAGAGGGTATGGCAGTATAAGAAGGGAGGAAGAAAGGTACTGAAAAAAATGAAGGTGGCAAAGGTGGAGTGGGAAGAGGAGCTTGAGACAAATCATCTCTTTATGGTGTCTGAGTCATGTCTCTGAATTCAAGAGTCATAATATCCGCCATATGGAAATTCATAGTGTATTCGAGAAGACTGAAATTATAAGGGAAATTTCACTGAACTTTGGATAAATGAAGGAAAAGGACACTACAATAATGGGCAACCTATGAAAACCATCTAATCTATAGAGACCTGACTCACTGAAGCAATACTGAAAAGGAATTTTGCAACATAAGTGTTTAAAATGGTTTCAGGAATGCAAAGTGGGAGGTTCAAAAGCTGTGAACATCACCATGGCCCGGAAGGTGCCAATTATTTTCTCAGTGCTAAGTGGAAATTATTATTACTGTTAAAAATTGATCTTTATGAATCTTGACAGATCTCATGGTTTTAAATTATGGATTATTGCTAACCATGACAGTTTAAAACAAGAAAATAAAATAGCATTTTGAATTTTTTAATTGGATAGTGATAAAAATGTTTGATATGATTATGTTGATAGGAAATTAGAAGCTATGTTGTCCAAAATAACCATTAAGCCAAAGTGGATTTGATAGTGTATACAGTGTAAAAGCTTTTGATACTATTCATTAAAATTATAAATATACATTTATTTATTTATTATCTGTTTGTGTATGTTCATACAAATGGGCTTACTCCTATATGTGCTATAACACACATGTGGAGGTTAAAGGAACACTTGTAGGAATTGGTATTTTTTTCTCTCACCATGTGTTCTGGGGTTCGAATTCAGGCCATGTGACTTGGATAAAATCATCTTATCCACACTGGACCATGTTGAAGAATTCCATATTATTCATTTTTAAGAACTAAAGTTTCCTGCGATGTTAAATTCTTAGCGCTAAAGATAATGATTGGGGAAATGTTTATATACAACTATAAAAGACACCGAGGTATAGCATAGAGACGTATATTAAATATGTAAGAGAATAGAATTGCATGGTAATTTAGTGTATATAAATCTACAGAGGCAAATAATATATTTCATGAGCTAAATCTTTTGAAAGGAAACCACATTCCAGAAGACTATTACTTTTACATGGTGGAAAGAGTCCATTTCAAGACATGCATCTTCTGGTGAATTCAGCTCTGAATTTCTTTTGAAAGAGCCAAGAGGTAACTTAAAGTGATCATTGCAAGACATGATTTTATCATTTTCAACTGACTGCATGTTACAAACAATCTCAGTCACCAAAAATGGCTCTCTAGTCCCCATGAATGGAGCCTTGGCCTATACATTAAAACACCAACAACTCTGTAATAGAACTGGTTTCAAATCTCTGCATAAATTTAGGCCTCTGAAGATGTCAGTTTACCTATTACTTCAAAGCACTTCACAAAATGTAATTTAATTTGAATTGACTTGGTTCTGTAATAAATAAAAAATGATCAAAATAGGAAAATAGGGCAACTCTAAACCAATAGGTAAAAAATTAATAATAATAATAATAATAATAATAACAACCATGAGGTCAAGTACATAAGACACAAGCCACATGGTCTTGTGAAATTGACAGAAACAGACTATAGACTTACTATAATACTTTCTAAAATTGTATTTGTGTGTATATGAATTTATGTGCAGGTTCATGCACGTGATTGTACACGTATATGTGGTCCCAGCTTATAAAGGTGATAGTAAGAAAGCTGTAAATCTCCAGTGTTTTCAGACTATACATAAAACAACATGGGAGTGTTTAAAGATTTAACATTATTGATTTTTATTGAATTTATCAATATCTTCAATGGTTCACAGAAATTTACTTTTAGTGGAAGGCAACCCAAATGAATGATATGTTGAGGTTATCAAAGATCACAGCAATCACTCCAAAATCCATTTCCAATACATGGCCCTGTGATGTTTTTGGAGACACAATGATACCTTAGCTCTTGAATGTTTTCTGCAGTTAATCATGCAAAGTTATATCTTAAAATGGTACTACACATCTTTAACCCTGAAGATAATTACTTTAGATTACAGTATTTCTAATGTCACACAAGGAAAAGTTGGTCTTAGATGTGCTTGTCTGGAGTCAACATACTAGATAATGTTAATCACAGCTTGTTGGATTGCTAAAATAAGGAACAATCTTAGATAAAATCAAATGTGTATAGATTAGAATTGCCTTGCCATATGCTAAAATAAGTAAAAATTATTCAAAAGGAAAAACAAAATGCACAATGTAGACATGAAATTCTAATATATCTGTAATGATTTATTTCTTGTTAGTAATAAGTGGAATAATAAATTTACTATTACATTGTTAAAGTCCAATTTGATTTTGTTTGGTTTACTATGCCGTATTTTGGGACACCCTCTTGCTTTGTAACCCAGGCTATTCACTAACTCGCAATCTTTTTCTGCTTGCCTCTTTAATGCTGGGATTACAAATATGTGCCACAAGGCCTGGGCAGCAAAATTATGAACTTAATGATTGCATTACATAGTCATTTGTGTACACAATATATGTGTAAACATTTATAGACTAATACGGCTGACTCATCAGAATGTACTGATCTTCTTGACACAAATACATCTAAGGCATGGGTTCTTAACCTGTGGGTCACAACCCACAAAGACACTCCATAAGATATTTACATGAAGTTTTACAAAAGTAGGAGACTTATATTTAGAAAGAAACAAATAAATAATTTTATGGTTGTAGTCACAACATGAAAAACATTTGAAGGGTTGCAGCACTAGGTAGGTTGAGAACTGTGATGTTCAAGGGTACTTGTTGGAAGTTGTTAAAGATAAATAATTAGAAAAAAACAGACTGCACTATATTTTGGAAGCAATCATCAGTTTACAACATTGTGAAAATATTACTTTTAAATTGTGCAGCATCTACCTCTTTCCTTAAATATCTATTTCCCTATTCTTTTCTCACATTTTATTTATCCCAATTAGAGCTGCTGTCTTTTCTCTTCTTGTATTACTGATGAAAATAAAATATGCTTAGCATTAGAAATCAAACTATAAGTTATTGTTTATATTCTGTCTGGAAAATGACAAATCAAAATTACAGGATACAAAATGTATGTTTGTAAGTCATTATGATGAGAAGATGTTGGAAAGGAACAGAATGTATGAGATTTAAGTACTGATGGAAAGAGCCATTGAGATTTGTTCTGAGGGGAAATCTCTAAGTATTTTTCAAAGTTCATTTGAACTTTACGATGTTCTCTTACTATCCTTCTACTGCATATTAGTTACAGACAATGTACACAGGTGGCATAATATAAGCTTGAAATAATCCTTTTCTATTTATGTCCAAATTCTACTATCTTTAATTTGGGTTTTGAGCTTCAGGAATGTCAGAATTTTTCTTTTTGATATACCAGTAATTCACAGAGAACACAAAATACACTTATACATGTTCGGGGAAATATTACAAAATACTTATTTTTCCCAGCATAAGTATCTATCAGCTAGTTTAAATAATCACTTAAAGTAAATGCATATGAAGCAACATGTTCAGTAAAGACCATTCTGAAAATGAACAGATATTACAAGGAAAAGAACTAAAATCCATAAAATGCATCAGTAACAATATAAATTGTTGCTAATATTTTATTGCTTTTTTCCAATCATTAATATCTGTATGTGTAAGTACAAGACTCTTCTGTACACACAGGTGCCATGTGTATGGAACAGCTTTATAGTATATTAATTGTGACATAATATTCAGTCTATTTAATTGCTCATTCTTTGTAATTATATATTTTCCTGAAGTTATTAAAACTATTTTATCTATGAGGTCTACTCAAACAAAGGCTTCTTCTAAAAAAGGAGTAAAGCTGGCAATCACTCTCACGTGCTTCTCACATATAGCTTTAGAAGAGATATTTCTTGAGTCTTTTTCTGCCCAAATAGTCAAATCATAGAGCTGTGTATTTTATCTCAGCTGCCTTTGAATGTCACTTGGTATCAAAGAACAGTCACTTTTAGGATGTAGGATCTTAGCCACTATGAGTTGAACTAAACTTAAAGATTACATTGAAGAATGGAAAGAACTAAATTGTGCCACCTTAAAACTTTAATCAGCATTTATTCAAATCTTAAATAGAAAAGTCTGAAAAGACTGTGTTGATAAAATTATTTTAAAATCAGCTAATGTAGCTTGATTTATTCAAAGTCGAAACTAAGTTCAGTGGCTCTTGATCTACCAGTTGAGTGCATTTTCTCATTTAAAAGTATCAGCTGATATTGACAAAATATTTTTTAGGGAACTCCTTAAACATGTGACAATTAAAATACATGTAATTGATTTTCTGCCTCACAGAATGAAATAGATTTAAATGTCTCTTAAGTATTTAATAACTTAATTGATGAGCTATTGGATCAGATCATAATCTATTTTGTCTATTCTCAGTTTCCAAATTTTGTTCCCTGTCTTTCTTTGACAACTACACAACTCTAAACCATTTACCTTGAGTCATCTCAGAGAGTCTTACTCACTAATGTCTTTTAGTATATTTATTAATATCTCCCTGTTTGTGTCTTTGAATCATTTTACATGAGATCAAGGCATGCATACAGTGATGTGTAGGAGAAATAAACTGATCTAATCATCACTAGTATCTAATCACCATCTCCCACTACCAACATCAACCCAACAAAAGAAGGATGGATGCTATTATAACATTTCCTCCCATATTCTAAGTAGTTTATCCCTGGGGCTACTAAAAAGATTTATGACATAGCAATGCAGAGTATCTTTTCTTCAATGTAGACCTAGAAAACATCTGTGTTCTTACATTTTCTTTTAAAGTAATTCTTAGGAAGCAATTCTAATGTCAATTCATATTGAACATTAACATGTTCAAGAATTTAAAAAAAATAAAATCATTGTTGGTAAATATCATTCCCTTATGTTGGATTAGAGACATTGAGTGATATTTAATAGAAAATTTAGTCTAATTTAATTTAGTATATTAGATATATTTTAATTTAGCAACTCTGATATATTCAAGAAAATTCGGTTTGTTTTTAAGTGTCAGCTAAAACACATTTTAAGCTATTAGAAATTTCAGGATAATCTAATAAAAATAGTTAAAATTATTTAGAAACCATAATGTAAAAGGAAACGACTTTACAAACTGCTATTCCAGAGCTTACAAATTAAGCTATAAATAGAAACTATTGAAAAATTTGCATTTTAACTCAAAAAAAAATTACCAGACTAGATTCTGTGTTATCTTAATTTAAATTCTATGAGTAGAGGATGTAATTATACATTATGAATCAGGAAAACATTAATAAATTGGTTTTTAGTACTCTAACCACTTCTGAAGTCTAAGTTTGTAAGCCACTTTAACTGGAATTATCAAATACTTTTCTTCTAATTGGGCTCATTCAAAACAATGAAGCCTCATACTGTTGTCCACTCTGAAGCTCCTTTTGTAAATCATTCTTCTGTCTTTCTATCTTAAGGTTACTTTGGCCTTCTCTGTTACAAAGTTCTTGAGTGCCTGGATATAATTTACAAAGAAAAAGAGCAAACACTTTTTAAATTTTACCTCCTTATCCTGAACTGGTGATGAGGGAGAAATACAGAGTTTCCAAAACTTTAAACAAGTTATAAACAATTGTGCTCATGGTAGCATTTATCATTTTCTAACCACTGCTACAAGGCTTATAGCAATCAATTATTCCCTGGCTCTGTGAACGATTCAGAGCTATGCTTGATAAACTAGAAATCAATTTTACTGCCTTTTGGCTAGTTCTAAAAATGTTTCCTCTTAACACATTTAAAATAAATAAGATTGGAATTTGACTGGTTCCTAGACTATCATTTTTACAGCATGGCAAAAATATGTAAACATTTTAAATGAAAGTTAGAAATACTTATTAGATTCATGCACCTGTTTTCATCCTCTTTTCTCAATAGTGAAAATTGAACAGATCCCCCCTTGGAATTGATAGAAATACTTATTTAAGCTAGGAAATTATCTTTCTTCATTAAAGTGATATCAAATACTGTACAGAGGGTGTTTGAAGACAAAAAATAATTAGCAGAGTCTTCTCTATCAAGGCAATCGTGATTGAGTGTGTGACACACAATAATGCTAGACAGAGGCCAAGTAAAGATGCCATCAAACTCTACTTTGTAATTCTTATATTTTCCATTAGCTGTATTTTCTAGGTTTCTATTTTGATTCTTATGTTTATGGCATATAATGGTGTCTCACAAGTCAATGTCAATAATTCAGGGAGTGTTCAAACTAGGTAGATATATTAATGTTAGTGTTAATGTTGGAGGGAGTATAAAGATGAAGTACTATAAAAGTAGAAAGATCTACGGGGTCCAGCTAAATTGAGACTGCTGATCCTCCTACAGATCTGCCCTCCTTCCCAGCCTCTTCTGGCTTTCCCCTAACTCAATCACAGGGTTCAGAAGCGTCTATCCATTGTTTGGGTGCAAATATCTATATCTGACTCTTACAAATGTTTGTCAGGTCTTTCAGAGGGTAATCATGATAGGTCCCTTTTTGTGATCATGCCATAGTCTCCATAATAGAGTCAGGTCTTAGGGCCTTCCCTTGAGCTGGATCCCATTTTGGGCCTGTCGCTGAACCGTCTTTCCTCAGGCTCCTCTCCATTTCCATCCCTGCAGTTCTTTCAGACTGGAATAGTTAAGGGTTAGAGAGTTTTTTTTTTGTGTGTAATTAATTTTAAACTCAAGATTTTATTCCCCTCCTGGTCCACCGTCCCATTGTTCCAGATCCCTTACCTCTTCCCTGCCACCCTGTCTCCATGACGATGTCCCCACCGCCCCTCCCCCCACAAGACCTCTAAACTCCCTGGGACCTCAAGTCTCTTCAAGGTTAGGTGCTTCCTCTCTAGCTAAACCCAGACCCAGCAGTCCTCCTCTGCAAAGTGCTGGGGGCCCCATATCAGTTGGTGTATGCTGCTTGGTGGGTGGCTCAGTGTCTGAGTTATCTTGTGTGTCCAGGTTAGTTGAGACTGCTGGTCTACCTAAAGGGTCGCCCTCCTCATCAGCTTTTTCCAGCTATTCCTTAATGCAACCGGACTCACCAGCTTCTGTGTAATGGTTGGGTATAAGTAAAATATCTGCATCTGACACTTCTAGCTCCTTCTTGGGCCTTTTGGAGGGCAGTCACGATAGGCTCCTGTTTGTAAGCCCACTGTAGCATCAGTAATAGTGTCAGGCCTTGGAGCCTCCCCTTGAGCTGGATCCCAAATTGAGTCTATCGGTGGACCTCCTTTTTCTCAGGGTCTTCCCCATTTTTGTCCCTCCACATTTTTTTCAGACAGGAACAATTCTGGGTCAGAGTTTTTGACTGTGGGATGGCAACCCCATCCCTCCATTTGATGTCTTGTCGTTCTACTGGAGGTGAACTCTACAAGTTCCTTCTACCCTCTATAGGGCATTTCATCTAAGGTCACTTCCTTTGAATCCTGAGCCTTTCACTATCCAGGTCTCTGGTACATTCTAGAGGGTCCCCTATCTCCTGCCTCCTGAGTTTTCCTGTTTCCATTTTTTTTCTGCTGGCCCTCAGGGCTTCATTTTTTTGGTTTTTGGTTTTTGTTTTTTCGAGACAGGGTTTCTCTGTGTAGCCCTGGCTGTCCTGGAACTCACTCTATAGACCACGCTAGCCTCGAACTTAGAAATTCACCTGCCTCTGTCTCCCAAGTGCTAGAATTAAAGGCGTGCGCCACCACTGCCCGGCTTATAGAGAGGTCTTTTTCTTTTCTTTTTTTTTTTTTTTTTTTTTTTGTTTTTTT
>CM052705.1:13808443-13828481 GCA_028551405.1 Uromys caudimaculatus | reverse complement strand
TGGAATAAACTTCAACAGAACCCACATTTGAAAAAAACAAGAAAAGAAATTCTAAAGTCGTTCCAAATTTGCTGTGTTATCTAATTTTTGTACATATTTTTAAATAACAAAAATGCCAGAAACACAAATTATTCATTATGTTAAAAATAGTTTATTAGCATTCAGTATATCGAAATCAGCATACTCTCTCCTCATACCCAGATAACAACCCTAACAGTGGGAGAAGAAACAGCAACCAGGATACTCAAATAGATTATTCTTTTTTTCAATTTTTATATTATTGACTTTGGTCTCATCAGCTTAGGGATGAGTCTTGTTATGAGTAATGTTCCAAAGTACAATTGATTTTAGTGATGTTGGTTGACTAAACTTTTCTATGTAACAAATATTTATTAGAATGCCATAAGGCAGAAAAGACACAAAGGAGTGAGAATGCAATATGAGAGATTAAAACAAGACCGACAAGTTGGCTTCATTGGTACCAGGATGTTAGGTAATCTGATTCAACTGGTTAATATTCTGTAAATTACAATCAGCTAAGAGACCATTTATTAATGATAAATATCAATTCTGTGTTTTCACATACATTAAAGACATTCTATTTGTGGTTTTCTTTGTCATCCTGGGGACTTTTAATAATCATCACCAGTAGTCCTCAACTTGCTTATGGTTTTTGAAGCCCTTGTTCCTTTTTCAATGGACTTTGCATATTTAGTTTTTATTAGTTTTTCCCATGTTGGTCAGACATGGGAAAACATTAATGAAGGTGAAATTATACACAAAATTATCCAAGCAATAGTAAGTATGAGTGTTCATATCATGTTTACTATTATCTATGCTAATTCCATAATTCAATAAAACAGTTAAATTATATATTAAGCAGCCTTCCAAAGTACTTTTAAATTGGTATTCCAAGTGCATCAATTAGAGCCAGGCAACATAAAAAAAAATCCTACATCTCCATTTTACTTTCAAGAAGAGACAAGGTGAATAGGATTTGAGAGGAATGGCTTCTCTTTCAATATTAGGAAAGGAGTATAGAAAATTCTTCATTCTGTGAAGAACTGCGTTACGCACTATGACCCCAAACCGGTGTAGCAACAGCCTTGTCAGTCTTCTGGTGTCAGTAATATCACAGAAAAAAAAAAAAAAAACTTTTACAAAGAGTAGTATGGTAAAGATTTGGGGAAGAAAAGATTTTTGAACTTATCTTCCTTATGAAAATATATAATGTGTACTAGATAAAAAGAAAAAATAAACTAAAGATACTTCAATAGATCAATTGAGGCTCATATGTAGGATTTATTTTTCAAAACCCACTTTAATTAGGATTCTTTGATGCTTCAACCTCCCTTCTAGCCCACCAATCAGAGATAGGAAGTAAAAAATGTTAATAGTTAAAGGGAGTTATGGATCTGTTTAGATGTATTTGGGGGGAGGCAATTCAAATCTTCGTTGTCAAGGTATCAGCAGTCCAGTTCAAAACATCAAACATGAATTAGTAGTGGTAGTCCAGTACACTCAGCAAACACCAAACATGAATCAGTAAGAGAAGCTTGTTCCAGAAGCAAACGTGAGGCTCCACTGAGTCAGCACAAGTCCTTGGAAGCAGCAAGCAGCTGGAATATTGTAAGATGTTCTTTGGTGTGTTTCTCTCTACAAACTCATGACAAATGAAGATCAGTAAAAACCAGCAACAAAACATTGCTATGTATACCAAAGCAAGAGCATTGTCAATGAAAACCAGTGAAGCTTGGCAAGGTGAACCAATCCAAGAACATCTTTTCACTGTGTATAGAATTCTATTTATACTCTTTCCAAACATCGAGTGTCTTCTGAAGCCTCTGCTTCAGCAAAATATCCTCTCATGTGTCTACTTCAGTAAGACATCCGTTCATGTATCTGCTTCAGCAAAACATCCTTTCATGTGCCTGCTTCAGTAAAACATCCTCTCATAAGACAGCTTCCTAAAAATCATCACATGATGCAACTGTGTCTCCAAAGAAACCAGAGAGATTTCCACTTCACCTGTGGAATCAGTTTGCTTATCTTCATTTTTCAAAATATTTGTTTAAATTGCTGTACATCCCAGAACAGAGCTTTGTAGTTTGTCATAGTTACCTATATAATGAAATTATACATACATATAAATATATATATATATATATATATATATATATATATATATATACACACATATATATACCATATTTTTCTATAAAATAATATGAAGTTGAAATTCAAGTGTGTTTACATGTGTGTTTGTGTGTGTGTGTATGCATCAAAGGGTCAGAGAGAGTAAGACAGACAAACACAGAGGGGGGAGTGGTCATTTCATTCTTTGAATAACATACTTTTAGCCAAAAACATGAAATTCAACTATGATAATTTTAATAGTCTAAAAATGAAATTTCTCCTGTGTTCATATGTAAAGCACAACTTTTCTCTTATTGGATGATGTTACATTGAAATTCAGAAAGGAAGCTATTAGTACAGCCAGTAGGCATATACAACACCTGTTTCCAATTTCATCATTATTGATTTGTTACTTTTGAAACAAAAGCCATAGTCATACCACTGTTTCGATTTCTGGCATTGTGCTGTGATGCATACAGGGCCCTAGTGGCCAAAAGCAATATTTCATTTACCTTGAAGTTAATTTCATTGTAAGAAAGACAATTCCAGGTATAGGTGAAAAGAATTTGTCTAACTCCATGAAAATCTTTAACTTCAAAAGCAATTTCTTTTTAAATGGGGTGTAACACATGAACAGTAGTGAAGATGATAGCAGAATAGAATAAATAGAGCAGGCCAGAGACTATATGTAATTATTAGTCAGTGGATCAATATATCATTTTGTGATGGTTTGTATATGCTTGGTCCAGGAAGTGGCACTATTAAGAGGTATAGCTTTGTTGGAATAGGTGTGTCACTGTTGGCATGGGCTTTAATACCTAGTTCATGCTTCCTGGAAGCCAGTATTTTGCTAGATATCTTCAGAGGAAGATGTAGAACTTTCAGCTCTTGCTGCATCACTCCTGCCGGTTGCTGCCATGCTCCTACCTTGATGACTGGCCCTCTGAAACTCTAAGCCAGCCCCAATTAAATGTTGTACTTATAAGAGTTGCCTTGGACATGGTGTCTGTTCACAGCAGCAAAACTCTAAGACACATTTCATAAGTGTTGATGAGTAGCACTAAGAAATATAATGTTTTTATAGATCATTAGAATAATCGATGGTCTACTGTATTTTAAGCATTGTAATATATTAAATAAAGCAATAGTTTTTGATAGGTACCACATACTTATATGTCTAAGCAATGAGAATCAAATATCAAATTTTAGGGTAATTTTAGAAAATAGTTCAGAAATTATTTAAGAAAATATTTTTCCAGATGGATTTAAACTTAGGTATGTTGGAACTATAAAGTTATGTAAGAGACAAGAAAATTAATATCCATAGAAGCAAAGTAGGTTCACTGAAGTCATTCATTTTTAAATTAAGATATTATGGTCTAGATTTCTATATATTGCTTCATTCTATTTGTCACTAAATTTGAGCTATCAAAATAAATATATGCATTAAGCATCTTCCCTTCTCCTTGGTCACTGTTTGTGAATGTTGTCCATTCAGAGAGTATGACCATTAAGATCAAAATAAATATATGCATTAAGCATCTTCCCTTCTCATTGGTCACTGTTTGTGAATGTTGTCCATTCAGAGAGTATGACCATTAAGATAAGAGCATAGAAATGTATCACTAGTGACATTCAAGTCCTTCCAAATGTGTGTGGAGGGGTAGGATGTGAGTTTTAGATAGGGCCCTGAAAGCAAAATCTTTTTATGGGTCTAATAAAAGAAATATAAAGTGGAAAAATGCTGGAAAATATCTTTCTCTAAAGTACTCACTGAACAATGGTAAATGACATTGATATTAGCTTGAACTTTGACCTTCATTCCATTAGACTGAGCTACCTGACAAACTAGTGCTTTCCATTTTTTCACCGCTACTGAATCGTTATTCATTTTCACAGAGTGTTTTATCTGGATATGTTGAGAAGATGGTTAAACAATGGAGGGAATGGTTAAGCAGAGGGAAAAATGAATCAATTCAAGATGAGGGCCCAGTGTCTTAGGGTTTTACTGCCTTGAACCGACACCATGTTATAAGGACATCATTTAATTGGGGATGGGTTAGAGGTTCAGAGTTTTAGTGTATTATCATCAAGGTGGGAACATGGCAGCATCCAGACAGGCTTGGAGCAGGAGGAGCTGAGAGTAATACATCTTCATCTGAAGGCTGCTAGCAGAATACTGTTTTCCAGGCAGCTTGGATGAGGGTCTTAAATCCCACACCTAAGTGACATGCCTACTCCAACAAGGCCACACCTATTCCAACAGGCCTGCACCTTCTAATAGTGCCACTCCATGGGCAGAGCATACATAGTCAATAAGATTTCACTCCCTGTCCCCCATAGTCTTATTCAAACATATGATTCTATGGGGGCCAAACCTAAACATAGCATAATGCAAAATAAATTTAGTGCAACCTTAAAGGTCCCCATAGCAGTCTCAACAATGCTAAAAATGCCAAGTTCAAAATCTCTTCTGAGATTCATCCAGTCACTTAACTGTAATCCCCAAAGACAGGAAGCCAGCTAGGCAAACTCCAAACTTTGCATCTCCATGTCTGAATTACAAGGTGATCTTCAGAACTCCAACTCCTTTTTCATCTTTGTTGACTGCAACTAAATTCTTTCTCCTTTGCTGTTTTCATTCCCTGTTAGCAGCTTTTCTCAGTATCTCATGAATCTCACATCTCAAACATCTTAGGGCCTCCAAGGCAAATTCAATGTTACAGCTTCTTATTTCAGTGTCTGAGATCCACACATATCTTCTGGGCTCCTTCAAATAGCTGTTGTCACTTCTCTAGCTTTGTCCTCTGTAGCATTCTATGCTTAGGTTGATCCACTCCATTGCCACTGCTATTCTTTGTGATTATCTCGTGGTACTGGCATCTCCAATTCACTGAGGACTTCTGCTGCAACTAAGCTTCACCAACAGCCTCTCATAGGTACTCTTCATGGTGCTAAGCCTCAACTCCTTTGCATGACCCCTTCAGTCCTGGGCTGTCAGCTGCAACTACGGCTATACCTTCACTGATGTCCTTCCATGGCATCTCACATGCCAAGCCTCAGTTGTTCTTCAAGATGGCTTCATGCCTTCAAAACCAGTACCACCTCAGCGACTCTCACACATTACCAAATACAGCTGTTGCTTGAGATACAACCTTGGATATCTCTGGAACACAGCTTCTTTGTGCTCTCAGAAAACACTTCTGAGAAGATTTCACCTCATCACCATCATGATTCTGGTCTCTTCTTAAGCACCACTAATTGTCCCAGTAGTCCATTTTATTCTGGACTCTAAAGACCCATGCCGAAGTTACCAAGTTCTGCTGCTTGGTGGGGCTGGAACATGGCCCCATTGTTCTAGTAAATTATCACCCACTTTCTGTTTTCCAAATCCTTCACTGCCTAAGCTTGGATATCCTGAAACTTGCTCTGTAGACTGTCTTAGAACTCAGAGTTCTGCATGCCTTTCTCTTAAGCACTGGGTTGAAGGTGTGGTCCACCAAACATGGATTTTGAGATTTTCTTCACCTAAAACTTGCTCTGTTCTAGGCTGGTCTTGAACTCAGAGATCTGCTTGTTTTTGACTCTTGGAATTAAAGGCTTATACTACCATGCCTGGACTTAAATTACCTGGGTGGGATCTTGACCCCAAAGTCACTACTCCCTTAAATCAATTTAATATACTTAAACACAGGTTTCAGCTCCATTTCACTTCCTGGTGCCTCTTTTAAAATTCAAGTCATATATTTTATACTTTTCCATTTTCAGCTTACTATGCTTGTTTAAAAAGCTCTTCACAAAACTTAACCAGAAAACAAAGTGTTGGGTATTTCTGAGACTTCCTTTGTTAATGCAATTAATCAGAGTATCTTCACCTCAGGCTAACTCTTCAGACAAGGCCAAAAAGTAGCCATGTTCTTCACCAAAATAGCACAAAAACAGTCTCCAGGTCACATATTCAAATTCTCCACTGAAAATTCTTGGGTCTGGGGTACACAATTTCAAATCACTCTCATTAAAAAAGTCTTCCATATTCCTAGTAAGACAGTCCACTAAGCTCTATTTATTGCAATCCACTGTTTTCCAAATCCAAAGTCCCCAAATCAACATTCTTGCAAACAAAAGCGTGGTTAGGCCTATCACATCAATACCACACTCCTCGTATCAACTTCTGTATTAGTTAGGGTTTTACTGTTGTGAACAGACACCATGACAAAGGCAGTTCTTACAAGGAAAACATTTAATTAGGGCTGGCTTAGAGGTTCAGAGGTTTATTCCATTATCACCAAGGTGGGAATATGGCAGCATCCAGGCAGGCATGATGCTTGAGCAGCTGAGAGTTCAGCATCTTCATCTGAAGGATGCTAGCTAGGATGCAGGTCTTAAAGTCTACACCCAAAGTGACACACATATTCCAACAAGGCTACCCCTATTCCAACAGGGCCACACCTTCTAGTAGTGCCACTCCCTGGGCCGAGCATATACAAACTATAACACTTGGCATACAGAAAATACATTTGTAGATGTTAGGAAAGTTATCTGAGAAAGCATTGTAAAGGAGTTGTTTTGTTATCTTAAATTTCATCACATGGGTGCACTTACATGGGAGAAAGTTTTTTATGTGTCATAAAAATTAAGAAACAGTGTGTGTATGTGTGTGTGTATATGTGTGTGTGTGTGTGTGTGTGTGTGTCTGTCTGTCTGTCTATGCATATGGTTGATTAGAGAGTCAGAGAGAGACAGAGAGACAGAGAGAGGAGGTTACCTTTAACATTTGAATAACAATTTTTGAACCTCAAACATCAAGGATCTTTTGTTTCCTATTTTATATTTTGTTCACAAAATTTTAGCACAATAGATCTAATTATACACCCAATAAACACACACACCATAGTGCTCTCCTCTCTCTCACATATACCCCCAACACACACACACACACACACACACACACACACACACTCACATAGAGAGAGAGAGAGAGAGAGAGAGAGAGAGAGAGACAGAGAGACAGAGAGAGAGACAGAGAGAGAGAGAGAGTCATCAAGTAGGATCTTCTGAGTGATTGAGGTATCCCATATTAAATATGACAAAACTTTTTGTAGAAAAAATTAAGGTCTATCATTAAGAGTACCATATAATCAGAGGGCCACATTCCATTCATTTTTGCTTATCAAGGCTTTGTTTGTACTACTGTCTAAAAATGTCTGAACACCATACTTAACCATAAAATAGAAACTAAAATCTTTTATCATTCTCTCTAAAATGTTTGTTTCTCCACAACTTACATTTATTCCAGGTACTCAGCTCTTCCAAATTTAAATGATGAAGTTGACCCAAACTGATACAAAAATCTTTAACAAATATATGTTAAAAAATTATTTTTAAAGATTTGTGAAAATAAATCGAAGACCTCCCAAATTTTGCCTTAAAAAAAATGAAGCATAATTATGACATTTCCCCCTTTTCATTTCTCATTTCCTTCCTCTAATCCTCCCTTTTCTCATTTTAATTCTACCTCAAAATCATGGTTCTTCTTTATCTTTATGGTTTTACACACACACACACACACACACACACACATACACAGAGAGAGAGAGAGAGAGAGACACAGACAGAGAGAGACAGAGAGAGACAGAGACAGTTGCACATATATATATATGTGTATATATATATATTTCTATATATACTTCTATGTATATTACTTTAGTGTTGTTGCATGTAGATAATTTCCGGCATGACCAGTTGATATAATATAATCAATTCGGAGTTATTCCCAAGGAAGACTATTTTCTCCTTTTCTCAGCATTCCTATATTTCTTTGTTTATAAAAAAGGGTCCTCTGAAATTACCCTTTCCATATTAACATGCCTATTGTTGCTACAATTGTTCAAGTCATGTTTTACCAACAATATTCTTGAGATATCATGGTGGAGGCTTCCGTGACTTTTGTAGAAGACAATCTCATAGCACATTTTCTGATCCTCAAGTTCTTACAATCTTTCTTTACCTTCTTATGAGATGTTCCCTGATCCTTATGTTCAGGGGTTGATTACCCAATTTTATGTCAGAGACAACTTCTGAATAAAACAGTGTTTGAAATATTATAAAATTTAAGAATATAAAATCTGCATTGAAAGTCCAGATTGGGAAAGGATGCCTTTTAATAACAGTTTTATATTTTGTTTGTTTGTTTGTTTCAGAACAATAAAGGCACTTCCAAAATGTTCAAATCTTTCAAGAAGTCTCACGGTTATTCTCACAATCCAAGCTTCTGCTTTGCATTGATTATTTTAAATGGCAGCTGCTTGTTCACTGCTTTAGGATAGTCAATCTCAGAAACTTGCAGGGATGCTGCTTTCCTTCTTGTACCCTCCCTGATCCCCAGTGTTTCCCCAGTCTGCTTTCTTAATACAAATATAGACTACCTCTCCAGGTCTGGAAGTGGTGGACTAGACCTTCCCACATGAAGGAAGAAACATCAAGAAGCTGAAAGATGTTACAAATGAATAAAACCTCATAGATTCCCTGATGCTTTCGTAGAACTTAGTTGCTGGAAAATATGATAATGTCTGTAGAGTTTTTATGATATAAACATTCTAATATACACCTCTGTCACATAACATATAGGCAACAAGAAGTTTCCAGGGCCCTAACTCAAGGTAAGTGTGACTTAAGAGCACTTATGGCCAAGAACCATGACTTTACTAAATGAGAAACCCAAATCTCTCTCTATGCAAGGCCCACTGTTCTGTTTAGTTTTCTAGCAACTTAATTTAAGCTTGACACTCCTCTCTATTCCATTTTTGAAAAGGGAATTTCAATTGAGTTGGTACATTCTTCTTATTTGAGTTAATATATGGGCCAATATTTGATTAATGATTGATGTAGGAGAGTACAGAACACTGCAGATCTTGCTACCTCTAGACAGGTAGTCCTTGCTTATATTAAGAAAACAAGCTGATCTAGCTTTGGGAGGAGGGAAGACACCAGACAGAAAGTCATGTTCCTCCATGATCTCTGGTTCTCTCTTCCTGCACTGACTTCCCTCAGTAGTAGACTCTGAGATGCAATATGAAATAAATCCTTTCCTCCCCCATTGGTTGTTTTGGTCAAGGGGTTTATCAAAGCACCACAATGCAAATTAGAAAACTTACTATGCATGTTTTTTGATTTTTTTTTTTTCATAATTTCCTTGAATATCTTCAGAAAATCCTGGATGAAAATCATGCCCTCATGGAGACAGCTTCGAGAAATGATTGTGTATGGTGGCACCAAGACACACTGCTGGCTTTTTCATTGGCAGTGACATTACTAACTTAGGTCACACTCAATTTGACATAAACATGGCATCCACAGGTGTATAGCAAATCAAAGACAGAAGGCAAAACTAGGAAAATTTCATCTCTTTCTGTTTTTAGGGGAAAATAAAAGGGCAGAGCGGTCACTTGAGACTGGGAGCTTTTGTGAATTTTCTGTCTGATTAAACATAAAGTGCTGTGTCACTGGGCCAAAGAGCTTAAGGGCAAATGAGAAACTCAGTGTGCATTGTTACAGAACAGAGCTAAATCCCATTTCAGGAAAGAGGATTGGGAACTTGGTAATTCAAGAAGATTGGTCAACTGTGAGTAGCTGTGAATACAGAATAAACTCTTTTTATGTTGACAAAACTTGAACAGTTTTCAATTACTTAGCTGTATATAAATCACATTTAGGTGAAAGTGCAAAAAAAGTGGTGGTAAATAAAATGAGATAGAATTGTACTAATAAGGATGTTAGGGTTTCTTGGGAACACATAAAGAAAAAGAATTTATTCTTTGCCTTCAAGCTAGCATTTTGTATGGTTATTTGTTCATCTGAAGAACAAAAACAATATTGAAAGAAGTCAAGAAAGAAAGAAAGAAACAGAGGAAAAGGAGGAAATTCAAAGGAAAGCTTTTATAATTTTTCTCCTTTAGCATGGCCTCTTTGTATTTCCCTGTTGGAACTCTTGAGTTTTAGGTAAATCAAATCACCTACAGTTTTACAGATTTATGAAGATATAACTTTCTGTTAGGTCCTCACCTAAGCCATTCAATATAGGACACCCTTTTTTTTCCCATGTGCCTGGTTCATATCCCTTCTGTGCATCCTGAATCCTCATCTTGGAGAAGTTCTCCCTGATGTACCTCAGTACTGATGTATACAACATGAAATACACTATGCAAAAAATAACACTTTAATTTATTTTATGTATCCCTCTATTTTTCCACTTTAGTATATTTTGCAGAAGGATCAGCACATACATTTGGAACTGACTAGTGGTCACTAATGACTTCTGATGATAATTCTCCAATATTAATTTTTCTCCTTATCATAGTCACCATCATCACCTAAGAGGAAATACCAAAACGAGTATTCTAGCATCAGTGTAAATCTGGTAATTGAAAAATAATATATAGTTTTCATATGCACTTACAAAGATGGATTACTATAGTTAGTTTTCTTAAAGCATTAGTAAATTCTACGTAAATTAAGCAGAACAATATAATTGCAAAGATGATGAATGATATTTTTCAGTAGATGCCAGACATTAGTTGAGAAAATAAGATAATTATGACATTTTCTTTAACTCACATAGCACTGAACTAATCGCACTTTTAAATCTCCTTGTTCTAAACTCAGATATTCTTTCAAATGCAATGTATCCTCATCTCTCAAAACCTGATATTCTATCCATTAACCAAAAATTCCAATTCAGTTCAGAATCCTTTTACTACTATGGAACTATCAAGTAGAACTACTAGCCAGTGCTGACTTCATTATATATAATGACTTTTATATTTATGATTTAGTTGGTTTTATATTTATGTTTAATGAACATAGTCACCACTAAAAAGATTTTTAAACTATCACATGCCATCCCACATAGTTTAAAAACCTCATCAAAAAGTGTTATTTTTGGGCCATAGAACATTCTTGCTTCAAGAGTTACATACGAGGGAATGTTTTAAATTTAAGGAGAACAGGAAAGTAAAATACATTTCAGACCTACCACATTTCAGAAAGTGCTTTTTTATGATTAAAGAAGAATCTCAGACATTCTCAGGATCATTTGACTATAAGGGCATTATAGGTTTGTTTACAATGTAATTACAACTCATACTATAGCTATAGGCTTATGAAATATGATGCCAATGTTCACATACAAACTGGTGTTATTTAATCCTTAACAGCAAGAGCATTGACTCCTTGTTACAACATGAAGGAAAAAAAAAAAAGAAACAAACTTAAGTTATATTAATACAGTTCCCAGGGTATGTAAGCAATTCTTAACTAAAAGTTCTTAAATAATGATGCAAACATAAATTTCCAAAATTGGATAGAAGCAAATATCATTACACTTCTAAATAAAATCTATGCTTTGAAACAGAAATGTTATGCAAACAAATAAGCACAAGAATTATTCTATTCTTTGAAACATATGTGATATTCCCACTAGTGGTTGTAAAATGCTAATATCACTGAACATTAACTATATATACATTAAATTAATATTATTTAATATATATTTTTATTTAATATATACATATGTATGTACATATGTACATTTTCATAGGGTCTCACAATATCATTCCAGATTCCTTGAAATTTCTATGTAAACCAGGATCTCAGAGATCTATCTACCCCTTATTCAAAGTGCTGATATTAATGGTGTGCACTCCCACTCCTGCTATAACGATTATATATCTGATGTAATCAGTTCAGTGGGCTTTTCTCTGCCATGTTACTCAGTAACTATACTAGCAGTTGAAGGTAAATTTTCTCACCTTAAATAACATATACCAGTATTTTAATGGAAAAGGAACATACACAGGTTCGTTAAGTGCTCAACATATGATGCTCCTTCACTATAAGGTTCTTAAGATATGGTCATATCATCTACAGATTGATCAACAGATTTAAATTCTGGGCCTAATTAAGATTTAAGATTATAGGCTATTCAAAATATCTTGCGAGTTATGTCTAGATTTTGAATTGTGATCCTCATTACTAAATAAAGTCTACTGAGCCATCTGCCCCTTACAGAAACTATATAAAACTTCCTAAATATGAAAATTAGACCACTTATTCCTCAATCTATAAATTGTGTTTCTGTCAAATACTGGGCCCCAAATTGATATTTATTATTTTTATTGAACTATGAAATTCTATACCTATATATAACACCCAGCTTCACATTCCAAGATCAGTTCCATTTTATTGATGTTCTTCTATACATTCTACTAACCCTGAGCATTAGTATTATGAAATTTCCAAGCTGCCACTTGGTAATTTTTCAAAGTTACTATGGTTAAATCACCCCGTTAAATTTGTTTCTTTTTCTACTTTTGAATGGACCATTTAAGACTAAATGGTGCATATATCCCTGAATTCAAGAATTTAGTTTTAGAAGATGTAAATTATGGAAATTTTACACCCTGCTCACTTAATCAATGCAACACATCTGTGTCTCTATGGAGATGGATGGAGGAAGAGGTCCATTCAGCTGCAAACTGCAGAAGACCTTTGACTGGAGACTACAGTGTATCTTTATCTATAACATGTGCTGTTTTTGAATGGAATCTTTTTATACCAATCCTATCAGGCTTCTTGCATTCAACTTTCCAAACCACTTGAGTGCTTGACTTATGCTGTCTTGTCTAGGTGGCTATAGTGAGGTGTTTCCAGAGTTTTGTTCATTCGAGTGATTTCTGCCCATAGATTACTTAATAGCACAATCACATTTCATCCTTATGTATATAGCTATAACAGTGTCCTGCTAACCCAATCATGTAATCCCAATCTATCATTCAAGGCCAGCCTCTAGTTCTTATCTTTTCAAAACCTTACTCACAGACATATCTTTATTCTGAAATTTCAAATGGTCTTGGTAGTTTCATTGCATTAAAATAAATTAAAATTTTATTAAAAATGGGGAGGGGAAGGCAGACCAAGTATTGGAATATACAGAACATCAAAACATAAAAGATGACTATCTGAGTGTAGGACAACCCAGCTTGAGAGAATCAAATGGCACAGAGTGGCAATGAGGAATGGGTACAATCAGTACAAAGTGTAATGAAACGTTTCAAATTTATCATACTTATAATTATTCCTTATCATATAAACTTTGAATTAAAATTTTTGAATCTTTATTTCCTATATATATAATTTCTTTAAAAAAAAACTTTTTATTGATTTTTTTGTGAATTTCTCATTATGTAGCCTAATTCCACTCATTTCCCCATCCCCTCATATCTACCTACCACCCTTGCATTCTCTCATTCAAAAGAAAATTAAAAAAGAAACAAACAAAAAATAAACAAAATATAAAAAACAAATCTCATCATGGAAGCTGGAGTGTGTCAAACTGTGTCCTAAAGTATAGCCTCTGCTCACATATCTACACTTGCAAATGTTCATTGCAATGAATTATTGTTCAGTTTCAAGGTCTCTGATTTATGTGACATCATCAATATTGTAGCTTCAGCAGGATTCTTCCTAGTTATCCTGTTGTTGCCTTTAGTCATGGTGATTCTGTAGATTTGGATCAGCAGGACAGTCAATTCCATACACCCCAACAGTTCATAGATGACGTAGATTTTGGGGTGGACCTCTTCAAGGCTCTAGTCTGGGCCTGTGTGATAGCTGACCTCATCAAAATGCTGGCTCTCCAACATTGTTTCTGCTATGATACTCAATGCCACCATCTGCAGGAAGCAGGGACATGTTGCCCACTCCAACATATTTAAGAGTGGCTCACCAGTACCTTGGTCATAAGAGTTAATTCCACTGTGCTGCTCCAAAGGGCCCCTATCCAGAGTGCTGCAGCCAATGAGGGGTATGGACAGCTGACCAGCTCTCATGACCCTAGATCCAGTTATCCTGACAGCCAGGTGTCCAGGGGTGAGTGTGCAGAAGACGTACTCCTTATCAACGTGGTACCCATGCTACCTCAACTTCATGAGTGGTAGGGCCATGTTTCCAGTATTCAAGCTTCCAGGGCAAGCTCATCCATGTCCCTACCACTAGCACCTCTCAAGCAAGGTGAAAGGCTATCTCTCAACTAGGGGCATGGCCACCTCTTCCACTCTCACGACTCTGTAGCCAGCTTTTCCAAATCCCTGATGTGGAAAGTGGTATCAGGGTGAAGATGGAGTATTGAACAACTTTTTCTCTGTGCCACCTCACAGCCTGCTTCTGAATAATGGCACAAATGAGACTTAGGGCCAGCACTCTAGACTATAGTAGGCAGTGAGGAAAGGGACCAGTTCTGCATATATAGCCTTTGGTTATCAACCATGCTCACTGAAAACTGCCCAGACCAGGAATATTCTCATGGTCTCTAATGGCAATATGAGCCACTGACATAGACACTGACCCCTGTTGCTGCATGGCTATGGACACAGACATGGCCTTCAGTTGTAGCATGAGCTGAGACTTTATGGTGGACTCGTATGGCATTACTGGCTACTAAAAACTGGCTATTCCTCTGCACCCTTGTACCTCTAGTTCCATTTCTCCTCATAATGCTCAAACTATTCCTTATTCTACTGATGTTGGGCTTGACTTGTGGTCCATGATTAATCAATGTTTTAGTTATGTTTGTTAAGGAATAGATTTTCACTGTTCAACTGATGATTCTTAAACAGTAATAACAGTCCATAGAAATATCTCAAAGATTTACTTATTTATTTTATATATGTGAGTACACTGTTTCTCTCTCTTTTTTTGTTTTTAAACATTTTTTTATTTTTAGTTTTTTTAAAAAGAGATTTATTTATTTATTATATATGGGTACACTGTTGCTGTCTTCAGATAAACCAGAGGAGGGCATCAGATACCATTACAGATGGTCATGAGCCACCATGTGGTTGCTGGGAATTAAATTCAGAACCTCTGGGAGAGCAGTCAGTGCTCTCAAAACAAAAGAAGTACATCCTGGCCGGGTAGTGGTGGCACACGCCTTTAATCCCAGCACTTGGGAGGAAGAGGCAGGTGGATTTCGGAGTTTGAGGCCAGCCTGGTCTACAGAGTGAGTTCCAGAGCTACACAGAGAAACCCTGTCTCGAAAAACCAAAAAAAAAAAAAAAATACATCTTGACAGGAGTCTGATCTAGCTGTCTCCTGAGAGGCTCTGCCAGAGCCTGACATATACAGAGGCTGATGCTCACAGACAACAATTGGACTGAGCATGGGGTTCCCAGTGGAGGAGTTAGAGAAAGGACTGAAGGAGCTGAGGGGGTTTGTAATTCCATATGAAGAACAACAATATCAACCAACTAGAGCTCGTAGGGACTAACATACCAACCAAGGAGTACACCTGGAGCAAGCCATGGCTCCAGCCGCATATGTAGCAGAGGATGGCCTTGTTGGACATCAGTGGGAGAAGAGGGCCTTAGCCCTGTGAAGGCTCAAAGCCCCAGTTTAGAGAAATGTGAGGGCATACCCTCATAGAAGCTAGAAGAGGTGGGATGTGGTAGGAGGTTTGTGGGGGGGGGGGGTTGGGAAAAGAGATAACATTTGAAATGTAAATAAAGAAAATATCCAATTTTTTTAAAAAAAGGAAAACAAAAGAAAAGAAACAGCTCAAAGATATCAAATGGCCAATTTCTTAAGGGGGAAAAGAGAAAACTGGTACAGGCTGACTCCATGACAAGCTTCAAATTGGCAGTTCAGGAGACTAGGCCTATATCTTTGTTTCCAAGAACTGAGCAAGTCCATGAAAGTCAGTTATTAGAAAAACCCCCGGCCTCGGGCATCCAATCAGAAACTTCCCTACCATCAGAAGCTGCCCCACCATCTGGCCTGGGGCAAAGACAATGGGTCAGCAACAATTTTTAGGCTTCTCCAACAACAGTTTCCAGCCTCCCTCCCACACCCAGGACCCAGCAATGGTTCTGGAATGTCTCTAGACAAGATCCAACCAATTAAGAGTACTAGTGAAAGTGCTACTTATTGTCATGATCCCTGGCAGTCCTATTGAGAGAAAACTGAAGAACCTAGCTCTCTAGCTTGAGGAAGGGACAAAGCATTGCTCTAGCAACAAAAAGTCAGCCTCTATCTGCCTTGCAATGGTAAGACAGAAAGGCTTCACGGGACAACTACTCAGACAGACCTGCCTCAAGGATTCAAGAACTTATCCACCATCTTTGACAAGGCAATGCATGAGGACTTGGGTGAATACCACTGGGCCACCCCAAATAACTGTGTTCTAGTATGTAAAACCTGATTTCGGCTCCAGACTTGGAGTCATGCCAAGAGACCACAGTAGACCTGCTATAGGAGCTGAGTCAACTTGGTTACTGAGTGTCTGCTAAGAAGGCCCAGATTTATCAATTTGATGTCCCCTATCTATGGTAAATAGTCAAAGAAGGCCAACTCATGCTGTTCCACTCTTGGAAGCAAACCATTCTTAGTATCCCAGTTCTGTTAACCAAAGGCAAGTAAAGGAATTTCTGAGATTTTCCAAGTTTTGTAAATTCTTGGTGCCAGGGTTCACTGAGATAGCCAAGCCATTATATGAAATCACCAGGGACCACGGAGATAAAATAGAATGGATCCCTGACATAGACATAGCTTCTAAAACTTTAAGAAAAACCTTATTGTAGGTGCTAGCCCTGGCTCTCCTGGACAGTCATAAATCTTTTCACCTCTATGTGGATGAGATACAAAGGATAACAAAGGGGGTACTCACCCAAATGTTGATGACCTGTGGTTTACTTATATAATAAGCTGAATCCACTGGCCCAAGGATGACTGGCCTCCCTTTATATCATAGCTGGGACTTGACTGACATACCCTTGACAGATGAGGAACATATCTACTTCATGCATGGGGCAGCTTTATCCAGAATGGATCAAGTATGCAGGGGTGGTGGAAGTAGATGTGGACTGTTATTTCAGCAACTGCTTTGCTACCAGAAACTTGCTGATCTCTGAATGATGCACCATCCTACATAAGGAGTTTGCTAAGAAACTCATCCATTAGATTCATCAAGCTTCAAACTTAGGACACCGAAGACTGAAGGGATTGCCGTGAGAGGCAAGGTACAAAATATTTGACTTAGTATGCTTGGTTGATCAGGTAATCTCCTACTGTTCCTAGCTATGGAATGTGCAGAATTTTTGTTTTATTTATATTTTTTCAGATTTTTATTTTGTATTATGAGTATGTTTTTGTGAGTCCATTTGATCAGCATATAAAATTGAAAATGAAATTTATACCTTAGTTGATTTAAGATATGCATTAAATGACTTAATATGCTAGCATGAAATATGTATTCAACAAAACAATTCCTTACAATATATATAGATTGATAAGCTATATAATATGGCAAGGGACAAAGATTATTACTAATTCTATGATAACCAATTAATAGAAAAAAGAATAATTCAAGTTTCTTAGTTGTGGTTTAATTATTTGCAGTCTATAAACAAGTAATATATGGATACTTAGGAAGAAAAAGTATATTTGGCTGAAGCCTATTAGTGAATATGAAGGTTCTTTTTTTTTTAAGAGAAACTGGAGAATGAGGAAAATGTTAAAAAAAAAAAAAAAAAGACGGCAAGGTGCTGACCCCTGGTGTGGCCCTGGTGAGGACAGAGTGACTGGTTCCTGTCCCTAGGACAAGTATTTAGTGTGAGCTTCTACAATTGTTGATGGCTGTTGTGGCTATAAAGCTTCCTTGTGTAATGATGTACAGATTTTCACAACCCTCCAAGAAATGTCCTCCCTGCTAACATTAAAGATTCCATGATAATCAGACAGCATGAGTCTAGGAGCTGAAGGTGTGGCTAATGTCTCAGCAAAACGGTAAATGCTGGGACCTTCCACACAGCACTGAGCCTATGGGAAAGATCTCTAAATACAGTCTGAAAATATATAATTTTTCAACTATGTAAGAATATAATCATGCAATATGAATTATGAGGGGCTTCATGAATCTAAAAGAACAAAGGCAGCTACGTTAATGAGCCAGCTTCTCAGAAAGATACAAAGGCAGGCAGATACAAAGCTGGCAGATTCCTGAGTTCAAGGTCAGCCTAGAACTGAGTGAGGTTAAGCCCAAGTGTGGTAGAAATGGTAATTTCAAGGCAGGGTCTTACTTAATTATCTTATCCTCTGTGCTTAACAAAGACAGACAGATCTCTGAATTCATTTGCAATGTTAAGGAAAAAATGTACCTGCTGTCTCTTAAGAATCAAAGGGCTTGGGTCACTGAATATTGATACAGAAAACCATCAAAAGAAAACCTGGAACAAAAACTGGATTGATATTTCTAATAAAAGACTGGACTTGTGTTCTGCAGGAGATGAGCTATCCAGATATTTTTTATTTTTTTTATAATAAAATGAGAACAGCTTGGAGAACAGACAGGCAGACACACATAGACACACACACACATGCACAAATAGACACACACACACACACACACACACACACACATACACAAGCAAGACACGGAAAGAGATCTCTTAGAATAGTAAACAGAACACAGATCTTCAGTATGGATCCACAATTTAACTTTGAACTGTTTTTTTTTTGCTGATCCTAGACAGCACTTCTCTCAAAACCCTTCTCTAAGCAGAGGCTGGTGAAGTGCTGGGCTAGTCATTCACAGATAGAAAAAAGATGTAATGACAAAGTTATTGACTGTGGAAAAAATATGAGGACTTAGTCCCAGAAAGAGAGAAGTTAAATTTTTCTCCTTCCTAATGTTTAAAAAAAAAATAAAAAGGATTAGCAATTTTGGTTAGAAATTATCAGGTCTCGGCTCTGTCTCAAGAATAAATGTAGTATCTTGGGTATTCTGAGCTTTGGGGCTACTATCCACTTATCAGTGAGTGTATACTATGTATATTCTACCTGGGAGCAAATATGGAAACAAAGTGTAGGGCAGAGACTGAAGGAAAGACCATCCATCCCATATACAGTCATCAAACCCAAACACTATTGTGGAAGCCAAGCAGTACTTGCTGAAAGGAGCCTACTATAGCTGTCTCCTGAGAGGCTGTGCCTCTCAAATACAGAGTTGGATGCTCACAGCCAACCATTGCACTAAGCAGAGGGTCCCCAATGGAGGAGTTAGAGAAAGGCCTGAAGGAGCTGAAGGGATTTGCAACCCCATAGGAAGAGCAACAACATCAACTAACCAGAACCCCCAGAACTCCCAGGGACTAAGCCACCAAACAAGGAGTACACATGAAAGCACCCATGGCTCCAGCTGCACATGTAACAGAGGATGTCCTTTTTAGGCATTAATGCGAGGAGAGGCCCTTGGTCCTGTGAAGGCTTGATGGATGCCCCAGCGTAGGGGAATTCAAGGGCGGGGATGTGGAAGTAGATGGGTGGATAGGGGAACACCCTCATATAAGAAGAGGAAGGAGGGATAGAATAGGGGGTTTCGGGTGGGGACCAGGGAAGAGGATAATATTTGAAATGTAAGTAAAGAAAATATCCATTTTTCTAAGGGTCCGCCAAACTGATTTCCAGAGTGGTTGTACCAGCTTGCAGTCCCACCACAGTGGAGGAGTGTTCCTTTTTCTCCTGAGGACCCAACTATACCTCTCCTGGGCATATACCCAGAAGATGCTCCAACATGTAATAAAGACACATGTTCTACTATGTTCATAGCCGCCATATTTATAATAGCCAGAAGCTGGAAACAACCCAGATGTCCCTCATCAGAGGAATGGATACAGAAAATGTGGTACATCTACGCAATGGAGTACTACTCAGCTATTCAAAACAATGACTTAATGAAATTTGCAGGCAAATGGATGGAACTTGAAAATATCATCCTGAGGGAGGTAACTCAGTCACAAAAGAAGGAACATGGTGTGTACTCACTGATAAGCGGATATTAGCCCAAAAGTTCAGA
>CM052705.1:13787672-13807943 GCA_028551405.1 Uromys caudimaculatus | reverse complement strand
GGCTGAGAAACACCTAAAGAAATGTTCAACTTCCCTAGTCATCAGGGAAATGCAAATCAAAACAAGTCTGAGGTTCCACCTCACACCAGTCAGAATGGCTAAGATCAAAAACTCAGGTGACAGCAGATGCTGGCGAGGATGTGGTCTTTTCATAATGCCCAAATTTCCTGAATATTTTGTGTCAGGAGTGTTTTAGAGTAAACATTTTCTTAGACCAATGTGTCTATTTCTTCTGTTGTATTTTCAATGCCTGAGATTCTTTCTTCCATCTCTGTTATTCTCTTGATGAAGCTTGTCTCTGTAGTTCCTATTTAAATGCCTACATTTTTCATTTCTAGTATTTCCTCATATTGGGATTTCTTTTTTGATTCTATTCCCAATTTCAGGTTTTTAACATTTCTTATTTATTTCCATGCAGATTATTTGCTTTTCTATATTCTTTAATGAATTTGTTCATTTCCTCTTCAAATACCTCTATCATATCCATAAAGTTGTTTCAAATCTTTTGCAGTGTGTGTGTGTGTGTGTGTGTGTGTGTGTGTGTGTGTGTGTGTGTATGTGTGTGTGTGTGTGTTTGTGTGATGCTGCCATGTTGGAATATTCAGGGCATGATGTGGTAGGATATCTGCATGTTAGTGGAACCATATTGCTCTGACTATTATTGGTTATGTTTTTAAGCTTGGGCCTTAGCATCTGGGTTTGGGATGTTTATAACTCTAGATGCTGAATCCTATAATTGTCATTGTTTGGTGGGTGTTTTGTTCCACAGTTTCCCATGTGGATTTTTAGAGCCTTTTATGGCTGTTTGTTGTCTGTTTTCTGGTCCTGTTCAATTGGTACCACAGAGAATGCCTTCTTGTTTTCGAAGCTGGAATACTTAGAGGTGAGGTTAGGGATAGAAGGGTGGAGAAGTTCTTTGTGATATCTTGCAGATGGGTTCAGAGAGGAAAGGTGTGTCATAGTAGGTTTCCTGCTACAGAGCTGAGGATGAGATTTGGGGGATTGGATCAAAGAAGCAGTAAAAGAGATATGGGTCTGCTTTCAGCCTATTTACTGCTCTAGGATGAGTGGGTGCTAGATTAGCAGGGGTTGCCTGCTGCAGTTCTGGTCTGAGACAAAGCATACAGTGGATGGATTGAAGTTAGGAGTGGATGAACTGTGAGAGCCACAAAAGATGTGTGCACTGTGAAGAAAAGGCTACTGCTATTGTTTTGTAGAATTTTTTTTTCTGTTTTAGTGAAACAATACTTGGGCCTTTGTGCTGGATTTCTTCTTTGTCTTCTATACACATTAGTCTTATTTATTGGTCTTTTCATAATGCCCAAATTTCCTGAATATTTTGTGTCAAGAGTGTTTTAGAGTAAACATTTTCTTAGACCAATGTGTCTATTTCTACTGTTGTATTTTCAATGCCTAAGATTCTTTCTTCCATCTCTGTTATTCTCTTGATGAAGTTTGTCTCTGTAGTTCCTATTCAAATGCCTATATTTTTCATTTCCAATATTTCCTCATATTGGGATTTCTTTGTTGATTCTATTCCCAATTTCAGGTCGTTAACATTTCTTATTTCTTATTTATGCTATGGATAAGACTGAGTCTTAGGTAAGGGAAGAGAGAGGGGAGAATATCTGCAGGCAGCCTACTTGGCTTTTTGGCAGGTATGTCTTGTGATTTAGCAGGGATACATGTTGGATTTGGGAGCTGGGATACAGTGAAGAGTCCATAGGAGGAACTTAGGAAGGAATGGTGTGTTTAATCCATAGTAGATATGAACATGGGTTAAGGAAAGCTGAAGCTGGCTTGTTGCAGTGATAAGGAGACTTCATATTGGGTCTGATGGAACAGAGAACAATGCTATACATGTTAATTGCACTTAATACTCAATACAAATACATTTGTTGCTTTGCATTATGTGTTTAACCATAAGATCAGAAAGCTTATCCAGTCATATATTCCAGTAAGTAGTGTCAGTGTTGTTCATCAGTAATTCTCATGGTACTGTTATTGTCCTTATGCAAGGCTTACTCAATGATTCATCAAAAATGCTATTCCATGGACCTATGAAAACAGGACAAAAAAAAAAAAAAGACTCATCTCCCCTTTCAAATTATTCCGATACAAGGATCATGAAGTGGCTCCATAAATCTTAATTTTATTTTTCTAGTAAACATTTTTTTTATTTTTTATTGGATATGTTCTTTGTTTACATTTCAAATGTTATCCCCTTTTGAAGTCCCCACACCCAGAAACCACCTATCCCATCCTCCCTCCCCCACTTACCCACTCCCTCCTCCTGTCCTTGATTTCCCTACACTGGGGACTCTATTGAGCTTTCATAGAATCAAGGACCTCTCCTCCCACTGATGCCTGGTAGGCCATCCTCTGCTACATCTTCATCTGGAGCCATGTGTACTCCTTGGTTGGTTCCTGGGAACTCTGATGGGTCTGGTTGGTTGATATTGTTGTTCTTCCTATGGGAGTGCAAATCCCTTCAGCTCCTTCAAGCTGCCATTGGGGACCCTCTGCTTAGGGCAATGGTTGGGTGTGAACATCCGACTCTGTATTTGTCAGGCTCTGGCAGAGCCTCTCCGGAGACAGCTAAATCAGGCTCCTTTCAGCAAGCACATCTTGGGTTCCACAATAGTGTCTGGGTTTGATGATTGTATATGGGATGGATCCCCAGATGGGGCAGTCTTTGGATGGCCTTTGCTTCAGTCTCTGCTCTACACTTTGTCTTGATATTTTCTCCTGTGAGTATTTTGCTCTCCTTTCTAAGAAGGACCAAAGCACCAATATTTTGTTCTTCCTTCTTCTTGAGCTTCATGTGGTCTATGAATTGTACCTTGGGTATTCGGAGTTTTTGGGCTAATATCCTCTTACCAGTGAGTACATAGCATATGTGTTCTTTGGTGATTGTGTTACCTCACTCAGTTTCATTCATTTGCCTAAGAATTTCCTGACATCATCATTTTTAATAGCTGAGTAGTACTCCATTGTTTAAATTTACCACATTTCCTGTACCTATTCCTCTGTTGAAGGACATCTGGGTTCTTTCTAACATCTAGCTACTATAAATAAGGCTGCTATGAGCATAGCAGGACATGTGTCATTGTTGTATATTGGAAAATCTTTTGGGTATATGACCAGGAGTGGTATAGCTGGGTCCTCAGGTAATACTATGTCCAATTTTCTGAGGAATTGTCAAACTGATTTCCAGAGTGGTTGTACCAGCTTGCAATCCCACCAGCAATGGAGGAGTGTTCCTCTTTCTCCACATCCTCGCCAGCATCTGCTGTCGCCTGAGTTTTTGATCTTACCCATTCTGACTGCTGTGAGGTGTAATCTCAGGTTGTCTTGATTTGCATTTTATGTGATGACTAAGTATGTTGAACATTTCTTTAGGTGCTTCTCTGCCATTCAATATTCCTCAGTTGAAAATTCTTTGTTTCACTCTGTACCCATTTTAATAGGGTTATTTGATTCTCTGGAGACTAATTTATTGAACTATTTGTATATATTGGATATTAGCCCTCTATCAGATGTAAGATTGATATAGATCTTTTCCCGATTTGTTGGTTGCTGTTTTGTCCTATTGACAGTGTCCTTAGCTTTTCAATTTTATGAGGTCCCAATTTATTGATTGTTGATCTTAGACATAAGCTATTGTTCTTCTGTTCAGGAAATTTTCCCCTGTACCCCTGTGTTCCAGGCTCTTCCCCACTTTCTACTCAATAAGTTTTAGTGTATCAAGTTTTATGTGGAGGTCCTTGATCCACTTGGACTTGAACTTTGTATAAGGAGATATGAATGGGTCTATTTGCATCTTTCTACATACTGACAGCCAATTAGTCCAGCACAATTTATTAAAAATGCTGTCTTTTTTCCCCACTGGATGGTTTTAGCTCCTTTGTCAATATCAAGTGATCATAGGTGTGTGAGTTCATTTTTGAGTTTTCAGTTCTATTCCATTTATCTTCCTGCCTTTCTCTGTACTAATACCACACAGTTTTGATCACTATTGTTCTGTAATACAGCTTGATGTTAGGGATGGCGATTCCCTCAGAAGTACTTTTATTGTTGAGAATATTTTTTGATATCATATTTTTGTTGTTGTTGTTGTTATTCCAAATTAATTTGCAAATTGTTCTTTCTAACTCTATGGAGAATTGATTTGAAATTTTAATGGGGATTGCATTTAATCTTTAGATTGCTTTGGGAAAGATGGACATTATTACTATACTAACCCTGCTAATCCATGAGCATGGGAGATCTTTCCATCGTGTAAAATCTTCTTGGATTTCTTTCTTCAGAGATGTGAAGTTCTTGTCATACAGATCTTTCACTTGCAAGGTATGCAATATTATTTTTGAATATTGTGAAGGGTGTTGTTTCACTATTTTTTTTCTCTGCCTGTTTATCCGTTGAATAGAGGAGGGATACTGATTTGTTTGAGTTAATTTTATATCCAGCCACTTGGCTGACATTATTTATCAGTTTTAGAAGTTCTCTGGTGGAATTTTTGGAGTCACTTAAGTATATGATCATGTCCTCTGCAAATAGTGATATTTAGAGTTCTTCCTTTAAAATTTATATTCCATTGACCTCATTTTATTGTCTATTTGCTCTAGCTAGATATTCAACTACTATATTGAATAGATAGGGAGAGAAAGGGCAGCCTTGTCTAGTCTCTAATTTAATGGGAATGCTTCAAGTTTCTGTCCATTTAATTAGATGTTAGCTACTGGTTTGCTTTATATTGCTTCTAATGTGTTTAAGTATGGGTCTTGAATTCCTGATTTTTCTAAGACTTTTAACAGGAAGGGTAGCTGAATTTTGTCAAATGCTTTTTCAGCATCTAAGGGAATGATCATGTGTTGTTGTTTTTTTTTTTTCCCTTAGAGTCATTTGTTTATATAGTGGATTACGTTGATAGATATCTGTATATTGGAACATCTCTGCATCCCTAGGATGAAGACTACTTGATTTCAGTGAGTGGTCATTTTTATGTGTTCTTGGATTTGGTTGGCAAGAAATTAATTGAGTATTTTTGCATCAATATTCATAAGGAAAATTGGTCTGATGTTTTCTTTGTTTGGTCTTTGTGTGGTTTACATATAAGCATAATTGTATCTTCAAAGAATGAATTGTGTAGTATTTTTCTTGTTTTTGTTTTTGTTTTTCTTTCCTTTTTCTCTTTTTTCCTTTTTGTTATTCTTTTTTTTTTTTTTTTTTTGTATTTTTTTGGCTTCTGAATTGTGTAGTGTTTCTTCTGATTCTATGTTGTTGAATAGGTTGAAGAGTATTGGTATTATGTCTTCTTTGAAGGTCTTGAAGGAATTCTCCCCTAACCCAATCTCGTCTTGTGCTTTATTTGGTTGGTAACTATTAATGACTGCTTCTATTTCTTTAGGGATTATGGGACTGTTTAGATTAATTTTCTGCTCCTGTTTTAACTTTAGCACCTAGTATTTGTCTAGAAAATTGTCCATATCATCAAGATTTTCCAATTTTGTTGAGTATAAACCTTTGTACTATGATCTGATGATTTTTTGAATTTCCATGGTTTTCTTTGTTATGTCTCCCTTTTCTTTTCTGATTATATAAATTTGGATACTGGCTCTGTGCCCTCTGGTTATTCTGGCTAAGGGTTTATCTATCTTGTTGATTTTCTCAAAGAGCCTGCTCTTGGTTTTGTTGATTCTTTGTGTAGTTCCTTTTGTTTCTAATGTTTGATTTCAGCTTTTAGTTTGATTATTTCCTGCTGTCTAATACTCTTTGGTGTGTTTGCTTCTTTTTGTTCTAGACTTTTCAGATGTGCTGTCAAGCTGTATACTCTCTCTAGTTCCTTTTTTGAGACACTTAGAGCAATGAGTTTTCCTCTTTGCATTGCATTCATTTTGTCCCATAAATGTGTATTCATTTTCATTAAATTCTAAAATTTAATTTCTTTCTTTATTTCTTCCTTGACCAAATTATTAAGTAGTTTGTTGTTCAGCTTCCATGTGTATGTGTTCTTTATATTGTTTTTTGTTAGTATTTAAGACCAGCCTTAGTCTGTGGTGATCTGATAGGATATATGGGATTATTTTCATCTTCTTGTATCGGTTGAGGCCATTTTTTGACCAATTATGTGGTCCATTTTAGAGAAAGTACCATGAGGTGCTGAGAAGAAGGTATATTCTTTTATTTTAGGATGAAATGTTCTATAGATATCTGTTAGATCCCTTTGGTTCATAACTTTTGTTAGTTTTACTGTGTCTCTGTTTAGTTCCTGCTTCCATGATATGTCCATTGTTGAGAGTGGGGTGTTGAGGTCTCCCAAAAATTTTGTGTGGGGTGCAATGTGCACCTTGAGCTTTAGTAAAGATTCTTTTATGAATGTGGGTACCCTTGTATTTGGAACATAGATGTTCATGGTAGATTATTTTTTTGACTAGTATGATGTATCCTTCCTTATCTTTTTTGATAACTTTTGATAGAAAGTTGATTTTATTTGATGTTAGAATGGCTACTGCAGCTTGTTTCTTGGGACCATTTGCTTGGAAAATTGTTTTTCAGCCTTTTACTCTGAGGTCCTGTCTATCTTTGTCACTGAGGTGAGTGTCCTGTATGCAGCAAAATGCTGGAACTTGTTTACATATCTAGTCTGTTAGTCTCGGTCTTTTTATTGGGGAATTGAATCCATTAATGTTAACAGATATTAAGGAAAAGTGTTTGTTACTTCCTGTTATTTTTGTTGTTAGAGGTGGACCTATGTTTGTGTGATTAACTTCTTTTGGGATTGTTAAAAAATTACTTTCTTGCTTTTTCTAGGGTGTAGTTTCCCTTCTTGTGTTGGTGTTTTCCATCTATTTTCCTTTGTCAGGCTGAATTTTTGGAAAGATATGGTTTAAATTTGGTTTTGTCATGGGATATCTTGTTTTCTCAGTCAATGGCAATTGAGAATTTTGCTGGGTATAGTAGACAGGGCTGACATTTTTGTTTTCCTAGGATCTGTATGATAGCTGCTCAGGATCTTCTGGCTTTCATTGTCTCTGGTGAGAAGTCTGGTGTAATTTCTGATAAGTCTTCCTTTATGTTACTTGACCTTTTTCTCACTGCTTTTAATATTCTTTCTTTATTTAATCCTTTTGGTGTTTTCATTATTATGTAACAGAAGGAATTTCTTTTCTTTTTCAGTCTATTTGGAGTTCTGTAGGTTTCTTTTATGTTCATGGTCATCTCTTTGGTTTAGGAACTTTTTTGTTGTTGTTGTTGTTGTTTTTTTATTTTTTTCTATAATTTTGTTGAAGATATTTACTGGCCCTTTAAGTTGTAAATATTCTCTATCTTCTCTACCTATTATCCTTAGGTTTGGCTTTCTCATTGTGTCTTGCATTTCCTGGGTGTTTTGGGTTAGGAGCATTTTTGATTTTTGCAGTTTCTTTGACTGTTGTGTCAATGTTTTCTATCTCTCTTCTATCTCTTGTATTCTGTTGGTGATGCTTCCATCTATGACTCCTGATCTCTTTGCTAGGTTTCCAACTCCAGGGTTGTCTCCCTTTGCAATTTCTTTATTGTTTCTATTTTCATTTTTAGATCCTGGATGGTTTTGTTCATTTCTTTTCCTGTTTGATAGTGTTTTCCTGTACTTCTTTAAGGGAATTTTGTGTTTCCTCTTTAAGCGCTTCTACCTGTTTACCTGTGTTCTCCTGTATTTCTTTAAGGGAGTTATTTATGTCCTTCTTAATGTCCTCTACCATCATCATGAGAAGTAATTTTAGATCTAAAGCTTGCTTTTCTAGTGTGATGGTCTATCCAGGACTTGCTATGGTAGAAAAATTGGTTTCTGATGATGCCAAGTAACCTTGTTTTATGTTGTTTATGTTCGTATTCTTGCCTCCCACCATCTGGTTATCTCTAGTGCTTCCTGTCCTTGCTATATTTGATGGGAGCTTGTCCTTCCTTTGATCCTGATTGTGTCAGAACTTTTCAGAATCCAGCTGTCTCTGGCATTCTGTGGTTCTGGGATCCTGTGATTCTAAGATCTTGGGTGTGTCAGAGTTCCTGAGTCAAACTGCCTCTGGGACCCTGAGATCCTTGTGTGACCATGCTCCTGGGATCCTGGGATCTTGTGATCCTGTGATTCTGGGCAAGTTAGAATGCCTGCGATTGGCACTTCCTCTGGGTGTTGTGGGACTTGCTGCAGAATTTGTACCCAAGGTCTGCTCAGGGCACTGGCCCAGATCCCTGGATCCTGCTGGTACTAGTTATTCCTGGTGTTGGGACAGATGTTGTGTCCTCCTTACCCTCAAAACATTTATATTTTAAAATTCATATAATTTTTTTTTCTTGGATTGTTTTGGGGGCAGAGTTTCTTTGTGTAAAAACCTTGGCTCTACTGAACTCACTTTGTAGATCAGGTTGGCCTCAAACTCATAGGGATCTGTCTTCCTCTATCTCCCACATATTGAGATTAAAGGTATATACCACCTCTCCTCTCTAATTCATATATTTTTAACAATTTTATATAGTGTGCTTTATCTCAACCAAAAGTATGTTGGGTGGTTTCTAATCATTGGTACTTAAAAGAGATTTAGCCCACATTCAACAGGAAATTAAACAAGGTGTGTTAAATATATGTTTTTGTTAGCTACACAGCAAAATGGAGAGTTAGACTAATAATATAGTGTATGGACTTGCAATAGTGAAGTCAACATATGCACACTAATTTAAAAACCAACTCTAGTATATTATTGTGACCTAAACGTAGGAAGCATTTGAGCTTAATTATGACTATTAAAAGGACTTGAAAAGAAACCTGTGCAGAGTATTTTCTATCTTTTATTTAAAACTCAAATAATGAATGCCAAGTGCCTTACAAACAAAACTTGAAGGCAAAATCCCACCTATTATGTTTAAAATGATACCTGCTGTACATCATACAAAATTATTGTACTTACTTTGAAATAACATCATTCTTAGTGGCATGGAACTTGAACAAATTTATTGGAAAGAATTTCTTTTAAAAGAACATTTTGTGAGTTGGTCTAATGAGCCAATGAAGACACTCTCAAAATAGCTCAATCAATTGAATCTACGAGTGCAAAGAAGGGGATTTTATATACATTCATGTTTAACCCACTTAGACTTTTGTTGCTGGTCTCTCCATAGCTTATCTTGTATAATATTTGCCTTCAGAAATATTTAAGTAAAAAACACATAATCAGTTTATCTGTTAGATAATTAACTTTCTTCATCATGAAAATATCAATGTGCTATAGGGCATTTTATGTTATAGTTTTTATATGGTATATTTAAGGGCAGTTGTTTTTTAAACTGTAATTGGCTTCAGTTTGGAGTTCCAGTTAGTTTCAACATGAGTGTTTAATTGTAACAAAAAGAAAAGAAACATAAAAGACCAGAGAAAGTAATCATGTCTCACATTTTATACGTTTCATATTAGAAATATTTTAGAAAAAAGATAAATATTGATAGTTCTTGGTTAGAGGTTTCTACTTATTTATAACATAAAGATATGGACTATAATGTGACTGTAGATATGGCATCCCTTAAATGAGGTTCACCTAAATTATTGTTTTCTCCTATCTTCATTTAAAAAAAATTGATCAGGAAATAAGCTTAATACAATAGTAGGAATATTAGTATAAGAACTAATGTTCCCAATATAATGTCTGGCTTTTCATAATCTAAAGCCCAGACTTCTCTACTGTAGATGAGAAGACTGTGTCTTACCTTGAGTTTCAATGGGTTGTTCAACTTTTGTAGGGCATGAAGCACATACCATAGTGTTGTTGTTTGTAGCATATAATTTTGAAATAATGGAAATAAGATTGGAAAAGAGAAATATATTATTATATATAGATATAGATTAAAAAGTTCAAAACAATTGCAAAATTTAGAAATTGATATTATTAGATTTAGAACCTATTACCATGGTCCCTTCCTTGTAATGAGTGGTTCTGTGCAAGTGGGATAAATGTTCAGGTAATGGCAGGTTGCTGCATCAAGAAAACTCTGCTTCTAGGAGAGACTGTCCTATTCCTGAGGAAGGAGACTGATTCTATTCATTTCACAAGGTATACTGAAACAATCCTAACAGCACATTTCAACATAGTAAAATTTCTTATAGTTTGAGAAAACAAAAGTTAGAGTAAAAAAAAAAAAAAAAAAACTGGAACAAAATAAAGATTTAGCAGACAAGTTTTAAAGGATTAAACAAAAATTTTAAGTCAAATTTCAAGCATTATGCAACTTCTTTAACAAAAGTCAAAAAATTTCACACTATTTCATTTAAACATAGTACTTTCTCTTTCTCCATTTTTCTTTGTGTGTGTGTGTGTGTGTGTGTGCGTGTGTATTTATGTACATTTTTATCACAAAGTTACATGAAACGTGGTTTTCCTAATGTATGTGCATAACACACTTATCCAACAGTAGTATTGTTCATATTTATAGAGGAATGTATTGAATGTATTGTATCTGCTGATCTCAAAACACATCACAAAAGGAAGCCTCAGTCTGTGAATGGACTCTCTACTTTATATTTTTATCAGGTAGTCATTTCTATCATGAAAAGTCAGTACTCCTCCAGAAGTTTCAAACAAAAACTTGATTTAACAAACCTGTATAAACGTATATTTAAGTGTTTTTTTAAAGTTATTTCAGCTATTTAAAAAAGAAAATACAATGTTTCCTAGCCACCATCAGAAGTGAGGAATTGATTATTAGGGGCATTAAAGGGAAAACTGTGCATAGAAAGACATTAGAAATTGTAGAAAACTTAGCAGTTCAACATTTTGAGATTAATTACATGCAAGTTGTTAGCAACTAAGAGAAAATGAGACATTATTTGTATGAACAAATCTTGAAAGCACAGAATTTGTAGAACTATAAATGTGTCAGAAAGGTAAATATTATGTTATGATTATAATTAAGAGATAAAATAGGTTATCTGATAATTCTACGTAGTAAAAGACAGACCATCTTCCCACTTCAGAAGTCTGACAAGAAGACCTAGTTCTACAACTGTTATGTATGTGCAGAGGGCCTAGGTCAGTTTCATTTATGCTGTATAGTTGGCATTTCATTCTCTATGATTCCCTATTGGCCCAAGTTTGTGGATTCTACAGGTTTTATAGTGTCTATAGATGTCCTTGACTATATTGCCTACCTTTGGATCAATTTCCCCTAAATGTGCTGCCTTGTCTAGCCTCAATAGAAGATGTATCTAGTATTGCAACAACTTGATATGCTAAGGCTGGATGATATATATGGGAAACCTCCCTTTCCCTGAAGGGAGGAGTTTGGTAGGGTAAATATGTGAGGTGTGAGGGAAGGAATAGGAGGAGAGTATTGAGCATAAGTTCTGATTGGGATGTAAATTATGTAAATAACTTAATAAATAAAAATATTCAAATTAGTTAATTTTTAAAACCGAAGTGTTTACAAAAAAATTAACTCTATGGGGTGGGATATAGTTTGCTTGGCAGAGTGCTCATTTAGCACATACAAATGCCTAGAGTTGATTCACAGCATCTCATACAAGGGGCATGTGGTACATATTCCTAATCCTGAAAATTAGGAGGTACAGGCAGATGAATCATGATTTCAAGGCTATTTTCATCTATAAAACAAGCACATGGCCAGACTTAATTATCTGGTGTTTCCCATACAGAAACTTAAAAAAAAAATCCATAGGAGTTTGCATACTCCAACATTTAAAGGTTTTTTATAACCTTGTTTGCTTCCATAAGAAAACTTTCCTTAAATAGTGTGTGTGCAAGTGCGGGGGGGGGGGGGGGGATTTACCAGCATCCACATTTTTACTTCTTTGATGCAGTTCCTCTTTACATGGTCTATTATTTATTGCTTAAACGGCTGAAAAAGAGTTAGAGTTTATGTTCTGTGCCCACAATGAGCATAACCCCCCCCAAGGGGTTATAGTTAACAAAGAAAAAAAAAACTAATTATGAAACACCATTTTAGAATTGCATGCATTTGTATAGAAGAGACTGAGCATGAAGATACTGGAGTTAGGCCAAGCTCTTTATGGTCTTTCTTAAGAAGTCATGGTCCTCTCCTCACCAAACAGTAACTGACTAGATAAGAAACCAGCCACGAAACTCGAAACTCTAAAAGTTGTGATAAGGATGCTAAAGTATAGCTCTCCACAATGGGTGGCTTTTCATGAGGGTTGGAAATGACTCAGTTTTCTTTAGGGCTGACCACTTGGAATCTGACTATATTCAAGTGAGCATATGGGTAATACAAATACGACGTGTTTTTTATTTTTTTTCATTCATCTTTATTGTGTGGGGGGGCACACAGGTGGGGGAGCAGACCTGAGTGGCTGGGGAAGTGAGTGTGATTGGGTTGCATGCTATGAACTTTCCAAATAATAAAAGTGTTATTTTGTAAGATAAAAAAAAAAACCCAAAAAACAAAAACATGCTTTATTTGAATGCACATTTATGTGATTCAATAAGAAACTAGCTATATTTAGGAAAGAAGATGAATACATAAACACACACACATATGTATATGTGTATATATATATATATATATATATATATATACACACACACACATAAATATGTATATAATAACAATTATTGAAAAAAAAGGCCATGCCTTTAAAAGAGAGAGCTAGTTCATGTCTCCAAAGTTAGAGCACTCAGATGAAGTTCTATAATCTTCAGAGAATGGAAATTTCATGTTTTTTAATTTATCTTTTGACAAAGCTGCTAGGGCTTGTGGTGAAGGCTGCAGGTCAAGCCCTGATAAGCTTTGTCCTTTTTTGCTTTTCTTTGTGTTCATGCTTCCAGTTTGATACATATTTGTAGGTATCTTTTATTAGCATTCTGTCTAAATTAAACCCCACAGCAACAGCCAGGAATGTTCCTCCCCACAGTTGCCGGACAACAGCCAGGTGGGCCTGGCCCACTATAGAAGGGGCTGCTTGCCCCTCCTCTCTCTCTTGCTTCTCTTATCTCTTGCCTCTCTTGCTCTCTTAATCTCTTACCCTCTCTCCCCATCCCTTCCCCCACTGACAACTCACCATGTACCCATAGAATATATTAAATATCTCTTTATATTTTTATAAACACATCACTTGTGCCATAACTCGGATTAGAAACTCTGCAGTTTTGCAGCCCACTTCAGTCACCATGAGAGATCCATGCTTGCTAGCTCAGAAGAACCTGTAAACTCCCATCCCACACTGGTCATAGTAACTATCCACATGGTCCCAGGGGAGAGTACTTGAGTTCAGAGCTATTTTGTTTTGTCCTTGAGGATGGGAGATATTCAGTCTTTCATTGACCCTCATTTTAGGACTTATTCCCTTGGGTGAGATATTCTTCTTTCCTTTTGAGACAATTTCTTTCTCAACACTGAGAATTCCAGGCCAGGCCTGGAAAACTGCTCTCTCAGGAGCACCACCTCTGAGTGTTATTCCCCTCCTCCACATGGCTCTCTCAGGGGTCAGTCTTTCACCATCTTTTTCCCTATTTAATGGGATATCTTGGTCTAAAACTATCTCTCTCTATCTCTGCTAAACTGGTACTTTCTTGCTAAGGACCCATAGTGCAGACTTGTCTCTCCCCCTCTCATTTGTGGTTTGCTGCAACCGCTGGTTCAGGGAGTTTGCCAGAGAAGCAAGTCTGGCCCTGCCCCCTGCCAGGCACCCAACTTGCTGCCCTTTCCCCCTCTGCTCCTTAGTTCTGCTCTCAGTTCTCAGCAAGAAAGGTGGGTCTGGCCCTGCCCCTTGCATCGTGCTGGAGGTTCCCTCCCTTACATTTGTTTTCCCATGTGCGTGCCACCACCTGCTGCCCCCCAACCCCCGCCAAAGGTCACACCCATGGGAAACGCATCTTTGCCCTTGCCTATCCCCTATCTGTCCCTAAAACAGCTTTTGCCTTGTCTTAGCAGCTGCTTCTGGACATGTACGCCCCTTCTGTCTCTGCCCCCTGTCAGGGACTCTGCTGCCCCCCCTTTGCTCTCTGCTCTGCATCTGTCTTGCCCATCTCCTTCAGCTGGCCCCTGTTCTGCCAGTCCCTGATCCCTGATCATGTTTCCACCTTCCAGCACGCACCAAGGATCTCCCTCCTCTCTCCCTCTCTTTCTATGCCACTGTTGCCAGCTTTCTTTTTCTGGTCCTAGCCATATGTCTCTTTGCTACTGCTATCAAATTTTATTCATTTATAACCAATCTATATCGCTCTCAATCCTGTCAGAAGTTTGTTAATTCTTAAGTTTATGGCCGACAGAATTCCCCAAGTCTTTTAACAGTTTGCCTAGGATGATAGATGGTCTCAGAAGATTTGGACACAGCTACAGGATACTGCCTAGATTGTGATATGACAATCACTGAAAATGCAGTGGACAAAGCTGGATATCCTGGGTCAAGGAGCTTGGCTAAACCAAGGTAAGCTGCTTCTCATGTCACATGTATCCATTCCATAGAAGAAAAAGCCCTGCTTCTTCTGCTCTTGAAAGCCAGACTGACTCTGCCCAAGTTGCCATAGAGACCAGGGAACTGTTGACTAGTGGACTCTGTCATTTTTAAAATAATATAACTGCTAGATTATTGTTTATTTCTCAGACTTCTGACTCCATTGACAGCTAAGCTTTCATAGATGTAATTTGTATCTCCTTACCTTAACCTCAGTTTCCATTAATTAAATGCTTAATATTTCCTCTTCTTGCTATGCCACTGTCCTAATATTATCTAAGTCCCTATAAATTTGCCTAACTAATAACACATTGCACTATATGATCCAACTTTTTCCACCTTTTAATCTTGTCCCTTCTGCTCCACAAAAGGCTCATTTAAAGACTGATCATGTTTTAACTCATATTGTTATCTCTTTTATAAACTTATAACCTACAGAAAATACACTCAGATCTGCCTCTCATGGTCCCAATAGACTCCATCCAGATAAGTACATCTGCCCAAAATTCCCACTTACTACCTATTCCAAAGGATGGGATTCCTCTGGGTTTAAAATGTACATTTAAGAAAATTTTTTTCTTCCTCCCAAATGTATTTAACCTTATTTCTCAACCTATAATAATGTGTTTCAACATCTTGTCAAATTCAGGCACTTACTACACCCAGGACAACTCCAGACAAGCAACCTTCAGATGCTCCAATCTCCCCCCAGACACAGACACTTCTACTGGACCTGTTCTTCTGACCTATCCTCAGACAGCTCCACAGACCCTGCAAAGCAAGGAAACAGCCAACTCTCCTATGACTGGACAAACATCCCCACACCCATTCTTCTAGGTTTCCCTGAGACACATTGCCCCTAGTGCCAGCATGAAGCAGTCAGATATTATGATGACCCTAATCCTGCTTTGCCATTGCCTCTTTCTAATTTTTCTTTTCTTTTTTTTTTAATTTTTATTTTTTGATACTTTATATTTCAAATGTTTCCTCCTTTCCAGGTCTCCACTTTGGAAACCCCCTAACCTACTCCCCTACCCCTGCTTCTATGATGGTATTCCTCCACTCACCCATCTGCCCACCCACTCCCGTCTTCACACCTTGGCATTCCCCTATACTGAGGCCTCTATGACCATCAGGCCCAAGGGTCTCTCCTCCCACTGATGGACAACAAGGTCCTCTTCTGCCACATATGTGGTCCAAACCATGGATCCCTCCATGTGTATTCTTTGGTTGGTGGTCCAGTCTCCAGGAGCACCGGGGATTAGGTCAATTGGCACTGTTGCCCCCTCTATGGGGTTGCAAACTCCCTTAGCTCCATCAGTCCCTTCTCCAACTCCTCCATCTGGGACCTCACACTCAGTCCAATGGTTACTGTGAAATAAACTTGGGTATGCCGAACTTTTGGGCTAATATCAACTTAGCAGTGAGTACATACCATGTTCATTCTTTTATGACTGAGTTATCTCGCTCAGGATGATATTTTTAAGTTCCATCCATTCTCCTGCGAATTTCATGAAGTCATTGGTTTTATTAGCTGAGTAGTATTCCATTGTGTAAATGTACCACATTTTCTGTATCCATTCCTCTGCTGAGGAACATCTGGGTTGTTTCCAGATTCTGGCTACTATAAATATGGCTTCTATGAACATAGTGGAGCATGTGTCTCTATTACATGTTGGATCATCTTCTGGATATATGCCCAGGAGTGGTGATAGCTGAGTCCTCAGGTAGTATTATGTGTATTTTTCTGAGGGTCCACCAAACAGATTTCCAGAGTGGTTGTACCAGCTTGCAATCCCACCAGCAATGGAGGAGTTTTCCTCTTTCTCCACATCCTCACCAGCATCTGCTGTCATTTGAGTTTTTGATCTTAGCCATTCCGACTGGTGTGAGGAGGAAACTCAGTCTTGTTTTGATCTGCATTTCGCTGATGTCTAAGGATGTTGAGCATTTCTTTAGTTGCTTCTCAGCCTTACGAATTTCCTCAGTTGAGAATTCTCTGTTTAACTCTGTTTCCCATTATTTGATAGGGTTATTTGGTTCTCTGGAGTATAACTTCTTGAGTCCTTTGTATATATTGGATATTAGCCCTCTATCGGACGTAGGATTGGTAAATATCTTTTCCCAATCTGTTGGTTGCCGTTTTGTCCTATTGACAGTATCCTTTGCCTTACAGAAGCTTTGCAATTTCATGAGGTCCCATTTGTCGATTCTTGATCTTAGACCATAAGCCATTGGTATTCTGTTCAGGAACTTTTCCCCTGTACCCATGTGTTCAAGGCTTTTCTCCACTTTCTCTTCTATTAGATTCATTGTATCTGGTTTTATGTGGAGGACCTTGATCCACTTGAACTTGAGCTTTGTACAGGGAGATAGGAGTGGATCAATTTGCAGTCTTCTACATGTAGACCACAAGGCGAACCAGCACCATTTGTTGAAAATGCTGTCTTTTTTCCACTGGATGGTTTTAGCTCCTTTGTCGAAAATGAAGTGATCATAGGTGTGTGAGTTCATTTCTGAGTCTTCAGTTCTATTTCATTGATCTACCTGCCTGTCACTGTACCAACACCATGCAGTTTTTTATCACTAATACTCTGTAGTACATCTTGAGGTTAGGGATGCTGATTTCTCCAGAAGTTCTTTTGTTGTTGAGAATAGTTTCTGCTCTCCTGGGATTATTGTTATTCCAAATGAATTTGAGAATTGCTCTTTCTAAGTATGTGAAGAATTGAATTGGAATTTTGATAGGGATTGCATTGAATCTGTAGATTGCTTTTGGCAGGATGGCCATTTTTACTATATTAATCCTGTCAATCCATGAACACGGGAGAGCTTTCCATCTTCTGAGGTCTTCTTCGATTTCTTTCTTCAGAGACTTGAAGATCTTGTCACACAGATCTTTCACTTGTTTGGGTTAAAGTCACACCAAGATATTTTATATTGTTTGTGACAATTGTGAAGGTATCATTTCCCCAATTTCTTTCTCAACCTGTTTATCCTTCAAGTATAGGAAGGCTACTGATTTGATTGACTTAATTTTATATCCAGCCACATTGCTGAAGTTTTTATCAGCTGCAGCAGTTCTCTGGTGGAGTTTTTCAGGTCACTAAAGTATATGATCATATCATCTGCAAATAGTGATATTTTGATTTCTTCCTTTCCATTTTGTATTACTTTGACCTCTTTTTGTTGTTTAATTGCTCTAGCTAGAACTTCAATTACTATATTGAATAGATAGAGAGAGAGTGGACAGCCTTGTCTAGCCCCTGATTTTAGTGGGATTGTTTTGAGTTTCTCTCCATTTAGTTTGATGTTGGCTACTGGTTTCCTGTATATTGCTTTTACTATGTTTACGTATGGGCCTTGATTTCCTGATATTTACACGACTTTTATCATGAAGGGCTGTTGAATTTTGTCAAATGCTTTTTCAGAATCTAATGAAATGACCATGTGGTTTTTTTCTTTGAGTTTCTTTATGTAGAGGATTACCTTGATTGATTTCTGGGTATTGATCCATCCCTGCATCCCTATGATAAAACCTACTTGGTCATGATGAATGATCATTTTGATGTATTCTTTGATACAGTTTGCTCGAATTTTATTATATATTTTTGCATCGATATTCATAGGGAAATTGGTCTGAAGTTTTCTTTCTTTTTTGGGCCTTTGTGAGGTTTTGGTATCAGTGTAACTGTGACCTCATAAAAGGAAATGGGTAGTGTTCCTTCTGTTTCTATTTTGTGGAATTGATTGAAGAATATTGATATTAGATCTTCTTTGAAAGTCTGATAGAATTTTACACTGAACCCATCTGGTCCTGGGATTTTTTTGGTTGGGAGTCTTTTAATGACTGCTGCTATTTCTTTAGGCATTATGGGAATGTTTAGATGGTTTATCTGATCCTGACTTAACTTTGGTATTTGGCATCTGTCTAGAAAATTGTCCATTTCAACCAGATTTTCCAATTTTGTTGAGTATAGGCTTTTGTAGTAGGATCTGATGATTATTTGAATTTCTTCAGAATCTGTTGTTATGTCTCCATTTTCATTTCTAATTTTGTTAATTTGGATACTGTCTCTGTGCCCTCTGATTATTCTGGTTAACTTTGATTTTCTCAGAGAACCAGCTCCTGGTTTTGCTGATTCCTTGTATAGTTCTTTTTGTTTCTACTTGGTTAATTTCAGCCTTGAGTTTGATTATTTCCTGCATTCTACTCCTCTTGGGTTTATTAGCTTCTTTTTGTTCTAGTGCTTTCAGATGTGCTGTTAAGCTGCTAGTATATGCTCTTTCCAGTTTCTTTTTGGAAGCACTCAAGTTATGAATTTTCCTCTTAACACTGCTTTCATTGTGTCCCATAAACTCTGCTCTAGATGGCTACAGTTCAATAAAACAGCCACTCTCAAACGATTCTCGGTGAAATGGCACATGTACTTCATTACAAGTGGACAGGGACTTTATAAACATATAAACATTTTGTAGGTATGTTGGGATCCAGGGGAAGATGCAAGTTTGGGTATGTTGTACTTTCATTTTCATTAAATTCTAGGAAGTCCTTAATTTCTTTCTTTCTTTCTTCCTTGACCAAGTTATCACTGAGGAGAGCATTGTTCAGCTTCCATGTGTATGTGGGCTTTCTGTTGTTGTTGTTTCCATTGAGGACCAGTCTTAATATGTAGTGTTCTGATAGGAGGCATGGGATTGTTTAAATCTTCTTGTATCTGTTGAGGTTTGTTTTGTGACCGATTATATGGTCAATTTTTGAGAAGGTACCATGAGGTGCTGAGAAGCAGGTATATTCTTTTGTTTTAGAATGAAATGTTCTATAGATATCTGTTAAATCCACTTGGTTCATAACATCTGTTAGTTTCAATGTGTCTCTGTATAGTTTGTTTTTCCAAGATCTGTCCATTGATGATAATGGGGTATAGAATTCTCCTACTTTTATTGTGAGAGGTGCAATGTGTGCTTTGAGCTTCAGTAAAATTTCTTTTATGATTGTGGATGCCCTTGCATTTGGAGCATAGATGTTCAGAATTGAGGGTTCTTTCTGGTAGATTTTTCCTTTGAAGTGTCCTTCCTTATCTTTTTTAATGACTTTTGGGTGAAATTCGTTTTTATCTGATATTCGAATGGCTACTCCAGCCTGTTTCTTGAGACCATTTGCATGGAAAATTGTTTTCTAGCCCTCATTCTGAGGTGGTGTTTGTCTTTATCATGGAGGTGCATTTCTTGAATGCAGCAAAACCCTCGGTCCTCTTAATGGATACAGTCTTTCAGTAATTGTCTTTTTATTGGGGAATTGAGTCCATTGATGTTAAGAGATATTAAGGAAGAGTGACTGTGGTTTCCTGTTATTTTTGATGTTATTTTTTATGTTTGTGTGGCTATCTTCTTTTGAGTTTGTTAAAAGATTACTTTATTGCTTTTTCTAGGGTGTAGTGTCCCTTCTTGAGTTGATGTTTTCTGTCTGTTATCATTTGTAGTGCTGGGTTTATGGAACCATATTGTGTAAATTTGGTTTTGTCATAGAATACTTTGGTTTCACCATCTATGATACTTGAGAGTTTTGCTGGGTATAGCAGTCTGGGCTGGCATTTGTGTTCTCTTAAGGTCTGTTCCAGTCTTTCCCAGGATCTTCTAGCTTTCATTGTCTCTGGTGAGAAATCTTGTGTAATTCTGATAGGTCTGCTTTTATGTTACTTGACCTTTTTCCCTTATTGCTTTCAATATTCTCTCCTTATTTTGTGTATTTGGAGTTTTCACTATAATGTTATGGGAGGAATTTCTTTTCTTTTCTTTTCTTTTTTTTTTTTTTT
>CM052705.1:13773057-13787172 GCA_028551405.1 Uromys caudimaculatus | reverse complement strand
GATGTGTTCTTGGATTCGGTTTGCAAGAATTTTATTGAGTATTTTTGCATCAATATTCATAAGGTAAATTGGCCTGAAGTTTTCTTTCTTTGTTGGGTCTTTGTGAGGTTTTGGTATCAGTGCGATTGTGGCCTCATAGAAGGAGTTGGGTAGTGTTCGTTCTGTTTCTATTTTGTGGAATAGATTGAAGAGTATTGGTATTAGGTCTTCTTTGAAGGTCTGATAGAATTCTGCAGTGAACCCATCTGGACCTGGGCTTTTTTTGGTTGGAAGACTTTTAATGACTGCCTGTATTTCTTTAGGCATTATAGGAGTGTTTAGATGGTTTATCTGATCTTGGCTTAGCTTTGGTATTTGATATCTGTCTAGGAAATCATCTCTTTCTTTAGATTAGGGAAGTTTTCTTTTATAATTTTGTTGAAGAAATTTACTGGTTAAGTTGGGAATCTTCAATCTCTTCGATACCTATTATCTTTATGTTCTGTCTTCTCATTGTGTACTGGATTTCATGGATTTTTGAGTTAGGAGCTTTATGCATTTTGCATTTTTTTTTGACTGTTGTGTCAGTGTTTTCTATGGTATCTTCCACATCTGAGATTCTTTCTTCTTTCTCATGTATTCTGATGGTGATGCTTGCATCAATGACTCCTGTTCTCTTTCTTAGGTTCTAACTCCAGGGTTGTCTCCTTTTGTGATTTCTTTATTGTTTCTATTTGTGTTTTTAGTTCCTGGATGGTTTTGTTCATTTCTTTCATCTGTTTGATTGTATTTTCCTGTAATTCTTTAATGGACTTTTATGTTTCCTCTTTAAGGACTTCTAGTTGTTTACCTGTGTTCTCTTGTATTTTTTTAAGGGAGTTATTTATTCCCTTTTTAAAGTCTTCTATTATCATCATGAGAAATGATTTTAAATCTTAGTCTTGCTTTTCTGGTGTGTTGGGGTATCCAGGGCTTTCTGTGGTTAGAGAGCTGGGTTCTGGTGATGCCAAGTAGCTTTGGTGTCTGTTTCTTATGTTCTTGCCCTTGCTTTTCACCATTTGGTTAACTCTGGTGTTAGCTGGTCTATCTCTCTCTGGATGTGGCTTGTCCCTTCTGCAAGCCCCTGTGTCAATACTCCTTGAAGACCAACTCTCTTGGAGAGGAACTTGGGTTTGGAGAGCTGTGGCACTGGGTCAGCTCTGGGGTGCATACAGCAACCAGAAGGATATTGTCTCCATCTGATCTTGGTTCCTGTGCCCTCATGGCTCTGCAAGTGTCCCTCTTGATCCAGTGAATTTGAACAGAAGTGGTGGTCTTGCCTGTGATTGAAGGTATGTCAGCACTCCTGGAATACCAGCTCTCTCTTGGCACTATTTGAATATGGAGCCTTGTTTCATATGTTTAGCTCCCAGGCCACCAAAAGAAACCAGAAGACCACTCCTCAGTCACTGTGTACTGGGATTCCAGGTGGGTCTCTCTGAGCAGACAGGCTTGAACACACTCTTGGGAGTCTGGTTTTCTCCAGGCACTATTTGGCTATGGAGCCCTGTGGCACAGACTGGGGTCTCCAGCCACAGATGGAAATCAGAAGGTTCCTGTCCCCAGCTTTTACTTAGTCCCTGTGTCTGGAGGATTTCGGCAGGTCCTGCTCAGCAGTGGTGCTCATCTTAACCCCACTCATGGCTTTTCCACACTCCTGGGAGTAGAGGTTTCTCCTGGTGCTATTTGGATATGGAGCCCTGGTCCTAATTTTTCTTTTTAGTTAAACCAAAACAGGGGGATGTTAGCATTCTGTCTAAACTCCACCCCATAGTTTCCTGGCAACAGCCAGGTATGTTCCTCCCCACAGTTACCTGGCAACAGCCAGGTGGACCTGGCCCACTATAAAAGGGGCTACTTGCCTCTCCTCTCTCCTTTGCCTCTCTTGCTCTTGCTCTTGCTTTCTTGCCTTACCCCCCCCATTCCTTCCCCCTCCTCTCTCCCTGTGGTCATGGCCGGCATCTCCACTCTTTCCCTCTCTCTGCCTTTCTCTGCCTCTACTACCCTCTTAACTCCCCCTTCATACCCTGAATAAACTCAATTCTACACTATACCTTCATGTGTGGCTGATCTCTCAGGTGGATGGGATGCCTCTGCATGGGCCTCTTGAGGCACACCCTTTCCCCTACTTCTCCCACATGCCCATAGCACCCATAACAAAGATATTATATATTTTTATCATTTATAAACACATCATCCTTAGTAACCATAGTTCCTTTTAATGAACAATAGTCTAAGTAAACCATACAGGTTAGTATATCCATTGCTGTCATTCTTGGTCAGACCACTTCTGGGGAGTTTACATATACAAATAACAGTAAAACATGAAGTTAAGCTAAATTATTTTCTGTAATATTTGAAATTACATTACACTGAGTTCCAGTTTAGTAATAAAAATTCAGAAACATAAGAAGTTTTCAAATAAAATTTTCATTTTTGTGATTATAGTATAATTACAATATTTATTTATTCTCATCCTTCAATATAGCCTTCTCTACTCTCTTTCAAAGTCATAGCCATTTTTATTCAATATTGTTATTTCATGTATATAGTCATATATATATATATATCCATATTTATTACTAAATATTGTCAGTTCAGTCCATATAATATTATTTGTATATGTGTTTGTAAAGCTGAATGTTTAGCACTAGATTATCTGCCCTAATGTGGTCTGAACAAAGATGACAAAGGACATACTAAACTGGATAATGAAAACTTCGAAAGAATTCAAGAATTTGAGGAGGAAATAAAGGTAACTGAGGAAAACTGAGAGCAGTAGTGGGATCTCTTCCTGAGTTCTCCTTAGGTTTTCTGCTGAGAAGAGCCTAACTATTGGTTTCCAGAAATTTCATTCTTAAGGAAAGACTACCTATATCATGCTGGCAAGGGCTTTCTTCTGATGCCACATAAAAATGGTTGAAATAACTTAAAATGGCCCAAAGTAAAAGGAATTTTTTTTTAAGATAATATGAAAAAAAAATTGCTGAACATGAGTTCTACAATAAAGTGATTTGAAATTAAGTATACTTCATTCCATTATTTCATAAATAACGATGTATCATAGCATATAAAGTACTTTTAGTTGAGCTATAAAATACATGTAGAAGGAGGAGAAAAGAGAGGCTACTCTGGCCAGGGAAGCACCTTCTAAGTAATTCACTCCCAATTGACAGGCCACTCTGTCCAGAGATCTTCATCTGTCTCTCACCTCCTCTGAATCCAATAATGCAATCTCATACCTAGATCTGCAGCAGACACCTGCAAAGGTCTCCTGTCTCAGTTAGGGTTTTATTGACACACTATGTCTGCAGTAACTCTTATAAAGGAAATCATTTAATTGAGAGTGGCTTACAGTTTCAGAAGTTTAGTCCATTATCATCATATGGGGAAAATATGGCAATATGCATATAACCATGATTCTGGCTAGCTGAGAGTTCTGTGTCTTGATCCACAACTAGCAGAAGGACATCATGTGCCACACTTTTCATAGGTTGTAACAGGAAATAAAAGAAACAAAAAGCCTGTCCCCATGGTGACATACTTACTCCACAAAGGTCATTCTTCCTAATAGTGTCACTTTCTATGGGATAAGCATTCAGACATATGAGTCTTTTGGGGACATTCCTATTTAAACTACAACATTCCACTCACTGTGCCCCATAGACTTATAGCCACACCATAATGCAGAAATGCATTCAATCAAACTTTAAATTTACTCATCGACATTCACTGTCTTAATCCTGTTTAAAAGGCAAAAGTTCCAAGTTTCTTCAATCTATTCAATCTCTTAACAGTCTATTAACTCTAATGATCTGCAACACCTAAATTAAAAACCAGTTCACATTTTTCCAACATATAACTGCACAGAATACCCATTATCAGTTCAAAGGGTAGGAAAAGGAGCATAGTGAGGAAACATAAAAACAAAGTCACACTATAAATCAGCTGGGCAACTCCATAATCTGTTTCTCCATATTTGATGTCAAAATGCTCTTCAGATATCCAACTTCTTTCAGCTTTGTTGACTGTAACACACTTCTTTTTCTTGGACAGTTTTTAGCATCTTGGAGTCTTCAAGGTAATACATGTTTCACCTTCACAACTTCACCAATGGCCTCTCAGAACATTCACACAGAGAAAACTGTCACACACACTTGGCTTCATAGTGTTTTCTTAGTCACAGAGGATAATTCCATAACCTTTTCTTCTGTCCTTGACTCTAAAGCCAGAACTACATGAACAAAGGTGCAACAATCTGCTGTTTGCTGGGACTGGAACATGACACCTTTGATTCTTCACTGCCTCCCAAGTCCTGCATGATTGAGGTGGAAGATAGAAGAGACAGTATGACACTGTTTTCACCTCTAGAGCAGAGACAGCAGAGTGTTGGCTGCCAGGAGTGTTGATGATTGCTAGGTTGTAAGCCTTTTTTGCATAATAATGTACATAATTTACATTATATTTCTCCTTTAGAGATGTTCTATCTGCCAAGGTTAATGACTTCATTATAATTAGCACAAGAAACCAGGAAGCAAGGGTGTGTCTAATGTCCTAAGCAAAATGGTAATCATTGTGACCTTTAGATCACCCCTTAAATCTATGGGAAGGAACTCTAAAAACATGACTTTAAAAATATATAAGCAGACTTTTTCAACTATGCAAAACACAAGGATGCCATATGAATTATGTGAGGGGCTTCCTGAACCTAAAAAAATAGAGGCAGCTGCACTATGAGCTAGCTTGTCAGGAAAATATTTTAGAAGGCAGTAAAGAGATCTGGGGAGTGATGATCAAAGGGCAAAGTCCCATCCAGTTAAGTTTATTGTTTGTGCTTACAAAGGCAGGGAAATTCTTGAGTTCAAGGTCAGCCTAGAATATAGAGCTTGTTTAGGCCCAGCAGGGGTGGTAGTAGGGGGAAGAAAATGATGGTCTCATAGCTGGATCCGACCCAGTTAGTTTATTGTCTGTGCTGACAAAGGCAGATAGATCTATGAATTCCTTGCTTTGTTTTTTTGTTTGTTTGTTTTGTTTTGCTTGTTTAATGCACTTGCTGTCTTTTTCTAAGAATTAGGGTTCTAAGGTCATGAAATGCTGATTAATTCATTGGATAACCAAAAAGGAATCTAGGTTAAAGGACTGAAATGGTATACAAATAAAAGACTGGGCTTTTTGGTCTGTAGGAGATGGGGTAGCAGAGAGCTATTAGAGTTTTCTTTTTGGAATTTGTCTGGTGGGTTCTCTGACTGTTCAAAAAAAGTCAATAATTTTTTTTTCTAACCAGCTTTGCTGTCTTTGGAATTTGCTGGCTTTTAAATTTTTTTCTAGCAAAGAGAGATGTCTCTATTGGAATGTTCTCTCTAGCAGAGAGCTGTTTCTTGCAGAAAGCTATCTGGAGAGTCATGTCAAGCAGACTGCAGAGCTGTCAGTTTGTAACCATGACTGATTTCAAGTCACTTAAGAACTTCTGGAGGGCTAGGCAGTGGTGGCACATGCCTTTAATCCCAGCACTTGGGAGGCAGAGGCAGGTGGATATCTGAGTTCGAGACTAGCCTGGTCTACAGAGAGAGTTCCAGGGTAGCCAGAGCTACACAGAGAAACTGTGTCTTGAAAAACCAAAAAAAAAAAAAAAAAAAACTTTTGTAGGTGTCACTATCCCTGAATTCAAGCTCTACTACAGAGGAATAGCAATTAAGACCACAGTGTATGGGTATAGAAACAGACTGGTAGATCTGTTTCTGTAGGAATTGAGTCAAAGACCCAGAAATAAACCCACATACCTATAGGCACTTGAATTTTGACAAAAAACAAACAAACAAAAAACAAAAACAAAAAACAAACAAACAAACAAACAAACAAAAACAAAAAAAGGCCAAACCATATACTGGAAAAGGAAGAATATCTTCAACAAATGGTGCTTGGTTTAGTTAGGGTTTCCATTACTGTGAAGGGACACCATGGCCAAAGCAACTCATATAAAGCACAACATTTTAATTATGACTAGCTTACAGATTCAGAAGTTCATTCACTTATCATCAAGGCAAGTTGCATGGTAGTGTATAGGCAGGCATGGAGCTGGAGAAGTAGCTAAGAGCTCTACATCTAGTTCTGAAGGAAATCAGAAGACTATCACACAGACAGCTAGGAGGAGGGTCTCCAATGCCACCCCTTACAATGACACACTTCCTCCAACAAGCACAGACCTACTCAAACAAATCATCATTTCCTAATAGTGCCACACCCTGGGCCAGGCATATTCAAATCACCACATTCCACTCCCTGTTCCCCATAGACTGTTTTAAACACATGATTTTAAGGAGTCATATCTAGTTGTAGCATAATGCAAAATACATTTAGTCCAGTTTTAAAGGTCCCATAGTCTCTAATAGTCTCAACAATGTTAAAAGTCCAAATTTCAAAGTCTTTTCTGAAATTCATTCAATCATTTAACTGTAACCCTTATAAAGTCAAAGTCAAAAAGTGAATCACATAGCTCAAACATCACAGGATATATGTTACCATTCTGAAGTGTCATAGTGAGAAAATAGTGGACCAAACAAGACTAAAATCGAGCTGGAGGAACTCCAAACTCTGCATCATGTCTGATGCTCCTCAGATCTGCAACTCCTTTTACCATTGTTGATTGTTGCTGGCAGAACTGGCTTTCAGCAGCAACAAACTTTTGTTTCTCAGGCTGGTAATACTCTCTGTTGGCAGCTTTCCTTGGCAGGTATCCCATGGCTCTGGCATCTCAAACATCTTGGGGCATGTTCTGGTTTGTATATGCTCTGCCCAGGAAGTGACACTAACAGAAGGTGAGGCCCTGTTGAGGTAGGTGTGGCCTTGTTGGAGCAGGTGTGTCACTGTGGGTGTGGGCTTTAAGACCCTCATTTTTAGCTTCCTAGAAGCCAGTATTCTGCTAGCAGCCTTTAGATGAAGATGTAGAACTCTCAGATCTTCCTGTACTATGCCTGCCCAGATGTGGCCATGCTCCTGCCTTGATGATAATGGACTCACCCTTTGAACCTGTAAGCCAGTCCCAATTAAATGTTCTTATGTTAAGAGTTGCCTTTGTCAAAGAGTCTGTTCATATCAGGAAAACCCTAACTAAGACAGGGCCTCCAAAGAAACTTGAAACTTACAGCTTCTTGTTTCAATGTCTGTGATCCACATATGAACTTCTACGCTCCTCCAAAAGGCTTGGGTCACTTATCTATATCTGTTCCCTGTAGCTTTCTAAGTTCTCATTGATACTACTCTACTGCTACTGCTGTTCTTGGTGATCATCTCAGAGTACTGGTATCCCCAATTTCCTGGGGATTTCTGCTGTAACTAGGTCCCACCAATAGCCTCTCATAAACTCTCTTTGTGATGCCAAGTCTCAGCTTCTTTGCAAAACCCCATCAGTCCTGGGCCATCAATTGCAAGTGATACTGCACCTTCACCAGTGGCCTGCTCTGGCCTCTCACAGTGCCAAGTCTCAGCTGTTCTCCATGACCACTTCATTCCTTTAAAGCTAGTATTATTTTGTTGACTCTTACATAATTCCAAGTCTAGCTGCAGCAGGGGGTACAATCATGTGTATCTTTGGAAAACAGCTTCTTTGTGTCCTCAGAAAACACTTTCCAGAAGATTTAACCTCAATGATGTTGACCGTTTCTTAATCACATCTAATTTCTTAGCTCCATCTAACCAGCATCAATTGTTCTAGTAGTCCTGTCTTAAAACTCAGAGCCACTCCGCAGAGTTCTGTTGCTTTCTAGAGCTGGAACATGGCCGCATTTTTCTATTACATTTTCAACAGCTTTCTGTTTTCCAATGCCTTCACTGCCTAAGTTTTTCTGTTCTCGAACTTGCTCTGTAGATTGATCTTGAACTCAGAAATCTGCATGGCTCTGTCTCATGAATGCTGAGACATAACTTGTTTTGTACCAGTCTGGCCTTGAACTTAGGGATCAGCTTGCCCCTCTCTCCTGGGTTTAAAGGTTTTTGTTGTAACCCAATCTCAAAAACACCAAAGAGACCACCAGAGACCAAAACTCCAATGAAAGCGCATGAGAGCCTTTATTCAAGCTTGAGCTCAGGCCACAAACCTTCCTGATGCAACAGAATAGCAGAGCAGACCCAAGGTCTAGGGATAAGGGCATTATAAAGGAGAAAATAACAAGTGGGGATTTCCAAGCCTTGCTGTTATAGGAGAGGGTAAAGGAATGTTGGCGTTTAAGCTAACTGGTTTAGAGCACATGACTAGACCATAAGGAGAGAACATACATCAAAAAGGAGCATCTTAACCTGACAGGGACTTATGTTTTCTTAGCCCATTCTGTTGTTATCAGCTAGCTACAGCTGCTGTGTCTATTTTGCAACTGCTAGGGACATTTTGTGATTCTTCTCAGACCTCAAGGTTGGTGACCATGCATCTCTAAAGGCAAGTTAACTTAGAACAGAGCCTTAAAAACAAAATGAAGTTTTTTTCTTCTACTCTAATCCCTACACTTTTTCTTTCATTTCTGTGTCTAAGGTATTCATGGTCACTATCCCTCAAGACCTGGATCAAAAGCCTGTGTTTTCCAGTGTGCCCTCCATTTCTGCAGTGTAGTTCATTCTAAATTAAAAGACTTAACTATTCCTTGTTCAACTACAAACACAAACAAGTTTAGTTGGGTGGGAACTTGCCCTGAGATCACCACTCCCTTAATCTGTTTTTCTCCTTGATCACAGGATTTAATTTCATTTCACTTCCTGGTCCTCCTCTATTACTTGAACCATACGTTTTAATGTTTGTTTTACTTTTTAAACTTACTAAGCTTGATCTAAACACTCTCCATGAGACTAAAGCAGAAAACAAAGACTCTGCTGAGCTTTGATGAGTCTTCTTTTGTCAATGCAATTAATATAAATGTCTTTACCATAGCCTCAGGTTGACTCTTCAGACAAGGACAAAAAGCAGCCACATCTATACTAAATACTACTTCCTGAACAAAATACCAGTGACTCAGGAATTAATATCCAGAATTAATAAATGTGATGTCACGAAACCAAAAAGCTACTGTATGACAAAGTACACAGTCATTAGGAAAAAACAACAGTTTACAGATTAGGAAAAGATCTTTACTAACCCTACATCTCACAGAGGACTAATATACAAAATATACAAAGAAGTGAAGTAGTTAGATAATAATAATCCAAATAACCCAAATAAAAATTGGGGTACAGAGTTAAACAAAGAATTTTTTAAAAAGGAAATTTGAATGACTGAGAAGCAACTAAGGACATATTCAATATCTTTAGTCATCAGGGAAATGAACATCAAAACAACTCTGAGATTCCACCTTATGCCCATTAAAATGGCTAAGATAAACTCAAAAGACAGTACATGCTGGTGAGTTTTTGGAGCAAGGGGAACACTTCCCTACTGCTGGTGGGAGTGAGAATTGTACAACCACTCTAGAAATCGATTTGGCAGTTTCTCAGAAGATTGGGAATACTTCTAACTCAGGACTCAGCAATACCACTCCTGAGCATATGCCCAAAAGATTCTCCACTACACCATGACGGTATTTGCTGGTCTATGTTCATAGCACCTTTATTAGTATTAGCCAGAAATTGGGAACAAACAAACCTAGATGTCCCTCAACTGAAGAACAGATAAAGAAAATGTGGTTCATTTACACAATGGGATACTAATCATCCATTAAAACAAGAATATCATGTATTTTTCAGGAAAATGGATGTAACTAGAAAATATCATCCTGAGTAAGGTAACCCAGACCCAAAAGGACACGAATGATATGTACTCACTTATAACAGGATATTAGCTATAAAGTATAGAATAACCATGCTTTAATGAACAGACCCAAAAAAGAGCTAAATGCCACAAAAGGCACAAGATTGAATTTTCCTTAGGAACAGAAACAAAATAGATACCAGAGGTTGATGGAAGGAGGGACCTGTTTGGAAGTGTGGTAAGGGTGGAGAGTGGGGGAGAGCGGATATTGTATATAAGGAGAGCAAGTAAGAGAGAATAGAAATCTACAATTGGGATGGGACAATCTCTAGGACCTGTCAGAGACCTGGGATGAGGAAGGCCTCTGTGGTATGGGGGTGACTCTAGTTGAGAATTCTATCAGTAGGCAAAATGGAGTCTTAAGTAGCCACCCCATGTAGCCTGCCCCGGATTGATATCCATTTCCATGTGCAAGACCCAATCCCTGACACTATTAACTATACTCTGTTGTGCTTGCAGATAGTAACCTATCATAACTGTCCTCTGAGAGGTTCAACCCAGTAGTCAACTGAAGGAAATGCAGAGACTCACCCCGAACATTACATTGATCTCAGGGAATCTTATGGAAGGATTAGCAGAAGGATTGAGGCACCCAAAGTGGACAGGGACTCCACAGGAAGATCAACAGTGTCAACCACAGACTGAATCACCAACCAAAGAGTGACCTTGGACTAGATCTAGGTTCCCTTCACATATGTAGCAAAATAGAAGCTTGGTCTTCAAGTGGGTTCCCAAAAAACTGAAGTATGGTCTGTACCTGAACCTGTTCCCTGCTGGCCTCTGGATCCTCTGGATCTGGATTCTCTTTGTCTGGCCTCAGTGGGCAAAGTTGTGACTAGTTCTGCAGTGACTTGCTGTAGAGGTGAGGGGCAGTTGAGTTGGTGGTTTTGGTGTGTATGAGCTAACACCTAGAGGCCGCTTAGAAGAAGGGGAAGGTGGAATACAGGGAGGGAATGCACGAGGGAGTATTTGTTGGAATGAAAGGGATGATACTGAGTTGTAAAGTGGATAAATAAATAAATTTTAAAGGGGTGTTTGTCTTCATGTAAATCTCTGTGATATACACATGTGTAATGCCTGCAGAGGCTACAGGAGATTATTGGATACCCTGCGACTGGAGTTGCAGATTGTGAGCCACTATGTGAGTGCTGGTAATTACACTCATGTCCTTTGCTCTATCAACAAGTTTTTATAACTGCCAAGCATCTCTCCAGCTCTTTGTTCTGCTTCTCAAATTAAAAAAAAAATTATGGATAATGCTTTAGGAAATCATGCCTTTTCAAAATGTATTTCTAATCTTGATATATGTGTGTGTGTGTGTGTGTGTGTGTGTGTGTGTGTATAATCAAAGACACAAAATGAGATACAAATAATGATTATCTTACCAATTACTTTCCCAAATTGACATTTTATTTAACATTAATTTAGGTGTATTCATAATCATACAGATGGGCATGGCTTCTGAATTTTGTTGATGATAAAATAATTAATTAGAGAGACTCCTACTTTTATTTGCTTAGCTCATTATATGTGGGCATATTTCATAGAAGTTTCAAAATTTTACCATTTTAACTGATGTTTTTCTGAGCAAATATTTTAAATTTCTCTTGATTATATTTTTCTGAGTTTCTCTAGGCTATAAACTTAGAATTTTAATTTCTGAGTTATATCATATGCAAATTTAAAAGTACTTAAAATTCCTGATTTACTCTCCAATGGGGCTAAATATATTTAAACCTCCTTAAAATGTTTATGGGATTTGAAACCTTCCATTCATTCATTAACACTGGAGTAGTTTCATTTGATTTGATTTTTCCAAACTAATTGGTACAAAATTATGTAAACATAAACAAATTGTAAATGTATATGAAAATCCATTAGGTAGCCAACAATTTTTACTAAATCTTCTAATTTTCTCTATTACTTTTGTACATTTCTTATTAAACTTATTCCTCATGAATACTGAACTTTTATTAAGATTTTCATATGACCTCCCTGTTATTTCAAATATGAAGTACATTATTGTATACCCAAACATTATGTGGTGATCCACTTTTTAAACTTGCATTAAAGTTTAACTTACATGCAATTAATACATTTCACTGTCCTTTTTATTACTTCTTTCATTGTTCTGTTATCTTACTCAACTTCTTTCTTTCAGAGACTATACATTCTTGATATACAAGTCTTTCACTTGCTTCATTAGAGTTATAGAAAGATCTTTTCTTTTATTTGTGACTATTGTGATGAGTGCTTTTTCAAGATTTCTTTCTCAGCCCATTAATCATTAATATGTAGAAGGGCTACTGATTTTTGGGGTTTTTTTTTTAGTTGATTTTCTATCAGACACTCTGCTCCAGGTGTTTATAAGCTGAAGGGGTTCTCTGATCAAATTTTGGGGATCACTTGTTTATATTATTTTATCATCTGCAAATGGCAATATTTTTAAATCTTTTAAATTTGTATCCCCTTGATCTTCTTTAGTTGTCATATTTCTCTGGTTTGAACGTTAAGTACTATGTTTAAGAAATTCATAGGAAGAGAATGAACAACTGTGTACTTTCCCAGATATTAGTGGAATTGTTTTAAGACTCTCTCTTTAATAAGATGCTGTTTGTTTTATTGGTTTTCTGTATATTGCCTTTTTTGTGTATAGGTATGTGCCTTGTATCCCTGATCTGCCCAGGACTTTTAACATGACGGGGTATTGGATTTTACCAAAGGTCTTTTCAGCATCTAATTTTCATGAACATTTTTCATGAACCATACCTGATCCCTATGATGATGTCTACTTGTTCATGGTGAATGATGTTTTTGATGTGTTCTCAGATACAGTTTTCAAGTATCTGATTGAGAATTTTTATATCAATATTCATAAAGGAAATTTGTCTAAATTTTTTCCTTGTTGTGTCTTTGTATGGTTTAAGCTTAAAGTGACTATGGCCTGATAACATGTATTTGGCAATGTTCCTTTTGTTTCTATTTTGTGGAAGAGATCGAGGAGTACTTGTATTAGCTCTTTTTTGAAACTTCAATAATATTATCTGCTAAAACCATCTGATCCTGTGCTTTCATAGCTTTGGAGACTGGTAATGACTGCTTTTATTTCCTTGGGGCTTATAGGACAGTTTATATTGTTTACCTGATCTTAATTTAACATTGATAAGTGGACTCTATCTAGAATATTTCTCATTTCTCATTTCATTTAGATTTTCCAATTTTGTAAAGTACAGGCTTTTGAAGTAAGATGTAACGATTCTTTAGATTTCTTCAGTGTCTGTTGTTATGTCTTATACATCCCTGCCCCTCAATTTTTGCTGATTTTGTTAATTTGAATATTTTCTCCCTCCTTCTTAGTTAATTTGGCTAAGAGTTAGTCTATCTTGTTGATTTTCTTAACAAACTAGATCTTGGTTTTGTTGATTCTTTGTACTTTTCTTTTTATGTCTAATTTATTCATTTAAGCCTTGAGTTTGATTATTTCCTGCCATCTACTCCTCTTTGGTGTGCTTGCTTTTTTGTTCAAGAGCTTTCAGGTGTGCTATTAAGTTGCTAGTGTGAGATATGAACTTTTATCTTAGAGCTGCTTTCATTGTGTCCCACTAGTTTGAATATGTTGTGCCTTCATTTTCATTGAATTCTAGAAAGTCTTTAACTTCTTTTTTCATTTCTTTTTTGACCCACTGGTCATTGAGTTGATTGTTGTTCAGTTTCCATGAGTGTGTAGTTTTTCTGCCATTTCTCTTGTTGAAATCTAGGTTTAATGCTGGAGATTTGAGAAGATGCAAGCAATTATTTCAATTTTGTTGTATCTGCTGAAGTTTGTCACTGACTGTATAGTTAATTTTTGGGAGAATTCCATGAAGTGCAGAGAAAACAGTCTGTTCCTTTGTGCTTGTGTGAAATGTTCTGTAGTAATCTGTTGGGTCCATTTGATTTATAAAGTCTATTGGTTTCACGATCTATCTGTTTAGTTTCTGTTTTGATGACTTGTTTTTTAGTGAGAGAGGGGTGTTGAACTTTCCCTCTATTAACGTGTGGGGTTCATTGTATGGTATAAGCCTTAGGAATGTTTCTTTTTTGGCAGATTTTTTCTTTGATAAGTATGAAGTGTCCTTCCCTTTCTCTTTTGATAACTTTTGGTTGAGAGTTTCTTTTATTAGATATTAGAATAGCCACTTCAGCATGTTTTGTGTTCATTTGCTTGCAAAACATTCTTTCAGCCCTTTGATCTAAGGGAGTGTCTATCTCTTTGCTAAGGTATGCTCCTTGTATACAGTAGAATGATGGATCCTGTTTAAAGCAGCCAC
>CM052705.1:13736948-13765214 GCA_028551405.1 Uromys caudimaculatus | reverse complement strand
TAAAAAAAAAAAAAAAAAAAAAAAAAAACAAAACAACATGATCAGGTTGATCATAGCAGCAGTTCAATCTTTGGTATGAGCTTCTTTTTGTGGAGAGATATTCCACACACGTAATTGGCAATGTATGGCTTCTGTTATGAACATAATTTCTTGCTCAGAATAACACAAATTAAACTCTTATTTCATTGAATAAAACTTTTCTATTTTTCTGAACAATATATGAATATATTACTATGTATTTATGATTTTATAAGTATTGTTTATATAGAGTTATAATAAAAATATTAGGTTTCAATAAGGCTTTTTAAAATTCCACTTATCCCTTCCTTAGACACTGCCCTGCCCTCTCATCCGTCTCTCCACTCATTTCACTCTTCAATATGTTCATTTTCTCTTCATAATGGATGTATCCTACCACTTCTGCCTTGGTCTGCAGGTTTTCCTATCAGTCATGTAACCCTCTACAAGCTTGTGAGTTTTACTCACAGTCAGACTGGTTTCTATATTGGTGTCAGCTAACCCTGGGAGCTTGTCAGTTTCTTGTAGATGTGACAATTCCAATGCACCTGTGAGCCCAAACAAGTAACTCCCTAGCAGGTCTTCACATTCCTGTGAAACCTCTGCCAGAAATATTTTAGTGAATTAGCTTTTATTCCACCCCCTTTTGTTTTTATGTTGAATTATTGCCATTGCTTCCTACATTTTGTTTGGCAAATTGATTTTTTATGACTTTAAATTATTTTCAAAAACTATATTAAACTTATATAATATACATTTAAAATGACAAATTATCACACACACAAATACACACACATATGTATGTATATATAATTACTTCTTATTTGACTTACAAGTTGTTACATGTCGGTAAGTAGTTGAGATTTGTTGTTTTTCATTTTCAAAGCAATTTCTATCTTAATTCTGGGGTGGCTAAGGAAAATTATTATGTAGTTTCCAATAAAACAGTTAGTATTTTAACTTGAACCACTAAATGATCAGTTTTGAAAAATTCTGTGATTTTTGTAAATAAGAAATTTCTCAAAATGTTGGGATCATATTCTCCATTGCTCATCATTTACTTTATTCATTAATAGTTCTGCTCTTCCATTCCTATATGCTGTATCCAATACTGAAATACCTATCTTAAAAGCTCACAGCACTTTGTAGGCATATATAGAACTATGAAATTTTATTATATATATTATGAGATATATGGCACTTTGAGATTTTATTAGGCACATAAACAATTTGCATTGGCACACTTTCTTCTACTGTTAGCATTTCATACTTTTAAAATAGTACTTCTGTCTGATAACTCATCATGCTTTAAAGACCATCAGTATATTTTTTTATATATATAAAATTTTATGCTACATAACTCATCCTGTCCCTCTCTGTATACTTTAAAATGTGGCTGTCTTTGCCAGCTAGAGGTGTTACTTTTTTCTTTTATTATTGTCTGGCACATTACCTTTTGTCTCTAGTATTTATGATTTGTCACATTTTCATCTAATGTAATTACTGATTCATTTGAGTTAAGTGCAATAACTTGCTCTTTATTTGCTAAGTGCTTCATTTGTTTTCTAATATGCTTCTGATTTTCTGCTTTTATGTCAGTTAATTGGTCACATGTACTATATAGAGTGTGTTAAGAGTTTGTTAGGAGAAAGGGGGAAAATTAACTTAACACCAGCATTCATTGTATGGATAGAACTTACTCTTTGCTTCTGGCTTTGTTGCCCTGGATTTCTACTATACCTTCAAACTGTGAGCCCCATGAAGTTCTTTCTTCCTCAAATTGCTGTTATAGAGTATTTTGTCACAGCAATGAGAACAGTAGCTAACATTCTACCTATGTAGTAACTACCAAAGTAAAGAAGTATCTATGGACAGCATGGCCCGCCCTGTCACAGTAGCTAGGCAAAACACATGCAATATTTCACTCTGACCTTTATCTCCACTTGGTCCTGATTTATTGTTGTTGGTTTTCTCATTTTGTTTACATTACTTATTTTTCATTTCCAGAAGATATTTTGATTTTTTAGGTTCAGTCTGTTTCCTCTCCATCATGTATTAAATAGCCTTTTCTTTTTCTATTGTGTGATATCAGTACAGCTAGCAATCATTATATAAACACACACACACACACACACACACACACACACACACACACACACACACACACATATATGGAGTATTTCTCAACAATAGACACTTTTATAAAATGTACATGTTCTACACCTGTATTATTACAAAACAAATAGGCAAAATGAGTGTTTTAGAAAAGTATGTTTGTTACATCCATTTATTTTTATATTATTTCAAAATAGTGCTCCTTAAGTTTGCCCTTATGCTATGGCTCTTTCTGTTGGATAGTCTAACTCCATTGAAACCGTCTAACTCTCTTAATGCATTTCTTACTCTAGAAGATGTAGTCTTTGTGCAGTGTCAAAATTCTGTAGGTCATCCCTAGGCTTGACCTCAGCAGCATCAAGAGACCACATCCACCTTCACTTAGTTGTTTAGTACATTATTGAAGTTCTACATTCATTTCTTTGGTTTCCAGTAGATTAAACCAACATTTGCACAGTTTATGGGTCTGTCAATACATTAAATTTAAAGTAAATTCATAGACTCATGTCTCTGGTTTTCTTCTTCCAGTATCTCAGTCTGTATAGAATTCTTTACTCCCCAATTTTATTGATTCTTTGTGAATTCTTTCACATCATGTATACCAATTCCATTATATTCTCTGTTCCCTCTTACCCATCCTTCATCTTTGCAGTCTCCCCAACAAAAGCGAAAAAAATCTCACTGGGGAAGCTGTAGTGTCATAGTTGTCCCACAGTATAGCCTTTTGCTCAAACATATTTGTTTGCAAATGTTCATAGCAATGATGTTTTCATCTCATGCAAGGCCGCTGAATTTTGCTACTCAATATTGGGACTCCTCTTGTATATCCTATGGTGGCCTGTATCACAGAGATCATGTAGATTTGAACTTGTAGGATAAGCTTTTCATATGTTCTAGTAGTTCATCAATGGGGTAGATGTTTAGGTGGACCAATTCAAAGTCATAAATCAGAGTCTGAGAAGTATCTGAGAGTTTGAGTCTCCCAGATCTCCCCCTTTCATGCCCGTGAAGTGAGTTCAACAACAAACCCCTGCCTCCCTACAAACAAGACCAGCCTTAACTTTATCTTGCTGCCAAAGCAAGGTTCAGGGCCTGCTATCTCTAGTGTTGCAGCTGGTAAAATACATGGTCATTTCTTCTACTCTCAAGATAACAGGGCCCAATTTCCTGCTTGTTATAGGTTGTGAAAAACAATGGAGTAGATCAGTGCACCTCTCCCTCATCCCTATCACCACCCATCAGACAAAAAGCAGGCTGGCTCACATGCAATGCTCTCATCCAAGACCAACTCTACTGTGCCTCCCAGGTGAAGTTCAGAGTATATTTTTCCAAGTACTGCAATGGTGATGAACAGGGACAGTTCTGCTCTCATGACCAAAGAGCCAATTCTCCTACTTCCCATAGGTATCAAGGAATGAGGTTAGTGGAGAACATCTCTCTTTGCCTATGGTACATAAAAGCAATCTATTTGCAGGGACAGCTCTCCCGTGCTTACACTATCAGGGTCAGCTAACTCAGATACTCCCTAATCTCCATCAGGGTCAGCTCCTCTGTACTGCTGAGGTGAGGTGTAGAACCTGCTCTCTTGAGTGTTACAGTAACAATGGGTAGGTTCAGCTCCTGCTTTCATGACAAAAGGGCTATGTCTCACACATGCTTTAGGTGGTAAGGGACAAGGGAAGAAGAGTGTATTTTTCCTTTGTTCATGACACCACAAGGGAGACTAGTAGCAGGTCCAGCTCTTCCATGCTCATGTCCTCACCTACAACTATCACAAGGTGTGGGGAGCTGTGTTCTGTGTTCTGTAGCTAACTAGGCATGAGGTAAGGTCTTCTGTTTTCATGCTTCAGGGCCAGCTCTCTCATGATCCCCGGATGAGGGTTAGACTCAGTTCTGCATAGTCTTCATACATCAACATGTGCACTGGTGACAGCCCAGACCAGGGACATCCATCTGCCCTTTGGTGTTAACAGACTCCTGTTGCTACATAGCCCACAGATCCAGACATTGCCCCTGATAGCTGCATAGATCAGTATCCATTATTGTCACAGGTGACATCACTGGCTACTCATTTCAGATTATTTCTCACTACCCTGAAGTCTCCAGTTCTGCCCCTGTTCATTTTAACCACATCCCTGTTTCTCTTTTTCTTGCATTACTCTACCACTTCCTTGATCCTCTTAGTGCTGCCTGGTGTTTTTGAATGTCTAAAGTCATTGAAGGAGTGGTTTCAAGAGTGATATATAACACTTGTGAATTATGGTACTGGGCAGAGATCATATTTGGCATAGTCTGCCTCACTAGGCCTAGGCAACACCAGACTGGTGGTCTTCTCAGGGTAAGCCCCTGTCCAGGCACTTTGGTGTGGGATTAGATATTCTAAAACCTATTTTTAATAAGGGTTCTCAAATGCCTCAACTCCACTTTTAGCACACCTCCCAAAGATATAGGAGAAAAGATGCTAAAGAGGACAAGGGGATGTGGATCTGTTTAAAAGTAGTTCTTTGGGGTAATTCCAATCTCCATTTTTCAGGATACCAGTCCAGTTCTGTAGTATCAGGATAGTAAACACATATCAGCTGTGGTTGCATGATCTAGCAGAACATGCCAGGCCTCCACCAAATCAGCATGAGTGAGAGGGATCAACTAGGGTCAGGAAGATAAGAGAAGTTATCTGCTGTATTTTTCTCAATGAAGCAAAGTTCAGTGAAGACAAAAAAAAAAAAAGACAAGAGGTCAATGAAATGTTGCAAAACTACGTATGCAAGTGCACCATCACTATTTATTGAGACCTATTTATACTTTCTCCAAACATAACATGTCCTCCCCTGGTTTTTGCCTTAGCAAAACAACACATGAGTTAATCACAGCAAAACACCATGTTGAGTCTGCCTTACCTTGTGAGTTTGCATCACAGGACCCAACTAGAAACTTCCACTTTATTCTGGCACAGGACTGGTGGTAATTTCAAGCTCACAATTATTTTTCAGGGAATGTAAGGCCACTAATCCTTCCCTTGTTCACTGGTCAGAACACAGCATTGACCTAACCTCTCTCCTCTCCAACACCTACTGAAGCACATTTGATACAGCAGCTAGAGCTCCAATGCATCTAGGGGCAGAAATGTATAGTGCAGGCTGCCCTTGGAATCATAATCCTCCTACCTCCACCTGTCTCAGCAAATCCTACCACAATTGCCTCCGTAGTATTCTTAATCATGAATGTCATATATCCTTCACCATAATCAGAGGCATTCACTGAAACCTACATTAGGGAAGCGGCTGGGCTGGATATGTCCTACTGTCTAAAATAAAAAAAGCTATGTGGTTATTTGGATTAGAGTTCTTTTACTCCTGTCTTAACATTACCATATTCCCTCCTAGAGGAAGGGAATGTATAGCTTTTTTTTCCTCATTTCCTTCTCAAACTAATAAAAACACACCTGACATTTGACTATTTAGTCTTCATTTCTGAAAGAGTTTTCAAAGATATGTTATACTATTTAGAAGTGTCATTGATGTGTTAAGCATTTGAAGTGATATAGTGTAAAAGTTATAGAAGTATACTCTGATTCTTTGGAACATTTAATGTAAATGTTCTGCTTTATTTCTTTTTTTTATGACAGTCACTATCTACTTCAAATTTGGAGCTAACCACATTCTAAAGTTCATTATTTTTATATTGGGTAGCCTGATGGCCAAAAGGAGATATGGTTCTGAGGATATATATGAATGAATCTACCTCATCCAGCAAGTAGTGAACCAGCATTCCTCCATCTTAGACTTAAAATCTAACTTGTGGTAAAATAATAATAATAATAATAATAATAATAATAATAATAATAATAATAATAAGGTCTAGACTCCTAAGGGCAGGGTGCTGATAAGATCCAACATTTTCTTCTCATTGACAAGCAAGGGATAGAGGAACCCACCTCATCAATTCTGGTTTTGTCCAAGTTAGGCTAGAGGAATCAGTTCTATTGCTGATCTTCCTTGTGATCCTTGGCATGCTTTGATGAGAATAAGAGATAAAAGTTAGAGAGGCCTGGCACTTGAACATACATTGGCAAGGTTTCAATGCTTAGATTATACCACAGAACCAAGGAACTCTAAGAACTTTCTGAGATATTGGAGGCCAAGTGATTGGATACAACCAGCACAAAATGTCAGGCATTTTTAGGAGTTGAGATTTTAGAAGGCCTGAGCTAACTGAAACAGGGAAATGTGATAGTTAGGGAGCCTCTAATAGGTTTTAGGTATCTGGGTTGTCCAGGGAGGCAATTAAGAAAAAGGCTCCTATTTGTTTTAAAAAGAATTTTGGTCCAACTGGTAAACCTTAGAATGACCACATTAGATCATCAGTGCCCTGATTTCAGGGCACTGTCCGTCCATTATGTGCATTTAGGTGTGCTTATTAATCTTTTCCAGTTGCAAGAGGACTTGGGAACTTGGCTGAGCTCTAGCTGTTCTCGATCCCACACTGCTAGCATGAGGTAAGATTGACAATCCTGCTCCTGAGCATGCCTCCTGGACAGCTTTATGCCCTACCCCAGGCCAAGCTGAAATTTGTTGCTACTGCTTTTAATATGGCTATGTTGATAGCCAAGGTGCAAATAGTTTTTCTCAACATGGGATTCAATTTAGCTGGGTTTCAAATATCTTTGGGGTATAAGTAATGTTGAAATATCTTTTTTAAAATTCTGTTCTTCTGCATAAAAAAAAACAAAAAAACTTGCTGTGAAGTTAGAACATTTCTATCCTATATCAGCTGATTTATGTGACTTTCTGGCCTGTATATATATATATATTTATATCAAGGTTGGGAAGACAGAAAAAATTAAAAATATTGGTTTTATTTGTAAGAATTTTAAGTGAACTTTCTTTACCTCAGGATTTATAGATTTATTTAATATGGTTAAAAATGTCTATAAGACCTGTTATGGAAAATGATTTAAGACTTTTAACACAGGTTTAATAATTAGAAATCTACATAGGTAATCTCTAAACAATGATCAAATCCATCAATGTTTATAATTCTGGGAGGTCTCCAAACTACACTAATCTTTCTTTTAATTAATTAATTCTTTAAATAATTGATACCCCAAGTGCTATTCTTCCTCCCGGTCCCTCACTCACACAGTTCTTACTCCCATCACCTCTCCCCTTCTCTGAGATAGGGGCCATAGGAATCACCCCCCCCCCCACCTTGGTATATCAAGTCTCTGCCAGATTAAGCACATGCTCTGTCACTGAGGATAGACAAGGCAGTCAGGATGACTGAGCTGCCTGTCAGTACATACATGCTGGAGTCTGCCTCGTAGTTCCAGCCTGTTACATCACTCCCTTTCCCCCTACGACTATTTCCCAGAAACTGGACAGTTGGGTCTTCAGGTTGAACTATTTGAAAATTTTTGAGAAATCACCAGATTGATTTCCAGACAGATTGTAGAAATTTGTACTCCCACCAGTAATGGAGGAGTGTTCCCTGCTTTCCACAACCTTGCCAGCATATACTGTCCCTTGAGTTTTTGATCTTAGCAATTCTGATTAGTGTAAAGTAGAATCTCAGGATCATTTTGATTTGAATTTCCCTGATGACTATGGATGCTGAGAATTCCTTTAAGGGTTTTTTGGCCATTAGTGATTTCTCTTTTCGTAATTCCCTATTCAGTTACTTCCACATTTTTTTTTAATTGGATTGTTTGGATTGTTTTAGTTTAACTTTTGAGTTCTATATATTTTGGATATTATCCCTCTGTCAAATGTAGGGTTAATGAAGATGTTTTGCAAACTGTAGGCTGCCATTTTGTTCTTTGCCTTATAGAAGCTTTTCAGGTTCATGAATTCCTATTTATCAATTATTGATCTTAGAACCTGAGCCATTAATGTTTTGTTCAGGAAAGTGTCTCCTGTACCAATACATTCAAGGCTATTTGCCACTTTCTCATCTATTAGATCTAGTGTATCTGGTTTTATGCTAAAGTTCTTGGACTTCAGTTTTATGAAGGGTAATGAATATGGGTCTGTTTGAATTCTTTTACAAAAAGACATCCAGTTAGACCAGCATCATTTGTGAAGATGCTTTCCTTTATTCCATTGTATGCTTTTGATCTTTTTGTTGAAAGTGAAATGTCCTTCAGTCTGTGGATTTATTTGTGGGTATTTGATTCTATTCCATTGATTTACTTCTCTTTTCTTATACAAATACCACACAGTTTTTATCACTATTGCTCTATAGTACAGTTTTAGGTAAGGTATTGAAATTACCCCAGAAAATTTTTTATTGTTCAGGATTATTTTGGCTCTCCTGGAATTTTTTTGTTTTTCCATATGAAGGTGAGAATTACACCTTCAAAGTCTGGAGGGAATTTTACTGGAGTATCGATGGGTATTGCATGTAAATCTGTAGAATGTTTTTAGTAATTTTCATTATGTTAATCCTACCTATCCATGACCATGAGAGTTCTTTCCATCTTCTGATATCTTTATCAATTTCTTTCTCTAGGGAGTTGATGGTCTATCTGACAGATCTTTTAGGTTTTGGTTAGAGTTGTACCAAGATATTTTATATTATTTGTAGCTATTGCAAAGGGTGTTTTAGTGATTTCTTTCTCTTCCTATTTATTATTTACATAAAGGAGAGCTGCTGATATTTTTAGTTAATTTTATATCCAGCCACTTTGATGAAGTTTTTTTATTAGCTTTAAGAGTTCTGTAGTAGAATTTTGGGGATTGCTTATGTATACTATTTTATCATCTACAAATCATGACATCTTTATTTCTTCCATTCTTAGTGGTGTTCCCTTGATCTCCTTTTGTTGTCTTATTGCTATAGATGGAACTTCAAGGATTATATTGAAAATATAGGGAAAAAGTGGACAGCCTTGTCTTGTCCCTGACTTTAGTGGAATTGCTTCAATTTTCTCTCCATTTAATTAATTGTTGGCTATTTGCTTTCTGTGTATTGCTTTTATTGTGCTTAGGCATGTTTCTTTAATATCTGATCTCTCCATTACTTTATAAAGATTGTTTTATTATTTATATTCTAAATGTTGTCCCTCTTCCCAGTGCCCCTGCAAAATTTCTTCACCCTCTCCCCTTTCCTTCTGAGAGGGTGCTCTGTACTCCTTTTGCACACCCACTCCCCTCCTCAGCTCCCACCCATAGGTACCTTCCCTGGGGCATCAAAACTCTATAGTATTAGATGCATCATATCCCACTGATGCCAGACAAGTTAGTCCTCGTATACATATGTGACAGGAGCCATAAACCAGCATTTGCAGCATGCTCTTTGGTTGGTGGCTTAGTCTTTGCAAAATCCCCGGCCTTCAGATTTGTTGATACTATTGGTCTTCCCATAAAGGGGTGTTAGATTTTGTCAAACACTTTTCAGCATCTAATGAGATGATCATGTTTTTTTGTCTTCTAGTTTGTTTACATAGTGGATTACACTGATGGATTTTTATATATTGAACAATCTCTGCATCCCTGGCATGAAGCTTCCTTGATCATGGTGAATGATGTTTTTGATATGTTCTTGGATTTTGCTGCCAAGAATTTTATTGAACATTTTTGAGTCAATGTTCATAAACAAAATTGGTCTGATGTTCTCTTTATTTGTTGTGTGTTTGTGTTGTTTAGGTATCAGGATAACTGTGGCATCATAGAATGAATTAGGTAGTGTTCCTTCTGTTTCTATGTCATGGAACAGTTTGAGTAGTGTTGGTATTAGCTTTTCTTTGAATGTCTGGTAGAATTCTGCAGTAAATCTGTCTAGCCATTTTTTGTTGTTGTTGTTGTTGGGAGACTTTTAATGACTGCTTCTATTTCCTAATGTCTTATGGGAGCGTTAACTAGTTTGCCTGCTCTTGATTTAACTTTGATATATGTTATCTGTTTAGAAAATCATATATTTATTAAGATTTTTCAATTTTGTGGAGTATGGGGTTTTGAACTAAAATCTAATGAATTTTTGGACTTCTTCAGTTTCTGTCATTATGTCTCAATTTTCATTTCTGATTTCATTATTTCAGATAATATCTCTGTGCCTTTTAGTTAATTTATCTAGTCTATCATGTTAATTTTCTCAAAGAACCAAAGCTTATTGTTGTTGATTTTTGTATTATTCTTTGTTTTAAATTCATTAATTTCATCCCCTAGTTTGACTATTTCCTGCCATCTACTCCTCTTGACTCCATTTGCTTCTTTTTTGTTTAGATTTTTCCAGTGTGCTATCAGCATGCTATTGCTATATTTTCTTTATGAGGGCACTTAATGATATAAACTTTCCACTTAGCACTGCTTTCATTGTGTCCCATTAGTTTATTTATGTTGTGCCTTCATTTTCATTGAATTCTAGAAAGTCTTTAATATTTTCTTCTTTATTTCTTGCCTGACCAAGTTATCATTGAATAGAGAATTGTTCAATTTCCATGATTATGTGGGATTTCTATTGTTTCTGTTGTTGTTAAAGTCCAGTCTTATGCCAAGATGATATGATAGAATGCAAAGGATTATTTCAATCTTCTTATATCTATTTAGGCTTGCTTGTGCAGATTTATATGATCAATTTTGTAGAAGGTTTGGTGAGGTGCTGAGAGGAAGGTGTGTTCTTTTAATATGGGGTGAAAAGCTTGGTTATCATCTTTTAAATCTTCTTGGTTCAAAGCATCTGTTAGTTTCATTGTGTCTCTTTATTTTCAGTATTGAGGATCTGTCCTTTGTTGACAGTGTGCTGTTGAAGTCTGCCACTATTATTATGATGTGGGGCTCAATAAGTGATTTCTTTTTATGAAAGTGGGTGCCCTCGCAAATATGTTCATAATTGAGACATCATCTGGCTGTATTTTTCCGTTGATGAGAGTGAAGTGTCCTATCCCATCTCTTTTAGTAAATTATTGCTAAAAGTCTCTTTTACTAGATATTAGAATACATACCCCAGCTTGTTTCTTGGATCCATTTGCTTGGAAAATATTTTACAGTGTGGTAGTGTCTATCTTTGTTGCTGGCTGTGTTTCTTGTATTCATGTTTACACAGATAGTTTGTGTTTTTTTAACTAGTGAACGGAGTCCATTGATGTTGAGATATATTTGATGTGTTTGTAAAAAGATAAAAGGAATGGGGATGCATTCTATGGAGGTGTGGTGAGGTATGGAATAGGGAGTGCCTGGGTTGGTCCAGGCTGAAGCATCTATTCCCCTGAAGGGACCAGCCATATGAAGGTATAGTATAGAATAGAGTTTGTTCACAGCATGGGGAGGGGAGTTAAGAGGGTAGTAGAAGCAGATAAAGGCATAGAGAGAGACGTAGAGGAGAAGTAGTGGACTAGAGGCTGGCCATGAGCACCTGGAGAGAGGGGAAAAGGGAATGGGGCAGGGAAAGGGAAAGGGTGAGGGGACAGAGCAGGAGCAAGAAGGAAAGAACAAGGAAGCAAGAGAGGGAGGAGGGGGCAAGCAGGCCCTTTTATAGTGGGTCAGGCCTACCTTGCTGTAGCCCTGTAGCTGTGGGGAGGAGCATACTTGGCTGCTGCCAGAAAACTGTGGTGTGGATCTTAGACAGAATGCAAGCATTCCTCTGTTTTTGGTTTAAAAAATAGAAAGAGGTGATGGTAGAGCAGGAATAGGATCCTAGTGATATTTGGCTACTTCCTGCTGACATTGGGGCGATGTGTCTCTAGGGAATCTAGAAGAATGGGGGGTGGGATGTGTATCCAGTCTTAGAGTTAGCTATGTCCTTGGTGTCCAGGGTCTGGGGAGCCGTTTGAGGATAGGTCAGAAAGAACAGGTCCAATAGAAGTGTCTGTGTCTGTGAGAGAATATTGGAGCATCTAGAGGTTGCTTCTTTGGAGCTTTCCTAGATGTAGTAAGTGTCTACATTTGACAAGGTGCTGAAACACACAGAGACACAGGCACACACACACACACACACACACACACACACACACACACACACACACACAGAGAGAGAGAGAGAGAGAGAAAGAGAGGGAGGGGTACTTATCTGGGTGGAGTCTATTTGGTCCATGAGAGGTAGATATGAGTTGGTTACCTGTAGTTTATAAGTTTATAAAGAAATAACAACATGAGTTAATAGTATGAACATTTTTTATTTTTAAGATGAACCTTTTGTCGGTCAGAAGGAACAGGAATTTGTGATTAAAATGTTGGACTATGTAGTGGAATGTTTCATAGAGTTACACAAATTTATCAGAACTCAGATAATGTTAGGACAGTGGCATAGTAAGAAGAGGAAATATGAAGCATTTAATCAATGAAAACCAAGTTTAGGTAAGGAAGTAACAGATTACATCTGTGAAAGCTTACATCTGCCCGGCTTGCTAGAAACTGGGTTTAGTGATCTGTTTTCTAGTTGTCATGCTACAGTTACCTTAGTTTTCAATGTAGTCAGAAATCTGGGGGAAAATAAACAATAATCTACCAGATACATTTTATTTAAAAACTGACAAGAGTCTACTAGCCAACAGTAGTCTCTGCGGTCACCATGGCAAATTGGGTGGAGCCAGTCTGGCTTTCAAGACCAGAAGATGGATATGTATGACATGAGAAGCTACTTACCTTGATTTAGACAATATAAGTCATTTTACTCAGGGTATCCAGTTTTGTTCACTGTGTTTTTCACAATCCAAGCAGTATCTTGAAACTGTGTCCAAATCTTCTGAGACCTTGTGGGAGTAAACTGTTAAAGTCTTCCAGGGATTCTGTCAGATACTTAAATATATTAACAATTAGCAGACTCCTGATAAGATAGAACTATATTGATTGGTTACATCTGAATAAAGCACACAATAATTCAAAGGCAGTAGAAAAAAATCAATATCAAGACAGGATAGAAATGAAAACCTTAAGTAATTGACAGATGTTTAAGTCGAGAAACTGTGGTGACAGAAAGTTAGTTTGTCCAGTTAAGTTCAGGCCTATGATGCAGACTCTGCAGTCAGGCTGTGAGAACAGGCCAGGATAGTGGGCATATATCACTGATGAAATGGCTTGTAAAGAGAAAAGGCCAGTAGGCACAGGTATATGGCTGTTGCTGACTTAATTTCTTGACAGCAGCACAGCCAGGGGCGGGACTTCCTCCCAGCAGCCGGATGTCACAGCCCAGTGCTTTGGCTTTGGGAATCCTGGGGGGGGGGGGGGGAGGAAGGGCCAGAAGTAGCTTGTTCTGTATCCCAGCAACATGCTCACTATTCCTGTGGCACACAGCTCGACTAGCCCTCACTTTATAAGTCCCAGGCAGAGAGTGAGAGAGAAAGAGGGAAAGAGGGAGGGGCTCCCTCACCTGTGTAGGAAGGCTGTTTCTCAGACAAGGCAAAAGCTATTTTTCTCGTGGCTGCAGGGGGCAGCCAAGCAGGACATCCTAAAACTACAATAGTGGTCAAAGAAGGAAGTGGTGATAGGGCTGAGAGGGGTCCGCAAGGCCAAAGCTGCTTTTCCTGTGGCTACGAGCCAAGCAGGCAGGCTTTGGCGGGCAGAGCAAAGAAGCCCTTTGCTCAAGAGAGCATGCATGGATATGGGATAGTAAGACTCACAAACAGAGTCTCTGGCAGGATGCAAGGGGCACAGCCAGACTCACTTTTCTCACAATGACCCCCCAGGAGTAAAGCTAAGGAGCAAAAGTGAGAGGGGTGAGTGCAGCAAGCAGAGTCCCTGGCAATGGGTGGGGTCAGACCAGGTTTTCTGGTGGCTAACTGGTGAGTGGAACCAGTGCCTGCAGGGGCAACAGCAGGACGTGGAGCCAGCAAATGAGGGAGGGGGAGGGGGGGAAGCCTACCCTAGGGGTTGCCACCAAGAAAGTGCCTGTTTAGTAGCTATGTAGGGATATTATTTTCTGTTAACTGTGAATTAGACCAAGATATCCCAGTAAGTAGGGACAAGATTGTGAAAACTGACCCATGGGTAAGAGAATAGCGTTATTAACTGCCCCTACCACCAACCTGAGATTCTAGCACAGGCCAGACCACCAGGACTTCAGTGGGGGCCTGGGGCTACAGTGAAGCTGGTGTTCCTTAGTCGGATAACAGTTTACCTGGGCCCTGGAATTTCTCAGCATAGAGAAACTGTCTCCAAGGAGAAGAAAATCTCACCTAAGGGAAAAAATCCTAGAACAAGGGTGAGTGAGACTGAATGTCTCCCATCCTAGGTGGCAGCACAGGGGTCGTTCTGAGCTCAAGAACTATCCTCTGGGACCACGCAGACAGACATTTACTCTGACCAGTGGGGGGACAGGGCTTATCAGTTTTCCGAAGTTTAGGCTAGTGAGCATTGAATCTCCATGTAGGCACAACAAAGATATCCATTTATTAGCAGGGGGTATGCAAACCTGTAGAGTTTCTAAATCCTGGGTTTCGGCACCAATGGTGTGTTTATAAAAAGATAAAAAGAATGGGTATGTTCGATGGTGATGTGGTGAGGTGTGGGGAAAGGGGGTACCATGGTGGGCTTATGCTGAGGCATCCCCGAGGGGGAGAGAGAGAGAGAGAGAGAGAGAGAGAGAGAGAGAGAGAGAGAGAGAGAGAGAGAGAGAGAGAGAAGGAGGAGGAGGAGGAGGAGGAGGAGGAGGAGGAGGAGGAGGAGGAGAAGAAGAAGAAGAGAAGAGATGAGATTGCTCTGTACAATTAGTGTTTTGACTACTATGTGACTATTATGTGATCTTTCTGATCAAATGTATTGGTTTTCTGTAATCTTCTTATAAATTTATAGCTATCTCTTTCTTTACCTTAGTGAAGTTTTTTTCTATAATTTTGTTGAAAATGTTTTTTGGCCCTTTGAAATGGGAATCTTTACTCTCTTCTAGTCCTTTTATCCTTAGGTTTGTGCTTTTCTTGGTGTTCCAATGTTTCAACATGTTAAAAATTAGGAGAATTTTATGTTTGGCATTTTCTTCAATTGATGTGTCCATATCTTCTATGAAATCTTTTACTCCTGAGATTTTCTCTTTCATCTCATATATTCTGTTGGTGATGTTTGTATGAGTAGTTCTTGTTCTTTATCCAAAATTTTTTCATCTAGAGGGTTACCTCCATTGGTGTATTCTTTATTGCTTCTTTTTTTCCTTTTTTTTTTTTGTCTTGGACTGTGTTATTCACTTCGTTTGCCTGTTTGGTTTTATTTTTCTGAATTTCTTTAAGGGAATTATGTATATCCTCTTTAAAGGTCTCTATCATCTTTATGAGATGGGATTTAAGATCAAATTCTAGCTCTTCCAGTGTGTTAGGATATTTTGGGTTTGTTGTAGTGGGAGAGATGGGTTCTGTTGGTGCCATATTGCATTGGCTTCTGTTGATTATGTTATTGTGCTTGCATTTTTTCATCTAGTTTTTTCTCTTCTTGGTTGTCCTGAATGTGTCATCTTGGAGAATGCCTCCAGAGAGGCAGGTGGAGCTGTGAGTCTCTAGTTTGAGCATGTCTAGGTGTCTTGTGTTAGAGCTGTTCTTTTGGGATATAGGCAGAGCTGTGGCATGGGACACAGTGGTTACCCCAGGAACACCTCAGGTTCAGCACAGGATGGAAGATGAAGGTCTGATTTGGCAAGGCAGAGCCCATAGCTGCTAGGATTGCTGGGTCCCCACAGGCAGGATGCTTAGGGTGGCCTCATGAGGTTGTCTCACCTGCATGTGTCATGTTAGAGCTGGACTCTTTGGAGGCAGGTAGAGCTGTGGGGTGGGGGACAGTTATGCAAAGGTCTCCAGTCACCACTGGTGTAGGTTCAGAATGGACTAATCTTGCTTTTTAAACTTTGTTATTCTACTTCTGACTAGCAGTTTTTCTTAACTGAGTAATATCACCAAAAAATGATTTTATTTTTAGTATCTCACCCTGGGGGTAGGTTTGCAGCAACACTGGAATTCCACATATACAACAGAGTCACTGTCAAAGTTAGGGCCACATTTTCTAAGTATTAGAAATGGGAATATTTCTACCTTATAATCCAATGAAACAATGACCAAAGCAGGCTGAGAAAGAGCCTTTAAAATTTCTCTCCTTGCCTCATATATATCCAGGCTATGTGTGACTGATTTAGGAATGAATGACAAACTTTCTTATCTTTGTTAACTTTATGAAGCATTATCTACTTTGATAATTGAGTCATATGAGAAACTGTGATATTCTGTAATGGTTCACCATGTAAGAGACAGAAAAATAAAGTTGCCAGTCTCTGTATGGTCTGGATATATGATGTATATAAAGAAATTTCAATTCAAGAATTATAATATTTTTAAGGTTAAACTTAGCAGGAATAAAACTCCCAATCTTATAAAAGTTACTAAAACCACATGTTACACTAAAGTAGACCAGTCTTTCCAATTTCCTAATTTCAGGCAAACCTTTCCAAGCTTCTGTAACTGGCAGCTGAAGGCTGATGCTGCCCTCTCTGTCAGCTGAAGATTAATTGTTGTCCTTTATGATAGCCAAAGACCTTCAACCACTGCTACCAACAGTGCTATAGAAACCAAGGGAGTCTAGGTCAACCATTTGTGTAGTGGATATGTCTCTGTCATTTTAATTGATAAAGCCATTTTGATTATATTCCCTGCTATAATTTATCCTTCTGAGAACTCTAGTGGTGTTGTTGGCTAACTATAGCTTCATCAACCTAGCAGCAGATAACCAGTCAATGCATTCCCCATATAAAAACCAGTCTTGGTTTTCTAGAGCTATTGCATCACCTGGTTAAAAAATGCAAATTCATAGACATGTTTGCCTTACTAACAGGCTTTATATTAAAGAATTAATAGGTTTAAGGTGTAACTTTTACTATTTAAAGAACTTGCTTTGCAAAGACTACTCTCAGTTATCAACCATTTACTACTGGTAAAAATTCAATAACATTAATGTTTATATATATTATAAAGGTCTAAGAAAATGATATAAGATATATAAACACAAGTTATTCTATATGGTTTTGTTATACTAAGATTTCAAAAGCTATAGTTTTTGCAATGAGTCAGGCATGAAGTTATTTCAGCTGTTTTATAGACACCTATTATCTGATTTGTTTGCAATATATATTTCAATACAGGTTTCAAACAAGGGTAATACAAGCTTCAGTGAGTTCAAAAAGTCAAAAAACTTGAATCTACTTCTTACAACTCAAAAGAGCTCCAGCTAAACAGTCATGTCAGTCAGCAGTCTGGACTTCCCTACCTGTTGCCAATTGCTGAGGAAGAAGCTCTAAATACACTATTTTTTAAAACTTCTTTAGCTTTTTAACTTCTTTCCCTATTTTGTATTTGTCTCATCAGAGTTCCAGTTGGCTCTTAGACACCATCCACTAATCAGCCTTTGGACTACAAGCTGCTATAAAGATGACCTAAACTGTGCCAGCTACAAGTAGTCCTACAAATCAGAAAGGGCTAGACTTGATGAAAACTGATGTGAATTAGTGCGCATGATGTGATTGCTCCCTGTCTCTTCAACTGGGTCAACAAACCAGATACTTCTGATGAATGCCACATTACCCTAATGCCCTCTCAGCTTTTGCTTAATATTAAGCCTTCATCATCTCTTGTCATCAGCAAAGGGCTGAAACATTTAGGCCCAAGGTATATTCCCTGGCAAAGGGAACAAAATGATTCCTATACTAATTTGGATTTTTTGATACTTTATATATATTTTAAATGTTTCCCCCTTTCCAGATCTCACATTAGGAACCCCCCTATCAGCTCCCCCCTCCCCTACTTCTATGAGGGTATTCTCCCACCCATCTACCCACCTACTCATGTCTTCCCTCCTAGGCATTCCCCTATACTGGGGCATCTAACACCCTCAGGCCCAAGGGCATCTCATCCCCCTGATGGCTAACAAGACCCTCCTCTGCAACATATGTGGCCAGCACCATGGATCCATCCATGTATATTCTTTGGTTGGTGGTCCAGTCTCAGGGAGCATCACGGGGGTCAGGCCAGTTGACACTGTTGCTCCATCCATGTGGCTGCAAACTTCCTCAGCTCCTTCAGTCCCTTCTCCAACTCCTCCATCTGGAACCTCACGCTCAGCCCAATGATTGCTGTGAAGTGAATCTTGGGTATTCTGAACTTTTGGGCTAGTAACCACTTATAAGTGAGTACATATCATGTTCATTCTTTGTGAGCGAGTTACTTGCTCAGGATGATATTTTCAAGTTCCATCCATTTGCCTGCGAATTTCATGAAGTCATTGTTTTTAATAGCTGTGTAGTATTCTATTGTGTAAATGTACCACATGTTCTGTATCCATTCCTCTGTTGAGTGACATCTGGGTTGTTTCCAGCTTCTGGCTATTATAAATATGGCTTCTATGAACATAGTGGAGAATGTGTCTTTGTTACACGTTGGAGCATCTTCTGGGTATATGCCCAGGAGTGGAACAGCTGGGTCCTTAGGTAGTATTATGTTCATTTTTCTGAGGATCCACAAAACTCATTTCCAGAGAGGTTGTATCAGCTTGCAATCCCACCAGCAATGGAGGAGTGTTTTTCTTTCTCCACGTCCTTGCCAGCATCTGCTGTCACCTGAGATTTTGATCTTAGCCATTCTGATTGGTGTGAGGTGGAATCTCAGGGTTGTTATGATATGCATTTCCCTGATGACTAAGGATGTTAAACATTTCTTTAGGTGCTTCTCAGCCCTCTGAGTTTCCTCAGTTGAGAATTCTCTGTTTAGCTCTGTTGATCATTTTTTGATAGGGTTATTTGGATTTCTGGAGTCTAACTTCTTGAGTTCTTTGTGTATATTGGATATTAGCCCTCTATCAGATGTAGGATTGGTAAAGATCTTTTCCCAATCTGTTGGTTGCCATTTTGTACTATTTACAGATGCTTTGTAATTTCATGATGTCCCATTTGTCAATTCTTGATCTTAGAAAATAAGCTATTGGTGTTCTGTTCATGAAATTTTCCTCTGCTCATGTGTTCGAGACTTTTCCCCACTTTCTCTTCTATTGGATTCAGTGTATCTGGTTTTATGTGGAGGTCCTTGATCTACTTGGACTTGAACTTTGTACAGGGAGATAGGAATGGGTCAATTTGCTTTCTTCTACATGTAGACTGCCAGTTGAACCAGCACGATTTGTTGAAAATGCTCTTTTTTCCACTGGGTAGTTTTAGCTCCTTTGTCAAAGATCAAGTGATCATAAGAGCGTGGGTTCATTTCTGGGTCTTCAATTCTATTCTATTGATCTACCTGCCTGCCACTGTACCAATATTATGCAGTTTTTATCACTACTGCTCTGTAGTACAGCTTGAGGTTAGGGATGCTGATTTCCCCAGAAGTTCTTTGTTGTTGGGAATTGCTTTTGCTATCCTGGGTTTTTTTTTGGTATTCCAAATGAATTTGAGAATTGCTCTTTCTAAGTCTATGAAGAATTGAGTTGGAATTTTGATGGGGATTGCATTCAATCTGTAGATTGCTTTCAGCAGGATGGTCATTTTAATTATATTAATCCTACCAATCCATGAGCATGGGAGATCTAGATCTTTCACTTGTTCGGTTAGAGTCACACCAAGATACTTTATATTGTTTGTGAATATTGAGAAGGGTGTCATTTCCTTAATTTCTTTCTCAGTCTGTTTATCCTTCGAGTATAGGAAGGCTACTGATTTGCTTAATTTTGTATCCAGTCACTTTGCTGAAGTTGTTTATCATCTGGTGGTGTTTTTCGTGTCACAAGTATACCATCATATCATTTGCACATAGTGATATTTTGATTTCTTCCTTTCCAATTTGTATCCCTTTGACCTCCTTTTGTTGTCTAATTGCTCTAGCCAGAACTTCAAGTACTATATTGAATAGGTAGGGAGAGAGAGGGCAGCCTTGTCTAGTCCCTGATTTTAGTAGGATTGCTTCAAGTTTCTCTCCATTTAGTTTGATGTTGGCCACTGTTTTAATATATATTGCTTTTACTATGTTTAGGTATGGTCCTTGAATTCCTGATCTTCCCAAGACTTTTATCATGAAGGGATGTTGAATTTTGTCAAATGCTTTTTCAGCATCTAATGAAATGACCAAGTGGTTTTTTCTTTGAGTTTTTTTATGTAGTGGATTACATTGATGGATTTCCAGGTATTGAATCATTCCTCCATCCCCGGGATGAAGCCTACTTGATCATGGTGAATGATCGCTTTGATGTGGTCTTGGATTCATTTTGCAAGAATTTTATTGAGTATTTTTGTATCAATATTCATATGAGAAATTGGACTGAAGTTTTCATTTATTGTTGGGTCTTTGTGAGGTTTTGGTATCAGTGTAACTGTGGCCTCATAGAAGGGATTGGGTAGTGATCCTTCTGTTTCTATTTGGTGGAATAGATTGAAGAGATTTGGTATTAGGTCTTCTTTGAAGGTCTGATAGAATTCTGCACTGAACCCATCTGGTCCTGGGCTATTTTTGGTTGGGAGACTTTTATTGACTGCTTCTATTACTTTAGGCATTATGGGACTGTTTAGATGGTTTATTTGATCCTGACTTAAATTTGGTATTTGATATCTGTCTAGAAAATTGTCCATTTCATCCAGATTTTGCAGTTTTGTTGAGTATAGGCCTTTTTAGTAGGATCTGATGATTTTTCAAATTTCCTCAGAATCTGTTGCTATATCTCCCTTTTCATTTCTAATTTTGTTAATTTGGATACCGTCTTTGTGCCCTCTGGTTAGTCTGGCTAAGGGTTTATCTATCTTGTTGATTTTCTCAAAGAACCACCTCCTGGTTTTGTTGATTCTTTGTATAGTTCTTTTAGTTTCTACTTGGTTGATTTCAGCCAGTAATTTGATTATTTCCTGCCTTGTACTCCTCTTGGATGTATTAGCTTCTTTTTGTCCTAGAGCTTTCAGGTGTGCTGTGAAGCTGCTAGTATATGCTCTTTCCAGTTTCTTTTTGGAGGCACTCGGAGCTATGAGTTTTCCTCTTAACACTGCTTTCATTGTGTCCCATAGGTTTGGTTGTACTTTCATTGTCATTAAATTCTAGGATGTCTTTAATTTCTTTCTTAATTTCTTCCTTGACCAAGTTATCATAGAGTAGAGCATTGTTCAGCTTCCATGTGTATGTGGGCATTCTGTTGTTGTTGTTGCCATTGAAGACCAGCCTTAATCCATAGTGATCTGATAGGAGGCATGGGATTATTTCAATCTTCTTATATCTGTTGAGGTTTGTTTGGTGACTGATTAAATGGTCAATTTTGGAGAAGGTAACATGAGGTGCTGAGAAGAAGATATATTCTTTTGATTTAGGATGAAATGTTCTGTACATATTTGTTAAATCCGTTTGGTCCATAACTTGTGTTAGTTTCACTGTGTCTCTGTTTAGTTTGTGTTTTCAAGATCTGTCCAGTGATGATAGTGGGGTGTGAAGTCTCCCACTATTATTGTGTGAGGTGCAATGTGTGCTTTGAGCTTTAGTAAAGTTTCTTTTATGAATGTGGGTGCCCTTGCTTTCGGGGATAGATGTTCAAAATTGAGAGTTCTTCTTGGTAGATTTTTCCTTTGATGAGTGTGAAGTCTCCTTCTGTATCTTTTTTGATGACTTTTTGTTGAAAGTTGTTTTTATCTGATATTAGAATGACTACTCATGCCTATTTCTTCGAACCATTCGCCTGGAAAATTGTTTTCTAGGCCTTTATTCTGAGGTAGTGTTTGTCTTTAAGATGGAGGTTCGTTTCATGGATGCTGCAAAATGCTGGGTTCTGTTTATAGATCCAGTCTGTCAGTCTATGTCCTTTTATTGGGGAATTGAGTCCATTGATGTGAAGAGATATTAAGTAATAGAGTAATAGTGGTTATTGATTCTTGTTATTTTCATTGTTATTTTTATGTTTGTGTGGCTATCACCTTTTGAGTTTGTTGAAAGATTACTTTCTTGCCTTTTCTAGAGTGTAGTTTCCCACCTTGAGTTGGTGTTTTCCATCTCTTTTATTCTTTGTGGAGCTCAGTTTGTGGAAACATACTGTGCAAATTTGGTTTTGTCATAGAATATTTTGGTTTCACCATCTATGATAATAGAGAGTTTTGCTGGGTATAGTAGCCTGGGCTGGTATTTGTGTTCTCTTAGAGTCTGTATGAGATCTGCCCAGTATCTTCTAGCTTTCATAGTCTTGGTGAGAAGTCTAGTATAATTCTGATCGGTCTGCCTTTATATGTTACTTGACCTTTTTCCCTTACTACTTATATTATTCTTTACTTATTTTGTGTATTTGGTGTTTTGACTATGATGTTATGGGAGGAATTTCTTTTCTGGTCCAATCTATTTGGAATTCTGTAAGGTTCTTGAATACTTATGTTCATCTCTTTCATTAGGTTAAGGAAGTTTTCTCCTATAATTTTGTTGAAGATACTTACTGGTCCTTTAAGTTGGGAATCATTACTCTCTTCTATACCTGTTATCCTCAGGTTCTGTCTTCTCATTGTATCCTGGATATCTTGGATGTTTTGGGTTAGGGGCTTTTTGCATTTTGTGTTTGCTTTGACTGTTATGTCAATGTTTTCTATGGTATCTTCAGCACTTGAGATTCTCTCTTCTATCTCTTGTATTCTGTTGGTGATGCTTGCATCTATGACTCCTGATCTCTTTCCTAGGTTTTCTAACTCCAGTGTTGTCTCCCTTTGTGATTTCTTTATTGTTTCTATTTCTATTTTTAGTTCCCAGATGGTTTAGTTCCTAGATTTCCTTCATCTGTTTGATTGTGTTTTCCTATAATTCTTTAAGGGATTTTGTGTTTCCTCTTTAAGGGCTTCTAGTTGTTCTCTTGTATGTTTTAAAGGGAGTTATTTATTTCCTTCTTAAAATCTTCTATCATCATTATGAGATGTGATTTTAAATATGAGTCTTGCTTTTCTGGTTTTTGGGGTATCCCGGGCTTACTATGGTGGGAGAGCTGGGTTCTGATGATGCCAAGTAGCCTTGGTTTCTGTTCGTTATGTTCTTGCCCTTGCCTTTCATCATCTGGTTATCTCTGGTGTTAGCTGGTCTTCCTCTCTCTGACTGTGGCTTCATCTTCCTGCAAGCCTTGGTGTCAATACTCCTTGAAGACCAGTTCTCTCTTAGAGGAATTTGGGTTTGTACAGCTGTGGTACAGTGTCAGCTCTGGGATGCAGACAGAAGGATTTTTTCCCCAGTTGTCCCTTGGTTCCTGTGTCCTGATGGCTCTGCAAGAGTCACTCTTGATCTAATGAATTTGAACAGAAGTGGTGGTCTTGCCTGTGCTTGAAGGTGTGTCGGCACTCCTGGGATACTAGCTCTCTCCTAGCACTATTTCAGTATGGACCCCTGTGTCACAGGATCTGCTCCCTGGGCCACCAAAAGAAACCAGAAGACCACTCCTCAGTCCCTGTGTTCTGAGGATTATAGGTGGGTTCCTCTGAACAGACAGGCTTTTCCACACTCCTCGGAGGCTAGCTTTCTCCCAGTGCTTTTTGGCTATGAAGCCCTGGTGACCCAGGCACAGGTCTCCCGCCACAAATGGAAACTGGAAGCCTATACTACCTATTTGTATGCCAACATTTCTACTCACATCTTTGGCATTAACACATGGCCACCCCTACTTGAATTTATGTAACCACTGCTGTTTAACCCACCACCACCACATTAGTCTTTCTGAGCCTTCACCTTTAAATCATTTTTCTTATGATTTTAGCTTTTTATGTTAAGAAGGGAGAATATCTCAGAGTTATATGATTTTTATGCTTTTCTGACCAGCATTTAGTTAGGTTAAAACATGTGAGAAATATGAACTAATTTCCATGCAAAAGGAAGATAATTTTTTTGTCGTAACAGCTTATGAAAATGTGACATAGTCTCCATTCTTCATTCTTACCTTTGCATTTGTTGTTTTCTTTTCTTCTTTCTTTCTCTCTCTCTCTCTCTCTCCTTTCTTTCTTTCTGGGTTTGTGGATTTGTGTTTGTGGAGGCAGAGTTTTCTTTTTATTTCCTTTTTTTATTAGACATTTTCTGTATTTACATTTCAAATATTATCTTCTTTCCTGGTTTGCCCTCCTAAAACACCCTATCCCACCCCCCTCCCCCTGCTTCTATGAGGGTGTTCCCCCAGATACCCACCCACTCCCGCTTCCCCATCCTGACATTCCCCTACAGTGGGGCATCAAGTCTTCATAGGACCAAGAGCTTCTCCTCTCACTGGTATCTGACAAGGCCATCTTCTGCTACATAGATGCAGATATTTCTAATTTAGTTGGTGAAATTCTTATTTTCCCATTGTATACTGTCAGTTCACCTAACAATCATTACATGGAAATTTATATTCAGATTTATTTACAGGTTACTTGTTCTGTTCTATTAGTTAACTGGTCTGTTTCTATGTTTGCACTCACTGTGTTGACTATTATAATATTACAACATTTGAAATACAGAGGTACAATGTCTGCAGTTTTTCTTTCTCAAGATGATCTTACCTATTCTGGGTATTTGGAGAGAAGAAAAAGAGGAACACAGCATGCCTTTTTGCAAGAAACTCATGTGGTTACAAATGGATTCATTTCTGGAATAGCAGTGCTAGTTTATTCATGACAACAGCACCATCACAAAGTGATGTTGTCTTAAGGTTTCATTCTTTAATACTGTGGCTGACTGTTAAAATTCAGAATGAGTGAGGAAGGCACAAAAGTAGGAAACAGAGTAAGTGCTGTATCCTTTCTAAATATCACAAAGTTCAAGTATGTACTTTGTTTCCTTATTTCCTTATTTCCTTTATTTGTCTTTCCTTCTATCTAAGATAGATAATCCAGTGCCTACTCTTCTTCCATAAAGATAAGCCAAAGTACCAAGTATATAGCTATATTTTGAGGTGACTGACTTTTTGGAACACTGGGACTTTGTAGGCTAGAACACGGAATATTTTAAGATTCCAGGAACTGGATGATGATTTTACTTTTCAAGAGTGAGAGCAGAAAAAAGCCTCACCAAACTCTCAGTGTGTAGTTACAGATACTGGATAATTGTGTGTTCTTCACATGCTGGCACAGGTTCACTTAGAAGACCTAAAATCTGCACAGAAGTCATGCTTGGTTGGAAAAAAGGGTTTTATAACAGTTTTCAAGTGAACACAAAGATTTCAGCAGCCTGGAACAAACTGAAGATGAGGCCACTGTGTGAGTTTTGACTTTTGTCAAGTCAGAAACATTGCTTTACAGTCAACAATTTTAAGAGTTTCTTTATGAAAAAAAAAAGTTTGTGTTGTTAATCATTTATGCTTTTTTGTGTTATAGTTTACAACATTAGTCAGTGTTTTCTTTCTGATCTATGTATTTACTAGAAATAACACTTTAAAACAGTTTGTAATTTATTGCCTACAATTCTGTCAGATTTTATTTTACAAATCTCATTGCCTTTTTACTAGTTATATCTGTCATGATTTTTATATATTTGTGCTAAATTCTCCTGCAAAGATTAATCAGTCTTCCCTTGATTGTTTTCACACATTCCTGTTTTTGTAGTGCTGGCAATTGAACCTAAGACCATGTTCTTGGTAGAGAAATATTCTGCCACTGAGCTGTTACATCCGCTGCCCCATTTTACATTCTAATAGTCTGATTCTGGCAATGTTATATTAGAATAAATTTTATTTGTTTAGTTTTATAAGTTTGTGTGATTATATTTTATGCATGTATCTAGTAAGAAACACACAGGTTAATATTTTTAATTAGAATCTCTATTAATAAGACAATGTAGTTTGTTTGATTTATTCGGTTTTCTGACATGCTCCAATTTAATATGGGAGTGGGCGGGCGGGTGGGTGGGAGGTGGAATTTCCTCATAGAGATGGGGGAGGGGGAAGGGATAGGTGGTCTCCAAAGAGGAGACCTAGAAAAGGGGAAACATTGGAAATGTAAATAAAGTATCAAAAAAAATCTAATTCAGGCAAGATTCTCCTCCTAGAGGAGCCACTGGTACAGAAGGCAGGCACATTACTGCATCATGGCAGTATCATGTGATATGTGGCCAAGCGACAAAACACTGTATTAGTCAGTTCTTTAGAGGAACAGAGCTGATAAACTGAATATGTGATCATGTGTGTATCAGAGTAGCTTGCAGGCTGTGGTCCAGCTAACTCAGCAATGACTGCCTCCCTCTGAAAATTCCAAGAATCAAGTAGTCATCCTATCCACGAGGCTGGATGTGTCAGCATCTAGTCTTCAGTGTACACCAGAATTCCAAAGAAGTAGCCTCCATTGCCAGTGAAGGAATAGACTCGCCAGGGAGAGTGAAGGCAAGCAGGCAGAGAACATATGTCTTTTTGTCTTGTCCTTCATAGCAGCTACCAGGAGAAGGAGTGGCCTAGATTAAAGATGGCTCTTCCTACATCAAGTGATATCTATTTAAGGAGGGACTTCCCACCTCAAATGATCCAATAAACTAAAAATCCCTGTGAGTTTTTGCAGAGAGCTGCGAGGCATTCGCCATTACAAGATGGTGCCGACATCCGCTGTTGCCTCTGGTAAACAAGCTGTAGGCGCATGTGCAGTAAATGTGTGCGCGCCAAGGCACAGCCCATCCCGGGGCATAATATGGGGTGATGAGCGAGCAGCCAATCAGAAAGGGACACACGCCTCAGGGTGTATTTAAGCAGCGCCATTTTGGGGCTCGGGGTCTTCCTCTTCATGATGCAATAAATGCTTCGCTACAGAAGGAACCTTGTGTCCATGTACGTTCTTGCTGGCGAGACGGTACAGCGCGGGACAACTGGTGCCGAAACCCGGGACGCCGGGCAGCCTACCACCGCTGGCAATGAGGAGACCCCCCGTCCTACGGGGAAGGATTCAGAACTGTAGCACTAAGGTAAGCTCTGAGAGGTATGTTTGGTCTTGATCTCTCCACTCTTTCACCACAGACGGCCGAAGTGGTGGAAGCTAGTATTATTGTGCTGACGGCGTTTATCCTTTTCCTTTTGGTTTCGTTTTGTGCTCATAAGGGCTGGTGTTAGATCTCAGCCTTGGGCGGATGTAGATAAGCCGCAGTGCCTGACCCATGCGTTAGACTCTCCCGTAGATAAGGAAGCAACATGGGCGGTTCACATTCGGTGGTCTCGGCGCTACAATCTGTTCTGCGCCAACATGAATTGAAGCTTTTGGCACGGACATTAGAGGGTTTCGTTAAGGAGGTTGATCGCGTAGCACCCTGGTATGCGTGCTCGGGATCTTTAACCCCGAAATCCTGGGAGAAACTTGGGAAAGATCTCATTAAGGAACAACAAGGTGGGAAGCTAAAGACTGGAACCATGTCATTGTGGAGACTGATAAAGTCGTATTTGGAGGATGAGAAATGTGGCCCAATGATAAAAGCAGGGCAGGGAGCACTGGAAGAGTTACAAGACAGCATATCAGAAACAGAGCGGGATAAGAGATTAGGAGCTCAGAAAAAGAAAAGCATGCTTAAGAAAAAAGGCCTTTCTGAGGACCCTGGGTCTAAGGAAAAGAGAGAAAAGGGAAAGAACGCCCTGGGAGAGAAATCGGAAAAGGAGAGGAAAGGTGTGGAGGAGAAAAAACACCTTTATCCGGTGAAAGATTTAGAAGCCTTAGGGCTCGATAGTTCAGAGGATGATGGGCTCAGCCCCTCCGAGGAGGAGGATTTAGAAGAGGAGGCGGCTAGATATGAGGAAGGAAGATATCATCCCGATGAACATCCCCCTGATGGACGAAACATCAGACAACAGAAGGGAAAGAAAGGGGGCTACTCAGTACACCGGCCCATAGGCCCTAGTGCGCCACCACCTTATGTGGAAGGGTTCGGTTTGGATTCCTTTCTCTCTAAGGAAGAGCAAAAGAAAATCTGGCAAACTTTCCCAATATTTGAGGCAGATGGAAGTCGCGTCCATGCACCGGTGGAATACAATCAAATTAAAGAGCTTGCGGAATCAGTCCGCAATTATGGGATTAATGCCAATTTTACTATTTCTCAAGTGGAAAGGCTTGCCACTATGGCAATGACTCCCGGGGATTGGCAGACAGCCGTAAAGGCTGCCCTCCCCACCATGGGACATTATTTGGAGTGGAAAGCCCTATGGCATGATGCTTCTCAAACACAGGCTAAGCTTAATGCGAATGCTGAGGGCGATCAGAGATTTTGGACCTTTGATCTCTTAACCGGACAAGGTCAACATGCCCATAATCAAACAAATTACAACTGGG
>CM052705.1:13718300-13736448 GCA_028551405.1 Uromys caudimaculatus | reverse complement strand
AGCTGCTTTTATAATAAAAAAGGGGGAGATGTTGAGAGCTGCGATGGCATTCGCCATTACAAGATGGCGCCGACATCCGCTGTCGCCTCTGGTAAACAAGCTGTAGGCGCATGTGCAGTAAATGTGTGCGCGCCAAGGCACAGCCCATCCTGGGGCGTAATATGGGGTGATGAGCGAGCAGCCAATCAGAAAGGGACACACGCCTCAGGGTGTATTTAAGCAGCGCCATTTTGGGGCTCGGGGTCTTCCTCTTCATGATGCAATAAACGCTTCGCTACAGAAGGAACCTTGTGTCCGTGTACGTTCTTGCTGGCGAGACGGTACAGTGCGGGACAAGTTTTTAGTTCATTCTAGAGGTAGTCAATAAAGCCAAGATAGACATCACAATTGCTGAGTCCCAGAACTAAGGAGGTTGTCTGTCCTTGAAGGGTCTCATGAAGGAAAGACATGAATACCCTTTGGCAGGAGACTAGAACTCAAGGGACCATAGAGGATGTCTGGGGAGAGCACAGACCAGAGAGAATGAAGATGAGAGGTAAGGTCAGCCTAGAGAGTCGAGGGGAATGAGGCCTCCGACCTAGTCATCACCTCAGTGAGGAGTCAGTTCTGTTCATCTGGTGGGAAGACAGGACAGTTCATATCACCCTCTGGTGGCTGACCCACACAAGTAGAATGAGCACTGGAGTGTGTGTGTGTGTGCGTGTGTGTGTGTGTATGTGTGTGTGCACACGCACACACCCGCGTTTGTGTGTTGCTCACCTCCATTTTAAAAGATGCTACTGCTATTCATGTCAAGTGTGTAAATGAAAAAGATTGAAAATGGGACATTTGGATACAGCCTTCTATGTCTTCAGCCATAAATTCAAAAACAAAAACAAAAACAAAACAAAACAAAACAAAACAAAAAAACAAGCTAAGTCTTGCTTGGCCAGTACCTTCTGCCATTTGGGTGTAATACAGATTGCTCACCTGTATGTGATGTCAGTGTGCTAGAATGATTCATAGTGGCTGTAGATGACAGTCCCTGACGATGTAAATCTCGGAAGGTTTTAAAGTCCAGTTCTGATCATGAAGGAAGTTAGTCTTTCCTTCACCCTAGAAAACGCCTTTGTGTGGCCGTACTTAGTTTCACAGGCTTACGCTGCATCCAGTTCTTTAGTTTTAATTTTTAGATTTTATTTTTAAAAGATATGCTTCTGAACTTAAGAATGATAAAACTAGTGAGATGATAATTTTTGAATGATTACCAAAAAATGACAAAGTCTCCCCATTCACGGGATGTATTTACACATGGAGAATTTACTATGCCACGGTACAGGAGCAGGAAAGATGAGTTGATTGCCATGCTCCCCTCCTTAACCACGCCCAGCTTTGGAGCTCATCAACATTGCTGTCCAGGAAACACCAACCCCGGGGCTTAGACACATAGCAGGAAGCAGTCATGATGTTCCCGGTGCTATCTTGATGTTTCTCTGGTACTTAGATGGAGCATGAGCTAGCATTCTGGCCCTCAGACCTCTGTGGTAAATCAAGCTGGAAGGCTCCTTCTTTTTTTTTTTTTTTTTATTTTGTTTATTCTGGTTGTTAGAACAGCTTTCAGTTCTCCATTCTGAATTTTAAATGAGAACAAATAAGAAACTCGATTTTAAGAGAATTATGGAACTCTGGTCTCTTGTTTGTTTTGTTTCGATGTTTTTGTATCAAATTGCTCACTAAGACCGAGTTTTATGAGACTGAGTTTTACAATCCCAGCATGGTGTGAGAAAAATCACTTGTCATTTGTTTCTCTTTGGAGTCTTCTTTATACCAATTAGCTTTCACTTTGGTCTATCTTCTCCTTTAGCCAAATAGCCTGGAAACATGGAAGAATACCTTGTTTATTTTGTATTAATTTGAGATAGCAATAAAAAAATATTTAAAAAAATAAATAAAAAAATAAAAAAAATGATAATACTGTTTTACTTTGTAAATTTCTGATTGGTATAGTTTCCTTAGTTCTGTTATTGGGCTCTTTCACAAGAGTGAGCTCACTCTGCTTACATTAATTTAGTTTTGTTCTTTATTAGTTTGAGTGCTGAATATTTTATTTCTATTGTTTAGTGTATATATATATATATGTATGTATAATGTATGTATGCATGTATGTATGTATATATGTATGTATGTGTAATTAGGTATATTGCTAGGCTTCTTGTAAGCTATGGAAGTTATTAGTACTCAATAGCTGGTGAATAATAGTAAGTCATTAGGTTCCTTTCAAGGGAAATCCAATGCACCTCTTTTTTTCTTGTGGAAGTCATCATGTAGGACTTATGTTTTAGATAGCATTGGTTCACAATTCAAGTGAATTGCTCTTAGAATCTGCTTAAGTATAAAAGGAATCCAATTGCTAAGCTATATATAGCACAGAGTTTTCTGTGCAGTATTTGGCAAATGACTTTACATTTCCTGGAATCTCTTGGATGTACCCACTTCCTCTGCCTTTTTCACTCCTTATCTTTTTTTGTTGTAAGTCTCTGTATTTTTCATATTTTTATTATTATGTTCTCAATTTTATTTATAGCATATTACCATCACTTCCATAGTGTGGTACTATAATATTCAGTATCTAATCACTGCTTAAGTAATTTTATAATACTTAGACTGTACATAGCTCTTAATAATATCCTTCATATCTGTCTTATACTGCTGGGTTTATTTTCTTTCTTACTCATGAGACAATTTTACAGTTCTTTTGGCAATATTTAATGAATTTTAATCTCTTAGTCTTTGAATAAATTAGCATCTTTTGTGGAACTGAATAACAAGACCATGTAAATTGTTTTATAAGTTTTAGAAGTACATCTTTAGCATTTTCCATAATTTCTGTTTTTCACATATTTCCCAAGTAGTATAAGTTTCAGGAAAAGATAAACTTTGCTTCCCAATAACTAGAATATCACTGAATCCATTGTATTTTCATCATTTCTAATTTACTTTCAGGTCAGTCTACTTCACTACTGAAGATATTTGGCCCTTACACCATACATAGATTATGATTTCTGAAGGCAAAATTTCCCCCATTCCTGTAAACACAATAAAATGTGTTCATAATAAATCACTCAGATAGCATTCAGAGCTCCTCGTTTCAGGCAAACTTTTTGTATTTTGTCTCTTCTGAGATAAAGTCCATACCCTTGACTCTTGTTAATATTTCAGTCCATGATATATCCATCTTTCTAAAAGTCAGTCCAGCTACCAAATTTTCAATTAAAATACCTAAATTCTCATTTTGCTAAGACTTTTTTTCTAACAAAGTAAGTTCACAGTTTGGCTGTCATGTTTATCTTTAAACAATAATCCTTTCTATCTATTGTGTTTTAAAAGGTTAATTGTTCCTTGTGGTTAAATATTACTGTAGTTAACATCACAAGTATTATTTTAAAATGAAAACAGTTACAAAGATTTCTTTAAATTTGTTCCAGAATTAATAACTTAGATTTTATTTTTTATTCTAAGTTCATCCTATGCCCCGAACTTGAGTTTATTTTTAATTACTTTTAATAATAATTTAAGTACCATTTATTCAATCTTCTTTTTGTATGCAAATTCTGGGTAGAGAACCAATTAATATTAGTACTACAAAGTTTTCAGATATTATTTAATTTATGAATAAAATGTAAACTTACTTCCAATCTTAGGAGTCGCTTTTCTAAAGAGCTTATACCTATGACTGAGCACATGCTATAGAAATGTGGATGAGTTTTGTTTTCTGGTTCATGATATCTTTTACATTTCCCATTTGTTTCAAGTTTTCTTAGCGACAAACCAACTAGTCCATGAGTTTATCCAGGCCTCTTCAGTTCGTTTGGTCTGCAGATTAAGTAGCAGTGGCCTTTTTGGTCCTTTGATAGTTTCATGTACAGTGCTATAAACAAGAATAGATGAGTGAACTCCAGATTCCCAGACTATGTTCTCTGCACAAGAGATTCTATGGCTTAAGAGTGAATGCCCTTCTTTTGTGCTTCCTCTCAGAACAAATACCAAGTAGCATAAAATTTTGTCTATCTACCTCTCCCTTTCCCCAAAATAACAAAATATTGCCAAATTATAAAAATTGACAGACTGTGTCTGTCTAACTTGAAGTCAGGTCTCCCAAATATAACTGTCAGTGACTTCAGATGAAATATGAGGGACCAGATTTTGATGAATATAGTCCATGCTATACTTCTAAACTTCTAAGAAATTAAATAGCTCATATTACTCAATTCACACTGATTAATAATGTTCATGTTCTATATAATTCTTTTCTAGTACTGCATTAGTGTCTATGAAGATACTATCCATGATTCAATGTTAGAACTGAAAACTAGTAAGCAATTTGTTTTTACTTTATAGTCATTTTATGTGCCTTAACACTCTCTATATAATTTTATTTCCTCTTTGTATACAAATTCAAACAAGTATTATTGGTTGACTTTCTAATCCCATTTTTGTTTCTTGGTAGAGATGCAAATATACACCCAAGAAAGTAACCTGATGGAAGAGGCTGCCAAAAATCACTGTCAGAATTCTGTATTACTCTGAAAGTTCAACAGTTTTGTTAGTTGCTCTGCTGGAGGCAGTTTGAAATAGGTAGGGAAAATGTTTAGTTTGCAGTGAACAATGTGTTGTAGCAAGAAATAAAGAGCCATTTTCTTTTAGGCAAAAAGAAGTTATCTCTGAAATGCTGAAAGACTGAATTAGCAGACTCCCAGTTTTTGGCAAACAGCATGCTGCAGGCCTACATAAACACTTAGAATCTAATGTTTTGTCTTCAAACATATGTGCTTGAGTTAATGTCTACAGCTTTCCTCTACTGTGGAATATTAGTGGAAGGAAAGTGACTTTCTGTAGTCATGATGAAATAAATATAGTTAGCAAGCAAAAATCTTTCCCAGGCAGAAAATTCTAAGAAACAATAAATGTTGAAAACAAGACAATGACTCTCTTCATTTCGAACAATTTTCTGTTGTATTTGTTTACCAGGACCCATACACATGCTTGTTTAAATTATCAAATTAAAGCATGTGTATCTTCATACAACCACATGTCAATAACAATAGTCATTAGATATGGCATGGCTCAAAATCAGAAAAGTGATTAATGTCCTTGCCAAACACTATTCATTTGCAACATGTTCATTTTTTCAGAGATAACCTCAAATCCCCTAAGATAATAATTTTCACTCATGTTAATATTTTTTATATGCTTCATATGGAATAGATGCATATTTAAGGTCGAATTTGTATGGACTTTCAAAAGTTGATTGCCTTGTCATTCTTTAAAGAATGCATTAATATCTAATCCTTTCTATAGTGTTTGTTTTATTTGTATAAAATCTCAAAAAGTATTCTCCTTGTCGCTAATATTCTAATATTTGATGGTGATACACATACAATTTTACTCTTGCATATGTTTTATGTTGCTTTTTTGGTTTGAGATTGTTTATTTTTATTTATTTATTTATTGATTGATTGATTGATTGATTGATTGATTTCTGTTTCTCTGCACCATTTTTTCCTGTATCTCTGGATCAGTTTTCTAGATTTCCAGTGACAGCTCAATTACTTTCAACTTGTATATTTGTGTGATTTTTTTAATAGAAAAGTATTTCTATTTTTACATTTCATTATACTTATTTTCATGATGTCTTTCAATTAAAGTGAAAATTTGTATGCAAAATATGGTTTTACCATATAAATGTACTGACTTTTGTTATATATGTCTTGTTTAGACATATTCCCACTTATTAGTCAGGACATACTACACATGTCCTTTTGGATCTGGGTTCTGTCACATAGGATGATGTTTTCTAGATCCATCCATTTGCCTCCAAAATGCATGATGTTCCTGTTTTTAATGGTTTAATAGTATTCCATTGTGTAAATGAATCTCATTTCTATATCCATTCTTCCGTTGAGGAACATTTGGTTTGTTTCCAGCTTCTGGTTATTATAAATAAGACTGCTATGAGCACAGTGGAGCATGTGTCCTTGTGGTATGGTGTAGCATCTTTTGGGTACTTTCCCAGGAGTGGTATAGCTGGGTTTTCAGGTAAAGCTGTTTTCTGAGGAACCACCAGATTGATTTCTAGAGTAGTTGTACCAGCTTGCAATCCCACCAGCAATGGAGGAGTGTTACTCTTTCTGCACATCCTTGCCAGCTTCTATTTTCTCTTGAGATTTTGATCTTAGACATCCTGATTGGAGTAAGGTGGAATGTCAGGGTCATTTTAATTACCATTTTCCTGATGATTAAGAACTTGAATATTTCTTTAAGTGCTTCTCAGTCATTGGAGATTCCTGTGTTGAGAATTCTTTTTAGCTTTGTACCCCAATTTTATTTCCCTTTTTTCTTTTCTTTGTTATTTCTTTGTATTTTATTCATTTACATTTTAAATGATATGTCCATTCCCAGTTACCTCTCCCTCAATTTCTCCATCCCATCCTACCTCCCACCTCTTCTTTTTCTTTCTGAGGGTGCTCCTCCACCTATTCACCTACTCTTCCTTCACCCCTCTAGCATCTCCCAACTCTAGAGCATCAAGCCTCTTTCCCCTTCCATCGATGTCAGATAAATTTATTTGAGTTTTTGGAGTCTTACTACTTAAGTTCTTTATATATTTTGGATATTAACCCTCTATTGGAAGTAGGGTTAGTGAAGACCTTTTAAATATCTGTAGGCTGCCCTTTTGTCCTATTGACAGTGACTTTTGCCTTAGAGAAGCTTTTCATTTGCATGAAGTCACATTTGTCACTTTTTGGTCTTACAGCATGAGCCATTGGTGTTCTGTTCAGGAAATTTACTGTGTGTCAAAGTGTTTGAGACTATTTCCCACTTTCTCTTCTATTAGATTCAGTATATCTGGGTTTATATCATCCTGACTGAGGTCTCCCAGCCCCAAAAGGACATGCATAGTATGTATTCACTGATAAGTAGATATTAGCCAAAAAGTTCAGAATACTCATGATACAATGTAGAGCCCTTAGGAATCTTAACAAGAAGGTAGGTCCAAGTGGATCCCTGAAGCACACTTAGAATAGGGACAAAATAATCATGGGAAGCAGAAGGAGAGAAGAAACTGGGTGGGAGAGGAAAGGGGAAAGTGGTAAAGGAAGGCTAAGTTCAAGTATGGGGAAAGCCAGGAGGGATGCCCAGAGGGCCAAGAAAATGAATAGAAATATGCTACAGAGGGGAATAGCAGGGGAGGGGAACCTCTAGAATGTCCCAGAGACCTAGAATGTGAGAGGATACCAGGATTCAATGGGGATAACATCAGCCAAAATGCCCAATATTGGGGAGATGAAACCAGAAGAGACTACCTCCAGTACATAGACATGACCCTCAGTTGAGGTCACCCATCTTCAAAATTTTTAACCTAGAAATTCCTGTCTAAATAATATGCAGGGACAAAATTGGAGCAGAGATTGAAAGAAAGGTCATCTGTGTTTTGGAATTTTCATTTTTTTTTTGTCAGATTCAGGATCATATGACTAGCTACTCATCAAAAAATGCAAATAATATAGATATGCTTATCTCTATAGATTGTGTGTGTGTGTGCTTACTTGTGTGCATGTGTATGTGTGTGTGTGTGTTTGCTTGTGTACTGAACACAATTTCTTTTTCATTATGAAAATTTCTTGAAAATATATTTTCAGTCTGCTTGTTCCTTTTAATTTAAGCATTCACTCTGTTCTCTCTGAGAGGTTATTGTGCTCTAATTTCTTTATCTACTAATTGTCCAAAACTTTGTCTGGAGAATCTCAGATATCACCTTTTTATGTAGATGACTTTTTATTGGATTTTTTAAATTTATATTTCAAATGTTATACCACTCCTGGGCATATACCCAAAAGATGTTCCAACATAGAACAAGGACACATGTTCCACTTGGTTTATAGCAACCTTATTCATAATAGTCAGAAGTTGGAAAGAACAAAGATGTGCTTCAAAAGAGGAATGGATACAGAAAATTTACACAATGAAGTACTACTCAGCTATTAAAAACATTGACTTCATGAAATTCTTAGGCAAATGGATGGAACTAGAAAATGTCATCCTGAGAGAGGTAACCCAGTCACAATAGAACACACATGGTATGTACTCACTGATAAGTAGGCATTAGCCCAAAACCTCATAATACTCAAGATACAATTCATAGACCACATGAAGCTCAAGAAAAAGGAAGACCAAAGTGTGGATACTTCATTCTTTCTTAGAAGGGGGAGCAAAATATCCACAGGAGGAGATATGGAGACAAAGTATGGAGCAGATAGATACTAAAGGAAAGGCCATCCAGAGACTGCCCCACCTGAGAATTCATCCCATATACAGTCACCAAATGCAGACACTTTTGTGGGTGCCAAGAAGTACATGCTAACAGGAGCCTGATATAGCTGTCTCCTAAGAGGCTCTTCCAGAGGCTCTTCCAGAATACAATACAGAATACAATGCTCACAGCCAACTATTGGACTGATCATGGGATCCCAAATGGAGGAGTGAGAGAAAGGACTGAAGGAGCTGAAGGGGTTTGCAACCCCATAGGAAGAACCACAATATCAACTAACCGGTGCTCCCAGGTTCTAAACCACCAACCAAGGAGTCCGCATGGAGGGACCATGGCTCTAGCCGCATATGTAGCAGAGGATGGTCTTGTTGGGCATCAGTGAGAGAGGAGGCCCTTGGTCCTGTGACAGCTTGATGCGCCAGTGTAGGGAAATGCAAAGGCAAGTAGGCAGGAGTGGGTGGGTGGAGGCATACCCTCATAGAAGCAGGGGGAGGGGGAAGGGTATAGGGAGTTTCTGAGGGGAAAATCGGGAAAGGGGATAACATTTGAAATGTAAATAGATGGATTTCATGTTTCAAGTAGTTGACCATCTTTGGGGTTTCATGAGGTACATAATCTTGCTTATAAGTTTTCTCTCCTGTTAGCATAACTTCATGTATCTTCTGATTTCTCATTCTGTCTCTTTTTAGAGTCTGATTTGCAAGTTTCAAGACTATTTGGCTGACATCTCTTCTCCCTAGATATGGCCTAGAATAGTTTCCATTTTTATACTTGTGAGAAAATTATAACTAAAAGTGATATATTTTGCCAATATGAAGAGAAGTTCCACATCCATTCTCATGTTTAGTCCACATATTAGTAAGTTTGTATTAACTTATTTCTAAATGTTGTGTGCTAACCTCAAGGACCTTTTACTCATAGCTTAGAGCAAGACAACCCATGCATAAAAATAAGTACACAACAGTATATTCATACTAACTGAGCAGTTAATACAATTTAATTCTCAGGAAGTAGAGAAAGCAGAGTATGACAAACTGAGAGCAGAAGAAAATGTAAGTTTCCTGGTCCTTCAAAAAGGGGATGAATTTCATGTTTGCTATACTGAAAATGATACTAAAAATGTTTCTATAATGTTTACTATCAGTTCTGAAATACACTAAAACTTGCAAAATTTCATCTACTCACAAGAAATACAAGGGTAGTTATAATTTTTCTTCACTTTCACAGATGGAAATAACTAGCTCAGAAAAGCACCTGACATCTCTAACATCACACAATCAATAGTTGAACTCAGTTTTAAGTCAAACGTCTGACAACATAGCTAATAATCATGAACAGTAACTGATCTTATCATATTTAGTCGCCATTTGGTTGATATATTCCCAAGAGATTAGAAATATACCCTGCAGATTGTGCATGATAGACCATTTACAGAGGAAAATAAATTGTAATGAATCTGATCTACTAATTCATAATATTAGACCTCTTAAAGCATGTCAGCAACAAGAAAAACACCCTTGTGGTCATCTCACTCTATTCCTTAGCCATTATCATATGAATGACTTTGCTGTACTATGGCATGCAATCAGTCATATGATGAACTGACACCTCTATAACTTACATTCAATTCCTGTTTGTCTTTTCTTCATAATTTTTAGGTATTCTGTTCACATTGTCCAAAGTCTGACAAAGAAAGGAAGTCATGCTCATATTTGCATAGATCCAGCTTAAATTTAACAACATGATTAGATTCTCCTTAAGGATCTCTCAAAAATTATTTTGAAAGCCAAACATAAATTTTCAGGTATATAGTGCAATGATAATTTATGTACTACATGTATCTGTGTGAGTATATATTATACATGACAATACCCACAGAAGAAAGAAGGAATCAATGGATCTTGAATTGCAGGAAATTATAAACCAACCAATCTGAGTTCTGGGAACTAAACTCAGATCCTTCTGCAGACTAGCAAGAGCTCTTCCCTATTGAACCATCTGTACATTCCCTACCAAATATAATTTTAATTGTCATAGAAAATATCAGAGGAAATGCAGATTCGTCTATTAAATCACTTAACTGAAGAGGATACTTAATTATATTTCTGCTACAATTTTGTGCTTTGGGGCCTTTAAGCTAGCTCAGTAGCTGAGGGTGTCTGCTTTTCAGACTCATTAACTATGGGTCAGAAGGATCAATTTTGACAGCTAGGCTTGTCAGGTCAATACCTTTGCACTCCAAACTGTCTCACCTGTCCATCTCAGCTTCTTACTAACCACATGGAGTGGTTAGCCAAGATCAGTAATGCCATTATGAGCTAACACATAACTCTACAATAGCATTTCATGTATTTCAACTCAAGAAAATTTTACAAATCATGTGACTCCAATAGTCCATATTCCAATACCAAATTTCTGTAATGCTTTTCCTCAAAGAATGAAGCAATACTGTAAGGTAATCACCATAAACACTGGCAGTGAGCATATCCTCTTCTCAGGAGCTAAATAAGCAAAAATCAGTGATTTACACATTTTTACTCATTGATCCTTTTAGAATTCAAACAGAGGCTGGTTAGATGGTTCAGAATTAAGAGCACTTGCTGCCTCTTATAGCTGGCATAACTTTTCAGCACACTAAGAATCACAACCATAATATAAATTCCAGGAAATCCATCACCCAATTCTGGCATTTGTGGATATTTCATATGAATAATATGTGCTTCACAGATATACATACAGTAAACTTATGTACATAATAGTAAAGAAATTAATCTTAAAACTAATTCAAATAGTAATTGGCATGGTCTAAAAACATATTTCAGGTAATTATCATTTCTTTTGCCAGTTATGTTTTACTAGAATTAAGGTAACATGTCACTTTCTGTTATGTAGTTATTGTTATAGGTATTAATTTAGTTTGATCCGTTTGTGAACAGAGAAGCTATAAAATTCATATCATCCTTAGTTATTCAAGTCAAATGACCAGTCAAATATGTTTATTTTTATTATAAAAATGTTTTATCTCATTATGTTATATATTTCACTACAAATATTAATGTTAATATAAGTCACTTGACATCTGGCTTCTGATCTAGTGCTAGAATAGATAATAGATGCTAAAATGTCTCTACCATAGTAATGTGCTTTAACACCTACTGATGTTGTGGTAGATTCTGGAACATTTAAGAAGTAGATCCTTAATGGAAGTATTCACTTTAAGTTTTATAGTCTATTCCTACTCTCAATTTACTCTTTGCTTCAAGACTTTTGAAACAATGTAATCAGTTGCATGCCCCTTCAGTGTAATGCCTTCTCAAATATGATGGATTATATTCTTTTGTCTGTAAGTTAAATCATTTTTAAGTTACTTCTTATTGTGTATTTTGTCATTTTGTCATAGCAATGAGTAAAGTAAGAGAGCTGTGTACATGTATGTGTGTGTGTGTGTGTGTGTGTGTGTGTGTGTGTGTATGTATACAATACATATAAATGTATAATATATATGAGATGAAAAGATGGGTGATAGAAACTTGGAGAGAGATAGGGCAGTAAACATCTATGTAGATAAGACATACACTGCTCTGTAATAATTTAACAAGTTTAAAATATTATATTTTTGTGTGGTATTATTGCTATTTAAATGAAAAATAAATAAATAAAAAAGGAAAGATATTACTGCTCTTAACAAAAATATAGGAGAAAATTTATTGTAGATAAATGGGAGAGCAGTGGCAGGGACAACTGGAAGAATTCATAGTGAACATGACTCTGAGGTGAGCCATGTAAAGAGAGGGTCCAGGGAATAGAAGAGAGCCAGGAGAAAAGGCATAGGTAACAAAATGGTAGACTATATAGAAAACAACATCTGGGTGGATGGGCAGCTCAGCCCATGGCATGGAAAAGTTTAGGGTAAGGGTTAGGTATGCCAGCCATACCTGTAGAAAGTGGGAACTGAAGAATGCTGGCAGAATCTGGTAGCCAGGTCCATTTTGATGTGTTAAATAAGCTTCTCCTTTAGCAAGGTCTACGTATCTAACAGTATCAATCTACCCTTCTTTAACAATCCATTAATTTTTCTATTGTTCTTGTAGTTTTTGTCCAAGATATGTTCAAGGAGTAGGGTCATGCTCAGTATAATGAAAGGTTGATTTAACATTTCTTATTTTATTAATATGGAAGAACAAACTGGACAAAGTATTGGGTTAAGACAGAACATTTGATATGTGAGAGATGAATGTCACAGTCCCAATAAAATCAACTTAAGAAGAAATGTATTAAGATCCACATTTCAGTTATCACAAAAAATATCAGCACCATAGCCTGCAGTAAATTTTAGTACATCAAAAGCCAACATACCAAAGATTTAATAGACTGCTATAACGCATGAAATCTTCTTTCTCTTAACAGGATTATTTTGATTCTCAACAATGTCAGAAACTACAGACTGAAGATAAATAAAAACTTTATTTAAGAAGATTTGGCTACTTCCAGTCCACAACTCAGCACTGGGGCAGGTTGAGCACTTGAGCCCCCGCCCCCAGCCAGACACAACCTGATTCATAGGATGTCCATCATAAACAGGTTCACAGGTGGACCACTACCCCTGTCCTAATACCTAGCCTGTAACCCCCGACAGCCCTACAGAGGATACTAGAAGGAAAATTCCAACACAAAGAGTGAAACCACACTCAAGGAAAATCAATAAATTAATGATCTCACAATAAATCCAAAAGTAGAGAACCACATAAAGAGAAAACCACCTCTAACAACAAAAATAACAGGAACCCACAATCATTTGTCTTTAATATCTCAATGTCAATGGACTGAATGCCCCCCACCCAAAAAAAGACCTAGGCTAACAGACTGGATACATAAACAGAACCCAACATTTTGCTGCATATGGGAAACACACCTCAGTGACAAAGAGACACTACTTCAGAATAAAAGGCTGGAAAAAAATTTCCAAGCAAATGGTCAAAAGGAAGAAGCTGGAATAGACATTCTAATATTCAATAAAGTAGACTTTCAACCAAAAGTTATCAAAAGGATGGGGAAGAATACTTCTTATTCATCAAAGGAAAAATCCACCAAGATGAACTCTCACACCATAATAGTGAGAGACTTCAACACTCCACTCTCACCAATGGACAGTTCATGGAAACAATAACTAAACAGAAACAGTGAAGCTATCAGAAGCTATAAATCAGAGGGATTTAACAGATATTTCCAGAGAATCTCACCCTAAAACAAACAAACAAAAAAATACCTTCTTCTTAGCACTTCTCTAAAACTGACCATATAATCATATTTAAAAATGCCACAACAGATACAAGAAGACTGAAATAATCCTGTGCATTATATCATATCACCATGGACTAATGATAATCTTCAATAACAACAAAAACAACAGAATGCCCACATACTCAAGAAGGAGAATAACTCTATACTAAATAATAACTTGGTCAGGTAAGAAATAAAGAAATTAAAGACTTTCTAGAATTTAATGAAAATGAAGGCACAGCATACCCAAACAAATGGGCTACAATGAATGCTGTGCTAAGAAGAAATTCATAGTACTAAATGTCTTCATAAAGAAATTGAAGAGATCCTACACTAGCAACATAAAGCTCTAGAATAAAGTGAAACAAACACCCCCATGATGAGTAATATGAAGGAAATAATTGAACTCAGGGCTGAAATAAATAATTAGAAACAAAGAGATTGATACAAAGAATCAAAAGCAAAAACTGATTCTTTGAGAAAATCAAGTAGATAAACCCTTAGCCAAACTAACTAAAGGACTCAGAGACAATATCCAAATTAAGAAAATAATAAATGAAAAGGGAGACATAACAACAGAAACTGAGGAAATTAAAACAAAAACGAAAAGAAAATCATCCAATCAAACTACAAATGACTGTACTCAACCACCCTGGAAATCTAGAAAAAAATAAATGATTTTTCTAAACAGATATCAACTACCAAAGTTAAATCAGGACCAGATAAACTGTCTATAAATATAAATCAGGACCTGTTAAACAGTCTCAAAAATGCTAAGGAAATAGAAATAGTCATCAAAATTCTCCCAATCATAAAAAAAGCCCAGAGCCAGATGGTTTTAGTGCAGAATTCAACCAGACCTTCAAAGAAGACCTAAAACCAATACTTCTCAAATTATTCCATGAAATAGAAAGAGAAGGAACACTACCTAATTCATTCTATGAAGCTACAGTTACACTTATCCATAAACCACACAAAGACCCAACAAAGAAAGAGAATTTCAAAACAAATTCACTTATGAATGTTGATGTAAAAATACTGAATACAAATCTTGCAAACTGAATCTAAGAACACATCAAAATGGTCATTCAACATGATCAGGTAGGCTTCATCTCAGGGTTTCAGGAATAGTTCAATATATAGAAATCCATCAATATAATACACTGCATAAAGAAACTCAAAAAATCAAATGATCATCTCAATAGATGCTGAAAAAGTCTTTGACAAAATACAACACACTTTGATGTTAAAAATCTTGATAGGATCAGGAATACATATTATAAGCAATATACAGCAAACTAAAAGGTAACATCAAAGTAATTGAGAGAAATTTGCAGTAATCCCACTAAGATCAGGGACATGTAAGGCTGCCCACTCTCCCTATTTATTCAGTATAGTACTGGAAGCTCTAGCTAATGCAATTAGACAACAAAAGGAGGTTAAATGGGTACAAACTGGAAATGAAGAAGTCAAGGCATCCGTATTTCTGGATGATATGATAGTATACATAACCAACCCCAAAAAGTCTACCAGAGAATTTCTACACCTGATAAACAACTTCAGTAAAATGAGTGAGTACAAACTCAGCTAAAACAATTCAGTAACCTTCCTCTACAAAGAGGATAACAGGTCTTAGAAAGAAATTAGGGAAACAACACCCTTCCCAATAGTCTCAAATAATATAAAATATCTTGGGGTAACTCTAACCAAGCAAGTGAAAGATCTGTATGACAAGAACTTCACAACTTTGAAGAAGACTTCAAAAGATGGAATGTTCTCCCATGATCCTGGATTGGTAGAATTATCATAGTAAAAATGATCATCTGAAAAAAGCAATCTATAGATTCAATGTAATCTACATGACAAGATCTTCAAGTCTCTGAAGAAAAAAATTTGAAAAAGATCTCAGAAGATTGAAAGGTCTCCCATGCTCATGGTTTGGCAGGATTAACATAGTAAAACTGGCCATATCTCCAAAGCAGTTTACAGGTTCAATGGAATCCCCTTCAAAATTCCAACGCAATTCTTGACAGAGTTAGGAAAAGCAATTCTCTGCTTCATGTGGGATAACAAAACATACAGGATAGCAAAAACAGTTCTCTACAATGAAATAACTCTGGAGGAATCACCATCCTTGACCTCAAGCTGTACCACAGAACAATAGTAATAAAAACCAAATGATATTGGTACTAAGACAAACAGGAAGATCAATGGTATAAGACTGAAGGCCCAGAAATAAACCCACACACCTATGCTCACTTGATATTTGACAAAGAATCCAAAATCATACAGCAGAAAAAAAAAGACAGCTTTTTCAACAAATGGTGCTGGACTAACTGGTATTCTATATGTTGAAGAATTCAAATGCAGCTATTTTTATGTCCTTATACAAAGCTAAAGTCCATGTGGATTAAGGACACGCACATAAATCCAGATATGCTAAATTCAATAGTTAAGAATGTAGGAAAGAGTCTCGAACACATTGGCACAGGAGAAACTTTTCTGAACAGAACAACAATGGCTCAGGCTCTAAGATCAATAATTGACAAATAGGACATCATTAAACTGAAAATCTTCTTTTTGGCAAAGAACACTGTCAATAGGACAAAATGGCAACCCACAGATTAGGAAAAGACCTTTACCCACACTACATCTTACAGAAGGCTAATATCCAAAATATTTAAGAATTCAAGAAGTTAGACTCCAGAAAACCAAATAACACAATTAATAAGTAGGGCACAGATCTGTACAAAGAATTCTCAACTGAGGAATCTCAGATGGCCAAGAAGCATCTAAAGAAATGTTCAACATTCTTAGTCATTAGGGAAATGTAAATCAAAACGATCCTGAGATTCCACCTTAAAACAACCAGAATGGCTAAGATCAAAATGTCAGATGACAGCAGATGCTGTTGGGGATCTGGAGAAAGAGGAAGACTCCTCCATTGCTGATGGAATTGCAAGCTGGCAGTTAATATGGTGGTTTCTTAGAAAATTGGAAATTGTTCTACTTGAAGACCCAGCTATACCACTCCTGGACACATGTCCAAAAGATTCTCCACTATATCACAAGGACACATGCTCCAATATATTCATTGAAGCCTTATTTATTATAGCCAAAAGCTGGAAACAATCCAGATGTCCCTCAGTGGAAGAATGGATACAGAAAAGGTGTTACATTTACACAATGTAATACTACTCAGCTATTGAAAATGATGACTTCACACATTTTGCAGGCTAATACATGGAACTAGAAAGTATCATCCTGAGTGATGTAACTAGGACCCCAAAGTACATACATGGTATATACTCACTGATAAATGGATATTAGCCCAAATGCTCAGAATACCCATGATACATCTCCCAGACAATATGAATCTTAACATGAAGGAAGGCCAAAGTATGGATGCTTTAATTCCATTTAGAAGGGGGAAGAAAATAATCATAGGAAATAAACGGAGGGAGGTACCTGAGTGGGATAGGGGAGGGAGAGGGAAATTGGGTGTCTGTGGCAGGATTGGGTATGGAAAGAAACAGGAGGGCTGAGGCAGGAAACCTTTGCCTGGGACACTAGGATTCCATAGTCAAGCAGCTCCGGGAGAAAATTTTCTCTCCCAGGAACGCGGAAAAGCCCCAAGTGGGGGCAACACGAGCCCCAGAGCTCACTGATTTCGCCTGGTTTCCAAGGGCCACAGAGACTGAGGGACAGCAACTTCCGGCAGCGGCCAGGAACCTCAGCTTGGGCCACAGAGCTCCATAGCAAATTAGCACCTGGACAAAGATCCCTCTCAGGAGCTCGGAAAAGCCAGGAGAGGGCCAAAGACACGCCCCACAGCTCACCAGGAACTGCCCTGAACCCACGAGACACAGGGACCGAGATCAGATTGGTGCCACAGCTCTCCAAACCCAAACACCTCTCAGAGAGAGCTGGTCTTCAAGGAGTACTGACACAGAGACCTGCAGGAGGGGCAAGCCACAACCAGACAGAGTAAGATCAGCTAACAACAGAGTCAACAAGCTGGCAAAAGGCAAGGGCAAGAACATAAAGAACAGAAACCAAGAGTACTCTGCACCATCAGAATCCAGCTCTCCCACCACAGCAAGTCCTGGATACCCCAAACACACCAGAAAAGCAAGACTCAGATTTAAAATAATTTCTCATGATGATGATAGCAGACTTTAAGAAAGAAATGAATAACACCCTTAAAGAAATGCAAGAGAGCAGGGATAAACAACGAGAAGCCTTTCAAGAGGAAATGCAAAAATACATTAAAGAATTACAGGAAAACACAAACAAACAGGCAGAAGTGCAAGAAAACACAATCAAACAGACAAAGGAAATGCTCAAATCTATCCAGGAGATAAAAATAGAAATAGAAACAATAAAGAAATCACAAGGGGAGACAACTCTGGAGTTAGAAAACCTAGGAAAGAGATCAGGAACCATTGATGTAAGCATCACCAACAGAATACAAGAAATAGAAGAGAGAATCTCAGGAGCAGAAGATACCATAGAAAACATCAACACAAAAGTAAAAGAAAATGCAAAATGCAAAAAGCT
>CM052705.1:13681372-13717800 GCA_028551405.1 Uromys caudimaculatus | reverse complement strand
AGTTGGAGGAAGGTCTGAAGGAGCTGAGGGATTTTGCAGCCCCATGGAGGGAGCAAGAGAGTCAATGGGACTGACCCCCCCCCCAGTTCTCCTGGAGTTTGGACCACCAACCAAAGAATACACATTGATGGACTTATGGTTTGGACCACATATGTGGCAGAGGATGACCTTGATGGCCATCAGGGAGAGAGGAAAGGCCCTTGGGCCTGAGGATGTTAGAGGCCTCAGTAAAGGGGAATATCAAGGCGGGAATATGGGAATGGGTGGACGGGGGTGGGGGGTGGGAGGTGGAATTCCCTCCTAGAGGCGGGTTGGGGAGGGGACAGAGGGTATCCAAAGATGAGACTCAGAAAAGGGTAAACATTGGAAATGTACATAAAGTATCAAAAATAAAAAAAATAAAAAAAGTATGATAAAGATGATTTTGGGTATCTCTTCACAGTTGATATTTAATTATAAGATGAATTCCTGCATAAAAATTCCATTTTTAAGTAACATTGTTATTTGTTCTATGAAAAAATACATAAATACATATAATTTATTTTAATTAATTATTTCATGCAATTTATCTTTGTATTTTACCTCCCCTATATCCTCCCAGTATTTTTCTCAAACTTGTTCTTTTAAAATAAGCAAACAGAAAACATCTACAAAGCCACAAAAATGAAAAACAAAACCAATATGGGAATCAAAGCCAAAATGTAAGACAAGTTAAAAAAAAAAAAAAAAAAAAAAAGCTAAACAAGACAAAGTGCAGCAAAAATGTCAAGAAATAAACATGGGTTCTTTCTGTGTGAAGCAACTCCAAAGCATGAGATCTGCCCTGGAGTGTGGTTGGCATATCCAGTGAGCTGTCTTTGGAGAAACTGATTTTTCCCTTTGCCAGAAGGTATCATTTTCAGGTAGTTTTGTGGTTTTAGGTGACATGCCATGTCCACTTAACTCATTTTACTGCAGGCCCAGAAAGAATTAGAAACACTGCAGGGTTAGCAGTATTACCCCATGTTTGCCCTTTTAGGGAACCATACTGTCTCTCATACTGGCTGAAAGATATTGAATTTGTAACCACAATACTGCTTCTCTCGATCTCACCAGAGTCTGGTGGTTGGGAGATTTTAAAAAATTGTGCTTATTATAAAATTTTTATGTTCGAGATTTTATAGTTCCTTTTTTCTGTTCTACATCTGCATTACTCTGTATCACAAGAAACTGTTGGCAACAGAAAACAGAGAAGTATTTACGAACCCTCCCTATGAACTTTGTAACCCAACTTCCCCATATGATTTCAAGAAAAGACTGGTACTGAGTCAAGTTTAGAGAGCACTCTGACTCCCGAGTTCAGGAGCTCTCACTGCAAAAATAGTATGTCAGCTTGTACATCAAATTGTGTGTTTTCTTATTTGCTTACCAGGTATTGCTAGTTCTTGACAACCCCCAACTCATCTTGAGGCTGGATCTGGCAATAAAGGAACTTGGAAAAAGTGAGGGGGACTCTGGATAAGCATAAAAGAAGCAATTTAAAACTTTAGTTTTTAGTCAATAATGTTTCTGAAAAAAATGATATTTCATTTTTTATAAAAGCATACATTAAACTACCATGAGTCATAGATACAACTTTCTTATTATTATTCTGGGTTTGACCTCATTAGGTTAGAATATGTACTTAGCTCAAACTCCTGTGCTTCAAGTCCTTAAAAAAATTTGATTTCATGAAAATATATGCTACTGCAGAGGGTTATGGTTCCAATTTTGCTTATTCTACATAATTTAACACTAACTCTAAGAAAAGTCCTTATGGTCGGTAGGCAAATGTTTGCTTAATTTATATTTTTTAACATAATTGAAATATATTTATACAGGATATGATTGCTAATTACTTTATATTATAGCTGAATTTGGATGAGATTTATTTTATGTCTATATTAGCTACAAAAAGGATGACCATTTGAAGTGAGATATTTAGGACTTCAAATCCTAAGTGAGCCCATTCTTTTCTTCAGGTGGGGTGTTATAAAATAATTGTATTAAAAAGTATATAATTTATTATATACTCTTTATCAATGTCAATACAAATTGAAATACCACTATGAGTACAAAGCTTATACAAAGAGTTAAAATGGATTATACCAGCTGTTTGTGTAACCGTTAATTTAAACAGAAAACCATGTATTTAATAAACGTTTTGATTACAAATCTGAACACTAGATCATGAGTCTCATTCATGCTTGCTATTTATACAAATCTGCATGTCTAAGTTGCTTGTATATCACAATGCTGTTACATAAATTGTGTGAATTTTATTTGTTCTGGTTGTGTGTGTGTGTATAATATGTATATTTCTCATGTATCATATATTGTGTCTTCCTGTATACAATATACTTCAATATGACTTATACAAGTACTTTATATTGTGCATGAATAATAACAAGTATGAAAGTATTCTTGTTCTGTGCATATGCTTTAGATGAAGAAACATCCTAAAAGGTAAATGACAGGAAAGAGTCATCTTAACAAGCTGTCATTTTCAGGAAACAACAGTAATCATTATATACCAATTCCCTGGAAACCCAAGGCAGCCACATTCACCAGGAAAGTAGCATAGTTCAATTATGAACAAATTACTCAATGGAAAACATTAATTTCCCATTTTCATCCTCTACAGTGCCTTTCTGAAATTATCATCATGTCATTTCAGCTTCAGCTTTGCCATTTCCACACATCTACACTTGCCTTTCTAGCAGTAGGAACATCTATGGAAGCAGGAACTGAAGGTCTCCCAAGGGGAAGTATATTCGTATCATTATAATTTTAATAGGAAGTTTATGATTAGGCAATATTAGTACCCTGATAGAACATTCTACATTCCTTTGAATAAAAAAAAGACCCAAAAGAAATATAAAAACAATAACTCTTGACCAATGTATTATAGCAGCTGAAATTTAATAAAAGTATATTTATAGTAGTAGTACACTGGATAATGTGAATTTCAAATAATTCCACATCGCTACAGTGAGCTAAACCAGAGCTTAAGCAGCCCAAAAGAGACTCCAAGTGTATATATCTCTCATCATTGAAAATATTTTACTTCATTTGACTCAGAAATGCAAATATATCATCATAGTTTTAAAATTAATCTTGTTTTATCTTTGACACCTGCAAGATGAAATATCAAGAGTCTCACTTTGTTTGAAAGTTCCCTGAAAGGTACTCACCAACCATTCATATGTTTATTTCACTGGAATAGAAGCCTAAGCAAAACTTTCAGTATGAATAAACTTCTTTGTGGTAGCAAGAAAAAGAGTAAGCAAGAGAGCTTAGAAGTTGTTTTTGTTTCCCACATTTTTGATAGTATGTTTATTTCTCTAATTATTTCCCATAATTCTTTGTGTAGATTTGAAAGAATTCAATATTAGCATGTCTGTTGGTATTACAGTTATTCACATCCTACTTAGACAGTCATGTTGTTTGTATTCATGTATCTAAGAACATACATACATACATACATACATACATACATACATACATACAAAAACACAGTCATACACACACAAATATACTCACACACATGTGATAATCAATGAGAAAGGAGGTCATATGTTTAAATGAAAGTAAGCAAGGTTATATGAGAGGGTTTGGAGGGAGAAAGGGAAGAGGGGATAGATAAAAGGGGACATTAGAGTGAGGCTTAGGATAAGCTGAAAGGAAGTAGAAAGCAACATACAGTTTCACAGACAATGTATTTTAGTTTGGCCAAACTTTTACCTTACTGTAATATAGCTTCCTTGTCTGCAAAATTTGAGTAAGCAAATGTTTATCATAAAATTTCTGTTCAATTCTGCAGAATTTCTCCAAGTCAATATGCATAAGTCAAATGCCGGAAGTAAGATGAATCATAAAATCAATTAAAACATTTTCAATGCAACCAGTTTCCATTCAGCTAAGGAAAAGCATGTGTTATGAAAAAAGGTTCCATTTAGTCTGTTATCCCTGATTACAGACCAAATGTTCCAGACAGGAAAAAAAAAAAGTTTTCTTTGAATAGATTTATATTCGTATTACTTGAAGTAACTCAAAGCCCATTTCAAAATCTTTAACTTCTTCAAAATATACATTTTCAGTTACATTTTTCGGGCCTTCAACAATCTACTCACTATTGGTCAATATTCAATATTTAACATGATTCTGCAGTTTGTGCCACTCTCACAGAAAAAAGATCCAGTTCCTATGAGAATTTAAGTTTAAATACACTGGCTGTTTAAAACATAAGTTTGTTCAAAATAGGCATTACTTTAGGTTACTTTCTCCTACAATAAGTTTATGCTTTTTCCTTTCCTACAAAAAAAGAAGAAATATCTTCAGATTATGTTGTAAGTGAGAAAACTTTAGAGATTTCTGTTGAAATATTTTAGTTCATTTATAGGTAAATTTAAGCAAGACCTCCAAGTGAAAATAATATTAAAATACCAAAGACATCACTGAAATATAAATTGTTTAAAACAAGAAGCTACCAAGGACTGAGAAGCAGAAAATATCTGAATTAATGCACAATAGTTCTGTAATTTCTTAGATAACTGACAGATTGAAATATAAGTGCACAGATTGTTATATGGATGATAAAACCAAAGTGATTTTATGGTTTATTTTCTCTGCTTTGAAGGAAAGACTTGAAAGAAAGGAATTAAAATAAAAATACCATATTTAGACAATACTTGAAACTAAATTTCTTAAAAGAATATACTACAAAAATCTTCATTTACCTCTCTAGTACTAAACTCTAATATCTTCTTCTTGTTATGTGTGAAATTAACATGGTGACACAGCTCTATCTTCTACTTATAACACAGTGTTAAAATGATGAAGCATGCATCTTTAAGTGGAAACATACAATAAGATTTTAATTAACATGAAGGAATATTATATTGTCCCATTTACATTTTTATAAAAAATTATGTTTACAAAAATAAATAAGTAATAAGAAACTGTCGGAGACAAAGGCTTTGGCCTTGGCATTTTTTGCTTGATGAAGGATCCCAGGTTTGACTTAACCTTGCTAGTCACAGTGTCTCGAATCTCACAGCAGGCATTCCTTTAATTCCTTTCTGCCTGATATCAGATTATCTAGGGCCTTGACTTTTAGGCTTGGCTTGATTAGCAAATCAAGGTGTTCCGGCTCCAGCAGGCCTCCCTTTGTTTCCTCCCCAGTGTTACTGCCCCCAGGTAGGGATTAGACGTCCAGCCTTCAACTCAGGGACAACTACGGCATATAATTATGTATATTATGTCTGATCACATTGTGGAATTTCCCGTCCCTCTACCATTTCCCACCCAAAAGTGTTTAAAAATACGTAACATTAAAGATTAAACGGAGCTTGAACGGAATCTTGTCTTGCTCCAACGCATCCATTGTTTCCTGCTTCTTTCCCCAACCGACGGTTTTTCTCTACAGCTCGGAGCACGCGCTGGCGGGAGCTTCGAACCTAGTCGATAGCTTTTCTTGGAAGGGCCCTCCAAGGCAAGGCGGGCAGCGAGCTCTTTGCAAGAAACAAAGAAATAGACATTAGTATCTAATGTTTGGATCACATGTAAATTTTCAAATATTGGTAAAATTTCAATATTTGCAATACATTGACATAGAATTAAAGCATCCAAGTTCTGAGTTATACCTGGTGAACAGGAGCAGGAAAAGACCTTCCATATTTGTAGTGTACACCCAATATCTGAGGCTCTCAAGAAAACAAGGGGATGATCACCAGAGAATGTAGTAAATTACATTTTAAATATGTTTTTTTTTTTTTTTAGAATGGGCTTTATAAAAATAGAAGGCACTAAATACTTAAAGCTGAATAATAGTAAAGCAATGGAACTGGCTTTTAAAAAGTCCTTTTCAAGATATTCAGGAAACTGTATTGGCAAGATATAGAAAGTTATGTGGAAAGACTCCCATTTCATCTTCAAACAGAATAAATAATATCTATAGTTTTAATGGTATCAGAATATACCCTTCAAGAAATATTGGGATACATAATCTTGGAGTGTGTCAAATTAAATTGGTTTATTATTCAAAGGCTTAAATAAAAATTGTTTTGCTTCATGAAAAGAAGGTATAAAGTACAGTGGTAAATATTTTTAAATGAAAAGAAAATGGTCTGTTAAATGAACAAAACTGGTTTAAAAATAAGTATATACTAGTTATCTTCAAAAAGATAGTGTATTGTAATATGAAACTGACAATTTTATTTACACTGAAACCAGCAAGAGTGCACAAGTGCTGGCAAACCTGAAAACCTGAGTTCAATTCAGAGAACTCAAATGAATGCAAGGAAAGAATTGATTTTCTCAGGTTCTTCTCTAACCAAAAGAGGCAGACCTGTGAATAGGCAGGCACACAGATGTGCATAGATATGCAAACATTTTTAAAATTATTAACTCTGCAGTAGAAAGACATAAAAACACAGGGGGGGAAAAAAACAATCCATTATAACAAGAAAATGTAATGTTATTACAATAGAGAAAAAAGGAAATAGGTATTAGCAAAGTACTGAGAAATATCTGAAATAAAATAACGTTAAGAATAACACCACAAAGTGCTGAAAAGAATAAATACGGGTAATTCTAAATCAAACATACCATGGTAAGATGGCTGAATAAGATAAAAATTATATTTGTCATGATGATGGTAAAAATATCTCTACTTCAAATATGAATTTTTTCTTACATTGAATTTTAAGAATATGCTTTTTCATATAATCCACTGGATTAGGAGTTAAAAAGTTGAGAAGAAAATTTTGCTTCATTAAATGTGACAAGATATGTACATCTAGATAGTGCAAGCAATGTATACTTCAAAAAGATAAAAATAAACAAATAAATAACAACAATTATGCAAGGTATGCTCAGATTATATGAAAAGTAATTAATATGAAAATAAAATAAAGAGACTATGATAAGAATTAAAGAAAGGGATATAATACAGTAGCTCCTTTTATTATTGCTTGTGGAGTTCAGGAAGCTGTGTAAGAGAATATTTCTGAGTATGCAGGCAAAGGTAGGCTACAAGAAATTATCAGAAAAACAACCTATCAAACTCAAGCATGTTGATATTTTATATACTTTAAAAATATTGTACACAAGGAAAAATTTCTATATCCAAATATTTTGGATATTTTGGTGTTATTTGTCCTTGCATTAAAAGTTATTGTCCATGATTAGGGACTGTATTAGAAACAGATAAATTAAACTTTCTGTTTTCAATACACCAATGCTTCCACTAAAGTGAAACAGAGTCAGCCTGACCCAAAAACAAGCTAGGGTAACAAAAACATAAAATAATAATGTTTAGATTTTACAATCATTAGAATTAACCCATGAAAACCATATAAAAATGTACAGTAATCTTCAACTCTATGCTTTAAGTTCTCACTCTTAATATTATCCATAATCCATTTTGACAAATTTATCAGAAATAAGTAATTCAGTAAAATAAGAGACTTTACATTTTGAGTAGAATGATGAAACCTTGCCCTGCTGTGCCTGAGGAGTGAATCGTCCTTCATGTCCTATGTATCTGCAGTGTTTAATCTCAATCACTTTACAGCCATAATCATTAGACTGACTGTCATGATAATATAGTACAACGTGTTCAAATGACTCTAATTTTTACCTAGTAATAATCTATCTCATGATTGGAAACTGATATTGGCAGCTTGTAGATAATGGAACAAAATAATTTTCTCTCCTTTTATGAATTTCTTGTCCATGGCACATTGGACTTTAAGACTCTCCATTAATCATCTTCATTTAACATATTCCTTATGTCTGGTATACAATTATTTTACATTAATTTAACTTGTTTTCAGAGTGATTGGATATGCAGGCTAATGTATTTATCAAAACTAGGAAGCTATTAGCCATGATTTATTCAAATACTAATCATTTAATTTTTATTTTTGGGCATAAAATTTTGGCATGCTGAACTTTAGCAAAGATAGATTTTTTTACCTATAAAATGTATTTTTACTTTCCATATTTAATATCTCTATATTTTTTTTATTTGGTGAAAAAATTTTATCATGAATTATTTTGTTTCCTTGTTTAATTTATTTAATTATTTATTGACTAAATTAGTTTATTATCAGCCGGGCAGTGGTGGCGCACACCTTTAATCCCAGCACTTGGGAGGCAGAGGCAGGTGGATTTCTGAGTTCGAGGCCAGCCTAGTCTACAGAGTGAGTTCCAGGATAGCCAGGGCTACACAGAGAAACCCTGTCTCTAAAAACAAAAAACAAACAAACAAACAAAAAAATTTAGCTTATCATTTTACTAAAACATATCTAAAATGTATAGAAAATAAAGAGAAGAAATACAAAGATGAATATATGGCAAAAAATAAACTCAGAGTGAAATCAATAAAGTAAAAATAACAAAACAAAATAGTACACACAGAGATTCAAAGAAACAAAGAGTTGGTTCTTGAGATAATCATTAAGTTTGAAAAACTCTTGCAAAATTAACAAAACAAAAAAAAAATTGTGCAATATCCAAAACAATAAAATTAGAGATGAAAAAAGTACCACAAAAGTAGATACCAAGGAAATCTGGGAATTAAGGACATCCTTCAAGAATTTGTACTCCATCATGTTGTAAACCTAAAAATAAATGCATACTTTTCTTACTGTATACAACCTTCCAAAATTAAATCAAGATCAGATAAGCAATTTAAACAGATCTAAACTTATACTAAAATAGAAACTTTAATTAAAATTCTCACAAACAAAATCAAAGTTTGGCACAGATCTTCTCAGTACTGATTTTACCAGACACTTAAAGAAGGTTTAACACTAGTTCTCCTCAAATTACTTCATATAATATAAACATAAGGAACACTGCCCAATTCTTTTAATGTAACCACAACCAAACTGATACCTTAACCACATAAAGATCCAAAAGAAATAACATTTCAGACCAATTTCCCTTATGAATATAGATACAAAAATTCTCTCATTGTAAATCTAATCCAAGAACACATCAAAAGTTTATTGACCATAAAAAAGTTGACTTAATGTCAGAAGTGCTGAGATAGTTCAACAAAAATAAATCAATTAATATAATCCAACATTTAAACAAAAGGGAAGGTGAAAACCACATGATTGTCTCATAAGTAGCATGAAGAAAGGTGGTTGACAAGTTTCAACACCACTTTATGATAAAAGTACTGAAAAGTAGGTATACAAGGGATATACGACAACCTACTAATGGTAATTTAAAACAAACACACAACCAGTATTAATCTAAATGGAAAGTAACTCTAAAAATTTCCACTATATGAGAAATATGACATGGATTTCTATTCTCTCCATACCTATTCAGCATAGCACTTGAAAGCTTAGATAGGGCAATGAAGCAAGTGACAGAGAAAAAGAGTATACAAATTGAAAATAAGTCAAAGTATCTTTCTTTGTAAATGATGTAAATGTGTATGTCAATGACCATAAAAATTCTACATAAACACTCCTAAACCTGGTAAACACTAGCAAAGTAGATGGGTTCAAAATTTATTTACAAAAATCAGTAGCCTCCATACGTGTAAATGTTAAACAAACTGAGAAAGAAATCAGGGTAACAATAGTTTTCCCAGAAGCTTAAAATATCTTGAGACAACTCTAATGAGGCAAGTGAAAGATTCATGTAAACACACACACACAGACACACAAACACACTAGCTAGCATTCATGAATAACAAAAGAACTCCTGAAGTTATCACCATCCCCAATATCAAAATTTACTACAAAGCTATAGTGATACAAAACTATAATGATACAAAATAGCATGACTTTATCATAAACAGAAACATTGTTCAGCGGAATTGAATTGAAGACCCAAATATAAGTCTACACACCTATAGACACCTAATTTTTTGATAAAGAAGTCAATAATGCATAGTAGTTATAAAAGCTAGCATCTTTAACAAATGGTCAAATAGGATGTTTTTATATAGAAGAATGCAAATAGAACCATATTTATCTTCCTGTAAAATCTCAACTCCAAATAGATCAAAGACTTCAAGATAAAACCAGATACAATTAATTAATCTGATAGAAGACAAAGGGGGTATAGTCATGATCTCACTGGTACAAGAAAAGAATTTCCAAATAGAACCTTGATAGCACACACCCACACCCATACACACACAGAGAGATAAACACATACACACACACACAAATGTATCTCATGAAATGAAATTTTTCTGTTTAGCAAAACAGGATTGTTTGTGCACAGTTGCAGGTGACAGAATGGGGAAATATTTTAACTAACTACACATCTGATAAAGAACTAGTATCCAAAACATAAAAATATATAAATAAAAATAATTAAACTCAAAAAAATGGACATCAAGATTTTCCTCCCACTTCTCCTTCAGTGAAACTTCATCAGACAAACGTATCCTGGACCACACAGATTAGCTTCCCTTCCCTCACCAATTGTTCCTGCTCACTGAGCCATCTGGGCCAGTCCAAGGTGCCTGGAGTAACCTGCTAGCTCAGGGACTCCTCCATTCTCCTTCCAACTCTCTACTATCCTTCATCAGTACGGAGGTTCCTGAACCATAGAGAACTGCACTTCCTGAACCATACAGCCCAATGAAACAAATCAGAGGCCTGAGACACCAAAACCATTGAAATTCATCCTGCAACACAATATTTTCTACATCAAGAGCATACAGGGACCAAAACCATCCAGATGGCTAAAAACCCTTGAAGAACACAATCAACAAGAGCCAGGGCAATATGACACCTCCAAAGCACAGCTACCCCACCTAGATATCTTAACAAAACTAACATACAAGAAAACGACCTTGAATCCAATACCTATGAACATGACAGAGGATTTTAAGAGGAAATGAATTAATACCTTAAGACATTAAAAGAAAATAAAAGCAGATAGAGTTCTTTAAAGAAGAAACAAATCCCTTAAAGACATGAAAGAAAATATAAGTAAATAAGAGAAGGAAATAAATAAAATTGTGAAAGACCTGAAAATTGAAATAGAAGCAATAAAGAAAACACAAACTGAGGAAATCCTGGAAGTAGAAATCCTGGGGATGAGAACAAGAACAATAGATGAAAGCAACACCAACAGAATACAGGAGATATAAGAGAGAATCTCAGGCATGGAAGATAAAATAGAAAAAAATGTCACAGAAAATATTAAATCTAAAAAAATTCCTGATACAAAACATCCAAAAAATATCATGGATATCATGAAAAGACCTAACTTAAGTGTAACTGGAATAGAAGAAGTTGAAGAGTCTCAGCTCAAAGGCCCAAAAAACTCTTCTCAACGAAATCATAGAAGAAAACATTCCCAACCTAAAGAAAGAGGTGCTTATAAAAATACAAGAAGCTTATATAACACCAACTAGACTAGACCAGAAATAAAAATCCTCTCAGCACATAATAAGCAAAACATAAAATCTTCAGAACAAAGAGAGAATATTAAAAGCAGCAAGAGAAAAAGTATGGATAACAAAGAAAGACAGACCTATCAGAATTACACATGACTTCTCAACAGAAACTCTAAAAGCTAGAAGGGCCTGGTCAGATATCTTACAACCTCTAAAAATCCACAGATTCCAACCCAGACTATAATACCTTGCAAAAATCTCAATCAATATATATGGAAGAAACAAGATATTTCAAGACAAAACAAATCTACAAAGAAAGACTTACAGAAAATACTAACTGAAAAACTCCAACCCAAGGAAAATAACTACATCCAAAAACACGGGAAATAAGTAATTCTATACCAGCAAAAATAAGGAAAGCACACACACACACACACACACACACACACACATACACACATACATATTTATACACACACACACATGTATACACATGCACACACACTAATACCACCAACACACAAATAACAGGAAATAAAATCACTAGTTATTAATATCTCTCAATATCAATGGACTCAATTCCTCAATAAAAAAAGACACAGCATAACAGAATGGAAGAAAAAGCAGGATCCATCACTTTGCTGCATACAAGAAACATACCTAAGCAACAAAGACATTTATTACCTCAGACTAAAATGTTGCAACAAGGTTTTCCAAGCAATTAGAGCCAAGAATCAAGTTGGAGTAGCCATTCTAATATGTAATAAAATAACTTTCAACCAAAAGTAATCAAAAGAGGCAGGGAAGGGCATTTCATACTCATCAAAAGAACATTCTATCATGATGATATCTCAATTCTGATCATACATGCTCCAAATACAAGGGCACCTCTATCTGTAAAGGAAACATTGCTAAAGTTTAAATCACTCATCAAACTCCACACATTAATAGTGGGAGACCTCAACACTCCACTGTCACAACTAACATGTCATCTAGATAAAATCTAAACAGAAAAATAATGAAATTAACAGAGATTATGAATCAAATGAACTTTACAGACATCTATTGAATATTTTACCCAAACACCAAAGAATATTTCTTCCTCTCAGCACCTCATGGATCCTTTTCTAAAATTGACCATATGATTGGTCACAAAACAAGCCTCAACACATAAAAAAAAAAAAAATGAAATAATGCCTTGTGTCTTTTCAGACCACCATTGATTAAAGCTAAACTTTAACAAGAGAAACAAAAGAAATCCTAAACACTCATGGAAACTGAACAACTCAATGATATCTGGGTCAGGGAATAAATAAAGAAATAAAGACTTTCTATACATCAATGAAAATAAAGGTAGAGCAAATCCAAATTTATGGGACATAATTCAAGCAATGCTAAGGGAAAAGCTGATAGCACTAAATGCCTCCATAAAGAAATTAGAAATTTCTCATATCAGCAGTATAAAAGTATAACTGAAAGTTCTAGAAAAGAAGAAGGAGGAGGAGGAATAGGAGGAGGAGGAGGAGGAGGAGGAGGAGGAGGAGGAGGAGGAGGAGGAGGAGGAGGAGGAGGAGGAGAAGAAGAAGAAGGAGGAGGAGGAGGAGGAGGAGGAGGAGGAGGAGGAGGAGGAGGAGGAACACCAAAGAGTAGAAGGTGGTAAGTAAAGTCAGGGCAGAACTCAATCAAGTACGAAGAATCAATACAAAGAATCAATAAAACTAAGATATGGTACTTTCAGAAAATCTACAGAATAGAAAAACCCTTAGCCATCCTCACCAAAAAACTGTGAGTCAGTATCTGAATAAACAAAATCAGAAATGAAAAGGGAGCCATAAGAGCATGCATGGAGGCAATTCAAAGAATCATTAGGTCTTATTTCAAAAGCCTGTATTCTACAATTGGAAAAATCTTAACAAAGTGGATGATTTTCTACACATATTCTACTTACCAAAGTTAAATCAAGATCAGGTAACTATTTAAACCATCCTATAACACAAAAAGTAATAGAACTAGTCATTACAAGTTTCCCAACCAAAGCAAAGCTCAGAAACAGATGGTTTTAGTGCAGAATTGTATCAGGCCTTCAAATAAGATCTAAGATCAATACGCTTCAATCGATTCTACAAAATAGATACAGAAGAACACTGCCAAACACATTATATGAAGCCCCAGTCACCCTGACACCTAAACCACACAAAGATTTAACAATGAAAGAAAACTTCAGACCAGTTTCTTTTATGAATATTGATGTAAAAATACTCAATTAAATAGCCACAAACCAAATCTAGAAATACATCAAAAACATCATTATGATCCAATAGGTTTAATCCCAGAGATTCAAGGATGGTTCAATATACAAAAATCCATCAATGTGATCTACAACATCAAAAACTGAATGAAAACAAAAATTACATGATCATCATGTGCTGAAAAACTCTCTGACAAATCCAATACTCATTCATGTTAAAAGTATGAGAGAGATAATGGATACAATGAACATACCTAAACACAATAAAAGCAATATACATCAAGCAAAATGGGGAGAAATTTAAAGAAATTCCACTAAAATCAGGGACAAGACATTGCTGTCTACCCTTTCACTGTCTATCCAATACAGTGCTTGAAGTTCTAGCTAGAACAAGAAAGACTTAAGGAGATCAAGGGATAGAAATTGTAAAGGAAGAAGTCAAAGTATTGCTATTTGCAAATGATATGATTTTATACATAAGCAATCCCAAACATTGTACCAAAGAACACCTACAGATGATAAACCACTTCACCAAAGTGGTTTGATACAAAATTAGCTCAAACAAATCAGTTGCCCTCCTTTATATTTATGATAAGCTGCATGAGAAAGAAATTAGTGAAACAACTCCTTTTATGATAGCCACAAATAATATAAAATATCTTGGTAAAACTCTAAACAAGCAGGTGAAAGATCTGTATGACAGGAACTTCTTGTCACCAAAGAAAGAAATTGAATATATCAGAAGTTAGAAGTATCTCCCATGCTCATGGACAAGTAGGATTAACATAGTAAAATTGACCTTGCTACCAAAAGCAATCTACAGATGCAATGAAATCACCATCAAAATCGAAATACAATTCTCCAAAGACATGGAAAGAGCAGTTCTCAAATTCATCTGGAAAAGTAAAAAACCCAGAATAGCAAAAGCAATCCTGAAGAAAAATAGATCTTCGGAAGGTATCACCACTCCTGACTTCAAGCTATACTACAGAATCATAGTGATAGAAAACAAACAAACAAACAAATACCTGCCTGAGATTGGTGGAGAAATAGACAAGTTGATCAATTAAACAATTGAATCAAAGCAAATATCTAGAAATAAACACATACATGTTATAGACACATGGTTTTTAATAAAGAACCCAAATACATATAATGGGGAAAAAATCTTTAACAAATGGTTCTAGTCTAATTGGATGTCTACATGAAGAAGAATGCTAATAGATCCAGATTTATCACCCTGCATAAAACTCAAATCCAAGTGGATAAAAGACCTCAAAATAAGACCAGATACACTAAATCTCATAGAAGAAAAAGAGGGAATATCCTTGAAGTCATTGGTGCAGGAGACAATTTTCTCAACACAACACTCATGGCTCAGTCTCTAAGAGCAACAATTGATAAATGGGAGCTCATGAAACTGCAGTGCTTCTCTAAAGCAAAAGACACTGTCAATAGAACAAAATGGTAGCCCACAGATTGGAAAAGAATTTTCACCAACCTTAGATCTTACAGAGGGCTAATAGCCAAAATTTAAAAGGAACCCAAAAAGTTAAACACCAACCACCCAAATCATCCAATTAAAAAATGGAACACAGAGCTAAACAGATAATTCTCAACAGAGGAATCTCAAATGGCTGAGATAAACTTAAAGACGTGTTCAAAGTCCATAGCTGTCAGGAAAATGCAAATCAAAACAACTCTGAGATTCCATCTCACACTGGACAAAATGACTAATATCAAAACCTCAAGTAATAGTACATGCTGGCAAGGATATGGAGCAAAGGGAGCACTCCTTCATTGCTGGTGGGAGTACAAATTGAACAACACTTTGTAAATCAATTTGGCAGTTTCTCAGAAAACTGTGAATAGTTCTACCTCAAGACACAGCTATACCACTGGTTGGGATAGACCCAAAAGATGATCCATTATTCCACAAAGACACTAGCTCAATTATGTCCATGCCAGCATAATTCATAATAGCAAGAAACTGGAAACAACCTAAATACCCCTCAAATGAAGAATAGCTAAAGAAAAGGTGGTTCATTTACACAGTGGAATATTCTTCCACTATTAAAAAAAAAGATATCATGAATTTTGCAGGCAAGTGGATGGATTTTGAGAATATCATCCTGAGTGACTTAATCCATTCCCCAAAAAACATGTATGGTATGTCCTCACTTATAAGTGGATATTAGCCAAAAAATGCAGGATACCCATGGTACAATCCACAGACACAAAGAAGCTAAACAAGAAGGAAGGAACAAAGGAGAACGCTTGAATATCTCTTATATGGGAAAACAAAAGTCATAAGAGGCAGATGGAGGGAGAGACTTGGATGAGAGAGGAGATGAGGAGGGGACTGAGGGAGGAATTTCAAAATCAGGTGTGAAGAGGGACAGGTTGGATGGCCAGATGGTCATGAGAATGAATGGAAAATGACCACTGACTGAGTGGGCATCTCCAGGAAAAGACAGAGCCCTGGTGTATGGGAAGTGCCGACGAATCAATAGAGTTCTCTTTGGGTGTTATACACATCATTGTGGATATGGAACCTGAAGATGCCACCTCCTGAAGCCAATCAGGAACTCCAATGGAGCCAAAGGAACACAAACCCACCATCAAAACCTTTAATCCAAAATTTATTCTGTCTACAAAAAATGCAAGGACAGGGGATGGAGCAGAGACTGAGGAAATGGCCAACAAATAACCGGCCCAACTTAAGATCATCCCATGGGCAAGCTCTCTAATACTATTAATGATATTTTTTTATGCTTGCAGACTGAACTCTGAGAGGCTACACTCAGCAGTTGACTACAACAGATGCAGACACCCACAGCCAAAAATAGAGGGAGCTTGGAGACACTTATGAATGAATAGTAAAAATGATTGTGGCCGCTAAGGAGATAGGAACTCTACAGGAAGATCAACAAGGTCAACTAAACTGGAACCTTGGGGTCTCAGAGATTGAACCAACAACCAAAGAACATTCATGTTCTGGATCTTGACCTCCCTGCACATATGTAATAGATTTTCAGCTTTGTCTTCATGATGGTGGGACCGTTACAACCAGAGTAGGAGCTATCCCCCAAACTGTTGCATGTATGTGGGATAGGTTCTTATAGCTGGGCTGACCTGTCTGTTCTCTGTGGGAGAGGAAGTGTCTAACTTCACAGAGACTTCATGTGCCAGGGTTGGGGGAAAGCTAGTGTTCCCCAACTGCTCAGAGGAGTAGCACAGGGGGCAGGTGGGGAAAGGATTGTTAGAGGGGACAATGGGAGGGGGGCAGTGAATGGGAAGTAAAGTGAAAAAGTAAAAGAAAAAACACTGGAATGGGAGTGAAAAGGGGAATATGATAGTTATGATTCAAGGTTGTATTACTCCCCTAATGAGAATAATCTCTGCCAATTTATTAAACAAATACTATTTTTAAAACATATGTTTCTGTGAAAAAATAATGACATTGGAAATAGTGAATAATTTTAAATATATATGCACAGGCAATATTTATTAACAATGTAACACATGTTGGTAATCATTAAAGTTTTGTGTTATATTAATGTACTATGTGATATGCATATTATACTCTCATTTTCTTGTTTCTATGACTTTTGAAATCAGATGTATTTTATAATAGTTTAGGATTTACATTAAAATTGTGAAGGGAGTTTTAATATAATACACATCTATTTTTCCTACCATCAATATCTTTACATAGCTTATCATATGTTATAGAGCTTCAACTTTACCTTTAATTTTAAATTTTAATCAAAATACTGATATACCTGATAACATAATCAAATAATACAATTATGGTAATCCCATTGTATCAAGCTCTAGTCATTCTTCCCATGAATAATCAATTTTGTGAGAATAGATATTCCTTCTAGTTATTAAACTGTTTTAAATGAAAAGAACTGGATATCAAGAAAAAAATAAATCAATTTTAAAATAGGATACAGATCGAAAATGAAATCTCCCAAAAAGAAACTGAAATAGCTGAGATTCATCTAAAGAAATGTTCAACATTCTTAGTGATCAGGGGAATGCAAATGAAAACTATTTTGAGATTTTATTTTACATCAGTCAGAAGGGTAAGATCAATAAAACAAATGACAGCTCATGCTAGTGTGGGTATGCAGTAAAGGAAACTCACATTATTTGAGGGTGGGTATGCATATTTGTATAGCCACTAAGGAAATCAAACTGACAGTTCCTCTGGAAGATGGGAATAGATAAACATCACTATTCAGGTACACTAGTCTTAGGAATATACCCAAGGGAGTGCTTCATCCTACTTGAGAGAAACTTGCTCAACCATGTTCATTACTGCTCTATTTATAATACCGGGAAATTGGAAACAACATGAATGTCCTTCCATGAATTAAATAAATATATAAAATTTTGTATAATTACAAAATTGACTGTTATTTAGCTGTTTAAAATGTATATTGTGAAATTTATAGGTAAATGTTTGGAGCTAGAAGAAAAGATAATCCCAAGTAATATTCTAATCAAAAGGAAATCTGTGGAATATATTTGTTTATATGTGGATATTAGTTGTCAAGTCTTCAAAACATGATAATATCCATGTAACCACAGATATTAGGTACTGAGTAAGAAATTTGGAGATGGATAGATCTCACTAGGAAGGAAATATAGAGTTAATCACACTAGGAATGGGAAATATAAATAGAAAATATGGAAGGATTGAAAAGTTGGACCAGGAGGATTAAATGGGAAGATGAAGGGATGTGATTTAGAATGAGGGTTGTCAGCTAAAACCATAATCCATTTGAGAGTTCATATGAAACCTTGATACTTTAGAATCTAATATGCAAAGAGCTCGCTATCCCGCCATGTCTCCGGAGGACCCTTCCAGGACAGGCTAGCGATTGGGTCTGGAGCGTCCTGTCTGCAGGATACTCCATTGCTGTGGAGAGAAACTGTCGGCGATGGAAAGAGGCAGGAAACAAAACATGTGTGGGGGCAAGATGGTATCCCAATCAAGCCCCAAACAATCTTTATTGTTAAATATATTTAAACACTTTAGGGCGGGAAATGGCAGAGGAAGGGGAATCGATACGTCACACATAGTTATGTGTCATTGTTGTCCTGGAGCTGTAGGCTGGTTCAAAACAGGATGTCTAATCCCTTGCTGGAGGCAATGAGGCTGGGGAGGAATAAAAGGGATGCCTGCTGTGGAGCTGGAACACTTTGACATGCTAATCAAGCCAAGCCTAGGACACTCTGATTATCTGATTAAGAGTCAAGGCCCTAGATACAAGACAAAGTAATCTGGTATCTGGTAGGAAAGAATCAAAGGAATGCCCGCTGTGGAGCCCGAGACACTATGGCTAGCAAAATAAATCAAGCCTGGGACTCTTCATCTAGCAGAATATGTCAAGGCTCAAATAAGCCAAGGCCTTTGTCTCTGACACTAATATATGCATATATGCATGTGGTAAAAATCAGTCACCAAAAAAAAAAAAACCAAAAAAAAAAAAAAAACATGCAAACAAAAATAATAAGCAAGCAAGACAACAAACAAAATGTAGGGAAGACTGAGCACTGATTGTACATCTCTAGTCAAAGAATGAATCTTGTGATTAAGATAATGGTTTACATTTTACGGAGTATTTGTGAAAAGCAGTGCAATGAGGACCCACAAGCAACCTAAGCTGTTGCCAATACTATTGGTTGTTGTCCTCAAATTGACAGTAAGGTCATATTGTTGAAGATAACACCTTTGCAGTTCATTGAACATGGAGAAGTTCACCTTGTTCTTATCTAAAGCCTTCACCATTACTGTCATTTCCATGGAACATACTCTGTGTGCTACCAGAGGGGTGTTAAAAATAGATAAATGCTAGCCTTTCTACAAGCCCTATGCTCTAAAATAGTTCTTATATACAAGATATGCTGGTACAGTGATGGCATAAAACCTGTGTGACTAACCAACTGATATATGATTGGATTCAATGAGATAGAATTCCTTCATGACACTACCTTTGTTATAAAGAGCCTGAGACTATATATACCAGGGACATAGAGGAAAACCAAATGCATCTGTTCTGTAAAAGGATCATAGCAATAAAATATCTCTTAAAGACTATAATCATAATATATAACATAGAACATTTTCAAGGAGGAAAAGAGAAGAAACATGATTAAAGGGGAAAACAGATTATGATAATGAGGAGGTGTAAGAGGAGCAGGAAGATGGTGAAAGAAGAGAAGAGGAAGAGGAAGAAGGAGGAGGAGGAGGAGGAGGAGGAGGAGGAGGAGGAGGAGGAGAAGAAGAAGAAGAAGAAGAAGAAGAAGAAGAAGAAGAAGAAGAAGAAGAAGAAGAAGAAGAAGAAGAAGAAGAAACTAATTTGAGACTTTTGTGTTACCCCGTCTGAACTGGTTACTATCAAGAAAACTGACAGCAGTGTTGGTAATTTAATTGTGGTAAAGGGACTTTCCATTAATGCTTAAGAAATTACAAACTGGTAAAGCTACAAAGGAAATGAGTGTAGACAATCCTTAAAAATATTAAAGTAGATCTACAGTGTGACCATTCTATACTATACATAATAGCCACTAAAGGTATATTTCATTGGTCATTTTCATTGCTGCTTTATTAATAATATAATAGAAAGAAAGCAGCCTTGATATTTATATATATATATATATGGATGGGAGTGTAAAATATACTGAGTGATGTAACGTAGAACTATAAAAACAAATACTCTTGCTTGTGAACCCTAACTTCAAATTTTAAGATGTGTTTAAAATTTGGAGTAAGTACTTAAAAACCAGAAAAGTAGGAGTGGTTCAGAGGAGCAAAATACTATTTTGTAAGCTTACTTTTTCTTTTTTCCTCCTTTTTTATTTTTGATACTTTATGTACATTTCCAATGTTTCCCCTTTTCTGAGTCTCCTCTTTGGATACCCCCCCGTCCCCTCTCCAACCCGCCTCTAGGAGGGAATTCCACCTCCCACCCCCACCCCCCCGTCCACCCATCCCCATATTCCCCACCTTGACGTTCCCCTTTACTGAGGCCTCTAACATCCTCAGGCCCAAGGGCCTTTCCTCTCTCCCTGAATTGTATGGGGGCTAAACAGATGGCTCTGAGGTTATATGCAATTTCTGCTCTTTCAGAGGACCCATGTCCAATTTGCATTACTCATATCAGGTGGCTCACAAACCCATGCAATACTCTCTTCTGTTCTATGTGGACACACTACATGCACTGTACATACACAGAGAGATACACATATATAAAAATTTTAAAAAAGCAAAATGAATTTCGGGGGATGTGGATGTTTGTGCATGTACTCATATGTGTAGCTTAAGTGGAATTATACCACCGCATAGAATGACAGTGCTCTCTCAGAATATGTAGCCTCTAACAAATAATCCAGTGCAATTTAAGGGAAATATCTTTCTGGGTTGTTAGCCAAGGGATGTTTAAGAAACTCTGACAATGATATAGGCTGCTGCAATTGGACTTGACTGACTTCCACAACTTTAAAGTCGAAACCTTGAAAGTGACATCACATACTTTGGATACAGGACCAGGAAGAATGCAGCTGGAACTGACTTGGAAGACACATTACTGAAAATTAGATTTCATAATATCCCAAAGGAGAAAAGCAACATTTTCACTAGTCCTAATAAGCTGTAGATTCTGTAACCATGACAATGATTAGTCTAGCAAGATACCTTCAGTAAAACTACAGAAATGCTATACTCACAATTCTATTTCCATGAAAACACAGCATGACCAATGCAATGCTTATAAAAGAAAGCATTTAATTAGGGTCTTGTTATGGACAGTTTTTGAGATTCAGTTCATTGTTGTTTTTGTTGTTGCTGTTGTTGTTGTTGTTGTTATGGGCTCAAAGAACAGGAACAGTAACTGAAAGCTTCATCTAGATGTACAGTCAGAAAGCAAGAGAACTTGGCATAGTATATTCTTTTCAATACTCAAGGCACATGTCCAATGACACCCTTCCTAAAACAAAGCTACATATATGAATATTTCTAATCCTATCAAAGTGTTCAAATCTCTGATTACTAAGTTTGGAGAGCCTTTGGGTACACTTCTAGGAATTTGGCAAGAATTTGATGTTGGGTCAGGACTAGGAAGTAGACTCAAGATAAATAGAGCTGAGGAATGTGTTCTTTGTATCTTGATGTGTCTTGTTAAGAACCTGAATGCAGAAAAAGAAATTAGAGAAACAACACCTTTCACAATAGTCACAAATAATATTACAAACCTTGGTGTGACTCTATCCAATGAAGTGAAAGATCTATATGACAAGAACTTCAAGTTCCTGAAGAAGATATCGAAGAAGATCTCAGAAGATGGAAAGATCACCCATGATCTTGGATTGGCAGGATTAATATACTAAAAATGTTCATCTTGCTGAAAGCAATATACAAATTCAATGCAATCCCCATCAAAATCCCAAATCAATTCTTCATAGAGTTAGAAAGAACAATTTGCCAATACATTTGGAATAACAAAAAAACAAGGATAGTGAAAACTATACTCAACAACAAAAGAACTTCTGGGGGAAACACCATCTCTGGCATCAAGCTGTATTACAGAGCAATAGTAATAAATAGTAGTAATAAAATAAATAGTAATAAATAGTAGTAATAAAAACTGTATGGTATTGTTACAGAGACAAGCAGGAAGATCAATGGAATAGAATTGAAGACGCAGAAATGAACTTACATTATCTATGGTCACTTGGTATTTGAGAAAGGAGCTAAAACCATCCAGTGGAAAAAAGAATAGCATTTTCAACAAATGGTGCTGGTTCAACTGTCAGTCAATATGTAGAGGAATGCATACTGTCCCATTCTTATCTCCTTGTACAAAGTTCAAGTTCAAGTGGGTCAAAGACCTCCACATAAAACCAGATACACTGAAACTTATAGAGGAAAAGTAGGGAAGAGCTTCAAACACATGTGCAAAGGGGAAAATTTCCTGTACAGAACACCAATGACTTACACTTTTAGATCATAATAGACAAATGGGACCTCCTAAAGTTGCAAAGCTTCTGTAATGCAGAGGACACTGTCAATAGGACAAAATAACAACCAACAGATCGGGAAAAGATCTTTACCAATCCTACATCCAGTAGAGGGCTAATATCCAATATATACAAAGAAAACAAGAAGTTAGGCTTTAGAGAATCAAATAACCCTATAAAAGATGGGATACAGAGCTAAACAAAGAATTTTCAACTGAGAAATAGTGAATGGTCGAGAAAGACCTAAAGGAATATTCAACATCCTTAGTCATCAGGGAAATGCAAATCAAAACAACTCTGAGATTCTACCTCACACCGGTCAGAATGGCTATGATCAAACACTCAGGTGACAGCAGATACTGGAGAGGATGTGGAGAAAGAGGAACACTCCTCTACTGTTGGTGGGATTGCAAGCTGGTACAACCACTCTGAAAATCAGTCTGGTGGTTCCTCAGAAATTGGACATAGTATTACCTGAGGACCCAGCTATACCACTCTTGGGCATACACCCAAAAGATTCCCCAACATATAACAAAGACACATACTCCATTATGTTCATAGCAACCTTATTTATAATATACAGTATTTGGAAAGAGCCCACATGTCCTTCAACAGAGGAATGGATACAGAAAATGTGGTAAATTTACATATTGGAGTACTATTAAGCTACTAAAAATGATGAATTCATGAAATTCTTAGCCAAATGGATGGATATAGAAAATATCAACCTGAGGAAGGTAGCCCAATTGCAAAAGAACACACATGGTATGCACCCACTGAAAAGTGGATATTAGCTCAAAAGCCCCGAAATCCCCAGATACAATTAAAAAACTACATGAAGCTCAAGAAGAAGGAAGAACAAAGTGTGGGTGCTTTGTTCCTTCTTAGAAAAGTGAAAAATACTCATGGGAACAAATATGGAGACAAAATGTAGAGCAGAGACTGAAGGAAAACCCACTCAGAGTCTTTCCCACGTGGAGATTCATCCCATATGCAGTAACCAAACCCCAACACTATTGTGGATGCCAAGAAATGCTTGCTGAAAGGAAACTGATATAGCTGTCTACCAAGAGGCCCTGTGAGAACCCTACATATATAGAGACAAATGCTCACAGCCAACCATTGGTCTGAGTGAAGGGTCCGCTGTGGGTGGGGGGGTTAGACAAGGAGGGTAGCCTCAAATTCTGAACCAAAATGAACTTTTACCTTAACATGTTTTGCAACATTACCAGGAATAGTAATTTATACAATCTGCTTTGCAGGTGCTTGTCTCTGTGCAACAGAACTCTCTGTGGCTGTCTTTCACCTTCCTTTTTCTCTCTATAACACAACCTCCAACATTTTCATTTCTCCTTGCATTGTCTAACACTACATATTCCAAAAATGTTTACAATGTTATCTGCTAAAGATGTCTTTGGACTTTCAAATCCATAACCTCTGATAAACTTGGAGCACTCTATCATTCACTTGTTAGTTCTGTGTATCTTATAACATAAACCATGTATATTTTAATGAAATTTACTGAATGACCTGAAGGTTTAAATTAATGCAATGACAAATGAGAGAGAGAGAGAGAGAGAGAGAGAGAGAGAGAGAGAGAGATCAAGTAGTATTGCAATCACAGCAAAACATAGCATAGTTCTTGAATCAAAGAAATAATTATTTCTTTTTTTAAATTCCTGGTTCAAATTTGAGAGACTAATATTAACTCATGCACATAGAAACATGTACATCATGCTTTGATCTGGAAAAGATTGCATATACTTTTACACTTAGGAACAGAATAGAAGAAAAATCATAAAATCACTTTGTCAAACACATTAGAGTAAGTATTGGGAAGGCTATAACAGAGTGCAGAAATTTTCTCCAGGTTTTTCAAGTGTTGTTTTGAAACAATCTTGTCTACTGGAATAAGAATATGTAGGAAAAGCTTATATTGGTTACAAGAATAATAAGTCTGATGTAGAAGTTGGTAATGAATAAGTCCTTTTTTATCTATTTATTTATTTACTTATTTTAAGCTCCAGATTTTATTCCCCTCCCAGTCTACCCACCAATTGCTAAATATTCCATACCTTCTCCCAGCCTCCCTGTCTCTACAAGGATGTCCTACCCACCACCCCCCCCCCAGTTCCCTAAACTACCTGGGGCCTCCAGTCTCTTGAGGGTTAGGTGCATATTCCCTGATTAAACCTAGACCCAGCAGTCCTCTGCTATATATGTGTTGGGGGCCTCATATCAGCTGGTGTGTGCTGCCGGTTTGGTGGTCCAGTGTTTGAGATATCACGGGTGTCCAGATTAATTGAGACTGCTGGTCCTCCAACAGGGTCACCCTCTTCCTCAGCTTCTTCTAGAGTTTCCCTAATTCAACCACAGGGGTCGGCAGCTTCTGTTCATTGGTTGGGTGCAAATATCTGATTCTGACTCTTTCAACTGCTTGTTGGGTCTTTTTGGAGGACAGTTGTGATAAGCCCCTTTTTGTGAGCTCTCCATAGCCTCAGTAATAGTGTTAGGACTTGAGGCATCCTCTTGAGCTGGATCCCACTTTGGGCCTGTTACTGGACCTTGTTTTCCTCAGGCTTCTTCTATTTTCATCCCGGTAGTTCTTTCAGACAGAAACAATTATGGGTCAGAGTTTTGACTGTGGGATGACAACCCAACCCACACTTGTTGCCATGATTTTCTGCTGGAAGTGGGCTCAACAAGTTCTCTTTCCCCACTGTAGTGCATCTGGTCTAATGTCCCTCCTTTTGATTTCTGAGAGTCTCTCACCTCCCTCATTTTTCATACATTCTGGAGGGTCCACCCAGCCTCCTACCTCCCATGGTTGCCTGTTTCTATTCTTTCTGCTGGCCCTCAGGGCTTCAGTACTTTTTCCCCTGCCCAATATCACATCATGTTCTCCTCTCCCTATCCCCATCCACTTTCCATCCCATGTCCCACATTCCATCTCCCCTTGTTATCCTAAGATCACTTTGGTTCTCAATCTCTTGTTATTTTTTCACAATCATAATGCTATCTACTGAAAAGAATTGTAACACATTCTTAGTATATATGTGGCTTCCTCATATTTTTTTTTATATTATGTTACATGAAAAAATAAAAAAAAAGAAATTGAATGCACACACTGGCAAATTAAGACCTCACTGGGTACAGAGTCTTACTTTCATGGTCATCTTTACATATAGAAGTATTTTACATTCTTTGAGAAGATACCCATCCATCTTTTTCAAGACTGTTTCCTGGTTCTATCTTACCAATTCTACCTGTATACCAAATATTAGGTTTTGAGTTGCAGGTAGCTTGGGCCTTAAATTTGGTAATACATGTTTTTAAATATCTAAGGACTTTCCTTAAGAATAAGAGGGGCATCGCTCAAATTGTTACTGAATGCTTACTCTGGAAATCCATCTGGTGGTTCCTCTGAAAATTAGAAATAATTCTACCTCAGGTATATTGATCCTGGGCATATACCCAAAAGATGCTCCACTATACCACTATGTTCATAGAAGCATTATTCAAAATAGCCAGAAACTGGAAGCAACCCAGATGTCCCTCAACTGAATAATACATATGGAGAATGTGGTTTATTTATACAATGGAATACTATTCTGTTATTAAAAACAAAAACATCATGAATTTTGCAAGTAAATGTATGGAACTAGAAAATAGCATCCTGAATAAGATAACCCAGATCCCAAAGGACATGCATGTTATGTCTCACTGATAAGTGGATATTAGCCAAAATACAGAATGTTCATGTGACAACCCTCAGGCCATGAGAACGTAAACTAGAAGGAACGGCCGATCAGGATGCTTCAACCCAACTTAGATGAACAAAATAGTCATGGGAGGCATTGGGAGGGAGGGACCTGAGTGGGAGAGGAAAGAAAGGGAAAAGGGGGAAATATCAGAAGTGGCAAAAAGACAAGAAAAAAGCCCAGAGGCCCAGAAGAGTGGATGGAAATATGCTGCTATCAGGGGTATTGGGGGGTGGGAGAAACATCTCGAAAGTTGCAGAAACCTGAGATGTGAAAGGAACCCAGAACTCAAGGTTGGTGACCTTAGCTGAAATGATCAACTGTGAGAAGCTAGAACCTGAAGAGCCCATCTCTAATAGTTAGATAGGCCCCTGGTGGAGGGGTGGCAGCAATTATCAACTTTCAAAATTTTTATTCACAATTGTTCTTGTATTTAAAAAAAAGTGCAAGAACAAAGTGGAGCCAAGACTGAAGCAATGACCATTCAGTGATTGGAATAACTTGGGATCCATACCGTGTGCAGATACCAAACCCTGACACTATTCCTGATGCTATGCTGTACATGCAGATCCCTATAGTATGGCTTTAGCTGAGGGATTCTACTGAGCTCAGATGCAGATACTTATAGTCAGCCATTGATTGAAGAAACTGAAGGGGATGACAACTCCATAGGAAGATAAACAGTTTCAACTAAACAGGATACCTGGGAGCTACCAGAGACTAAGTGACCAACCAAAGAGCATACATGGGCTGGTCCATGGCCTCTGGGCACATATGTAGCAAAGGATTGACTGCTTTATCTGGCTCCACTGGGAGAGGAAATGCCTAACCCTGTAGAGACTTCATACCCTAGAGAAGGTGGATGCAAGAGGGGCATGGTGGCTCCCTCCCAGAAGCAAAGGAGAGAAGGGACAGGGTGCATAACTCTGGGAAGTGGGTTAACATTTGTGATATAAATAAGTAAAATAATTAAAAAGAAAAGATCAGAGAATTTTTGTATGAGATTTATATACTTTAACATGGAAAATTGTCAGAGAATAGTAAAAAAGACTTTCCTATTTTGTCCTTTTTAGATTTCAAGGCATTATGTCTTGGGATTGTATGTACAGACTGTGATTAAACTGATTTAATCAAAATCTTGTTAAATATTGATATATTTCATATTCCCATATTTAATGAATATAGGCATGTACTGAGGATATATAATTTAAATGAATAAATTGATATAGTATTACAAATATTCATAAATGCTAGAAAACATTGTAGCATTAGAATATGCCACTCCAAAATGTGTCATTTTGAAATATCATTTATTACTGGCAAAAGGCCACTGAGGATAAGAACACATAGATACAACTATTTAAAAAGGATACAAATTTATATTTTGCATAGGGAATTCACATTTTACTGAATAGATTTTCATCTGTAGCTGCTTCCCCAGTACTTCCTAGTTGCATCTGGAAGAGGATACATACATGAAGATAATACATTTTAGTCTAACTAATTTGCATCAGATATTCCCTGTCACTTTCATGAATCTTGCCTTCCTTTCTAGAATTCTAAAACTCTATTCTGTTTTAGCCTAATATATAACATGGCACTTAGTTATAATTCCCTGGATACTATTGTGCAAGGTAAAATTTAACAATATCTGTATTTATCTTGTAGCATATTTTTGATTAGTGCAGTGTACATTATTCCTGCTGAAAACCTTAAAAATTGAGTAAAGAAAGTGATTCTCTCTTATTACATATACATGTATATGTTACTTTTTATATTATGCCATGTCTCTTTCCAAACATAACTCTTAATTTTATTTTGCTGTGAGATTTTAACATTGAATTATAACAGAACTATTTAATGCCAAGGAAGTAATAAAACCATAGAAAACCTTTGTGTTGATCCCTGCTATTGCAAAGCTCTGGAAAATTTATTGTATAAGCTCTGCAGAGAGTTATGGTAATGTATCTCTACTGCAAAATTACTATAGTCATATTCTGGCCACATGTCTTCCATGGAAAGCTATAAGTGTTTCCCATTGATGCATTTTTTCTTCAATTCACCAATTTAGAATAGAGCTTAAATCATATCTGCTGAAATATGAAGAATTTTTTTCTAGATTTGTTCCATGATAATGCTAAATTAAAATGCTAATAATATCTCATATTTATATATTTAATAATAATTATAATAGCTCTCTAGGATATTCAATGACAATTCATTTATTCTCAGTTTTAAAGTATAAATTAGGGTCTGTATTAGTAAAAAGTATTTTTCACAGAATATATTCTGATCAAGGATGCCTTTTCCCAGCCCCTTCTTGATCCTTCTCCGAAACCCCAACTTCACACTTTTCCTATGTCTGTGTCTTTAGAAAGCGTACACACACCACCCCTCTCACACCACACACAAACAAGAAATCAAACAATCAAACAGAATTAAAAACAAACAGAAAGTTCAGAATTTAAAAATAAGAAAGAAAATCAGAAGAAATTGTAATTTTAATTGAAAAACAAATTAAAAAATATTGGTCATCTTTTGTATAAACGAACATGCATTAGAAATAAGTATTAATATACCACCTCTCCTAAGATTGTATCTAAATGCTTAAAATTGATATTTACAGAATTGCAAGCAATTGATAACAAGTGTGTAGACAGTAAAAAATCAATAAATTAAGGAGAAAAAAATAATAACAATACAAAGGAGGAGAGAACAATGGTTTACTTAAAAATAATAGCCTCAAGCATCCTCCTCTGTATTTGTCAGGCTCTGTCTGAGCCTCTCAGGAGACAGCTTATCATACTTCCATCAGTAAGAACTTCCCAGCATTCACAATAATATAAAGGTTTGGTGGCAGGATATGGGATGTATCCCCAGGTGGGGCAGTCTCTGCATGGCCTTTCCTTCAGTCTATGCTCCACACTTTGTCTCCATATTTCTTCCTGTGAGTATTTTGTTCACCTTTCTAAGAAATGCTGGTCTTCCTTCTTCTTAGGCTTCATATGGTCTGTGAATTGAATCTTGGGTATTCCAAACTTTTGGGCTAATATCCATGTATCAGTGAGTACATACCATGTTTGTTCTGTGTTTGTTCTTTTGTGACTGAGGTACCTCACTCAGGATGATTTTAAAGTTCCACTGAGCTGAGTGTGGGGTCCCGGGTGGAGGAGTTGAAGAAGGGACTGAAGGAACTGAGGGAGTTTGTAGCCCCATGGAGAGAGCAACAGTGTCAACTGGCCAGACCCCCGGAGCTCTAGGAGACTGGATCACTAACCAAAGAATAAACATGGAGGGACCCATGGTGCTGGCCACCACACATGTGGCAAACTAGAGCCTTGTTGGACATCAGTGGGAGGAGAGGCCTTTGGGCCCGAGGATGTTTGATGCCCCAGTGTAGGGGAATGCTAGGGATGGAAGATGGAAGATGGTCAGTGGAGGAGCACCCTCATAGAGGCAAGGGGAGGGGGAATGGGATAGGAGGTTTCCAAAGAGGAGACCCGGAAAGGGGAAAACATTTGAAATGTAAATAAAGTAAATATCCAATTTAAAAAAAGAAGAAGAAAATAGTAGCCTTTAAGTATAAGATCCTTGTTAATTCAGCAACTGACAGGAAGCAAAAAAGGTTAGGATGCAGAGATGACTTGTTGATTAAGAATGCTTAATGCTCTTCAGGAAGACCCACATTGAGTTTCCACCAGCCATTTAGGGAAACACAGCTTCCTACAACTCTGGCTAGATTAGGTGCCCTTTTCTGCCCTCTGTTTGCCCTTGCCCTCACAACTTCATAAGTACATACATAAATAAAAATAAATAACACTTTTTAAGTAGCTAAAGAAATAGTGGGATTATCTCTACTTTCTCCCGGAAGTCTAAAGACATGGGATTATCAAATACCAAAAACTGGAATTTAAACAATATGACTATAAAAAGGGGTTCGAAGTTAAAATTTAATCATGATGACTTGCTAGACATGAAGCCCTTTTTTTTCGCCTCAGACTCTATATCACTTTGTCTGCCCCTCGCCCTCCTGTGTATGTGTGTGTGTATGTGTGTGTGTGTGTGTGTGTGTGTGTGTGTGTGCGTGTGTGTGTGTGTATGTGTGTCTGTATGTGTCATTCTCTCTGAAAATTTATATTCACATTTCTGGTTTTGTTTAGAGAAATCAAATAAAAACTTCTCAATCAGAGAATGTATTTCTAAATATTTGGTAGACCCTTAGATAATTAAAGTAACTCTTTCTAATTTTAAAGTGAAGCCAAAGAGTAATAAAAAAATATTCCACAAGCAAGGAGAGCCAGTCTGATTATGATATTCCATTCTCACATATAGCAATAGATCTGTGAATAAGCAGACATTTGAAGACAAGATATAATTAGCATGGCAAAGCTAAAATAGTAAAACAATGAGTGAAGGCCTATCCCAATATGAAGAGACTTAATCATGAATACAGGAAAAATGTCCACAGATAACCACACTTATCCTCAGAAGGATAAGAAAAGTTTCCCACAGACATAAGGAATCATAGGATGTTCTAATTCCATCTATTTGCCTAAGAATTTCATGAAATCATTGTTTTTAATAGCTTAGTATACTCCATTGTGTAAATGAACCACATTTTCTGTATCCATTCATCTGTTGAAGGACATCTGGGTTCTTTCCAGCTTCTGGCTGTTATAAATAAGGCTGCTATGAACATAGTAGAGCATGTGTCCTTGTTATATGTTGGAGCATCTTTTGAGTATATGCCTAGGAGTAGTATAGCTGAGTCCTCAGGTAGTACTATATCTAATTTTCTGTCTAGAGCTAAACATTCATGGTGACTTTTTCTGTGCATTTTGACCACAGAAAATTTCTGCAGTGGTCTCAAACTCCTGAACAAAATAAGCTTCCTTGATGATGAGTGAGATCTATATGTATCTATAGGCATAAAAATAAATATGTTGAATACAGTTGGGCATTAAATTGGCTTAAGAAAATTGATGCCAATGGCTCTTTTATAGGGTCTATAACTTCTCCATTCAATTCATCAATTTATTTTGTGCTGGTAGGAATTGAAGACAGTGTCTTACATATGACAGGAAATCTCTACCCCTGGTGCATAACTCCTCCATACACTTTTTCTGTTTAATTCTGTTATATATGATAAGTATTACTAATCAATTTCATTGTTCAGAATAAATTTTTGGCTTAGTCATTAAAAGCATCACTTTAAAATCTCTGATTATAGACTTTTCCTTTTCCAAGACAAAAATTAAATAAATATTCAATGGCTACTTTTATTCATTGCATAAACATTTAATATGACCTCATACTTCATTGAGAGCTTTAGCCTTATGTGTTAAACTCCTATGTGCCTATTATGCCTGCTGTGTACTAATTATTTCCTTATACTTCATGACAATCCTTCAAAGACATTCTTTTTAATTATTAACTCCTCCCAGATTATTTAACTTATTTAAAGTTACTATCATTCATTATACTAAATATGCTTCTCTGTATTATGATGAGATTCATTTTCAGGAATTATAAGGCCTCATTATGGATCCTAGGCAGTCCTAAAGCTCACAGTGATTCTCTCATCACAAACTGAGAGCTAGGGTTACAAGTATATGCCACCATGGCATGCAATGACTTTAAATGATTATGCTTTCACTTTACTTATTAGAAAGGAGTGGATGAAAATTTTACTTCTTGAATATCACGGTAATGACTTAATAATCCCCCACTTCTCCAAATTCTAAGAATTTTCCCTTTAAAAAATGTTTTCATCATGCCACGTTTATTTGTATAAGACCTTAGTGCTATTAGTTTTAATATTATGAATTATCTTATTACTTTTTATTGATTTAAAGACATTATTTTATTTTATTTTTTATAAAGTCTGGTTTTCATACAGTTTCATATGTGTAGTAATGGCCACACCAACAATCAGCCTCAAGTGACATTCCTCATGATACTCCTACCATATTATTTTAAGACACAGTGTTTTGCTTGGAATAGGTTAGACAACTTCCAGAAAACTTATGTCTCTGCACCTCTAGGTCTGGGATTACAAGTACATGCTATTCTTCCTGGCTTGTTATCTGGGTTCTGGGGCCCAACCTCATGGTTTTATATTTCTGTACAAAGCACATGACTGACAGTCCTCTTTCCCCATCTGAAAAACTTTATCATTGAAGAATTTTGAGTGTGATTTATTGGTATCAATTTATCAATATTAAACATGAAATCATTTGACTTTTTCTGTATTTTGATAGTTTTGCTAAGGCTTTATTCTGAATAGAATGTTATGTTACCTGTAGATCAGTGGAATCCTCCTAAAAGATATATTTTAAGATATATTTTCTTGTGTGTGTGACTTTGTATGTGTATATTTGATATAATTTATGACATATGTTTGTGGGTACTCATATGAACCAAAAGATTGTCAGATCCTCTAAAGTTTGAATTTTGAGTCATGTAAAGATCATGCTTGGAACTGAAGTCAGGTTCTGTGGAAGAGTAGAAAAATGTTCCTTAACTGTTCAGCAATCTCTCCAGCCTTCATATGTTGATTTAGAATATATATATGTGTGTGTGTGTGTGTGTGTGTGTGTGTGTGTGTGTGTGTGTGTGTGTGTTATATGTGTATATGTATATTATATATTTCCTTTCTAGTAAATCCCCTAACCATTTCTTGTCACCACTTAGAAAATTGCTGGATCTAATAAATATTGTATTTACATTTCATGATATAAAATCAACATTCAAAACTCAGTACTCTTTTTTTTTCTACATCAGTAGCACACTTACTTAGAATGAAACAATATTTCACACACACTCACCCTCACATCAATTAAGAAAATATCTTGGAATGAACATACCCCAAAATTTAAAAGACATGTACATGGTTCCCTTGGTTTGCTGAAAAAAGAAACTAAAGATAACACTAGAAGATGGAGCTAACCAGTTCATGGACTGGAAAAATAAATACTGTGAAGCTTACCCTGCTACCAAAAGTCCTATAAAATTCCATTCAATTCTTACCAAAATTCCAAGGACTTTTTTACAGAACCACAAATTATATGTAAAGATAAAATACCATGAATAACCATAGCTATTGTAAGCAGAAAGAACGGCGTTGAAGTCAGCATATTGTCATAGTTCACCACATTACAGAGCCACAGCAGAAATGATAACAGTGTCCTCGAAATAAGTAGACATGTCCAGCAAAAGGAATATAATTGGAGACTTATAGTTAATAATATTTACATATATGTCATGTATGATTAAAATGTTAAAATATGCCTTGAACAAAATGAGACTATTCAGTAAATGACACTGGCAAAACAGTGTGTTTAAGAATAAAATTAAGTTCCTATCTCTCACTCTGCATAAATGAATCAAAACAAACAAGAACAAACAAAAAACAACCCAAAAGGCAGCAAACAAACAAACAACAAATTCAATTCAAATAAGACCAAAGACATTAATGCAAAACCAGACACACTGAAGCTGAAAAATAAAACAGTTTTTAATATATATGTAAACAAAAGGTTGCTGAATATAAACTCTAAATGGAAATTACCAAAAGAGTAAACAGACAGCCTGTAGAATAGGGAAAAAATGTCAGATATACTTAAGAAAGTGAATAATAGCTAGAATACAGAAGGAGCTACAAAAGTTAAACAGCAAAAATAAATAAATAAATACATAAATAATATTGCCTATGGGAAAAAATAGGTAAATTGACACAACAGACAGTTCCTAAGGAAGATTTGCAAATGATCCATAAACAATTGTAAAGTATTCAGCAATCATTGTCATCAGATAAATGCATATTTAAAATATCATAGAATTCCATTTTAACTCAGTCAGAAGGCCTAATATTAAGAAGAAAATGACAGTAAACATTGCTAGGTCTGTCTGCAATGTGCACTGTATTTGGTAAACTGCTATAGATTCCATAGGAATAAAAATGGATGCTTCTCAAAAACAAACAAAAAAAAACAAAAAATCAAAACAAAACAAAAAAACAAAAACAAAAACAAACAAAAATCCCCAATAACTAGACCTAGAACTACCAGGCGACCTAGCCTTAGTACTCCGGCCAAATACTCTACAAAGGCATACATTCACTTACATTGATTTCCTATTGTAGTCACAATACAAGGGAAGTGGAATCAGAGTTGATAGTCTAGCAAACGATGAATGGATAATGAAAATATGGTCCATACATATAGTGAATTAAATTCAGATGTAAAGAAAAAGTTGATATTTGCAGAAAAAATTAGTAGAACTTTAAACAATTCATTGAAATAATGAAGGCATAATAAGACAAACATTGTATGTTTTGTGCCATATAGAATTCCTACCTTCTAATATAAGGTACCCCTACTTTAATCTTAATATTAGCAGTTATGTCCATTAGAATCATCCTTGTTCAACTTCTGTTTGTGCAGTCATGTTGATGATACTTTCTAGGTGCAGAATTTGATATTATTGATAGACACAATTTCATAGCAAACTCTCTGATCTTTTATCCAATAAAATATTTCATTTCTATCTTCTGAGTGTTCCCTGAGACTTAGAAGTGGGAGAGTTTTATAGATGTATCTATTGGGAATAGGATCCATAACTATGCATTTTTATTGGCTGTGTTTTAATACAGATGATTCCATCTGTTGTGAAGATAGGGTTCCTTGATGAGAGATGAAAACTAATTGAGAAATGTTTATAGAATTTTTAAGGGATTATACTGATTTACTAAATTAATGGCTGTAAATGATCCTCTAATAACTGGGACATCATTAGCAGTGAGTGATTAGCTAGGTATCCTGTACCAACCATAATTTCTCTCTTGTTGATCCGGTGTTAGGTAAAAATAGAGAATCAATGGTTATGACCAATGTATGTGTGGCATACTTAGGGTTACCATGCTATCCTTGTCATTGTTAGCATCATAGATGGGTAGGGCTATTAGAGGCCTCACTCCTACATGAAGAATTATAGACAACTAATAAAAGTTGGGAGCAGGAGATTTCATCTTCCTCAGAGAAAAACAGGTCAATTACTTATAGAATGGCAAAATATCATCCCTGAATAAATTCATACAGGTAACAACAAAATGTGCCACCCCCCACATACCATACATAGAATAAGAATTACTGAATAAGGAAGTCATGCAATTAAAAGAGAGTGAAGAGGGAAACTTCAAAGCCTACCCTCCATGACACAATTCCTCTAAAAAAGGCCACACCTCCTACTCTTTTTAAATTGTGCCACTCTCTGATACTCAAGCATTCAAATATATGAATCTATGTAGGCTATGAAGTTTCAAAAAGCCCATTCCAGTTTAGAGTCTGTCTATTCCTTCTGCCTGAGGAACCAGATGTAAAACTCTCTCAACTTCTCTAAATCCATGTATGACTGCATGCCATAATGCTCCCAAACATGACAAAATGGAATAAACCTCTGAAATTGTTAGTCAGCTTCCATCAAATGATTTCCTTCATGAGAGTCATTGTTTTCATGGTGTCCACACTATTTCTCGGGAAAAAAGAAAACAGTGGCTGAAACCAAGGATAGTAGAACTCATGAGTTATATAAACATGACTTGGGAATTACTGAGAGAAAAATTGTACAGTGGGGTAAGCATAATAGTAACATAAGACAAGAGGTAGGAGACATTTGAACTAAATGAAATACACACATTGTTCTTTTAATTTTCAGTAAATACTGTATGTAATATAAATACTGCATTCACTTTTAATGCTATATTCACATAATATTAGATATTCAAAATAAGTTTCTATTACCAAAATAAATCAGTTGTTAAAGAAAAAAAAATTTTTTTTTTGTCTTTTCTAAATTTCTTTTTTTTTTTTCCTCCTTTTTTATTTTTGATACTTTATATACATTTCCAATGTTTCCCCTTTTCTGAGTCTCCTCTTTGTATACCCCCCATCCCCTCCCCAACCCGCCTCTAGGAGGGAATTCCACC